>CM055120.1:116676461-117876461 GCA_029206835.1 Rana muscosa | reverse complement strand
GCGTGTGCAGCAAAGGAGGACTTCGAAAAGATACCAGCTACCATGGTCCCCGGTGTCCCTCCCAACCTGGCCTTTGCATTGGTGAATGCTTCAAATTTTATCACGCATCCCTAAAATATTAGCCCATATTTTTAACCCTTTCCCCCCCATTTTCATAATCTGTGCTGACCATTTTCCATGCTTCCCCAAATAACCATGCCACTGCCTTCCACGTGAACTGACCCTGGCCTGCTTTTTGACTATGCCTCTGCCTACAGTTTGGACTGCTTCCACGTGAACTGACCCTGGCCTGTTTTGTGATTATGCCTCTGCCTACCGTTTGGACTGCTTCCACGTGAACTGACCTTGGCCTGTTTTGTGACTATGCATCTGCCTACCGATTGAACTGCTTGCACGTGAACTGACCCTGGCCTGTTTTATGGACTATGCTTTTGCCTACCGCTTGGACTGATCTGTTTCCCTGCTACTGTAGTACACAGGGGTCTCATATATGTGAGGGGCTCCAGAATAGTTTTTCCGGATGGAGAAAACAATTTTTTTTGTATTCTCCTTGTTTAATTTCCAGATTAGGGTCTGGAGTCTGGAGGCTTCATAGAAATTTGGGTAGGTCGAAGCCTCTACCCCTGTGCCCCTGTGCACAGGTCTTACCCGATTGCCGCCCTCAGCCTGCTTCTGACTTACTGCCATCATGCCTTTGCCTGCCGCATGAATGGACCACACCACTGCCTGCTACCTGGATTATGCAAATAATTAGCTGTAGCAACTGGCAGTATGTTTATGAAGGGCTGGAGAGCAGCACAATAATGAGTGTCTGCAGGTAACGGTGAACCAGGGCCAATAATATGGCTGTGCTGGCTGTCTCTGCCTGGACAATTTCTATGGAGAAATGCTTTGGCTGTGCTGACAATATCCTTGTGCTGACCATAGACAATATTCCTGCCTGCTGCCTGGATAATTACTATTGCTGTCACTAAGCACATCCCTGGCTGCTGCCTGGACCAGTGCTCTCTTCTGTGGACACTACTAAAAGCACAGGTAATACTTTTTTTTTACCCTTTCCGCAATAGAATTTATTTTGGATTGTAATTCTTGGTATGTACATGCTATATGTTAGAAATATGAAGGGCCTTCAAAAATGATAGGTTGCCAGGAAATTATATATGTAATGTATGCTCCGAGAACGCCTGATGGTGCTACTTGAATGTTGGGCCTCTGTATCTAGCCAAGCTGTGTAAAAGTCTCACACATGTGGGATCCCCATACTCAGGAGGAGTAGCAGAATGTATTTTGGGGTGTAATTTTTGCTATGTACTTGCTATGTGTTGGAAATATCTTAAAAAATTGACAACTTTGTGTAAATAAAATGCGTTTTCATTTTTTTTCCACATTTTCCAAAAACTTCTGGAAAAAAAATAACCATTCAAAAGACTCATTATGCCTCATAGATTATACATTGGGGTGTTAGCTTTCCAAAATGGGGTCATTTTGTGGGCAATTCCATTGTCCTGGTGCTCCAGGGCCTTCAAAAGTGTAATAGGTGGTTGAGAAATGAGATGTGCAATTTATGCTCGTAGATCGCCTGATGGTGCTACTTCAATGTTGGGCCTTTGTATGTGGCCAGGCTGTGTAAAAGTCCCACACATGTGGTATCCCCATACTCAGGAGGAGTGGCAGAATGTATTTTGGGGTGTCATTTTTGCTATGTATTTGCTATGTGTTGGAAATATCTTATAAATGGACAACTTTGTGTAAATAAAATGCGTTTTCATTTTTTTTCCACATTTTCCAAAAACTTCTGGAAAAAAAATAACTGTTCAAAAGACTCATTATGCCTTATAGATTATACGTTAGGGTGTTAGCTTTCCAAAATGGGGTCATTTTGTGGGCAATTCCATTGTCCTGGTGCTCCAGGGCCTTCAAAACTGTAATAGGTGGTTGAGAAATGAGATGTGCAATTTATGCTCGTAGATCGCCTGATGGTGCTACTTCAATGTTGGGCCTTTGTATGTGGCCAGGATGTGTAAAAGTCCCACACATGTGGTATCCCCATACTCCGGAGGTGTAGCAGAATATATTTTGGGGTGTAATTTGTTGTATGCCTAAGCTCTGTGAGAGAAATAACCAGTTAATATGACAATTTTGTAAAAACAAAATAAAAAATCTTCATTTTGTAAAGAATTGTGGGAAAAAAATACAACTTAAAAACACTCACTAGGCTACTTACTTAATACCTTGGAATGTCTACTTTCTAAAAAGGGGTCATTTGGGGGGTATTTGTACTTTTATGACTTGTTAGTATCTCAAGAAATTAGATAGGCCGTCAGTACTTCAGGTGTGATCAGATTGATCAATTTTCAGGGATTGGCACCATAGTTAGTAGACTGTATAACTTTCACAAAGACCAAATAATATACACTAATTTGGGTTATTTTTACCAAAGATATATAGCAGTATAAATTTTGGCCAAAATTTAGGAAGAAAAATTACTAATTTGCTAGCTTTTATGACAGAAACAAAGAAAAAGGCAGATGTTCTCCAAATTTACGTTTTTTTTTTATTTCTAGCACAAAAAATAAAAAACCCACTAGTGATTAAATACCACCAAAAGAAAGCTCTATTTGTGTGAAAAAATGATGCAAATTTTATTTGGGTACAGTGTTGCATGACTGAGTAATTGTCATTCAAAGTGTGAGCGCACCAAAAGCTGAAAATTGGTCTGGGTAAGAAGGGGGTTTTAGTGCACAGTAGAGAAGTGGTTAAAGGACATGCCTTACCTAGAGCACATAAAGATTTATTTTATCCGACCTCTAGTATCTGTCAAAACATGTTGATGTTAGAACAAGCAAGTAGAACTGGACCCCCTGTGCTCCCAAGCCATGTAGCATGCTGATGGCCAGCTGTGGCTGTAGATACACCCCTACTACAACAGTTACTGACTTTACATAAATGAAAAACTATATTTTTGCACATTTAGGCTACATTTACACTTGTCTTCTTCGTTTGGTTTATATAAACATAGGATAAATGATCTGTGTAGTAGAAACAAACTTTATGCTTCCCCTATCAAGTTCTCCTGAGTTTAAATATAGCGGTGCTTACACGTGTTTAGAAGCATTCAGAGTATCTAATGTAATCTGCCCCTGGACACACTGAATATTATTTTCTCCAAGAGCTTGTTCACACCAGCTGCACACTAAAACAATCTGTTTTAGCAATTATGGCTAGTGTCTGTTGTGGTGGGGAATGGTGCCTTGTGTTGTTACAGCGTAAGGCACTGTTTACATTTACTTTTAAATCTTTATGAAAATGTCAAAGTGACATTTCATTCATTACTATGCTCCGCTGCACTGCGAAAACAGACGGCGACTGAAGGTGAGCTCCGGTGCATTGCAGGAAAATGCAGCACATCTGCCGTTTTCCACAAGACACTCCACCCCACCTGAAGGCAGCATGGCAGTATGACGAGGGCACATAGAAAAAAATATGTTTTCTATTTGTCCTTGCGGTTGTTGATGATGGTGTTGATCTATTTCCGAAATAAAAACAGTCACTGCACATAGTTTGAATGAGCCCTGAACACAGCTAAACTGAATGCAAGTAAATGCAGGTAAATGCACAGTGTGAATCATACCATTTCAAATCTTTGCATGCATTTATATGCAATTGTGCTATAAAACATAAAGGCATGTAACTGCATGGCCAGAGTGAATGAGGCCTAAATGGGTGCTTGCGGAGCCAGGCAGAAGTTAAGACATACAAGGAGTATACATAACAAGGTAAATGTCACTTTTGTGATAATGTGCCATGCTAAGAACTTATCTAGGACTAGAATATCCAGACTTAAAGTGTTATTAAACCCACAACAGTAAAATCAGTCTGTATATGCAGTAAAGCACGCTTGTTATACTCACTGTGGAACCTAAGGGGTTAATCATCTGCATTGTGTAAAAAGGCTGTTACACAGATCCTCCCCTTCTTGCATTGTCTCCAAAACATCTCCGCATAAGACAGAGTTAGTGGAGTCAGTCTGCACATTGGTTTAGTGTGTATTGCTAGAGTTTTTCTTTCTTGAGAGAATGCATGTGATCATCACAGGGCCAATCAACAATGTCCAGACAGAGTTTCAGGGGTCCTGCATGCTTATAGGACAGTTAGAATAGAATGAAAACTCCTCCTACAAGCTTAGCGGGTGCGAATGTGAGCCAGTGGTGGCTCGCTCCCGCTGTGATTATCCGGATTTGATGTCTGCCGTCGCCTGTCAATTGTTCGGTACAGATGCAGAACAACGATCTGCCTATGTAAACAAGTTCTGTCAGGAGGGAAGCCATGGATCCTGTGTCTCTGCAAGGCAGGGGCATTAATCCATGCCTTCCCCTAGTAAAAGCATCTCCTACATTACACAGAAACACTGGTTGTGCACACAGTTAACCCTTTGATCACCCCTGATGTTAACCCCTTCCCAGCCAGTGTCATTAGTACAGTGACAGTGCATTTTTTTTTAGCACTGATCACTGTATTAGTGTCACTGGTCCCCAAAAACTGTCAGTGTCAGAATGTCCGCCGCAATATCGCAGACTATGAGTAAGCACTCCTAAGTGAGAAACGCGTTAGATGTCCCTGTTACCCCGTTGCTGTGACATGTAGTGCCTGTTTTATTTAATTTTATTTTTCCAATAAAAGCCACGTTGGATTGGAGTGCGGCTATCCAGACTTCTTCATTTTTTCCTCATTGCCTTGTGCATTGCCAGCACCCTTGGTTCCTGGAGAGGTATTTGTTGTTGGGGTGAGTCTATTTGGAGCGGCAATTTTTGTTTCGTAATATCGCAGACCCGCTATACAGTAAGTCGCTGATCGCCGCCATTACTAGTAAAAAAAGAAAGAAAAAGAAAGAAAAATATACCATAGTTTGTAGACACTATAACGTTTGCGCAAACCAATCAATATACGCTTACTGGGATTTTTATTTACCAAAAATATATAGCAGAATACATATTGGCCTAAATTGATGAAGAAATGTGATATTTGAAATTGTCGGTCTCTTTTAAAAAAAAACACAGAGGTAATAAAATACCTCCAAAAGAAAGCTCTATTTGTGGGGAAAAAAAGACATCCATTTTATTTGGGTACAGCGTCGCACGACCGCGCCATTGTCAGTTAAAGTAACACAGTGCCGTTCAGCAAAAAATGGCTTGGTCATGAAGGGAGGTAAATCTTGCGGAGGTCAAGTGGTTAAGCTGGCCATACACCAGTAGAATTTTGTTTGAGAATTTTCATTTTTGGAACAGCCTTAAATTTTTTAATACTTATTGGGGTAAAATTGATGATAGTTGTGGGCATAGAATGCGCATGTTCTAGGCAGAGAAGAAACCTATTTAATAGGTCTGGGATTCCATTCTAATAGCAGGCCTGGACAAAATTTTAACAGCTTTCAAACAAGCTTAGTTGACCCACTGATGGCAAGATCAAGTGCAATTTTTAAAAATTTTGAACGAAAGTTGGAACATACAGTATTTCTACTGATGCATAGCAACTATTAGGTAATAATGTAGTATCAATGGCAGGAATGTGCAGTAACCCATAACAGCCAAACAGATAGAAATGATTTGTTTTGCAGTGTAGATAGAAAACTACAGTTGCAATCTGATTGGTTGGTGTGGCTTAATGCATACTTGCAGTTTGTACCATCGATTAAATAAACCACTTGCGTTATCTGGTTTCCATTGTACAGTTTACTACTTCTCATCCTGCTGCTTTCTTAAAGCTCCTTATTCCTAACACTGCTTTATTCTTGTTTTTTTCTAAATCCTTTTCAACAGTAATTTAACTTTCCGATATGAAGATGAAATAGCAGATTTGAAAATTTAGAAAGATGTATATTCTCTGTTGTAAATCAGTCATAATTACAGATGTCCAGGAAAAGATTAACTAGTTGGATTATTACAACCAGGTGGAAAATTTTGTGAAAGACACAAAAATAACAGAGATGGGGAAAAAAATTGCCATCTGAATGGAAATCAAGATTGTTCATCCAGACACTGTGACCCCCACCTCATCCATCACACCCCGGCCTGACCCTGACTTTTCACCTCCTGCTGCAGGACGAGCTGCTCTTGGTAAGGAGACAGAAATGTGTACAGTTACAGCTTACATTATTTCTGCCAAGAGCCATTGTTTTTTTGGCCTTGTACATCTACATCTGTAAAACAAAATTTATGCATATGGAAACTAAGAAATTATGTGTTTTTCTTTAGGTTTCTCTACCAATTTGTGTTCATACTTTAGCGAGTGCAATGTAATTATAACATAGCTTAACTATTTGAGTACTAGCCTTTGTATAACCCATTACAATCAGGCCATTTTTCAGTTTTCAGTGCTGTAATAGTTTGATAGACAATTACTCAGTCATGCAACACTGTATCCAGGTTTTATATATTTTATTTAGACAGCCTGAGCTTTCTTTTTAATACATTATTATTATTTTTCTTCATTATAATTTTTTTTTCTTTTTCATTTGTTTTATCTTATTTTATTTTACTCCTATGAGAATTTCACTACCAATGCATAGTTATTCCATCCAATGAGTATGGTGTTACTATTCAGCCATATTATTCATTCTGACTTAGAGTATGTCCAAAATTGGTTATTTTACGTGAATTTGGATTTAGCTCTATTAAGTTGATTATTTTTCTAAACTTTACCAATGAAAATATTATGTTTCTATATTCAGCCTTATGCTGTAAGAAACATTGTTTCTTGAAAAATCTAAAGACAACTTTTATTTGTATCTTTTTTTTTCTTTTCTTTTTTTAAGGGAATTTTTTGGGCATATTTTACATGAGTGCAATCCAGAAAGGGTTGTACAATTCATACAAACAAAGACCAACAAACATTACTGAGCCATATAATGAAGTATTTCCACAAAGTAACATCAGCTAATTATATATAACATAAACTGTTTTTGAATCCTAAAAGGGGTTGTAAACCCTCGTGTTTTTTCACATTAATGCATCCTATGCATTAAGGTGAAAAAACACATTATTGCAGTAACCGGCCCTCTAGCCCCCCCCCCCTTTTTACTTACCTGAACCCCGAATTTCCCTCGGCGGGGACGGACCATCGCTCTCTCCACGGGGACCCGACCCTTGATTGGATAGATTGATAGCAGCGCAGCCATTGGCTCCTGCTGCTGTCAATCAAATCCAATGACGTGGGCGCCTGGGGGAGGGGCTGAGCCATACATTCGGTGGCTATGGATGCCAAATGAGTAACTCGGGAGCACGCCCGCAAGGTAACCCCCCGGGAGAGCGCTTCTCCTAGGGGGTTATCTGATGCGGGGAGGAGTGGCGAGAGCCACCAAGGGACCCCAGAAGACAGTGGGTTCGGGGGCAATCTGTGCAAAACGAGCTGCACAGTGGAGGTAAGTATGATATGTTTGTTATTTAAAAAAATAAATAAAATCACTTTAAGTTTCAATTTCAATATGTGTGTCTTGTGACATCCTGTATAAATACCTATTGTAATAGAGCCTGTATAGTCCAGGTGGACATTGATATTGTCCTATAAGATATCTCAGCATTGAGGATAAAAACATATGTTTGTACTTAGAAACAACATTGTCTCATGCACAAGTATTTTACAAATTAGGTATTATTCAGTCGGTATTGTAGTTTGCATTTCCAGCTGAGGGGACTAGAGTTTTTCACATTTTTGAGGGGGCAACCAAAAAATAATATGTTAACTTATACATGGTGATCATTTAGTTAATAAATGTAAAAAAGCTTGTTAAAGTAGGAGGATTTGTTGATTTACAATGAACTGCTGTAATTGTTTTAGTATCGAAGAATATCTAACGCAACAGGAGTTTAGTATGGTTAGGTTGGAGTCCTTCAAGTAGGGATTTTGGTTAATTTTTCTAGTGAGATAGAGCTGTCTTTTGGTGGCATTTAATGACCACTGTTTTCTATTTATACTATATAAAAGAAAAAAATCCCAAAAGCTTTGAAATAAAAACAGTTTTCCTAAAATCTGTTAAAAAAGCATATCAAACACATAATGCCAGGACACTACAATAACTCCCCAAAATGACCCTTTTTTGGAAAGTAGACCATGCAATCTCATTATTTATCCACAATTTTTTGGGAAATGAAGAAACATGCTGGTTTCGAATTAGCTTGGTAATGGTTCTCCAGATACAGAACATCAAATGTTCAGCAGCGTTTGTGATTAGCCATCACAGGGATCACAAGGCACAGAACCACTCTTTGGCCCTGTGCATTTTGACTGTGATCTGCAGCACTAGTCCAGGCAGCTAGGAGGTAACAACATAGGGAAAGGTTAGTAATCTGTTAGGGATCCAATCACTGCCAAGTTGTCATTGAACAATATTTCAAAAATCTGTTGTCTACATGAAGGAAAAATCTATGCATCGGGGTTATATCATTTATTTGATACCTCAATGGAGGCGCAATAGAAATATCAAAGAGTGAAAAAATCTTTGGACCGGGCAAAACTAGTGGAATTTCCGACGGAAAAATAGAGAACCAACTCTCTATCTAAGTCCATCGGAAATTCTGACAGGAAAAGTCCGATGGGGCATACACATGGTTGGAAAATCAGATGAAAAGCTCCCATGGGACTTTTTCCATCAGAAATTCCGACCGTGTGTACGCGGCATTAGGCTTAATTTTTTTTCCAATTGCTATAAATGATAAATGGCAGCAGAACTGGGATCTCCCCCAACAACTACCCCCCCTCAAACACACACACACTTACAGAAGATTTGGAATTGGTTATAATTAGGTGTGGGAATATTGGGAATGGAGGGTTGATAGCTTATAAGGGAACATTTTCATTAATGTACATGATATAACTGAGTACTAACATTTATAGGTAAAGTTGATCCGGGGAATATCCGATTGCCTCTCGGGGGATCAGGAAGGAATTTTTTTCCCCTGCTGTAGCAAATTGGATCATGCTCTGCTGGGGTTTTTTGCCTTCCTCTCGATCAACTCTGGGTATAGAATTGGGTATATGGGATTGTACAATATTTTTTTTATGATTGAACTGGATGGACTTGTGTCTTTTTTTCAACCTGACTAACTATGTAACTATGTAACTATATTGAGCTTTGGTATATTTATTTTTATTGTTATAGTTTTATGTTATTAGTATTATGTGTGGTGTTCCTAAGGCACAAATTTTAGGGGAATAAATTAAATCTCATTATACCTTGTGCAATGATAATAAAGGTCTTCAACCAAGCAATTCAATCTATGGCAGGAATGCTTGTTTGACATGACCCTAACACTTGCCAGAAAAAAAATTACAAAAAGACCCTTTGCCCTCTTCCACCATAGGCAGGGTTGACAGAGAGCAGCCAGAGACCCCCAGCTCTGTGTTATTCCATAGGCAGCAATAGCGGCAGACAAAAAAAAAACTCAACCTGGCTGTTTCCTTGTTCTACTAAGAGTAATTGGCCTGGAATGTCTATTGCTGTCTGCTGGGAGCTGTAGACATGATCATCTCATGCCTATGGGTAATTTTAAGCTGTTCCATAGAACAGCCAGTTCCCACAACATAAGTAGTAAGCACAATGCAGAATCCATCTTTTTATTTTTGACAGAGAATCATGGCATTATCTTTGGCACTTGCTGATGTCACAGCTAGACAATTGTAAGCCCCCTTTTCATGGCTGATTACACTAACGTTCATAAGTAGGCTGCACTGAAGTGACCTTTAATGCATTTATATTAAAAAACACAGAGATGAGATGCAGGTATTAAAATTATCAGCACAACACAGAAAGCTTTTGACCACGCTGGAAGCTGGACTCCATAAAGCCGCTGGTTTTAGTAGCAACTCTTCATTGATTGGTTTTATTGGAGCTTTGATGGTGGCAGCCACATCCTGGAGCAGTGGCTGTGCTTGAAGTTTCCTTTCTCTTTGTAGATTTTAAACCCTTTTCATAATTGCTTTGCTTGGCTGTTAACAGAACCTCTTAGCTTCCAACTGGCTATTTAGAATTGGCAAATGTGGTAAATTGCTGGATTGGGCATTTTGAGCACATTTCTAAATTACAGTGATTATCAGCTCTTTTAGAAGTGCACGCAGGATTGACAGGTCTGGGAGGCTCTGCGAATCTCACATACAGAGGGAGGGAGGGTGTATTGACAACATAACTGTGCATCTGTGTGGTATTTATAATGTACCAGCCTTGTGATTCAGCCCAGTATTGGCTCCAGGGAGCTTAAATAAAACCTCACTACATAAGTCCTAATTACATTTCCTAAAAGAGGTGAACACATGCAAATAATAGCTTTTTCTAGTTTAGAAGCCGTTGCGAATCGCGATATCTTCTGTTGAAAAATAAATAGTTAAGTGTGAACTACTAGCTCTTTGCAATAATACACACGTAGGGTAGAAGAATGCAAGAATGCATACACTCATTGGTGACAGAGGGATAATTAATCAAATTGATATTTAGTAGACAGATTAATAACAATACTTTAAGCATTTAGCGAGAAACTTATAATTATAATAGTCCATAACGGATAATTTAAAGCAAAATGAAGGGAAAGAGGACCCCGTTCACAAAAGCTTACACTATGTTGGGGTGTCGGAAAAATTTGCTGTGATGGATGGTTGAACCAGTAATGAACCTGCTATTTCCTTCTTCAATCTGTTGGTGGCACTGTGCTCTGGGGACAGCATGTGATTCCAGTAGCCTACAGCAGGTGTCTCCTTGCTGCAATCTGTGCCACTTTTGTGCCTGACTGCTGGAAGGCTTATATTCTCTTGTTTCCAGTGTTGGCATTAGGGCTTGTTTACACTTGCATTGATTAGTAACACACATTAACCAATTGCCGACCGTATACTGTATGTATACAAAAGAAAAAAGTTGCGCTATAAGTCCAGAAAGTCTTTTGAGTGGTAAAAGAGTCCAAATAGAAATACTGAAAAAAGCAGATGTCAATTGAAACACTGTTCTTAAATCCTAATGGACTGGTGAAGATGTATGCTTACCAAAAGATAAGCCAAATCGAACAGATGGCTATAACCCAGCCCAGGCCTTTAACTGCACTTCAGATTCGGATATCTTCAATAGTGTTGAAGGACAGCAGTAGGACAATACTCCCCAGTGTTTTAAATATGTGTGTCCAAAAGTATATGTATAAAAAACTGAAAAACGGAGAACATAGCGTGATCCTGCCACATCAAATATCCCTATATGGGATTGATAATATGGGGTAGGGGAGACAATACGGCACCCAGTGTATGACTCCTATTTTAGTGTACCATCACCACACATATAGTCCCCTTACCAAAAATACACAAAAACGGGCCTTATGGAGTGTAGAAATGACAGATAAATCCACCAATATGTGAACCGCCACCTAGTGGAGTGTCTGCTTACCAGATTGCAGACATTATGTGCAATGTAGATCAACCATAGATTGGTGGATGGCTGGATGGATCTAGGCGTCTAAATAGGTGTAGTTGCAGACATAAGGTAGGTGTACGTTCCTCTCTGTCAATTAATACCTCTGTGGGGCTCTCTGGTCTGTGTGTCAGCGGAGGTAATAATTGACAGAGAGGAACGTACACCTACCTTATCTAACTTTTTCTGAGACTGCACAGGAATTGTTCCAAGGAGTGTTTCTCTTTTCTTGTTGGGATCTGTTTAGTGCGCGCAAATGTAGACTTTGGGCCCCATCCTCTGCCAACAACAGCTATTTACCACTGTCCAGTGGGAGGGGGATTAGGAAGGAATGTGTTTTTTATCTCCCACATTTGGGTCACCCCCTTAAGTCAGAACCTAAGAGGTATTGACTTTGCCCCTTGCACCAGGTTCTGGGTATTTTAAAGGTGGTTTTGACAATATCTTATTTTGGGAATGATACAACTGTTATTTGCCTCTATTTGCCATAATTTGTTAATAATATTATTGTTATATACCCTGCTGTACATGCTGTCCAAGTAAAAAACCTTACTTGCAGCCTTGGTGTATGACAGAGGGTACAATACTGCCTTAATCATGTGTCATTAATTATCACCATGCAGGAACAAGAAAATCGAATTATCAACGTCTCTTCTGGGGTAAGTGCTCCATTTGCCTCTTGTCGGTTGTGCATTGCTCTGGCCATAAAGTGTGCATGTTGTCCTGTCCTGCTCATTTTTATTAGTTTCCCATCCTGCCATGCCCAACTAGCTCCAAGTCTGGACCCCTCCCCAGCTCTGAGTGTAAACAGTGTACCAATCTTATCCCTTAATGTTAATATTATTAGTTACACTTTTCCTGTGCATATTGCAACCCAAGTATGGCACATTTTCACTAACTCCTTTATCTAGTGTATATTCCCTGGTTTTCCCATACTCCATGAATAGTATACAATCTGATAACAGATTTTTTTTTTCATTTTATATGCCACCATTGCTAAATATAGTATATATGTAGCGCCACTCCCCCCCCCCCCCAGAAGAGCTACTGGCTTGTTCAGGTCCTCTACTGTGCTCCAGTGATGACCTGCTCTGTACCTTGACCCAAGTGACACCATTACACCTGGAACCTTTCAAATGGTCTTGTTAAGCGTAGTGAGCCCTTGTAGATCGCCAACTCGTGTGCCCCAGGGTGTGGAGTCTAAGCCCCAGCCTGCTTCTTCACCAGAGCCCCTGATGGTTGGGATGAACTTGTAGAATGCTGGAACCAAGTCGCAGCCCCAAGGTATGTCCAGCTGAGGATGCAGTTACCACACGCGTGTGCAGACTACAAGCAGCAGGAGACAACAGGAAATCCAGGAGACAAGCCGAGGTCAGGGTGGGTAGCAAACAAGCATAGACGGTAAATAAAGCTGGGGTGGATACACGGGTAGTCAGGCACAGGATACACAAGAGACAAGCAACCGGTAGCTCAGAGAACTGTGAAGTTGCTCAAGCAATGTGAGTTACACTGAGCATGTCTTATTAAGGCAAGAAAACTAGGAGGCGGGCCAGGAAGTGATGGAAGGGAAAGGAAATAAAAGCCCACAGAATAGCAGGCAATGCCCATAGGTGAGCTGAGCACAGCCAAACCACACATGTGAAAGGAAACAGGGTAGAGAAGCACTGCAGCAAAGAGGTAAGAATACACGAGCAGGAAACTAGTGCAGGCTAACTTGTGGCATGTCTTTATTAACAGAAAAACACCAGAATAAAGGGTGGGTTAGACAAAAAACAATGCAACAACAGAACAGTTCAAGGATGATAACACAGTTGCTCACTTTCAACTGAGAGTATTTGTAATCCAACAGGTTATTTTAGCAACACACTTCCTTCTTGGCAGATTTATTTTGCAAACAATGGCAATGGCAGCAATGGTAAATACACTTCAAGGTGGCCAATAGGCCTCTCACAACTTGTAAAAATGTGGTGTCCTCTGGAATAATATAAACTCTGGAACAGTAGCAAAGTCTATAGCACTCTCTCTTGCATAGCAGCAGCAGGGCATTCACAAACAATTAACAGTATTCAGCAACTCTATCTCTGTGGCGCATGTAGATCACCTCTCCCTGACTTGCATGACGTGACTGCCCAGGAAAGGCCATGTGTCAGCAGTCCCAAAACAGGAGCTGAATGGGGACAAACTGCTCAGCTCTCTGGCCTTTGTTCCCTCAGTGTAGGCGGATCCCTTCCTGCTTCACTCCTGTTGCAGGGCTCTTTGCACACAGCTCCCAGCAGAAGACCTGAACCTTGTTCTCAAGGTTCTCTCTCAACCACTTCTGTCTCTCTCCCCAGGCACATAACACAGGACCCAGGCATCCTCGCTGGTCCAAGCAGATCTCTCTTCCATATGGAAGGCAGGTCAAACAGGGCCATGGTTTGTGACCAATTAGAATCCCTCCTGGCCCTAGTGGCCAGTCAGAAAAGCAAGGGAGACGCCGGTCGGCGCTTTGGGACTTTGAATGAGATAACATCAAAGATGTGTCTCCATCCCAAGAAAAAAGACAAGAAAGTTGGGACTTTAAATGAAACAGTGGGCTAGAAGGGGTGAAAATAAATAAAATAAACCACTTGAATATTGCATGCGTGTATTGTAGTAGTAAAAAGTACATATAAAACAGGTAGCATGTACAAACGCACAGGGCATTACCAATAGTACATCCATATACACATATTTTGATATGAAACACATGGCAATAAATTGTTTGATCAATATAATTGCATATAAATTTATAAAAACTGAGCAGTATACAGCAACATGTGATAATGTGTACATGCAAATTGTAAGAAAAGGGGGTCATAAAATCTGAATAGAGTACCATTTGCGCAATAGCTGCATCATTCATTGAAGGGCCGACGCGTTTCGTGTAAAAAACACTCAGGGGCAAATGCAATGGGATATCTGAAATAAGAGAATTAATTCTAATCAGGGTATGAACTCAATTTCAACAGAAAAGACATGGTCAATTCTGGGTACAATTCTAGTGGCCAGTCAGGATCAATCCTTGCCCCATTGCTGGTTGTGTGCTTCATCTTCTGGTGACACAGCAGCCAGCCAGTGTCCTTCCTAGCTCCTGACCCTCTGCAACTGTCCATCCTGGAGATTAGAATGGAAGAGCAAGCTGGGCAGCGAGGGAGCAGCTGGGCAGCTTAATTGGTCCATTGACCCAGAAGGTATATATATTTATACTGTGTGTATATATATATATATATATTTATATATATATGTTGCACTACCCCCGCAGGAGCTACTGGTTTTGTTTGGGTCTGCCCTCTGATTCTCAACCCCTTAACTGGCTCAAACACTCCCTTGGCACAACTGGTATAGAAAAGAATTATAATATCCACTTACTAATGAGAAACACAATTCTGCATATATCACAACAGTAGATTTCACATGTATGTTACCTTTCTCCACTTAGGTCCTTCAGGCTAACAAAAATGCACCACACAGGCTTTATTCTTAACCAAGAAATACATTTACTTAGTAAGAGTTAAGTAGACAGGTTAAGACAGTTATGTAACTTTAGTTGGCTCTGCAGGGCCCTGCAAGAGTCAACAATATGAATAAAATAACAATATTACACAATGTTAATGCCTACTTTGTAATAATAACCAATCCTATGCTCGCAAGATCCCCCTAGTGGGCAATACCTCTCCTGTGTCCCGTCACTAATAGCTCCAGTCAGGCCTGACTAAGATTAGTGTACAAATTCCTCGGTGAAGGGAGTCTTCGCTAGCAAACGTTGGTGCACATACTGTTTGTGATCCAGAGGGTATTAAAGAAGGAACTAAACTCCCGCAATGCTTTTGGGAGTGTGAAACTCTCAGGCGGTGCAAACGCCAACTTTAAACTGCGCTCTACCACACGATGCAATATGTAGTGGCGCACTACTCTAATGGTGATGGGCCTTAAAAGTTACAGGCCTAACTGTAGTTAATGAATCCTGGGCAGGTGCCCGCTCACCCAAAACAGGCCTAGTCCGCCTGACACGACCCGCTGACTGTACCTCGATCCGTGACCTCTCCGCAACGTAAGTCTCCGGTCCCTCTCACAGCCGCCGTAGATGTCGGTTGGTGAATGACTCCGGTCTCTGGGAAGCGTGAGCTGGTCACACGGAAAGAGATCCCTCTCTGGCTTGGTGATCCTCCGCGAAACTACAGGCCCAGGCTTTGGGCCTAGTCGCTCTGGCAGCAGGCCTCACACAGACTTCCTGCTTGGTTGAGGGCGAAGTCCAGAGAGACTGAGCGCGGCTCCTCCCCTTCCTTAAGTAACCTCCCCCAGCAGGCTGTGCGGTGGTTGTAATGCATTCTGGGAGTACAGCTGCACTCTGGGTACCGTAGTCTATTAGGTATCCATGGCAACGGAGTCCCTTTCCCCCTGTACCATAAGTTCCACACGCATCACTAAACATAAGTAAACAAACAGTTTATAAGATTGTAACTGGAACACCGGAGGGAGTTTGGGGTACATTCCATATAACAATAGTCTATTACAGTAGAACCCCGCTACACATGATGATATATATATATATATATATATATATATATATATATATATATATCAAGTCAACAGTCTCTCGTATTTCCTTGACAGACTTGATTTATGTACATAAACAGGCTCTTGGAACATTATAGCTCCTTCTTACAGTTTATTGGAACATGAAAGCAGCCAGGGCTGCTCCTAGAGATCACATGGCCCCATACTGCCTACCTGACAGGGTGAGGCTCCTATTCTTTCACAAATTGATGCATAATAAACACAGTTTACTATGCTTCAGTTATGGATGAACACAGGAGTGACCGGTACCGATCACTCACTGTGTTCATTTAGAAAAGGAAGGGGTCGATAAATATAACAGATTTACCAGACCCCCACTCTCCTGAAATGACCCCCCTATATGCCCCACAGCTTCTGTCAGGAAAAAGAGGAGGGGAATCTGGAAGAGATGCGGGGGAAAAGGGCACACTGGGGGGCCCAGAAAGCAGGAATAATCAGATCGTGGACAGGAGGGGTCGATCATTGTCGGATCATGGACAGAAAGGGTAATTGGCGTGGCAGGGGGCCTTACTGCAACCGATCCCCCTGTGTGGTTCTCTGAAAGCCAGCTTCTCCTCTGCTCCATCCCACCGGCTTTCAGCTGCTGCATGGAGAAGCACACAGGGGGATCAGTTCCAGTAATTGCCCCCCTGCTGCACCAATTACCCTTTCTGTCCATGATCCGATTCCCCCTACTGCTTGAGTCTCCCTGCTGGACTGATGGGGCCTGGACCCCATACAGGAGGGCCAGCAGTACCCCTTTAATGACAGCCCTGAAAGCAGCAATATTGTATTGTCTGTAGAATCAGGAATTCTCTTACTGAAAAGCTAATTATGATCATTTGTAATCAAAAATCAAATTTTCCATAATGGTCCCTATTGTACCATGCTCATGAAGAACACACATTAGCAATCCACACCTACTTAGTAATAACCATTTCTATTAAGCCCCCCCCCCCCCCATTCAACGCTTGCTTCATATGCAGTAGGAAATAGATGCAATAATATACTCCGATACCCTACAGTCAGAGAAAACAATGTAGAAGAAGAAAAAACAATAAATTTTATGATCATCAAATTCATCCTTCATGCACAAAGCATTGCAACTCTTTTATAACATTAATAATAGTATTATGCCCTCAATATATTTTTATAAGATTGCTTCCTTTAACATGTTGTACCATGAGGCTGCAGATCACTAGCCTCTGTGGAGCAGTTTCTGCCAGGGAAGGACTTTCTCTGGCTGTTCTGTTCCACATTAAGGACCCGTCCTGAGCACGAGGTCAGTGTTTCAGTAAATTAATTTCTGCGTTATACGAACAGTACTCATCATAACAGGTGAACAAATGGGGGATTTACTGTTATTGAAGAGAGAGAATGAGTCTGTTGCTCCACAAATCCAACAGCTTCACGACTCTCACTGGGGAGCTGTAGTTTAGCAAACTGTAATTAAAATTATTCCTCATATGTGAAGCAGAAGCAGTGCTTTACTAAAGCTTATAAACTGAGGTAATGCTAGTGTTAGCAAACAAAGAAGCCTAAAGTAAAATATATATCTATATATATATATATATATATATATATATATATATATATATATATATATACTATATGCAGTTGCAAAAAAAAGTATGTGAACCTTTTGGAATGATATGGATTTCTGCACAAATTGGTCATAAAATGTGATCTGATCTTCATCTGAGCCACAACAATAGACAATCACAGTCTAACACACAAAGAATTAAATGTTACCATGTTTTTATTGAACACACCATGTAAACATTCACAGTGCAGGTTGAAAAAGTATGTGAACTCTTGGATTTAATAACTGGTTGAACCTCCTTTGGCAGCAATAACTTCAACCAAATGTTTCCTGTAGTTGCAGATCAGACGTGCACAACGGTCAGGAGTAATTCTTGACCATTCCTCTTTACAGAACTGTTTCAGCTCAGCAATATTCTTGGAATGTCTGGTGTGAATCGCTTTCTTGAGGTCATGACAATATCTCAATCGGGTTGAGGTCAGGACTCTGACTGGGCCACTCCAGAAGGCGTATTTTCTTCTGTTTAAGCCATTCTGTTGTTGATTTACTTCTATGCTTTGGGTCGTTGTCCTGTTGCAACACCCATGTTCTGTTGAGCTTCAGCTGGTGGACAGATGGCCTTAAGTTTTCCGGCAAAATGTCTTGATAAACTTGGGAATTTATTTTTCCTTCGATGATAGCAATCCGTCCAGGCCCTGACGCAGCAAAGCAGCCCCAAACCATATTGCCCCACCATCATACTTCACAGTTGGGATAAGGTTTTGATGTTGGTGTGCTGTGCCTCTTTTTCTCCACATATAGTGTTGTGTGTTTCTTCCAAACAACTCAACTTTGGTTTCATCTGTCCACAGAATATTTTGCCAGCACTGCTGTGGAACATCCAGGTGCTCTTGTGCAAACTGTAAACGTGCAGCAATGTTTTTTTTTGGACAGCAGTGGCTTCCTCAGTGGTATCCTCCCATGAAATACATTCTTGTTTAGTGTTTTACGTATCGTAGATTCGCTAACAGGGATGTTAGCATATGCCAGCTGACACTAGGATTCTTTAGCTGACACTCTAGGATTCTTCTTCACCTCATTGCGCAGTCTGCTCTGTGCTCTTGCAGTCATCTTTACAGGACACCCACTCCTAGGGAGAGTAGCAGCAGTGCTGAACTTTCTCCATTTATAGACAATTTGTCTTACCGTGGACTGATGAACAGCAAGGCTTTTGGAGATATTTTTATAACCCTTTCCATCTTTGTGCAAATCAACAATTCTTAATCGTAGGTCTTCTGAGAGCTCTTTTGTGCGAGGCATCATTCACATCAGGCAATGCTTCTTGCGAAAAGCAAACCCTGAACTGGTGTGTGTTTTTTATAGGGCAGGGCAGCTGTAACCAACACCTCCAATCTCATCTCATTGATTGGACTCCAGTTGGCTGATACCTCACTCCAATTAGCTCTTGGAGATCTCATTAGTCTAGGGGTTCACATACTTTTTCCCCCTGCACTGTGAATGTTTACATGGTGTGTTCAATAAAAACATAGTAACATTTAATTCTTTGTGTGTTATTAGTTTAGGCAGACTGTGATTGTCTATTGTTGTGACTTAGATGAAGATCGGATCACATTTTATGACCAATTTGTGCAGAAATCCAAAAAGATGGTTTCATTTATTAGGGCAAAAAAGCTGTTCAAACCTGCCTGGCTTTATGTGAAAAGTAATTGCCCCCTAAACCTAATTACTGGTTGTGCCACCCAACAACTGCAATCAAACGTTTGGGATAATTGGCAATGAGTCTTTCACATACCTCCCAACTTTTGAACTTGACAATGAGGAACAATTTAAGACCCGTACACACGATACGAAAATCGGAAGAAGAATTTCATCCGACGAACATTCTCACGGTTTTCGGATGGTTAGTATGGTGCTTTCGACAGACAATTTTGCTTTTTCGTCCAACAAAAGCTGGATGTGCAGACTATAAAATTTTTGTCGGATGTGAACTTAATGTCTGATTTTCGTGTAACTAGTACGTAAGAGCAAGACTTTGCATGCTCAGAAACGAAAGAATACATACAAAACTATTCAACACATTACTTCACTTCTGATGCTGTATTCTGTCATACGAAAATTTTGAGGTGAGTAACCTCTTTCACTTTTGACATGAGACTAGCATGCAACAAAAAATGGACGACCGGTCATCTTAAAATCTGATCGTGTGTTCGAGGCTTTAGATCGCAGGGTGGGACGGGGAGATTGCAGGATTGAACGGGGAGATCACAGGATGGGAAGGGGGATCGCAGGATGGGACAGGGGGGATTGCAGGATGGGATGGGGGATCACAGGATGGGACGGGGATCGCAGGATGGGGCAGAGGGATCGCAGGATGGGGCAGAGGGATCGCAGGATGGGACGGGAGGATTGCAGGATGGGACGGGGAGATCGCAGGATGGGAAGGGAGGATCGCAGGATGAGACATCGGATCACAGGATGGGATGGGGGATCGCAGGATGGGGCAGAGGGATCGCAGGATGGGGAAGGAGAATCGCAGGATGGAACGGGGGGATTGCAGGATGGGACGGGGAGATCGCAGGATGGGAAGGGGGGATCGCAAGATGGGGCAGAGGGATCGCAGGATGGGGCAGGGGGATCGCAGGATGGGACGGGGGGATTGCAAGATGGGACAGGGAGATTGCAGGATGGGAAGGTGGGATCGCAGGATGGGAAAGGGGGATCGCAGGATGGGACGGGGATCGCAGGATGGGGCAAGGGGATTGCAGGATGGGACGGGGGATTGCAGGATGGGACAGGGAGATTACAGGATGCAGGGTTGGTGCAAGGATTTTGAAACCCTAGTTAAAAGTTAATTTTGCCGCCCTCCCTTGGCTCCACCCCTGACCCCACCCCATTTGCCCTGCCCATGTATCCCCTACCTTTTTAATGAAGCACCCACCAAATGCAGCCTCACCAGTGCCCATCAATGCAGCCTACCAGTGCCCATCATGTTTGCTTGCTTCCATTCATTCGGTAGTCGGTACACAGACACAGTCCTCCACCGCCACTGCACCTCTGACACTATGTGTGCCTGCTCATGCTGAGACTTAGTTGCGAGAGAAGAGAGTAGGAACACCAGTGGCCAGGCGCCCTAGGCAGCAGTGCGCCCTAGGCGGCTGCCTAGTTTGCCTAGTGGTAGCACTGGCTAACGAAGGATGGGATGGGGGGGTGGACAGGAAGGCCTCAGGATTCAGGATGAATGGGGGTGGACAGAGAGCTCAGGAGGCAAAGCATAAAACAGTGTAATTCAGATTAAATTCAGATTCAGACACAGAACACTTCCCCCGTTCTCAGCACACTCACTGTCCTTATCTCCTGCTGCAGAGTCCTGTACAGATGAAGCAGACAGAACAAGCGGTGCACTGTCTGTGACTGCAGCCTGAGCCCAGCTTCTGTCTTCCAATGATCTGATTAGATTCTGGGCACAGGCTTCACCTGAAATCTGTCTGCCATCTGCCAGGACACTGCAACATCTTAAAGCGGGATTCCACCCGCAATTTTTTTTTTTTTAAAGTCAGCAGCTACAAACACTGTAGCTGCTGACTTTTAATAAGGACACTTACCTGTCTGTCCTACTCACCCGAGATGATGCCCCCCCCCCGATGCTGATCCCTCGATCACTGCAGGTCCCGCGCCGCCATCCTCACTAAGGGAAACAGGCAGTGAAGCCATACGGCTTCACTGGGCTTTTCCTACTGCGCATTCGCGAGTCTCGCGCCGATTTGTGAATGGGCGGCTGCTCTCTGGGATTACACACAGTTCCCAGAAGGCAGCGCGCCCCATTCACTAGAAGAGGATTCAGAAGAAGACCCACCGTGGATAAGGAAGAGGCAGATTAGGAACATCCGCATAGCAACTGGTATTTCGGGTGAGTAAAATTATTTATTTATTTTCAATTTTTTTGCTGCATTTTTGTGTAATTTTTTTTTTCAGGGTGGAACTCCACTTTAACTGCAGCAATTTTTCTATCAGGCACACACACTGACCTTCTCTCCTCCAATTAGATAGTGCCTCCTCATCTTCAGCACAGATCAGCAACTGACTCCGCCTCCACAGCAAAGAGTGAGTAGCCAGTACAGGGTGATTGCTATGAGCTGCAGCCAATCACCATATGAAAAGCAGCCAGGAGGTCCAATCAAAGAAGGTTTTCACACACAGTGAGAAAACCAGCCACAGCCTGTGGGATTCTGCCTGCATAGGCAGAATTGCGGGAAAGCCTTCACTTTGCGGGACAATTCCACCCATTCAGGGACGGTTGGGAGGTATGTCTTTCGCATTGCTGTGGAGCAATTTTGGCCCACTCTTCTTTGCAGAATTGTTTTAATTCAGCCACATTTGAGGGTTTTCCAGCATGAACGGCCTGTGTAAGGTCATGATACAGCATCTCAATTGGATTTAAGTCCGGGCTTTGACTAGGCCACTCCAAAACCTAAATTTTGCTTTGTTTGAACCATTTGGAGGTGGACTTGCTGTTGTGTCATGGATAATTGTCCTGCTGCCTAACCCCAGTGCACTTGAGCTTGAGGTCACAAACTGATGGCCGCACATTCTCCTTTAGGATTTTCTGGTAGAGCTCAGAATTAATGGTTTCCTCAATTATGGTAAGTCGTCCAGGTCCAGAAGCTGCAAAGCAGTCCCAGACCATCATGCTACCACCACAATGTCTGACTGTTGGTATGATGTTCTTGTTATGAAATGCTGTATTAGTTTTAGGCCAGATGTAACAAGACGCAAAAAGTAAAATTTTTGTCTCATCAGTCCACAGAATATTTGCCTAAAAGTCTTGGGATAATCAAGATGTTTTTTGGTAAATGTGAGATGAGCCTTTGTGTTCTTTTTGGTCAGCAGTGGCTTTGGCCTTGGAACTCTCCCATGGATGCCATTTTTTCCCAGTCTCTTTCTTATTGTTGAATCATGAACACTGATCTTACCTGAGGCAAGTGAGGCCTGCAGTTCTTTAGATGCTGTTCTGGGTTCTCTTATGACCTCCTGGATGAGTCGTTGTGCTCTTGGAGTAATTGTTGTAGGCCGGCCACTCCTGGGAAGGTTCACCACTGTTCCAAGTTATCTCCATTTGTGGATAATGGCTCTCCCCGTGGTTCACTGGAGTTTCAAAGCCTAATGCCGCGTACACACGACCGTTTTTAATGTCATTGAAAAAAACTGAATTTTTCTCGATGTGATTTTTTGTGTTTCCTCTCAAGCCTGCCTTGCCTACACACTATCGTGGAAAAAAATGTTCGAGTAAAGCGCGGTGACGTCCAACGCGTGCGACGGCACTATAAAGGGTAAGTTCCATTCGGATGGCGCCACCCTTCATGTTAGTAAAGTTTGTTGAGCGACGATTCGCGCTTTTCAGCCTCGTGCTTTTCAGTCCGTTACAGCGTGACGAATGTGCTATCTCCATTACAAACGCTAGCTTTACCAGAACGAGCGCTCCCATCTCATACTTGATTCTGAGCATGCGCATTTTTTTTTCACGTCGTTAAGGCCCACACACGCCCGTTTTTCATGACGAGAAAAAATACGATGTAAAAAACGACGTGAAAAATTAGAGCATGTTCCAATTTTTCTCGTCGTGATTCTCTGCGTTTTTCTTGTCGGGAAAACTGCTGGAAAGCCCACACACGATAATTTTTAATGACCATTTTAAAAAGGTCATTTTTCTCGTCATTAAAAACGGTCGTGTGTACGCGGCATTAGAAATGGCTTTGAAACCCTTCCTAGACTGATACATGTTTGTTTCTAATCTGTTCCTGATTTTTTTTAAGATTGTGGCAGGATGTTTGGCTTTTTGTGATCTGTTAGCTGCTTCACTTTGTCAGACAGCTTCTATTTATGTGATTTCTTAAATCAACAGGTCTGGCAATAATCAGGCCTGGGTGTGGCAAGTGAAATTTAGCCCAGCTTTCCAAAAAATTGTGGTTAATCACAGTTCATTCATGATTCAGCATTGGAGGGGAAATTACTTTTTCACATAAGGCCAGACAGGTTTGAACAGCTTCTTGGATTTACTCAGGTTATCTTTGTGTAATATTAAAATTTGATTGATGATCTGAATCATTTAAGTGTGAGAAATATGCAAAAAAAAATAAAAATCAGGAAGGGGGCAAATACTTTTTCACAGCACTGTACATATACACACACACACACAGTATATAAACACTGTGTATTTACAGTATATTTATATATTACAAACACACTTATCTATATGTGTACATTATAAGACTGCATAAATACGTTTAATAACTCAATGCAAGGTGAAATAGCTATTTCCAAAGTAGTAAAAGTATATTTTTAGTAGACACTAATAGCAGTAACTCATTTACAACCAATCACTTTTAAATTCCACCATGTAAGGGACCTGGAAAAGCAGTTTTACTTGACTTTCCACTCCCCAACAGTAGCCCTCTCCTTTACTCCTTTACATTCCAGCAATGGACTGTCCCTCAACATCCTCATGTCCAATAATGAACAATTGATGATGCTTTGCATTGGACTTGATGACACCAGGAGGACATGCGACCACCGAACCATAGGAGAGAAAAGGATACTGCTTTAGCAAACTAAATGTCATTCAGTTAAAGTGTTTGTTACCCCAACCTTTAATATTCCTGATATGAGGCTACCATACCATGGTACTTCTGTTAAAAAGTATCCTGATCTCTGTGTTACTTTCTCTGTGTGAAGTTCCCGGTGATCCTGCCAGTCCCCCTGCTTTCCTATTGCAAACTGACCATTCTAGGCATGAGAACACAGTTTCCAAGCATGGTCATTTTTTTGGCTGTGCTGGGAGCATAACCTGCCTATCCTCCAATGATCGGACTTGTGCTGGCATGCCCCCCTGCACAGCTCTTCACTGGGAAGATCAGGGTAATGCTCTTTCTCTGTTTTCTGTTGACATGCCCCTCTGCAGTCTCCCCCACCTCTCTAAGCCCGTTATGCAGCTGAGAACGGAGGTCAATTGATCAGTTATAAAGAAAAAACAGGTAAGGCTTCACATATACTTTAACGTTTATATCACATATTCATTAAACAAACAGGAGAAAAGGACTGTCCTTCATAGAAGTGGAGTGGCTGCTCTTTGTAACTGGACTCCGTGTTTCGTATTTCCCAAGAATAAATATAGATAACACCCCACACTAATTGTACCCATGCCATGCTCCTCTAGATAATCACTTAGTTAAATTAAAGAAAACCAAAAAAAAAACCTTAAGACCCAATGCCAGAACTGGAATGTCAGCAACGGATTTTATTATAAAGCTTTAAACCTTGTGACTAAAAGGTGACATATTGGTCTACAAGTAGATCTGGAGAAAAATATAATAAAAGCATTTGAAGTACCGGTATATAAAAAAAGGAAGTAATATACTGAATGTTAAAATTATCTGTATTAACTCTATAGTTATCTGAATGCAATGATTTGGCAATAGTAGCACTTTAATTTAACATTTTAATGAAAACCATGTGTAAAGCTCTCACTGATTTTTATTTTTTATTTTTTTTAAATCAAGGAATCAATCTTTACCAGAGGTTCTCATGTGACACATTAGTTGCATTCCATCCATAAGCATTGTCATGAAAGTCACTGTTGTTCTTGGCTTTGAAAAATGTAAAAACTCTCTCTCACCTTCTAATTGAACTATGCAGTAGGGCCTCTTTGGAACTTACTCACTCCTGTAACTGAGGAGAATAGGAGAATACCCTTAAAAGAAGCATGTAACCTTATGGAAATGCTAATTAGCTGGCTGTCAGACTAACCAAATTTCATCAATGCTTTGGAACAAGCATGCATATGAGAAATTCTGACGTTACTCTGATTATTTATTTTTTCTAACTTTTTTATTAAAGAAAATCAGGATACAAAATATTCTTATAACAAAAAAATCACAAAGATCAGAGCTCTGACTCAGATGCAGCGAAAATATAGTGTCAACATCAATATGACCACAAACAACGAGCATATAAACACTAGCAGAGCAAATGAACGCAGAAACATTAAACATTAAAAAGTGGCTAGGGAGGTCATCCGAACCTGATCCGAAGATGCTCATATAAAGCATAATAACAGGGTTTAACCCAGTGGCGGCCCATCCATAGGGGGCGCCCGGGCGCCGCCCCCCCCCCCCCCCTCCTGTGGTCACCAAAAAAAAAAAAAAACGGGCCCTTTAAGAGTTTTTTTTTTTTAAATGTCTTTTTTTTCACACATGGCGGCGCGACCATAGTGGGCGCAGAAGCGCCGCTACCGCTCGCTTCTGTGCCCGGCCGTCACTCACCACAACAATACATAGGTTCATGCATTGCATGAACCTATGTATTGCTGCCGCCCACTATTCAGATGGCCGGCCCCTTGAGCGCCGGCCATCTGAATCACAGCGTCTGGTTGGTCTTTAGAAGTGCCTATCAGAGCCAGCAGGCTCTGATAGGCTTCCCGACTACAGCCTGAGGGCTGTAATCAGCTTCTAAATACCTAATGAGAGGACGCACGGGGGTGCGTTCCCTGGCCAATCAGGTTCACCGGGTCTGGTTACCGGTAACCTGATTGGCTGAAGCGACATCGAGGGTGGGAGAAGACATCGAGGACGGAAGAAGGACGGCGCTGACTCGAGGAAGGTAAGTGCAGGGCTGGGGGGGACAAACTGGCTGCATTTGGGGGACAAACTGGCTGCATTTGGAGGACAAACTGGCTGTATTATGGGGGACAAACTGGCTGTATATTGGGGACAAACTGGCTGTATATTGGGGGACAAACTGGCTGCATTTGGGGGACAAACTGGCTGCATTTGGGGAACAAACTGGCTGCCTTTGGGGGACAAACTGGCTGTATATTGGGGACAAACTGGCTGTATATTGGAGGACAAACTGGCTGTATATTGGGGGACAAACTGGCTGTATATTGGGGACAAACTGGCTGTATTATGGGGGACAAACTGGCTGTATTATGGGGGACAAACTGGCTGTATATTGGGGACAAACTGGCTGTATATTGGGGACAAACTGGCTGAATTTGGGGGACAAACTGGCTGTATATTGGGGACAAACTGGCTGTATATTGGGGACAAACTGGCTGTATTATGGGGGACAAACTGGCTGTATATTGGGGGACAAACTGGCTGTATAATGGGGGACAAACTGGCTGTATTATTGGGGACAAACTGGCTGTATTATGGGGGACAAACTGGCTGTATATTGGGGACAAACTGGCTGTATATTGGGGGACAAACTGGCTGCATTTGGGGGACAAACTGTCTGTATATTGGGGGACAAACTGGCTGTATTATGGGGGACAAACTGGCTGTATTATTGGGGACAAACTGGCTGTATATGGGGACAAACTGGCTGTATTATGGGGGACAAACTGGCTGTATATTGGGGACAAACTGGCTGTATATTGGGGGACAAACTGGCTGCATTTGGGGGACAAACTGGCTGCATTATTGGGGACAAACTGGCTGTATATGGGGACAAACTGGCTGTATTATGGGGGACAAACTGGCTGTATATTGGGGACAAACTGGCTGTATATGGGGACAAACTGGCTGTATATTGGGGACAAACTGGCTGTATATTGGGGACAAATTGGCTGTATATTGGGGGACAAATTGGCTGTATATTGGGGGACAAACTGGCTGTATATTGGTGGACAAACTGGCTGTATTTTGGGGGGAAACTGGCTGTATATGGGGGGGAAACTGGCTGTATATGGGGGGGAAACTGGCTGCATTTGGGGACAAACTAGTGGCGTTTGGGCACAGTGGCTGCGTTTAATGGGCACAGAGGTGGCAATTGATGTTTTATTTTTTTTTTCAGTTTGCTTGCGCCCCCCAAAAAATTTGAGCACCAGCCGCCACTGGTTTAACCCCAACCAATAGCTCAGAAGTTGGAAGGTAGGGATGGGCCGAACACTCCCCGGTTCGGTTTGCATCCAGAACATGCGAACGGACCAAAAGTTTGCGCGAACATTCGAAGTCTATGGGACTCGAAGGTGAGAAATCAAAAGTGTGAATTTTAAAGGCTAATATGCAAGTTATTGTCCTAAAAAGGGTTTGGGAACCCGGGTCCTGCCCCAGGGGACATGTATCAATGCAAAAAAAAGTTTTAAAAACTGCAGTTTTTTCGGGAGCAGTGATTTTAATAATGCTTAAAGTGAAAAAATAAAAGTGAAATATTCCTTTAAATATCGTACCTGGGGGGTGTCTATAGTATGCCTGTGAAGTGGCGCATGTTTCCCGTGTTTAGAACAGTCCCTGCACAAAATGACATTTCTAAAGGAATAAAAGTCATTTAAAACTGCTTTCGGCTTTAATGTAATGTTGGGTCCCATATATAGATGAAAATTATTGAGAAAAACGGCATAGGTACCCCCCTCCCCCCCCAGCCCATTACCAGGCCCTTTGGGTCTTGTATGGATATTAAGGGGAATCCCGCACCCAAATTAAAAAAATAAAAGGCGTGGGGCCCCCAGGCCCTATATACTCTGAACAGCAGTATACAAGCGGTCCCAAGAAAGACAGGGACTGTAGGTTTGTTCTTAAAGCGGAGCTCCCCTGAAAAAAAATATTAAAAGCCAGCAGCTACAAATACTGCAGCTGCTGACTTTTAATATTAGGACACTTACCTGTCCTGGAGTCCAGCGACGTCGGCAGCAGAAGACGAGCAATCGCTCATCACTCTGCTGCCCCCACCGCCATCCTCAGTGAGGGAACCAGGCATTGAAGCCTTGCGGCTTCACTGCCCGGTTCCCTATGGCGCATGCGCGAGTCGCGCTGCGCCGTTCTCACTGTGTCTCCCAGAACACAACGGGTATTCTGTGAGAACTGACGTACTACCCGCAGAATACCCTCATAGAGGACTCCCAGGAGGGGGTGCAAATACCTGTCTTAGACAGGTATCTGCACCCCCCTCCCCCTGAAAGGTGCCAAATATGACACTGGAGGGGGGGAGGGTTCCGATGAGCGGAAGTTCCACTTTAGGGTGGAGCTCCGCTTTAAGTTGAATCTGTTTGTAATTTGGAACAGTTACATTTTGTAAGTGTAGCTCCAGACAAAAAAATCTATTTTTAAGCTTTTTGGATATCATACGGAAGGGTTATCATCACCCCTGTAACATTTGTTTTGCTGTCTGTGTCCCTGTTCAGAAGATTTCACTCACTTTCTGTCCCAATGACAATTGGATTTAGAAAATTTGGGGTTTTTAGGGAAACAAGGATTGGTGATAAAGCATCAGTGGAGACACCTTTTTTCCCATATTAACTCTTACAGGAGAGAATTTCCCTTCCCATGGGTAGATTTCCTCTCACTTCCTGTTGTCTCCCTCCCTTTGTAAGTAGGAGTCGTTTGCAAGTCGGATGTTTGAAAGTAGGGGACCGCCTGTATATATATACTACACGGCCTGCCCTATATACTCTGCAGAAAATTGGTCCTTAGGTGTTGGTGGTACCAGAACACTGTAAGCCCTCAGTTACTCTTGGTGGGTGCTGGAACAGGCCCTGCTGTGAGCTATTATATCAAGAATTGTAATTACATGCCCCTGTAGAACAGGGGCAGAAAAATTGGGCCTTTGGTGGTGGTGGTGGTGCTGGTGCCACAACACTGTAAGCCCTCACAGTTACTCTCTGTGGGCACAGGAACGGGCCCTGATGTGAAATATTATATCAAGAATTGTAATTACATGCCCCTGTGGAACTAGGGCAGAAAAATTGGGCCTTTGGTGGTGGTGGTGCTGGTGCCACAACACTGTAACCCCTCACAGTTACTCTTGGTGGGCACAGGAATGGACCCTGCTGTGAAATATTAGATAAAAAATTGTAATTACACGCCCCTGTTAAACAGGGGCAGAAAAATTGGGCTTTAGGCACTGGTGCCACAACACTGCAACCCCTCACAGATACTCTAGTTGAGTGCAGGAACGAGCCCTGCTGCAAAATATTACAGCAAAAATTGTAATTACACACGCCTGTTAAACAGGGGCACAAAAATTGGGCTTTAGGCACTGGTGCTGGTGCCACAACACTGCAACCCCTCACAGATACTCTAGTTGAGCGCAGGAATGAGCCCTGCTGCAAAATATTACAGCAAAAATTGTAATTACACGCTCCTGTTAAACAGGGGCAGAAAAATTGGGCTTTAGGCACTGGCGCTGGTGCCCAGAACCAAAAATATTCTTAGAAGCTATCAACATGAACATTGAGGAGGAATAGGATAGTCACTCAGCATAACAGGCTAGTCACTCAGCAATCAGCATAGGCAGTCTTCAAGGGATCTCATTCATAAAAAAATGAATTGGTTACATCAGCATCAGGTGCTTGGTAGCTGGTGATCCAAGACTGATTCATTTTTTGAAGGTGAGCCGATCAACCGAGTCGGTGGACAGGCGCACACTAATCGGTTACAAAGCCTCTAGCAGCACTGAATGTGCGTTCCAAAAGAACGCTGGATGCAGGACAGGCCAGTAGCTCAATTGTATACTGTGCAAGCTCTGGCCAGTGATCCATCCTCAAGACCCAGTAACCCAGTGGATTTTCGGTTGGAAAGGTCTCAAAGTCTGATCTTGCCTCTAGGTATTCCTGCACCATGTAAATCAGACGCTGGCGATGGTTGCTGGAACCGATCAGACCTTGGGGCTACGGACTAAAAAGTTGTCTGAACGCATCGGTCAGACGGTCACCTTCTCCACCGCTCCTTCTGTGACTGACCGAAGCCTCAGCAACGCGTTGTCCAGGAGGACCAGGAAATTGTAACCTCCCAGGCTCTGGAAACACATTACACAAACGTTTCTGCAAAGGTTGCCCGAAGATGTTTCATCCTCTGCTCCCTCTGCGAAGGCTGGATAAGTTCCGCAACCTTACCCTACTAACGTGGATCAAGAAGGATTGCCAGCCAGTAGTGATCCCTCTCCATGATCACACGAATCCGAGGGTCCTTTTGCAGGATCAGGGAGGCCATGCAGCGTTGGTTTGCTGAGGCATTCGAACCGGAGTCCTCTGGGTCACTAAGGGTGACATGATCCGCAGCCACCTCTTCCCAGCCACGTACAAGTCCATGGGTTTCTGGGGACTGTAAACAATCCCTTGAAGACTTCTTCTGATGCTGAGTGCTAGGCTCCACCTCCATGCTGACACAATCCTCCTCCTCCTTCTCCTCCTCTTCCTGTGTGAGCGGCGGGCCCACAGGAATACTGTCTGGATAAAGGGGGCCTTGAGAGGTAAGGAAGTCCTCCTCTTCCTCCCTCTGTTCTGCCTCAAGTTCCCTGTCCATTATTCCACGCAGTGTGTGCTCCAACAGGAAGACAAGAGGGACAGTATCACTGATGCATGCACTGTCACTGCTCACCATCCTCGTGGCCTCCTCAAATGGTGACAGGACAGTGCATGCATCCTTGATCATTACCCACTGGCGTGGTGAAAAAAAAGCCAAGCTCCGCTGACCCTGTCCTGGTGCCATAGTCGCACAGGTACTGATTGATGGCCCTCTGCTGCATGTGCAGCCACTGCAGCATTGCCAACGTTGAGTTCCACCTAGTGGGCATGTCACAGATGAGGAGGTTCTTGGGCAGGTTGCATTCCTTTTGAGGGGCAGCCAGCCAAGCACTGGCATTATATGACTGACGGAAATGCCCACAGACTTTCCTGGCCTGCCTCAGGAGATCTTGTAAGCCCGGGTACCTGCACAAGAACCGCTGCAACACCAAATTAAGGATGTGAGCCAAACAGGGCACATGGGTCAAGTGTCCCTGTCGGAGGGCGGAGCGGAGGTTGGTGCCATTGTCACAAACCACCATTCCTGGCTGAAGCTGGTGTGGCATCAGATATGTGTAGTGGGTGTTCTTTCGCGCTACTCAAGAGTATTAGAATGGGAGCTGAGGTGTGTAAACAATGGCTGCAAAATCAATCTGTGTTCACTTAACACATAAACATAATAAAGCAAGTGGGGGGGGGGATTTTGCGCTAAAGTATATAATCAAAACATATAAAACACCTCTGTGACCAGATACCTGGTGTGTATACAAAACTAACAGAAATTGAAAGTAAAATCCATAAAGAATGAATGCAACTATATAAATAAATGTGCTGATGCGTGCTGAAAACAATATAAATTAAGTGCAAGTGCATGCATAAATTGCCAAAATGCGTGCAAAAAGTTCAATATTGCAATTATTAGTGTTCGATGGAATAAATGTCCAAAAACATATAGGCCGAAAGGTGTGGCGTCAACCACCTCTGAGCCTGCCCCTGAAGAGCTGACAGAATCTCTGCCCCAGTGTGGCTCCTGTCCCCTAAGCAGACCAACTCAAGCACCGCATGGCATCTTTTTGCCTGAGTGCTTGCGTAGCCCCTTGAACACCTACGGAGCACCACTGGTTCCGAGGACAAATCTGCACAGGAAGAGGCCATAGAGGAAGAAGAAGAGGAGGGAGTGGAGAAGAGAGGTGTGGCAGAATCACCACTACCAGCATTTTGGAGGCGTGGTGGCGGAACAAGCTCCAACAATACTGTACCCTGTCCTGCATCCTTCCCAGCTGCCAGCAGGGTTACCCAGTGCGCCGTGAAAGAAAGGTAACATCCCTGTCCATGCCTGCTGGACCATGAGTCAGCGGTAATATGCACTAGGCTTGTGCAATTCGTTTCGTAACGAATCGAAATTAGTCCGAATTTAGCAACTTTCGGACATTCGGAAGCATTCGAATTTCCGAACAAAGCAATTACGAATAAAACCGAATCCGAAATAAATTATACCGCAAAATAGCGAATGCCCGAATGTCTTCGGCATAATTCGTTATGAAAAAACTTACGAATGTACAAATCCATTGGAAACACAATAACACTCACTCTGCTCTGCTCTCTGCTTCTCCTTCACCGTGCTGAACTCCCTCTCAAAATGGTGTACAGGGGCGGAGGCTATAGCCGCATGTAAAAAACGAAAGTAAAATACGAGATTTCTAATCCATTCGAAGCACAATAACACTCTGCTCTGCTCTCTGCTTCTCCCTCACCGTGCTGAACCCTCTCAAAATGGTGTACAGGGGCGGAGGCTATAGCCGCATGTAAAAAACGAAAGTAAAATACGAGATTTCGAATCGTTACAAATAACCGCTATGTATTTCGAAAAGTACAAATCCATTCGAAGCACATTAGGCATAATAGTCAGCGTCGTCGTGAGAGAGACACAGAAAATTACGAATCAACGAACCCAAAAAAAGTTACGAAAGTAGGAGTTGTGTCCAGAATCAACGAAAAACAACGTACTCTACCGAAAGTACGAATTATAAAGCAACAAAAAATTCAACGAAAAATGTCGCTTGCAAAAATACGAATGAGTCCGAACACGAAAAATCCCGTCTAGCAAAATTACGAATGATTACGAATCAACAGGACCGGAAAGAAACGAACCGAAACGGAACGAATTTTTCCGTTGTGCACAAGCCTAATATGCACCTTACCGCTGACCACCATGTCCAACGAGGCCAAGACATTGCCTTCCACATGTCGGTAGAGAGCCGGAATGGCCTTCCGAGAAAAAAATTGGCGTTTGGGAACCTGCCACTGAGGTACCGCACATTCCACAAATTCTCGAAAGGGGGCAGAGTCTACCAGCTGAAAAGGCAGCAGTTGGAAGTGCTAGCAATTTAGCCAAACTAGCATTCAGCAGCTTAGCATGTGGATAGCTGGGACCGAATTTCTTTCGCCGGTTTAGCAACTGGGGCAGGGAAATTTGCCTGCTACAATCGGATGTTGGTGTACCGCTAGCAGATTGCTAGTGGTACACCAGGGGCACAGTGAGGCATGCAGATAGACACCCTAGGCTTATACTCGAGTCAATACGTTTTGCCACTTTTTGTGGTAAAATGAGGTGCCTCGGCTTATATCCGGGTCGGCTTATACTCGAGTATATACGGTAGGTTACTAAAGTCACGAAAATTCTCGTACGACATAAAAAAAAATCGGAAGTGATGTCATGTGTTGTAATGTATTTGTGTTGTATTTTTGGACAACTGTACTGACTAAACGAAAATCGTACGCGTTGTCCAGGAGGACCAGGAAATTGTAACCTCCCAGGCTCTGGAAACACATTGCACAAACGTTTCTGCAAGGGCTCCCCGAAGATGTTTCATCCTCTGCTCCCTCTGCGAAGGCTGGATAAGTTCCGCAACCTTACCCTACTAACGTGGATCAAGAAGGATTGCCAGCCAGTAGTGATCCCTCTCCTTGATCACACGAATCCGAGGGTCCTTTTGCAGGATCAGGGAGGCCATGCAGCGTAGGTTTGCTGAGGCATTCGAACCAGAGTCCTCTGGGTCACTAAGGGTGACATGATCCGCAGCCACCTCTTCCCAGCCACGTACAAGTCCATGGGTTTCTGGGGACTGTAAACAATCCCTTGAAGACTTCTTCTGATGCTGAGTGCTAGGCTCCACCTCCATGCTGACACAATCCTCCTCCTCCTTCTCCTCCTCTTCCTGTGTGAGCGGCGGGCCCACAGGAATACTGTCTGGATAAAGGGGGCCTTGAGAGGTAAGGAAGTCCTCCTCTTCCTCCCTCTGTTCTGCCTCAAGTTCCCTGTCCATTATTCCACGCAGTGTGTGCTCCAACAGGAAGACAAGTGGGACAGTATCACTGATGCATGCACTGTCACTGCTCACCATCCTCGTGGCCTCCTCAAATGGTGACAGGACAGTGCATGCATCCTTGATCATTACCCACTGGCGTGGTGAAAAAAAGCCAAGCTCCGCTGACCCTGTCCTGGTGCCATAGTCGCACAGGTACTGATTGATGGCCCTCTGCTGCATGTGCAGCCACTGCAGCATTGCCAACGTTGAGTTCCACCTAGTGGGCATGTCACAGATGAGGCGGTTCTTGGGCAGGTTGCATTCCTTTTGAGGGGCAGCCAGCCAAGCACTGGCATTATATGACTGACGGAAATGCCCACAGACTTTCCTGGCCTGCCTCAGGAGATCTTGTAAGCCCGGGTACCTGCACAAGAACCGCTGCAACACCAAATTAAGGATGTGAGCCAAACAGGGCACATGGGTCAAGTGTCCCTGTCGGAGGGCGGAGAGGAGGTTGGTGCCATTGTCACAAACCACCATTCCTGGCTGAAGCTGGTGTGGCATCAGATATGTGTAGTGGGTGTTCTTTCGCGCTACTCAAGAGTATTAGAATGGGAGCTGAGGTGTGTAAACAATGGCTGCAAAATCAATCTGTGTTCACTTAACACATAAACATAATAAAGCAAGTGGGGGGGGGGGGGATTTTGCGCTAAAGTATATAATCAAAACACATAAAACACCTCTGTGACCAGATACCTGGTGTGTATACAAAACTAACAGAAATTGAAAGTAAAATCCGTAAAGAATGAATGCAACTATATAAATAAATGTGCTGATGCGTGCTGAAAACAATATAAATTAAGTGCAAGTGCATGCATAAATTGCCAAAATGCGTGCAAAAAGTTCAATATTGCAATTATTAGTGTTCGATGGAATAAATGTCCAAAAACATATAGGCCGAAAGGTGTGGCGTCAACCACCTCTGAGCCTGCCCCTGAAGAGCTGACAGAATCTCTGCCCCAGTGTGGCTCCTGTCCCCTAAGCAGACCAACTCAAGCACTGCATGGCATCTTTTTGCCTGAGTGCTTGCGTAGCCCCTTGAACACCTACGGAGCACCACTGGTTCCGAGGACAAATCTGCACAGGAAGAGGCCATAGAGGAAGAAGAAGAGGAGGGAGTGGAGAAGAGAGGTGTGGCAGAATCACCACTACCAGCATTTTGGAGGCGTGGTGGCGGAACAAGCTCCAACAATACTGTACCCTGTCCTGTATCCTTCCCAGCTGCCAGCAGGGTTACCCAGTTCGCCGTGAAAGAAAGGAAACATCCCTGTCCATGCCTGCTGGACCATGAGTCAGCGGTAATATGCACCTTACCGCTGACCACCATGTCCAACGAGGCCAAGACATTGCCTTCCACATGTCGGTAGAGAGCCAGAATGGCCTTCCGAGAAAAAAATTGGCGTTTGGGAACCTGCCACTGAGGTACCGCACATTCCACAAATTCTTGAAAGGGGGCAGAGTCTACCAGCTGAAAAGGCAGCAGTTGGAATGCTAGCAATTTAGCCAAACTAGCATTCAGCAGCTTAGCATGTGGATAGCTGGGACCGAATTTCTTTCGCCGGTTTAGCAACTGGGGCAGGGAAATTTGCCTGCTACAATCGGATGTTGGTGTACCGCTAGCAGATTGCTAGTGGTACACCAGGGGCACAGTGAGGCATGCAGATAGACACCCTAGGCTTATACTCGAGTCAATACGTTTTGCCACTTTTTTGTGGTAAAATGAGGTGCCTCGGCTTATATTCGGGTCGGCTTATACTCGAGTATATACGGTAGGTTACTAAAGTCACGAAAATTCTCGTACGACATAAAAAAAAATCGGAAGTGATGTCATGTGTTGTAATGTATTTGTGTTGTATTTTTGGACAACTGTACTGACTAAACGAAAATCGTACGATTAGGTATCGTACGAGGAAAATTTTCGTGCATGTCCGATAAAATAATATCGGATGAACTGTCATGATCGGCTCACGGAAGCTCTGTACTAACGATCCGATTATCGTACAATTCTTCCTCGGATGACATTTATCGTACGATATTCGGATCGTGTGTACGGGCCATAAGCCTGCAGGGTTATCTCGACCAATGGCGTCCTGAACAGGACAGGAAAATAAATATCTTCCGAAACTGAGGTACGAATTCATTAATTTTGCTGACAATGTGTTCATTGAGCATAATCCAGGATACCTGAACATAGCAATATAAACTGAGGGGCTATTCCAAGATCAAGCTATGGTTAATTTGGCAACTAGCAACATAAAATGAATCAACTTTTGTGTGGAACGAGATACATTGTCAACCTTTTCATTCAGTAGAGCAATACGGAGTAATTGTGTAACAGGCGTTACCAGGGCTTTTTTTCTCAGAAAATAGGTGCAGGAACTCACCCTCCCCAGCCAACTCTCCACCCCCAATCCTGTCGTTCCACGGGGAGAGAAGTAAAGCAGCGCCAAATCTACATAGGCCCAAAAGGCACAGAGTTGTGGCACTTAGGAGCGCATAACACACAGGGCTCCGGAAAGTGTACTCTGCAGTGATTAGGTGTGTGTATCACACAGGGCACAGAAAAAAGTAAATCAGCGGACAGTACTTGCACATCTCCCCCAATGTAACCATCTATTGCTCACCTCTGTGCCCCCCATTCAAACCTCACCTCTGCAAACCTTGTCCACAGATGACCTATGCCCCCCTTCCTCAGCTCACCTCTTCTTCCCCCCATCTGCAGCTCAGTTCTTATTCCCCCCATCCGCAACTCACCTCTTCTTCCCCCCATAGCTCACGTGTTCTTCCCTCAGTCCACAGCTCACCTCTTCTTCCCCCCCTAGCTCAGCTCTTCTTCTCTCAGTCCACAGTTCACCTCTTTTTTCCCCCCTAGCTCACCTCTTCTTCTCTCAGTCCACAGCTCACCTCTTCTCTCAGTCCACAGCTCACCTCTTCTCCCCCCATAGCTCACCTCTTCTTCCCTCAGTCCACGGCTCACATTTTTCTTCCCTCAGGCCACAGCTCACCACTTTTACCCCGTAGCTCACCCCTTCTTCCCTCAATCCACAGCTCACCTCTTCTACCCCCTTAGCTCACCCCTTCTTCCCTCAGTCCACAGCTCACCTCTTCTTCCCTCAGTCCGCAGCTCACCACTTCTCTCTCTCCTGTCTGCAGCTCACCACTTCTCTCCCTCATTCGCTACTCACCACTTCTTCCCCCGATTTGCTACTCCCTCCGTCCACAACACACCTCTTCTTTCCCCTGTCCCTCCTCAATTCTGCACCCCTGTCCACATTTCATCTTAGCACCCCCCACAACTCACCTTTGTACCACCTGTCAACAACTCAGCTCTGCAGCCCCAACATCTACAGCTTACACTCCCAGTCCACAACTACTGTATCACCTGCCCCCCGCCCACTACTCAGCTCTCACTTTGCACATCTCCCTCTTTCCAGATTTAACAACTTCACCCCCCTCTTCACAAATTCACCCCCACTGCAGTCCGCAGCTGTCACCTCCCCTGCAGATGCCACTCGCCCCCACCCCCCGTAGTTTTTAGTGCACTCACCTCCTCTCCATAGCTTGCGGTGCAGCTATCATTGGTCCATTTATCAGTTTAGAGCATGCAGGCTTTTTTCCGGCCAAACACTTCACTCGGCTCTCAGCTACAGGGAGGCACGGCAGAGCGGGACAGGAGGCACGGGAGAGCAGGACGGGAGGCACGGCAGAGCAGGACGGGAGCCGAGGGACATGGCGGGACAGGAGCTGCGGGGCATGGCGGAACGGGAGCCGCGGGGCATGGCAGGGTGGGACGGAAGCTGCGAGGAATGACGGGACGGGAGCCACTACTCCCGAAGCTCTGTAAAAAAAAAAATGCAGCGGTCGCGAAGTCCTGACAATAGGACACAGAAGCCGGTGGGGGGAGAAAGTAGTGCAAAAACCTCCTCTACCGCCTTCTGTGTTCAGTTACTGGGGAGAGGACAGGGCTGCCAGAGGTGGCGGAACGCCGTTCCGCCACGTTCTGGCAGAAAAAAAGCCCTGGGCGTTTCCATGATCTTCCGTATTAGCACAAAGGCCTTGTTCCAGAAACCAAAAATTCTGGGGCATTCCTACCAAACATGAAACATTGTTCCAAGAGAATGGCAGCCCCGAAAACAGGAGGGCGAGAAGGTTGGGAATAGCTTTACAAGGCGTGCTGGCAGGGGCGTCGTTAGGGGTGGACTGGGGAGGCTGGAGCCCCGAATGGGTCCCCAAAAAGCCCAGAGTCTAAGGCATGCGGTATTTAATTACTAGCCCCGAGCGCCGCCGAGCAGGGACCATTCTGTTTCCGACAGCCGCCGAGTGTGGCCGAGAGACATAGCAGGTCCCGCCTTCTGGAGCCTGCAGCGCCTATGATGGACGTCCCACTGGTCCAATGCCGGGACCGTGGGACGTGTCACGACCATCATAGGCGCTGCAAGCTCAGAAGGCGGGAATCACAATGCCGCCCGCCACGCCACGCCACATCCCTGCTTCCTGCTCGGTGCTCGGTTTGGCGGCTCTCCTCTCCTCCTCGGCTCCTGAGCCTCCTCTGGCTGTATCTCTATGACGGGCACATTGGGCGCGCCGGCGCCACACACCACACCCCACGGCTGAGGTAGGTCAGTGATTGTATATGTAGGTCAGGTGACTGTATGTAGGATTCATGTCAGTGTATGTAGGTCATGTCTGTGTATGTAGGTCAGGTCACTGTATGTAGGTCATGTGTCAGAAACAACCCTGAAAGACATACTAGTGTCCCTAAGAGCTTCCTTACATGCTGATCTCATGGAATGTGTAACTGACATACACACACACACACTGACTTACACACACTGACTTACATGTCAGTGTGTGTGTGTATGTCAGTGTGTGTGTGTGTACTGACATACATACGCGCACACACACACACACTGACATACATACACACTGACATACATACACACACACACACACACACTGACATACATACATACACACACACTGACATACATACACACACACACTGACACACATACACACACACACACTGACACACATACACACACACTGACATACATACACACACTGACATACATACACACACACACACACTGACATACATACACACACACACACACACTGACATACATACACACACACACACTGACATGTAGGTCAGGGTATGTGTGTCAGGTAGGTCACCCCGCGCCACTTCACTGCGCCCACACCCCCCCGGTACCGGCTTCGGGCTGAAGCCCCTGGTCTTTTTGCCACCTAGCAACGCCCTTGTGTGCTGGGACCATATACCATCTAGTGAGGACTGTAACACTTGCTTCCACCAAAGAGACATTCAATATACCCTTGTAGGCAGAGTGAAAGGAGGAATGCCAAAGATCTAGGCCCTTTTAAGATGCTAAACCCATTCCCACACTTTCATGTAAGGTAGTTTCACAGTGGAATCAAGCGTACACCAACTCTCATATGAGGTTACCTCAGGGTCCTTAACCACTGCCAGGCCTAACGACTGAAGGAAATGAGAGATTTGGAAAAATCTGAAGGTTTCCGACACAGGCAACCTAAGTTCTGACTTACAATGTGTTAATGTAAATGGGCCGCTGGGAGTGAGAACATGACCAATGCAGTCCAGACCCTTATTAAGCCACCGACGGAAAGCTTCTGGATATTGACCAGGGGTGAATGCTGGGTTATTAAATAGGTGGGCCAGTGGAGAAAAAGGTGAGACCAGATTAGTATTATACCAGACTCAATCCCAGATGGCCAGAGAGTTAGCTAATGTAGGGACAAGTATGGGGAGTCTGTCCCTCCTGGGTTGCCATTTAGGATAATCAAATGGAATTGTATTAGTAGTCTTTCGCTTCATAGCCACCCATTTAGCTCTTTCACCTCACGAATACACTGCAGACAGCTGCGCTACCTGGGCTGCTTGACAATAGTGTACAGCATGCGATGCCTTAGGCCAAGACCACATATAGTTTTGCGAGCAAACAACACTTGTTTGGAGACTTCTTGCCATTCCACACAAAACATATAAGCTTAGATTGGAATTTTACCAGGTCAGATCATACTATCGCTATTGGCAAAGACTGAAAATAGTACAGTAGACGTGGCAAAAGTGTCATCTTTACAGAATGGATTTTGCCCAACCAGGATAAACCATGTGCCCCTGCCATCTATCCCCCTGGGTCCTCTTCCAATTTCTTATAAAGAGGTGGATAATTCACCTTATATAATGTTGCCATAGAGGGCGTTAAGCAAATGGAGGAACACTGATTGAACTAAAAGATGGACTTTTAACGGCACATTGAGCAAGACTACGTTTCTGCATACTGGACCCATGACTAAGGCTAGCCACTTCCTACTCACACTGTTCAACCAATTCTTTGTTTGTTGGATATGTATCTCTTATAAATTTGAGTTTACCTATGCTACTGTAGTCTGTGGAAGTGAGATTAGAGCACTATTCTGGGTCATGTATTGATGATTAGTATAATGAAATTTTTTTCTACCAATAAAAACCCCTAGATTTTTTACATGATTTGCCTATGTGCCGTTAAAAGTCCATCTTTTAGTTCAATCAGTGTTCCTCCATAATTATCGGGACGTTGGCACATTTATACCAGTGCATCCACAGTGTCACCCTGTGAGGATGCACATTTAAGCATTTCTTTCCAAGGCGTTAAGCAAATGCCTGAGTAGGGAATAAAGTTGGATTTCCAGTGAAATGGAAACAATACTTGCAGGCGGGATACCAAATCTAGAGGGAGATTAACGTTCATTGCCATCGATTTGGTATCATTAACATGCTTACCCGAGACTCCTCTGAACCTGTGTAACAGGCTAAGCACATTAGGCAGGTAAATTAGGGGCGATGTGACAAGCAAATGTAAATCCTTAGAAAACAGGGTGCATTTATGAGTTTGATTGCCACATTGCACACCATGGATATTTGGATCGGATTGTATCCCGATCGCCAGAGTTTCTATGGCAATAGCAAAGATGAGGGGGGGGAGTGGCATCCTTGTCCCCTCCCCGAGAGATGGGGATAGGATCTGAATAAAAGTCTTGAATATGCACCTACTCTGAATTTTTATTTATCACGCTTGTTGGCTTGAGAATGAACATTTCCATAAATGTGCAAGACTATAATAAAACTTTCCTGATATGTCACAAATTAGAGCACATATACATTTTGTATAATAAGTTGTACCTTTTATCATAAAAATCAGTTAGTGACATCACGTCAACTTACTTTGCCTAGGCTGAAATGTTATGTCGCGTACACATGACCGTTTTTCATGACGAGAAAAATGCCATTTTCTAAAATGGTCATTAAAAACAATCGTGTGTAGGCTCCAGAGTATTTTTCTCAACGCGAAAAATGGGCATTAAAAATTTAGAACATGCTCTATTTTTTCTCGTCATTTTTCACGTTGTCGTTTTTCTCGTCGCGAAAAACAGCCGTGTGTACGCTTTAATGACGGGAAAAAACGTGCATGCTCAGAAGCAAGTGATGAGACGGGAACGCTCGTTCTGGTAAAACTAGCGTTCATAATGGAGATAGCACATTCATCACGCTGTAACAGACTAAAGAGCACAAGGCTGAAAAGCGCAAATCGTCTCTCACCAAACTTTACTAACACGAGGATCAGCAAAAGCAGCCCAAAGGGTGGCGTCATCCGAATGGAACTTCCCCTTTATAGTGCCGTCGTACGTGTTGTCGAACGTGTTGTACGTCACCGCGCTTTGCTCGAGCATTTTTTTTCACGATCGTGTGTAGGCAAGGCAGGCTTCAGAAGAATCACGTTGAGAAAAACATAGTTTTTTCAATGACATTAAAAACGGTCGTGTGTACGTGGCATGATAATCAGTTTGCTGCAGGCAGAAGGAAGTTTTTCCCCAGTCTCTATCTTAGTATTCTGGCTGTTGTAGCAAGTGACAAGGTAAGAGGCAGCAGCATAGGTTGATCTGTGTCTGGCATTTATGAAAACAATTAAGAACTGTACAGGCACCAGGATTTACCGAAATGTGTCATCTTTTAGCCAGTATCTCAGCCCAGGAAGTAGATGCTGGAAAGATGGAATAATGCTTAAACAAAGATGGCTCTGAGAGAGAAGAGAAAAGCAAATGGCAGCTTTGTCAACGGAAGTAGTGTGATCTTTGTGAAAGCTAATAAATACTTGTAAGGCCTAGTACACACCGCTAGTTTTTATTCTAAAACGCTGGGTTGAACGAAAAAAAATCGATCACCCCGGTCGGAGCCACTGTACTAACAATCCTATGTTAGTACAGCTATTTCCCCTGCTGTTCTATTGTGTTTTCCCCCCTGCCAGAACACTCCAGTCAGCGCTCTGCCATTGGCTGAGAGTGCTGATCGGGAGCCATTCGGCCACTGGTCTTCCAGCATGCTCATCTGACAAAAGCTGGCCAAATGAATGGCTTCTTTCGGACCGGCTGCCATACACACGGGCCGAATGTTTTTATATTTTTATTTCATGTCACTGTAGCACTACCCCCAGCTAAGAGAGCCGCTGGTTTGATTTTTTTGGGCCCTGAGTACAGCTCCGCCAACCCCCAGCAATCTACTCAACACAGGCACAGTTAGCCTAGGGGGGGGGGGGGGAGGTTTTACCTATCACAATCTATACCTGATAGTACCCACACTTTGAATATATTGGATGGTAAGCACTATGTGCAATGATAACACACTGATAGCAAGTGGTAAAGTATAACTGTTTTACTCTTGGTTAAAAGGCATAGGTTAGAACATAACATATAACTTGCTTACGGAGCCCTGCAGCAATAGATATAGTATACGCTAATAGCGCAGCGTGGTCATACACCACGTGCAGCTATTAGAGTCTATGCGCCCTGTGGCGCACCAAACAATATTCTCACTCTGGTCAGGCCTGACACAGATTTAACTTAGTCCTTAGAATAACACTTTCTTTGCATGCAACTTGAATGGTGGTGCACATACAGGAAACAACACTTGTAATCCACAGAGTAAGCAATCAAAAAGAACAGTTCACTGGAGACCACTCAACTCAGTTCCGCTACTAGTCTCCAGTAGAATAGCAAATAAAGGCCGGTGGGCCAAGGTAGTCTCTAGGCCTAGCACCAGTACAGCCTATTGGATTGAGCAGGTGCTCGCTCACCACTCCGGACGCGATCCCAGTCCGGGACTTCTACCACTGTGTCTCCGCACACAGCGTCTGAACGATCGGGTCCCCGATCCAACGAATGTCGGCAACTGAAAGAAAGTCAGATGCCACCCAGGCTCGCAACAAGGTGGAAGGCTCTTTGGAAGTTGTGCCAGGCCCCTGGCTTCAGACCTGATACTCCAGCAGATCCGCACAGGAAGACCGGTTGATAGCCACGCGGTGTCCAAAGATGCCGAGCCTAGCCTCGCCTCCTCCTTTTATCCCCCCTCCCACAAGTCTCTGCGGTGGCAACAATGCACCCTGGGTGCCAAACGGGGTTCTGGGAAATGCAGTCCATAGAGTCTTAAAGGAGACCCCGCTACATCACTATGAAGTATTTGCACATTTATACTTTTACAGATACCTTTTGCAGGTTGTGATTTGCGTTTCCGTAGCTACATGAATTGCACTTTATTACGTTTTATGCGTCCTGCTTTTGAATTGTTTATCCAATCACTTCACAGGTCTTTGGTCTGTCATATATAATTTCTCTGATCAGAACCATTTGCTCAATACATCATTAGCGCTACACTTTAAATTTCCACGTTTGTTCACAATTTTGTCTGATTGTTGTGTTGGCTGCTTATCATATATTTTGGATGGCGCAGTATATTATCATATATATATGTGATTTGACATGTCAAATCGCATGCCAAATCGCATCAATGTGAACCTAGGCTTAAAGTGGTATTTATGGTCTTTAATTTAAGGTGCAGTGCTGGAAATCTCTTACAAATGATCTCTGATAGCACTGAGATTCAGTTATGCCTTGTACACATGATTGGATTTCCGATGGAATAAAATCCGATGGACTTGTTTCATCGGAAATTCCGATCGTGTGTGGGCCCCATCAGACTTTTTTCCATCGGAGTAAAAAAAATAGAACATGTTTGAAAAAAATCTGATGGGAAATTCTGATCGTCTGTGTGCAATTCCATCGGAGAAAAATCCACGCATGCTCAGAATCAAATCGACGCATGCTCGGAAGCATTGAACTTCATTTTTCTCGGCTCATCGTAGTGTTTTACGTCACCGCGTTTTGGACGGTCGGAATTTAGTCTGACAGTGTGTATGCAAGATGGATGGAAGTCAGCTTCATCGGAATTCCGACGGAAAATTCCATCGGATTTTATTCTATCGGAAATCCGATCGTGTGTACAAGGCATTAGAGTTTCATCTTCAGTTTCACTCTCCTTCTTGGCCGGGGCAGCAGCTGTCTCACTAACCAACATATCAAACCACTTACAAGTTTACCTACACAAACTATCAACAATATAATAATGTTATACTGAGAGATATGGTTAAACACCTGTAGTAGTCTGACTAGTATCAATTAACAGAAATGAACTGCATTTACCTAGCAACAGTATATAAAGACAGCCATGACTTGTTATAACACTGGCCAGTGATTGATGGAGAAAAAAAAGTTGGCTGCCAACGTTGGGACCTTGCTTTGTGCACTGGTGTGCAGTCATGTTGGAACAGGAAGGGGTCATCCCAAAACTGTTCCCACAAAGTTGAGAGCATAGAAATGTCAAAAATGTCTTGGTATGCTGACACCTTCAGAGTTCCCTTCACTGGAATTAAGGGGCCAAGCCCAACTCCTGAAAAACAACCCCACACCATAATCCCCCTTCCACCAAATGATTTGGACTAGTACACAAAGCGAGGTCCATAAAGACATAGATGAGCGAGTTTGGGGTGGAGGAACTTGACTGTCTGCACAGAGTCCTGGCCTCAACCCGATAGAACACCTTTGGGATGAATTAGAGAGGAGACTGCGATCCAGGCCTTCTCGTCCACATCAGTGATTGACCTCACAAATCCACTTCTGGAAGAATGGTCCAACATTCCCATAGACACACTCCTAACCCTTGTGCACAGCCTTCCCAGAAGAGTTATATATATACTGTGTAAATATACTTTATATAGACTATGTACTGTAATAGCTCTGGCACTTTTCTTTTTTCAAAAATCTGGTATAAGCTTGAATTTCTATTTTTAATGCATTTTGATACTTCAGTAGGTAAATGTGATTTGCTATATACTCCCTTCTCTTAGTAATCCATGTAATAAATTCCTTCTATTCTGTGTGGGATGTTTCCTTATTTGCAATGCAATACTATTATCTGTGAAACTTTCTCTGCAGTGATTAAACGGACAGCAAACTTCTATGTTTAACAGCATTTATGTTAATTACAGAGAGAGAGGGAGTGATAACGATAATTCCAGAGATGTTTATCTCAATTCACTGTAATTACAGCTGCATTATTTTTGTAATGTTAAAAGCAAAGCTATCGACTTTTCTTGTGTTGCTATGCAATCTTATTCTATGGCATTAAAAAAAAAGGAATGTTACTGATTACACACCTACAAAAACTGACTAAGACAGCATATATTTAGCCAGCACATTAAATTAATTTTGAAACAGGGGTTTAAAAACATATGTGGTTATCAGAGGACTTACCTCAGTTCCAGGTCATTAACTCATAAGTAGGGATGAGCCGAACACCCCCGGGTTCGGTTCGCACCAGAACCCGCGAACGGACCGAAAGTTCGCACGAACATTAGAACCCTATTAAATACAATGGATGCGAACGTTCGAATTCTAAAGTGCTAATTATAATGACTATTATCCATGTTATTGTCCTAAACAGAGTTTGGGAACCCGGGTTCTGCACCAGGGGACATGTATCAATGCAAAAAGAAGTTTTAAAAACGGACGTTTTTCGGGAGCAGTCATTTTAATGATGCATGAAGTGAAAAAAAAAAAAGTCAAATATTCCTTTAAATATTGTACCTGGGGGGTGTCTAAAGTATGCCTGTGAAGTGCCACGTGTTTCCCGTGTTTAGAACTGTCCCTGCACAAAATTACATTTCTAAAGGAAAAAAAAGCCATTTAAAACTGCTTGCGGCTTTAATGTAATGTCTGGTCCCGGTAATATGGATGAAAATCTTTAAGAAAAATGGCATAGCTACCCCATCACCCCCCCCCCCCCTACCCCAGCCCATTACCAGCCCCTTTGGGTCTTGTTTGGATATTAAGGGGAACCCCGCAACACAAAATAAAAAAGGCCCTATATACTCTGAACAGCAGTATACAGGCGGTGTAAACAAGACCGGTGTAAACAAGACAGGGACTGTAGGTTTGTTCTTAAGTAGAATCTGTTTTGAACACGTACATTGTTTAAGTGTAGCTCCAGCCAAAAAATCTATTTTTAAGCTTTTTGGAAAACATAGGGAAGGGTTATCACCCCTGTAACATTTGTTTTGCTGTCTGTGCCCCTGTTCAGAACATTTCACCTCACTTTGCGTCCCAATGACAACTGTTTTTGAAATGTGGTGTTTTTATTGAAACAAGGATTGGTGATAAAGCATCAGTAGAGAGGAGACACCTTTCTCCCATATTAATTCTTACAGGAGAGAATTTTCCTTCCTAGGGGTAGATTTCCTCTCACTTCCTGTTGTCTTCTTCCGTTTGCAAGTAGGAATCGTTTGTAAGTTGGATGTTTGAAAGTAGGGACCTGCTGTATATACTCTGCAGAAATTGGCCCCTTAGGTGTTGGTGTTGGCACAACACTGTAAGCACTCACAGTTACTCTTGGTGGGTGCTGGAACGCCCTGCTGTCAACTATTATATCAGGAATTGTAATAACATATAATTGTTGAACAGTGGTAGTAAAAATTGGGCCTTTGATGGTGGTGCTGGTGCCACAACACTGTAAGGCCTGACAGTTACTCTTGGTGGGCGCAGCAATGGGCCCTGCTGTGAATTATTAGATCAATAATTATAATTGCATGCCCCTGTTGAACAGGGGCTGAAAAATTGGGCCTTAGGCACTGGTGGCACAACACTGCAACCCCTCACAGATACTGTACTTGGAGCACAGCAATGAGCCCTGTTGCAAAGTATTGCATCAAAAATTGTAATTACACGCCCCTGTTAAACAGGGGCTGAAAAATTGTGCCTTAGCCACTGGTGGCGGCACCCATAAACCAAAATGATCTTCCAAGCTATCATCATTAATCGGATCATTGAGGAGGAGGAGGAGGAGGATAGCCAGTCAACATAACAGCACAGGCACTCAGCATCAGCATCAGTCTTGAAGGGATGTGACATTTTAAAATCAATTAGTCTGTTATATCAGCATCAGGTGTGTGGTAGCTGGTGGTGATCCAAGACTGGTTCATCTTGATGAAAGTCAGTCGATCAACCGAGTCGGTGGACAGGCGCACCCTGTGATCCGTGACAAATCCTCCAGCAGCACTGAATGTGCGTTCTGAAAGAACGCTGGATGCAGGACAGGCCAGTAGCTCAATTGCATACTGTGCAAGCTCTGGCCAGTGATCCATCCTCAAGACCCAGTAAGCCAGAGGATTTTCGGTGGGGAAGGTGTCCAAGTCTGACCTTGCCCCTAGGTATTCCTGCACCATGTATATCAGACGCTGGCGATGGTTGCTGGAACCGATCATACTTTGGGGCTGCGGACTAAAGAATTGTCTGAACGCATCGGTCAGACGGCCACCTTCCCCACCGCTCCTTCTTTGACTGCCCGAAGCCTCAGCAACTCGTTGTCCAGGACCAGGAGTAACCTCCCAGTCTCTGGGAACGCGTTGCACAGACCTTTCTGCAGGGCCTCCCGGAGTTGTCTCATCCTCTGCTCCCTCTGCGACGGTAAGATAAGGTCCGCAACCTTACCCTTGTACCGTGGATCAAGGAGAGTGGCCAGCCAGTAATGGTCCCTCTCCTTGATCCGAAGAATGCGAGGATCCTTCCGCAGACTTTGCAGGATCAGGGAGGCCATGCAGCGTAGGTTAGCTGAGGCATTCAGTCCGGAGTCCTCTGGGTCACTAAGGACGACATGATCCGCAGCCACCTCCTCCCAGCCACGTACAAGTCCACTGGTTTCTTGGGACTGTAAATCATCCCTAAAAGACTGCTGCTGATGATGCTGAGTGCCAGCCTCCACCTCCATGCTGACACAATCCTCCTCCTCCTCCTCTTCCTGTGCGATGGGTGGGACAGAAGGAACACTGTCTGGGTAAAGGGGGCCTTGAGAGGCAAGGAAGTCCTCCTCTTCCTGCCTCTGTTCTGCCTCAAGTGCCCTGTCCATTATTCCACGCAGCGTGTGCTCCAACAGGTGGACAAGAGGTACAGTGTCACTGATGCATGCACTGTCACTGCTCACCATCCTCGTGGCCTCCTCAAATGGTGCCAGGACAGTGCATGCATCCCTGATCATGCCCCACTGGCGTGGTGAAAAAAACCCAAGCTCCCCTGACCCTGTCCTGGTGCCGTAGTCGCACAGGTACTCATTGATGGCCCTCTGCTGCGTGTGCAGCCGCTGCAGCATGGCCAACGTTGAGTTCCACCTGGTGGGCATGTCACATATAAGGCGGTTCTTGGGCAGGTTCAACTCCTTTTGCAGCTCAGCCAGGCGAGCACTGGCATTATAAGATCTGCGGAAATGCACACAGACTTTCCTGGCCTGCCTCAGGACATCCTGTAAGCCCGGGTACCTGCCCAAGAACCGCTGCACCACCAGGTTAAGGACGTGAGCCACACAGGGCACATGGGTCAGTTGTCCCTGTCGGAGGGCGGAGAGGAGGTTGGTGCCATTGTCGCAAACCACCATTCCTGGCTTAAGCTGGCGTGGCGTCAACCACCTCTCGGCCTGCCCCTGCAGAGCAGACAGGACCTCTGCCCCAGTGTGGCTCCTGTCCCCCAAACACACTAGCGCAAGCACGGCATGGCATCTTTTTGCCTGCGTACTTGCGTAGCCCCTTGAACGCCGCTGGTTCCGAGGACAAAGCACAGGAAGAGGCCATGGAGGAAGAAGAAGAGGAGGGGGTGGAGGAGAGAGGTGTGTCACAACCAGTAGTAGCATTTTGGAGGCGTGGCGGTGGAACAACCTCCAACACTACTGCACCTTGTCCTGCATCCTTCCCAGCTGCCAAAAGAGTGACCCAATGGGCCGTGAAAGAAAGGTAACGTCCCTGTCCATGCCTGCTGGACCATGAGTCAGCGGTAATATGCACCTTACCGCTGACCGCCCTGTCCAGCGAGGCCAAGACATTGCCTTCCACATGCCTGTAGAGAGCCGGAATCGCCTTCCGTGAGAAAAAGTGGCGTTTGGGAACCTGCCACTGAGGAACCGCACATTGCACAAACTCACGGAAGGGGGCAGAGTCTACCAACTGAAAAGGCAGCAGTTGAAGCGCTAGCAATTTAGCCAAGCTAGCATTCAACCGCTGGGCATGTGGATGGCTGGGAGTGAACTTCTTTTGACGGTCCAGCAGCTGGGGCAGGGAAATTTGCCTGCTAGAATCGGACGTCGGTGTACTGCTAGCAGAGTGGCCGCAAGTACTTGGCTGTGACACACCTAATTCTACACCTTCATTCCTCTCAGTGCAGGTTTCAGAGAGGACTGAAGGTATAGTGGGGTTGGAGATCCCAGCTGATGCGGTGCAAGAAGAGGTCCGCTTTGTTCTTTGGTGTGGGTCTTTAAGGTAGGCTTGCCAACGAGCTGCATGGCAGGTCAACATATGTCTGATCAAGCATGTGGTGCCCAAGCGGCTGATGTTTTGGCCACGCGATATACGCTTGAGACATATGTTGCAAACAGCAGCTGTGCGATCTGATGCACTCACCTCAAAAAAGGCCCACACCAAAGAACTTTTTGAATGACGGGCAGAGGCAGCGCCCTGCACAGGCGGAGCTCTGCGGTGTGATTCCGTTGGTGTGCTGCCCATACGCTGGCCACCCAAGGGCATCCTGCCTCGTTAGAGATGTGCCTCCTCCTCATCCTCCTCCTCCTCCTCTCTCCTATTAGGCACCCACGTGGAGTCAGTGACCTCATCATCCCCTCCCTCCTCATCACTGGAGCCAATCTGGCAGTATGCTGCAGCTGCTGGAGCATGACTGCCAGATTGGTGTCCTTCTTGAGCATCCCCTCTCTCTGCTCTCACGCTACTGCCTTCCTCTATCTGGGTATCATCATCAGATCCTTCGAAACGCTGGGCATCCTCCTGGAGCATGTACCCAACACTGTGCTCAAACAGTTCGGGGGACTCCTCAGGAGGAGGACATGGTGGGTCTAGGGAAGGATTGACTAATGATGACATTGATACCAGAGAAGAGGACGCTTTGGCAGCTGCTTTGCCAGTACCCTGAGCCTGGGTGAGAGAGGATGAGGAGGATGAGGTGGGCTTGGTCATCCACTCTACCAAGTCTTCGGCATGATGTGGCTCAACATGTCCAGCTGCCGAAAAGAAGGACAAGCGTGTCCCATGGCCATGTGCTGATGACAATGCACCGCGTCCACGACCAGCACTGTTGCCCCCAGACACAGAGCCTGCTTGCCCTCTTTTTTTGCCTCCTGACTGTCTGCCTCTCCTTGTTTGCCTTCCAGACATTTTAATGGATGGCCTGCAGGGAGATGGGAAAAACAGCAATAAGGGCTACCTTCAGGTGTATACTGTGCAGGAGGCTTAGCAACAATGACACTGACACTGTCCCCTGCCTATCCTTCTTTGTCCCTAAACACAAGGATTTGCAATATGCTTCAGCAAGATTGGTTTAGCACAGAATAGCACACTGACAGTTTCCCTCACTGTCCTTCTCTGTCCCTACAAACAAGGTTTAGCACAGAATAGCACACTGATAGTTTCCCTCACTGTCCTTCTCTGTCCCTACAAACAAGATTTAACACAGAATAGCACACTGATAGTTTCCACGAGTGTCCTTCTCTGTCCCTAAACTCAAGGATTTCAAATACGGTTCAGCAAGATTGGTTTAGAACAGAATAGCACACTGACAGTTTCCCCAAGTGTCCTTCTCTGTCCCTAAACTCAAGGATTTCAAATATGGTTCAGCAAGATTGGTTTAGCACAGAATATCACACTGACACTTTCCCTCACTGTCCTTCTCTGTCCCTAAACTCAAGGATTTCAAATATGGTTCAGCAAGATTGGTTTAGCACAGAATAGCACACTGACAGTTTCCCTCACTGTCCTTCTCTGTCCCTACAAACAAGGTTTAGCACAGAATAGCACACTGATAGTTTCCCTCACTGTCTTTCTCTGTCCCTACAAACAAGATTTAACACAGAATAGCACACTGATAGTTTCCACGAGTGTCCTTCTCTGTCCCTAAACTCAAGGATTTCAAATACGGTTCAGCAAGATTGGTTTAGAACAGAATAGCACACTGACAGTTTCCCCGAGTGTCCTTCTCTGTCCCTAAACTCAAGGATTTCAAATACGGTTCAGCAAGATTGGTTTAGAACAGAATAGCACACTGACAGTTTCCCTCACTGTCCTTCTCTGTCCCTACAAACAAGATTTAGCACAGAATAGCACACTGATAGTTTCCACGAGTGTCCTTCTCTGTCCCTAAACTCAAGGATTTCAAATACGGTTCAGCAAGATTGGTTTAGAACAGAATAGCACACTGACACTTTCCCTCACTGTCCTTCTCTGTCCCTACAAACAAGGTTTAGCACAGAATAACACACTGACACTCTCCCTACCTATCCTTCTCTGTCCCTAAACACAAGGAATCCAGGATTAGTAAAGGAAAAAAATGACACTGTCCCTGCCTATGCTTCTCTTTCCCTGCTCCGGAACACACTACACAAGGCCGCCGCGCTGGCGGCCTTTTATAGTGTGGGGCGTGTACTAAACCCCCTCAGCAATAATTGGCCACAGGCATCCTGCCTGTGGCCAATCATTGCTCTCCTCGCTGCCGGCGCTGTGATTGGCCAAGCATGCAGGGTCACAGTGCATGCTTGGCCAATCACAGCGCCTGGATGACACTGCGATGGCGTAGTGCATTGTGGGCCGTTCGCGTCACTCGAATTTGGCGCGAACGGCCCAAATCGTTCGATCTTCGTCGAGCCGATGTTCGAGTCGAACGTATGTTCGACTCGAACACAAAGCTCATCCCTGCTCATAAGGAATTGGGGCCATAGGCAGCCGAATATGTCATTTTTTTTAATTTTTTTTTATAGGAGGGATGTTAGTTTTAACTTAACCACTTCTAGACCAGGTCATTTTCTGACATTTGTTGTTTACAAGTTACAGTAAAATCATTTTTTTTTGCTAGAAAATTACTTAGAACTCCCAAACATTATTTATATATATATATATATATATATATATATATATATATATATTAGCAGAGACCTTAGAGAATAAAATGGTGACCGTTGCAAAATTTTATGTCACACTGTATTTGCGCAGCAGTCTTTTAAACACATTTTTTGGGGAAAAAATATACACTTTAATGAATTAAAAAAAAAAAATAAACAGTAAAGTTAGCCCAATTTTTTGTATAATGTGAAAGATGTTACGCCGAGTAAATAGATACCATATATACTCGAGTATAAGCCGAGTTTTTCAGCACATTTTCTTTGTGCTGAAAATGCCCCCCTAGGCTTATACTCGAGTCTGTGTCCATCTTCAACTTTTTGTGCCTGATCCTGGCCAAACTTGGCACATATGTAGCCCGAATCTTCCTCTACAAGTGTGCAACGTTTGTTGTCCGGGGGACCTACGTCCGGGGAGCACAGATTTTTCAAATCTGGGAACCCTTCCATAGACTCCCATGTTAAACGGTAATTTCTCTGGTGATTTTGGGGACCCGGTACTGGCCGGTCATAGGTCCCCTGGACCCCGACACTTGGCACACATGTAGCCCAATTTCTCCTCTACAAGTGGGAAAAGTTTTTTGTCCAGGGAACCTACGACCAGGGAGCACCGATTTTTCAAATCCGAGCACCCCTTCCATAGACTCCCATGTTAAACGTCAGTCTAGTCATGGACACAGTGAGGCATGGGCACATTGAGGCATGGACACAGTGAGGCATGGGCACAGTGAGGCATGGACACAGTGAGGCATGGGCACACTGAGGCATGGGCACAGTGAGGCATGGGCACAGTGAGGAATGGACACAATGAGGCACAGTGAGGCATGCACATGGACACAGTGAGGCAAAGTGAGGCACAGTGAGGCATGCAGATGGACACCCTAGGCTTATACTCGAGTCAATAAGTTTTCCCAGTTTTCTGTGGTAAAATTAGGTGCCTCGGCTTATATTCGGGTCGGCTTATACTCGAGTATATACGGTACCTAAGATGTCACGCTTTAAAATTGCACACGCTCGTGGAAGGGCAATGAGCTACGGTACTTAAAAATCTCCATAAGCGATATTTTAAAACATTTTAACGGTTATCTGTTTAGAGACACAGAGGAGGTCTTGCACTAGAATTATTGCTCTCGCTCTAAAGATCGCGGCGATACCTCACATGTGTGGTTTGAACATTGTTTACATTTGCAGGCGCGACTTACGTATGTATTTTCTTTGGTGCGATGGGGTGGGGCGCTTTATTTTTTACTGTTCCTTTAAAAAAAAAAAATTGATAACTTTTATTGCTGTCACAAGTAGGGATGAGCCGAACACCCCCCGTTCGGTTCGCACGAACTTTAGAACCCTATTAAATACAATGGACGTGAACGTTCGAAATCTAAAGTGCTAATTATAACGACTATTATGCATGTTATTGTCCTAAAAAGGGTTTGGGAACCCGGGTTCTGCCCCAGGGGACATGTATCAATGCAAAACTAAGGCCTCGTACACACGACCGATTTTCTCGGCAAGAACCAGCAAGAAACTTGCTGGCAGAGATGTCTTGCTGAGTAAATCGGTCGTGTGTACGCGGCTATCGGGTTTCTCGTCGAGAAAACCGACAAGTAACCTCGACGAGAAAATAGAGAACCTGCTCTCTATTTTCTCGTCGAGATTCTCGTCAGCCTGTTTCTCGACGAGAAAAGTGAGTGTGTGTACACTTACCTGTCCGCCGGGAAGCCCGCGCATGTTCGAAATGAATTCGACGCATGCGCGGTAGCTTCCTAGGCATACGTAGGGTATACCAAGATGGCGGCGACGGCATCGAATGTGACGAGCGCATGCTCGTCGTAGTCGATGACGTCACCGCGTACGCTCCATTCAAAGAACCGCGGGTTCTTTGAAACAAGCGTGTGTACACTCGGCCGGGACAAGTTTCTTGTCCAAGAATCTCGTCGAAAAAAACGACATGTTTTTTTCAACGAGAATCTCGGCCGTGTGTACGAGGCCTAAGTTTTAAAAACTGACGTTTTTCGGGAGCAGTCATTTTAATGATGCATAAAGTGAAAAAAAAAAAGTGAAATATTCCTTTAAATATCGTACCGTATCGTAAAGTATGCCTGTGAAGTGCCACGTGTTTCCCGTGTTTAGAACTGTCCCTGCACAAAATGACATTTCTAAAGGAAAAAAAGCCATTTAAAACTGCTTGCGGCTTTAATGTAATGTCTGGTCCCGGCAATACCCCATCACCCCCCCCCCACCCTACCCCAGCCCATTACCAGCCCCTTTGGGTCTTGTATGGATATTAAGGGGAACCCCGCACCCAAAATAAAAAAAGGCCTATATACTCTGAACAGCCGTATACAGGCGGTGCAAAAAAGACACGGACTGTAAGTTTGTTCTTAAGTACAATCTGTTTGTAATTTGGAACAGGTAAATTTTTTAAGTGTAGCTCCAGCCAAAAAATCTATTTTTAAGCTTTTGGAGAACATAGGGAAGGGTTATCACCCCTGTAACATTTGTTTTGCTGTCTGTGCCCCTGTTCAGAACATTTCACCTCACTTTCCGTCCCAATGACAAATGTTTTTGGAAAATTTGGGTTTTTTATTGAAACAAGGATGGGTGATAAAGCATCAGTGGAGAGGAGACACCTTTTCCCCATATTAACTCTTACAGGAGAGAATTTCCCTTCCTAGGGGTAGATTTCCTCGCACTTCCTGTTGTATCCTTCCGTTTGCAAGTAGGAGTCGTTTGTAAGTTGGATGTTTGAAAGTAGGGGCCTGCCGTATATACTCTGCAGAAATTTGCCCCTTAGGTGTTGGTGTTGCCACAACACTGTAAGCCCTCACAGTTACTCTTGGTGGGCACTGGAACGCCCTGCTGTGAACTATTATATCAGGAATTGTATTTACATGCCACTGTTGAACAGTGGTAGGAAAAATTGGGCCTTTGGTGGTGGTGCTGGTGTCACAACACTGTAAGCCCTCACAGTTACTCTTGGTGGGCGCAGCAATGGGCCCTGCTGTGAATTATTAGATCAAGAATTGTAATTGCATGCCCCTGTTGAACAGGGGCTGAAAAATTGGGCCTTAGGTGCTGGTGCCACAACACTGCAACCCCTCACAGATACTGTACTTAGAGCGCAGCAATGAGCCCTGTTGCAAAGTAATGCATCAAAAATTTAGGCTTTAGGTGAATGCTATGCAAAGCACACAGTAGTACACTAAGTGAAACACTGACTGTCTGCAGCTAGCACAATCACCTGCCTGCCTGTCACAGTATAGAGAATAACTGTATCCAGGTGAGCTTTAGGTGATCGCTATGCAAAGCACACAGTAGTACACTAAGGCCCCTTTCACATGATCCGTGTCCGTGTGCGGGCTCCGCTTTGGTCAGCGGGGATCGCTCCGCCGATCCCGCTGAGCAGGCAGATGACAGGTCTGTCTCCGCACACTGTGTAGGGACCGACCTGTCAGAGCGCCACTCTCCCCTATGGGGGATCGGATGACGACAGACCGTAGAGTCCGTTGTCATCCGATCCGCAGACGGATGGAAAAGTAGGGTTTTCCTCCGTCACACTTTGGTGGATCGGAGCGGGTCAGATGTCAGCAGACATGTCACCGCTGACATCCGTGGCTCCATAGGGGTACATGGAGCATCCGTTCAGGTTCGCCTAAAAAACTGACAGGCAGACCTGAACGGTCCGTCCGTGTGAAAGAGCCCTAAGTGAAACACTGACTGTCTGCAGCTAGCACAATCACCTGCCTGCCTGTCACAGTATAGAGACTAACAGGAACGGATCTAGCTAAACTCAATATAGTGTATAAATATATATACAACACCTAGGATGTATATATATCCTCTACACACTGTAACAGCAGCTAACTGACGCCTGCCTGCTCTATCTAACTCAATATAAATGACACTGTCTCTCTCTCTGACACTGCCCCTTACACAAACGCCAACACACTACACAAGGCCGACTTCCAGGCGGCCTTATATAGTGTGGGGCGTGTACTAAACCCCCATAGCCATAATTGGCCAAAGCCACCCTGGCTTTGGCCAATTACGGCTCTCCGTTTTTTCTGCGCTGTGATTGGCCAAGCATGCGGGTCATAGTGCATGCTTGGCCAATCATCAGCCAGCAATTCCGACGCGAAAAAAAAACACGCATGCTCTGAATCAATTTCGAAGCATGCTCGGAATCATTGAACTTAATTTTTCTCTGCTCGTTTTAGTGTTGTACCTCACCGCGTTCTTGACGGTTGGAATTTTTTTGTGACCGTGTGTATGCAACACATGTTTGAGCTAACATTCCGTCGAAAAAAAAATCTTGTCGAAATTTCCGATCGTGTGTACGCGGAATTAGTGTCCGATACCACAGCATACCTTTAGAGGCCTAGTGGAGTCCATGCCTCAAAGGGTTATGGTGGGTGTTATGGCTGATCGGTGTACAGTAAATTCACTTTGTGTACAACACATGTTTTTGAAAACTCAGATATTACCGTGTAAATTTATATCTTTAGTGTGCTGCACATAGCCTGTCCAGAGAGCAGAGTTGTAGGTGAGGCCCAGTATGTCCTCCCAATAAAGCCTCCCTAAAAAAAGAAACACAAGGGAGGCAGATATAGGACTAGTCACCCTACACAACAAAAGAGTAGCAACCACTGGTCTTCATTACAAAAAACTCTTGCACAGAGGCAAAGTGCAGGAGTTGTTCCATACAGGATTACTGGAAAAAAAATACATAAAGGACACCAGTATAAAACTCATGGCTCGTGAATTTAGACAATAATCATGTAGCACCCTGATGTTTAGACAGGGTTGCTATTACATTTATTTGCCAAGTGATAGTTGCCATGGCTAATTGTTAGGTCAATTGATTTCGTCCTAATTCTGGAATTGCTGCACTTCTCTCTTCTGTCACTAGGGGGCCGGGTATCTGGTGACATTAGATAAGACAAGGGCACTGCAAGGACAGATTAGAAATGAATGGAGTGTCTCAGCCAATGGGCAGGGATTTTCTTTGGTCCCTTGGCCTGCTGGGAGAACCAATTTATTTGGGTGGAGTCAGGTGATCGGGGTTCTGTGCCACCTGGACGGCTGTCTGGGTGGACGTAGGTCATATTGTCCTGGGCTGCTAGGCCAGAAACTTAAGGCCTATCCCGGGGGGCATCTGGCTGCTAGGCTATCTGAGACCCTATCCAGAAATAGTGCAGGGTTGGGACTGCGGGCTTGTAGTCTAATCTGAAGTAAGGCCTTCACCTGTATAGCTATCTACTTATAGAAGTTTCAGAGTCTGTCAATTAACATTGCATCTACCTAAGGGTGTCCTGGCCCTAATTCTCTCTTCCACAGTTCTGTTTAAGAGACAATAAATATCTTTGCATTCAAAAAGTGTCTGGCGTCCACCTGTTCATCTTGCATTACACCCACCATGCCTTGTAACCCACTCTACACTGAAGGATGTCAGCTGTCCTTAACTCTGGAGGTCACCATTGGGATTCAGAGGCCCCCGGGACTTTGCTACAAGCATTTAGCCCAGATTGCAGTTTTAAAAGAATTCTTGTATAGTTTGCAAAGCTGAAAAAACACAGAATCTTAGAACTCTAATGGTTCTGTTATTTCTCCAAGGCACAAAAGGTTATGCACAGTATGGGAACAAACATTTTAAACTCATCCCATCTCTATAGTTATTCTTTCAACGTAGCAATTTCAGATTTTAGATTTGATTTGAGTTCAATGCCATTCACAAAAGCAAACCATTATTGTCTGTCAATAAAATGCAGGCTTTCGATAAAACCCTCTTGCTAACATTTGATATCTTATCCACAGCAGTCAGATACTGTATCTAACAATCAAGACAGGAGCTGTAGTGGAGTTACACAATAACCACATGTGCTACGTAGTGCCATTTTAAAATATTGATGGCCCACATCCCATTTTATTTATTTTTCTAAACCCAAAAAAGCATGTAACAAGTATAAACCAAACACACAAAGTAACAGGGCACTGGATTAAAATTTTCTAAGGGTCAGCAAAATTGTTACGGGGCACACTCACACTGGCTCCAGTTCAGCAGCACTCCACAAAATGGGGACTACCCTTGGGAACAGCAAAAGGAATCCACATATCTGCAATCCAACGAGAACAGCAAATAATTGTTCAAGAGTCAAGGTAATTTAATGATAAAACAGATTCATAGCAGAATAAAGCCAACCTGTTTCTGGGGCCAAACACATTCCTACTTCATCAGGGCTTAAATTGACACTAAAGGTTTCGTTTTTTTTTTAAATAAAAAACATGTCATACTTACCTCCACTGTGCAGCTCGTTTTGCACAGAGTGGCCCCGATCCTCCTGTTCTGGGGTCCCACAGCGGCTCTCGCGGATCCTCCCCGCAATAGATAACCCCCTCTGGGAAGCTCTCTCTCTCGAGGGGGTTACCTTGCGGGCGCGCTCCCGTGTCATACACTCGGTGTCCATAGCCGCCGAGTATATGGCTCTGCCCCGCCCCCCCAGCGCCCGTGTCATTGGATTTGATTGACAGCAGCAGGAACCAATGGCTGCGCTGCTATCAATCTATCCAATGAAGAGCCGAGAAGCCGTGGAGAGAGTGACGTGGGATCGCGCCCACGGAAATTCAGGGCTCAGGTAAGTAAAACGGGGGGGGGGGGGCTGGGGGGCCGGACACTGCAAGGTGTTTTTTCACCTTAGTGCATAGGATGCATTAAGGTGAAAAAATTTACAACCCCTTTAAGAATTTTGACTATGCTTAGATGGACTCAGGTAAGCAGTAACCAAGTAAATCTGCACTGTGATTTACTGCTTGAAACTGTTTCAGGAAGTCTGGTTATGCCAGTGTTAGCAAAGTCAGAAAAGGATCATAACCTGCCTTCTTGAAACTGTTCCAAGCAGTAAATCACAGTGCAGTTTTATTTGGTCTGCTCACGTGAGTCTGTCAAATCACAGTCAAAGTTCTTAAAGTATAACTAAAACTAAAACTTTAGATAGAGTGGAGAGGGATTAGACCGCTTGTCAGTTTTTATTGCTTTTTTTGTCGCTGTCACCCTCTCTATTTATCCTGTTTACCATTATCATTGAAAGTGAAAGTAAGAGAAAATCCCAAATTTTGGGTTGTCCCCAGAAAAGTAATAGACAGGGGCGGACTGACTATTCGGGCTCTCGGGCACTGCCCGAGGGCCCCACTCCACTAGGGGGCCCTATCAAGGTTGCCAGCCTCAGTAAAACCAGGGACAATATTTAAAAATCTGTGTTTTTAAAAAAATCCCAAGATTATAGCTGCCCCGCCTCTCCAGTACCTTTTCAGTGTGTGTATGTGTATTCTGTGTGTATGTATACTGTGTGTGTATACTGTGTGTGTATATTGTGTGTCTGTGTGTGTATACTGTGTATGTATACTGTATGTGTGTGTGTGTGTGTATACTGTGTGGCCCCATAATCTATTGCCTGGGGGCCCCATAATCTTCTAATGCCCGGGGGCCCCATAATCTCCTGTTGCCCTGGGGCCCCATGAGTTGTCAGTCCACCCCTGGTAATAGAGGAGAAATTTTCCAATGACCACACTAGTTCTGGTGACCTGGGGGTCCCCAGGGAGTTTCCTTAATTTGCCAGGATTTTCTCTAACTTCTTGTTTGGCTGTGGAACAGGAAGTGAAATCACTGCAAAAGGACACAAATGATGAAAAAAAATCTGACAGCAGTTATAAACCTTCCTTGCTCTATCCAAAATGAAGATTGCCTATAGTTCTAATTTAAGCCCTAATGAAGCGTGAATGTGTTTGGCCTCAGAAACCCATTGACTTTATTCTTCTATGAAGCAATTTTATCATTAAATTACCTTGGATTTTTGGGTGTTTATTTGGCGCTCATACTGTAAGTACCAAATATAGAGGCAGAGAAAGAGTGAGGTTCTCTCTTTTTGCTTCTCTACGGTGCAATGTAATAGGTGGAGGGTCAGGAAAATAATTAATGCATTTTATACATTGGCGGTCTATTGGAATTTTTTGTGTGTAATAAACCTCCCCCACAAATTCTTAAAGCTAGGAGGCTCTGCATACAAATTTTATGTAGCATAAACACTTACATGTAAGAGCTCCAACAGCTTCCCTCGCATTAAGGAAATTACAACACCTCTCATGTTGATTGAAGGCATCAGAATGCGTGCAGGTACGCTACATGCATCTAGATCACCACTAATATATCAGATAAATTATTTTCCTGATCCCCTAAAACATGGGTCTCTCAGTTTAATAGTTAAAGCAGCCCTGTTACCAGTACATCATTAAAAATAAGTGATCTTCTAATTATCCATTTTAGATTTTGATTCTTGAGAACAGGATCACAATTTTCATCTCCCCGTTTACCCAGATATCCCAATTACCCAATATCTATATTTGGTTAATTTACTTTTTAATTTATTTGTGCTCAGTTGCTTCTATTTTTTTAACTAATCGTTCTTAATTATGAACTAATTTTATACTCTGCATTGTTTTCAGTCAATGTCACTATTGTAAAAGAATTTCTAAAAATAGTTAAAAAAAATATTTGATTCTCTACTTTTTTATTTGCCTAAATATTTACATACAGATCTGAGCTGCGGAAAATCATTTCATCCAGGAATCTGGGCTAGCACAATTCTTTGCAGAGAAGATAATTCTGCATACATATATACAGGAAAGTGTAAAAAAAATGAGCCAATCAAAGGATGAAAAGAATGATTTCAGTAGAACTGTATACAGTCCAAAGTGTACTGCTGACAAAATTTTGGCAAAATGGTAAATTTAAATTGTGCTCATTAGATTGATATTTGCTTAAAAAAAATCTACTCTGTTTTTTAATTATTATTTTTTTTTGTATGTGTTTTCTGGGATGTATTTAGGGTTGTTTAGTATATTACATTAAAGAGTCAATTTAAAAAATGTTACTCCCACAGAATCTAAAAAAAAAAAAAGGTTTGAATCCTGGGTGAAATTGTGTGAATCTTGTATATAAAAAATAAAATAAACAGATCCCTAAGTGATCTTTGTATTTCGGTATTTTTATTTATTCAATCCGTATCTGAAAATTGTTGCTTTAAATTAAAAAATCTAAAATACTTAGGCTTTTTTTATATTGCAGTAGAATAGGTCCAAGATAAAAAAGAGTAAAAAGTACACCTAACTCTCAGAAACAATTTAAAGCCCACTGCAACATTAAAAATCATCAAAAACTGCCTTACTTTTCCCTTTCCCATTGACTCAAAAGCATTTTACTAAAATGTGGCAATTTTATCAAAATGTCCCATTTTTCGCCCTCATTGTTTAGAAATAAAAGCTTTGGTTTCATTTATCCTTATTCAACAATTTGTCTGATTTGCAACTTAAATGGATACAATATGGAGTTCGCCAATAAGAGCAAAGCAGCTTTAAGCATATGTAATTTATTTTTTTGTTAATAGAATATAAAAAAACACATCATTGTGAATTAGCCATTAAAATGGAGCTTTGTGACAAACTAATGTCAATCAAAACTACTTAGAACTGGCAAAGAATGCCAAAGCTGAATAGCAGTTACGGCTGTGGAGGTAATGGTTGCCCAAAAATCCCCTGAATTGTATGGCTTTGTTCGAGACATATACTCACCGTCTATTAGAAAAAACAAGCATGATCCAGACTGACACATGATGTGTGTGTTCTGTGGAACTTTCAACTGGTGGATTTTAGTTACAATCACCTTTTAGTGACCTTGTGCAAGTCACTTCACGTTTCACGGGGAAAAGAAAGTTTGTCAGTTTTCCTCAGTCTTAAAAAAGTGAAGCAAATAGAGAATGATTTTCCCTAGCAGTGTATAGTGCACTCCAGGGCAGTCTTTCTTTATTGTTCAGCCAGGAGATACCTAGACATACTCTGAATAAATATATGTTCATCTGCCGGAGATCATCATGGTCAGCAGGGAAAGTTCCGCTGGGATTTTGTCTTCCTTTGGAAGATGGCAGAGAATCTGCCAGTGAAAGTTCCTAGCTTCACCTTGTGATGTTTTATTTTATTTTATATATATATATATATATATATATATATATATATATATATATATTTTTTTTTTTAAGTGCTGCGCAAACTGTTGGTGGTATATAAATCCTGAATAATGATTAATAATAAATATATTTATTATTATTATTATTATACACGATTTATATAGCGCCAACAGTTTATGCAGCTCTTTACAATGTAGAGGGGGGACAGCACAATTACTGTACAGTTCAATACAGAAGGTACAGGAGGGCCCTGCTCGTAGAGCTTACATTCTAAAGGGAGCGGGTGGTGGTACAAAAGGTAATAGCTGCAGAGAATGATTTGATGGGGGTGGCTCGGGGACAGTTGTTAGGTGGGTGTGGGATAGGTTTCCCTGAATAAATTAGTTTTTAGGGATATCCTAAAGGTGGACAGGGTAAGAGCTGATCGGACATACCGGGGCAGGGAGTTCCAGAGGATGGGAGAGGCTCTGGAGAAGTCCTGAAGGCGAGCATGGGAGGAGGTAACAAGGGAGCTAGAGAGCAGGAGGTCCTGGGAGGAGTGAAGGGGACGATGTGTATGTATATATATGTAGCACACAGACCCCTCTTCCTTACTCTTGGCTCACTTGTAGGAAAAGGGGCACACCATGCCACATGCCCATACCCTCCTGTGTGAAGAGGTTGAGCAGTGTAATGTACCTGGGTCTTTATGGTCAGTTTCTCCAGAGAATGGTTCCCGTCTTCACTGCAATAAAGACAAGTCTCTATTCCCCAATTACTCCAAGGTCCACACCAATTGCAACTCCAACGTAGAGTTTATTTTTCTCTTATGCATAGTCATTTAAATAGGAAAGGTTGGAGGAAGATCAGGACAGCAAGAGGTGTTGGAGTAGGTCCAGGCACAAATGAATACTTATTCACTACCCATATCTTCAGGTAGTCTCAGCTCATCCGAATAGTCTCCCATTAGAGTGGATCCTAGCAGCCGGAGTGATGCTCGAATTAGATTACACACAGTCTCTGCGCAAACTCTGCCACAGACCTGGTGGACGTTTGGTCTCTGCCACAGACCTGGAGGACGTTTGGTCTCTGCCACAGACCTGGTGAACGATGGTTCTGGTATTAGGCCTCTAACAGGAAGATGACATCCCTCCAGAGAGTTACCAGGCCCCTTCCTTCACTGTGATCTCTCACCAGTCCCTCGGAACGGTCCTCCCCCGGCCTCCTCTTCTAGATACGGGTCTCCTCGCAAGGCAGCACCCTGGGATTCCTCCTCCCTCTGTGGGCTCCAGCCGAAGGTGCTGGACCCAAGGCCTTCAGTTGCAGCCCCAGGGCTAAAGGTGCCTGGGACTGATCCTCCAGTGTACCGGGCCAGGAACTCCACCCCAGGGCTAAAGGTGCCTGGGGTGGCCACAAACAGGACCACACACTCCCGGGGTCGGACCCCCGGGAACTCACCCCTTACAGACAGGGTCTGCCCCTTTTATATCCTCTCCCGGCATGCACAGCAGGCCGACATGCCCACCATACCACCGCCGAGAGCGGACATCCAAGGCGCAGCACTGTACCAGCAGTTCAACCCTAGCCTCCGATGGCAGCGCCATCAACAGGCCACAGGGAACTATACACCAGCATCCCACCTGTAGTATAAAAAAGGGTTTTACAGAACCCTATCAAATAGTGTGTTTGAGTACAACTACCACTCAAACATTCCCTTAGATTTAAAGCCCCGCTACATATATATATATATATATATATATATATATATATATATATATATATATATGTAGCACTACCCCCGGAGGAGCTGCTGGTTTAGTTTGGGTCAGTACTCTGTTTGCAACCCCCTTAAGTGGCTCAGACCCTCCCTTGGCACAACTGGTGTAACTGGAAATTGTGAGACCCACTGAATGCTGAATGCTAGGAACACAATTTTGCATGTATATATATATATATATATATCACAATAACATGTAAGAATATTGTTACCTTTCTTGGTAGCAGTCCCTCAGGAAACAAAGATACTTCAAACAAAATGTTTCACTTAACCAAGGGCAAACTTTACTTGGTGTGAGAAAAAGGGGACAGTAATACACATATGCATACAGTTGACTCCGCAGGGCACTGCAAGAGTCAATAAGGGCAAAGACAAAAGGGGTTCTAAAACAATGTTAAAATCTACTTATGATCTAAAGAAACAAGTCTAATGCTCGCGAGTTCCCCCTAGTGGGCAATACCACCCTATGTCCCGCAGTGTTAGTACCAGTCAGGCCTGACAAAGATCACTACACAAGTTCCTTAATGGTGGGAGTCTTCGCTAGCAACGTTGGTGCACGTTATATTTGTAATCCAAAAGGAATGGAAATGCAACTAAACTTTCACAATGTTTATGGAAGGGAACTTTCAGTTACTATAACTCTAACTCAAACTGCGTAGTTACCACGCGCTGCACTAATATGCGTGTGGCGTACTATTCTGCTGCTGATGGGCCTTCAAAAGTCAATGGGCCTAGAACAGTTGTGGAATATAGGCAGGTGCCCTCTCACCAGAACAGGCCTAGTCCACCTGGTTTGTTCCGCTGCTGGTGATTCGATCCGTGGCCTCTCCGCAACGTGCAGATTCCGGTCCCTCTCTCGGCAGCTGTAGAGGTCAGCATACGGGCATCTCCAGAATCTGGAAAGCGCAAGCGGGTCACACAGAAGAGGTCGCCCGGTTGTCTCGGTGATCCCCCGCATGGTTGTAGGCCCAGGCTTCAGGCCTAGTCCCTCGAGCAGCAGGCCTCACGCAGACGTCTTGCAGGAAGGAGGCGAAGATCCCAAGAGACCGAACCAAGCTCCTCCCCTCCTTTAAGTAACTTCTCCCACAAAGCTCCGCGGGATGCAATGCACTTTGGGAGGACAACTGCATTGTGGGTACCATAGTCTATTACCTACTCATGTCAATGGAGTCCCGTTCTCCTGGTACCTCAAGTTCCACAATGCATTGCTTCACAAGGTTAATGACAGTCTTATATTACACTACAAACCGCCACCCTGCTACACACTCCCCCTGCTTTGACTCTTTGGTCCCCAAAGACATCTAAAATCTTAGCTCTATAACACATCTTTGACTCTAGGCGGTTGCATAAGACTGACAAAGGAGCCTCCCACCAATTGTCATATGATGGGGAGCTGTCCTGTCCACAGGCCACCTCAACTGGAGTAGCTTGCTCAGTTGTGCCAGGGGGTGAGCAAGGGTTGCCTTCCACCAAACATGCAGTGAAAGGTCCAGGTACATAGGATGCCCTCTTAGCAGTGAAAAAGACTTCCTCAGAACATTCATCCATTTGGTTATAAGTCAGTCTCTTAGGAGGGTGAATGACTCTTCTCTGCCTCTGCCCTCGAGGTGTCGGTACATCTGGGTCATTAAATACCCCTGTTTCTTTGAATTCTTCTCTTACTCTCCCTTCAGATTCAAGCGTGTTTAACCCTCTTGCTACAGAAGTGTCTAGTTCAGTCTCAGAAAGCAAGGGAGTTTCATCAGGATCTCCCAATGGTGAATAGTACAGATCATCCACTACATCCTCAGTGGGCATACTGCACGGCACAAATTCAGGAGCCTCTGGACGAAGAGCTTCGCTATTGACTGCATCAGGAGTTGATGATGAACCGGTCGTAGACTCTGGCACTTGAGAGGGCCACAACCATTCAGATTCCATATCTTCCCCCTCAGAGTCTTCTCCTCCCCAGTCCTGGTCTTCTATATCAGTAAGAGTTGACTGAGACCTGGTGACTGGTCTAGATACTCCAGAATTTGAAGGGGTTTCCTGTGAGCCCGACATGTGAGGTAGGCGAACTGCTTCCGAAAGGGGCAACAGGTGGTTTCTATGCCATGTCTTTACAGGGCCTACACTCCCCTCTGGCCTGATCTGGTATACCGGAAGATCTGGGAGTTTCTTGCAAACAACATACGGCTGGGATCTCCAACGGCCAGCCAATTTGTGTTTTCCTGGAATTCCTAAGTTCCTCAGGAGTACCCTATCATCTGGCTGTAGATCCTGTATCCGGACCTTGAGGTCAAAGTTCCTCTTATTCCTCTGTCCTCTTTGTTCAGAAGTGGCTTGGGCCTGCTCATAGGCCAACTTCAGACTCCTCCTTAGGCTATCCACATACCCCTTGTGAGATGTTTCTGAGGTGTGGTCTGACGAAGTGCCAAAAGCCAATTCCACAGGTAGCCAAGCTTCTCTCCCGAACATCAGCCGATATAGGGAGTATCCAGTCGTATCACTAGTAGTGCTGTTGTAAGCATGTACTATAGCAGCCACATGCTTGCACCAGTGTGGCTTCTGTTCTGACCTCAAAGTTCCCAGCATGTCCAAAAGAGTCCGGTTGAACCGCTCGGGTTGAGCATCCCCTTGTGGGTGGTATGGGGTTGTTCTGGTCTTCTGGATGCCCAGTAGATCTAACAACTTCCTTATTAGCCTGCTCTCAAAGTCTCTTCCCTGGTCTGAGTGAAGGCGTTGTGGTAGACCATAATGCACAAAGAATCTTTCTATTAACACTTTGGCTACTGTTGAGATCCTTAGTGGGGAAAGCCTGAGCATATCTGGTGAAGTGGTCTGTCACCACCAGGACATTCCCTTTTCCAGTCAAATCGGGCTCTAAGCAGAGGAAATCAATGCACACCAGATCCATGGGTCCTTGACTTTATAGGTGGCCCATTGTGGCGGATTTACGTGGCAAGGTTTTCCTCTGGATACATCGGGCAGAAGAGCAGCAGTACCCTTCAACTTCAGCCCGCATGCAGGGCCAGTAGAACCTGTCTCTCACAAGATGAAAAGTTCTTTCGGGCCCCAAATGGCCATGATTGTCGTGGAGGGCATTTAGGACCGCTTCGCTGTGCTTGGTGGGTAGAAACAGTTGCCATTTTCCTTCCAGATCACCAGAAGAGGGGCCCCTTCGGTAGACCACCCCTTTGGCGTATCTGCAACCGGTCCCATTCCTTGTGCAGTAGCCGGGCTTCTCTTGACGAGTCTCCTAGAAGTGACTCAGGGCGTTGGTCCTCCAAAGCCCCCAGTAATAGCTTCCCCAAAGGGTCTTCTAACTGGTCCCTTGTCAAGTCCTTCTTGGACAATTTAGGCAAACCCTCTTTCGCCACCTGGGTCACATTACAGTAGCATCTGGGTACTCCGGCAGCTGAGACCCCAATCTCTTCGACCCTGGATCCCCCTCTGGACTGGAATTCTGTTCCCTGGTATAGGGCCCGCACTCCCTCCGGGGACAGCTGGGTCCACTCTCTCGCAAGCCCGGTAGGGACGTGGGACCTTTTGGACAGTGCATCCGCATTCCTGTTTCCTACTCCTGGTCGGTACTTCAGGCTGAATGTAAAACTTGAGAGAGCAGCCAGCCACCTATGTCCCGTGACATCCAGTTTGGCGGTGGTTAGAAGATAGGTGAGTGGATTGTTATCCGTCTTGACTACAAACTCAGCCCCATATAAGTAGTCCTTCAGCTTATCCACCACTGCCCACTTTAAGGCCAGGAATTCCAGCTTGTGTGTGGGATAGTTCTTTTCAGCAAGTGTCAGACTCCTGCTCACATGTCATGTTGCTGGTACAGTACCCCTCCAAGCCCGTCTCGGCTGGCGTCCACATGCAGCTCATAGGGTTTTGTAGTGTCTGCATAGGCCAATACAGGGGCGATGGTCAGACTCTCTTTTAATTGGTTAAAAGCCTCTTCACACTTGAAGGTCCACTGATCCTGTATGGACTCTCTGGATTTCCTGGGGCCCTGGGAAGGCTTTAATGGCCGGGCTGGCTCTTCCTCATCCTCTTCTCTGTCATTCTTCAGAAGCTCGTTTAAGGGTCTGGCTATCTTGGCAAACCCCTCCACGAACCTCCTATAATAGGAGCAGAATCCCAGGAACGACCGAAGCTTGGTCACGTTGGTAGGTCTTGGCCAGGAACTGACAGCATCTAGCTTCTCCGGATCTGCTGCTACTCCTTCCGCCGATACAATGTGACCCAAGTAATGCACTGAGGACTGGTAAAACTGACACTTCTCAGGGGAAAGTTTCAGGCCCTCTTCATGTACTGTAGCCTCTTCAAAACCTTCTCCAGCCTTTCTTCATGTTCCTCCAGAGTCTTCCCGAACACGATGACATCATCTAAGTACACCAGCACCTCTATTAGGTTCATGTCTCCTACTGTTCTCTCCATCAACCTTTGGAAAGTGGCAGGGGCTCCTGATAACCCCTGAGGCATCCGGTCGAACTCAAAAAAAACCACGGGGGTGATGAAAGTTGTCTTTTTCTTGTCCTCCGGGTGCATAGGGATTTGGTAGTAGCCACTCTTCAGATCCATCCACTTGGCTCCAGACAGGCTCTGCAACGCATCTTCTATGCAGGGGTTGGTATACTGATCCGGTATAGTTCTTCCATTCAATGTTCGGGAATCTATACATAGCCTCAGAGAGCCATTTTCCTTTCGGACCACCACTATGGGAGAAGCGTAGGGGCTTCGAGACTCCTGGATTATGCCTGTTTGTTTCAACTCAGATAGTTGCTCACGTAGGTCTTCCAGATCTCCTACGGGAACTCGTCGGACTCTCTCCCTGAACGGCTTATCCTCTTGCAAGCGAATCTTATGAGTGACAATCTTCACACATCCCACATCGAATTCGTCCTTCAAGAAGATCTTCTGCCATCGGGTCAGTTGGTCCCTGGCCCTTTTCTTCTAGGCCGGTGGAAGACTGGTGTCCTCTGCACAGAGCTTCTCCACTATGTCCCCCCCTTTAACCTTCTCCCGGTCTGAAGGGCTCACTAGGGTGGCTTGGTTCACCTGGCCCAACAGCATCCTGGCTGGCATTCTCACTGGAGCGGTGGTAGCGTCCTTCACTAGCACTAGGCGCTGGCAGACTTGCTGTAACAAACGGTGGATTCTGGTTGTCCAAGTACCCTGCTCTTCAACCAGAGGAGTCAACAGTCTTTTCACAAGATCTGTATTAGTCCCTATGATCAGCGAGCTCTTGTTGGCCCCAGGAGGTCAGGGGCAGACCACTGCCAGAGTGTCAAACGTCTCAGTTTCTCCTGCCACTGAATGATCAAAGGTGAGTCTGATCGAGATATATCCATCATAAGGGAAGCTCTGGGTGCTAATGCCCCATATCTCCAAGTCTTCCAGCTTCTGTAGCGGTAGATGCCTAAGATGCTTATTATAGAAGTCCCGGTATAGGAAAGTCACTTGAGCTCCGGTGTCAAGGAGGGCCTTCGTGTAGATTCCTTCTACTTGGATGGAGATTATGGGAGAGGGTCCCACTATTTTGTCAGGTACCTTCTTGGGAGAGGCCTTCTTGCTGGGCTTAGTAACTTTCACCTTTATTTCTGTCCTCCTTCGGCTTCTCTTGGACTTCAACCCTGATGAAGTCTGATGTGCACTGATCTCCCGCCCTCGAGCATTTAAAAATTTTGGGTGGGAGCTGTTATGTCGAAAAGGGGTGGCATCAGGGGTGTGTGGCAAAGGTCCAGACCCCTGACATTGCTTCTTCTTTTTGTGTTTGGAGTGAGCTGGTACTGATGGACACCCGGTCGACTCCTTCATCGGGGCCCTCTGAAGTTTTCCGCCGGCTTGGAGATGCAACTAAACTTTCACAATGTTTATGGAAGGGAACTTTCAGTTAGTATAACTCTAACTCAAACTGCGTAGTTACCACGCGCTGCACTATGTCCTAATATGCGTGTGGCGTACTATTCTGCTGCTGATGGGCCTTCAAAAGTCAATGGGCCTAGAACAGTTGTGGAATATAGGCAGGTGCTCTCTCACCAGAACAGGCCTAGTCCACCTGGTTTGTTCCGCTGCTGGTGATTCGATCCGTGGCCTCTCCGCAACATGCAGATTCCGGTCCCTCTCTCGGCAGCTGTAGTGGTCAGCATACGGACATCTCCAGAATCTGGAAAGCGCGAGCGGGTCACACAGAAGAGGTCGCCCGGTTGTCTCTGTGATCCCCCGCAAGGTTGTAGGCCCAGGCTTCAGGCCTAGTCCCTCGGGCAGCAGGCCTCACGCAGACGTCTTGCAGGCAGGAGGCGAAGATCCCAAGAGACCGAACCAAGCTTCTCCCCTCCTTTAAGTAACTTCTCCCACAAAGCTCTGCGGGGATGCAATGCACTTTGGGAGGACAACTGCATTGTGGGTACCAAGTCTATTACCTACTCATGTCAATGGAGTCCCGTTCTCCTGGTACCGCAAGTTCCACAATGCATTGCTTCACAAGGTTAATGACAGTCTTATATTACACTACAAACCGCCACCCCGCTACATATATATATATATATATATATATATATATAGTATATTTTGTTTTACAAAAAGGGCACCCATTAAAATTCCAAGAGCAAAGTGTATGTGATACATTTTTTTTTAAATTACATTTGCTTTATGTTATCATTTTAAATGTATCTAATGCTTATCACAGTTCTTCATTAATGGATATTTGGTTATGAGACCAGAGCGGTTGGCAATATTGTACTACAATACACATTGTAATTCAAGCTGTATTGAAAAAGCATAGGAGGCATATGCCTAGGGAAATGTGTGGGATAATTTAATAACATAACGCAAAGAACAATAGGGTGTAGTAATTAAAAATTTGGTTTTATTAGCTTACCCTCTTAAGTTGCTGAAAAATGTTTTGGGACTGGTAGTAATAGATTGAAAAAGTTCTTTGTTATACACTCTGTGTGAAGTGCCTAAACTTTTTTTTTTTCAGGACTCCCCTTCCTTTAGGTGGATCTGTTGTGAGGTTAATGCAGGTTAACCCAAGTAAATAGACACCCCTGCTGCAAATTTTTTGGCATGCGTTTGAGATAGCCTGTGTACTCTACAGGTACACTTTCAAGGAGACTTAATTTTAATTTATAACATAAATCAGCACAGCTCTTAGAGAAGCCCTATTGGGATTTAAAGATGACCATGTACACAAGCTATTGTTAAACCAATTGTCTGTTTTCCATCTGGAAAATGTAGAGTCAAATACTTTTTATATAAATTCTGCAGCACTCTATCACATGTATTCAGTTTTCCATTTTGTGATTTGTTTTATTATACATTAATTTGATCCAGGAAATGAGAGCATCACTTGGGACAGACAACTAGTTTGAAATAAGTAATGCACACTGTAAAGCAAGAGGATCTCTTGTGTGTCATTTCAAAAGCACAGAACAGAAGCTCTTGACTTTCCATGTCCAGGTGTCTTTACTGGAAAGTGTAACAGTGAGCCACCAGTGATTCGAGCCAAGACCAAATGGAGCATTTGGCCCTTTGTTGAAATGAATTTAGATACCTTCTATACATATCAATTCTATTTGATGTAAATTTCAGCGACTTTAGGGAATAGGTTCTGTGAAACCTTTCCTCAGGCTTTCCAGTCATGTATGTTTTGTTGATTCAATCTCTGGAACACAGATTGAGTAATTCCAGACTGAAGTAACTAGATTTCCCTATAATCTTGTACAGAGATTCATAAAACATCTACTTTTCAAGAGGTTCTGAGGTCAGGTCTGAGAATCTCTGCTTCAGGGTATACGTAATAAGGAGCAAAATACAAAATGACCACGTTAACACAAAATAGTAATGGATACAATATATAAAAAAATCTAAATAAAGTCCTTAAAACTGAGTTCCACCCAAAAGTGGAACTTCCGCTTATCCGTCTGATGCTGCATCCGTCCCTCTGGCACCTCTAACACTGAGAAGCGAGAGGTCGAACACCGCAGATCACTCGGTTCTCACAGCTCCATGTGAGCAGAGAGCTGCTGACTGTCAGTCAGCGGCTCTCTGCTCTGCCCCCCCCCTCGCTCACTGGAGCTGTGGGGGGGTTTGAGCGGCCAGCTCAGGCTCTCAGCGGTATGCTGAGAGGCTGTGCCAGGTGTCAGGTGCCGGTCCAGGGATCTGGGCAGATCCTGACTCAATGGTCGTGATAATGCTCGAGCCTGGACCAACACTGTGACATCAGCAGAGAGCGGACTTCAGCCTGCTTTCTGCTGAAAACGGATCACAGGAGTGCAAAATTAACTCCACTCCTGTAATCCACAGGAGAGGTACAGCCAAAGGAGCTTTGGCTGTATTTCTCCTTTAATAAGGCACAGAGATATATGAAAACTGTAGTCATTCATATTGACCAACCAAAATTTATTTGGTATTAGTAAGCTGGATTCTGATTGGTTGCTACTGCACCCTACAAATCATTATTTCTCTTTGCATTGCCTATTCAATAAGCCAGTTTCTCTCACTGTCTAGACTAGCAATTTCATGGTGATAGGCACAAGGTTTGCTCCTGAGGAAGTGGGAAGGATAATATGAAATATTAATATTATTTTTTTTTTATTTGCTCTTTAACTAAACTAGACCTATTAGGACTGTAGTGCCTGGTCCAGTTCATTGGTGCTGCCTAAAACCGCCATGTACAGGCGTTAAAGCTTTTTTGGAACTAGAAAAGGTATTATAGGCTTAATTCTGAAAGCTTTAATTATGGATAAGGGTCTTTATTTTAGTCGTATGACTGTAATTTTCAAATCTCATTGGGTAAAGCTAATAATGCTCGCCACTTTGTTTTTTTCAATATCCTTATGTGTGAATGAATCCTTATACTGCATGCTAAAAAAACTCAAATGGACATATACTTACTGAAAATTTTACTTTGAGATGCATAACTTCTGAGTAGTTCAGATTTTTATTTTTATTTTTAGGCAATGCTGCTCAGCACCAGTCCACCCTTCTCTCTTTTAGCATTCAATCTAGTGATCCTGTAATTCTGGAAAACACCTGCTGATGATGACAGAACACCCACCTTGCTGTCTCTTACATACAGAAAGCCTGATGTAGAAAATGTCAGTGCAAAGCAGTTTGAGGGTTCTCACAGCCACCAATTAAGTTCAGACCTGTCTTTGAAGTTTGAAAGTCATTGGTGATGCAGAAGACAGAGATTACACGGCACAAGCTTTAGGAAGTACAGTGGGTACGGAAAGTATTCAGACCCCCTTAATTTTTTCACTCTTTGTTATATTGCAGCCATTTGCTAAAATCATTTAAGTTATTTTTTTTTCCTCATTAATGTACACACAGCACCCCATATTGACAGGAAAACACAGAATTGTTGACATTTTTGCAGATTTATTAAAAAAGAAAAACTGAAATATCACATGGTCCTAAGTATTCAGACCCTTTGCTCAGTATTTAGTAGAAGCGCCCTTTTGATCTAATACAGCCATGAGTCTTTTTGGGAAAGATGCAACAAGTATTTCACACCTGGATTTTGGGATCCTCTGCCATTCCTCCTCGCAGATCCTCTCCAGTTCTGTCAGGTTGGATGGTAAATGTTGGTGGACAGACATTTTTAGGTCTCTCCAGAGATGCTCAATTGGGTTTAAGTCAGGGCTCTGGCTGGGCCGTTCAAGAACAGTCACGGAGTTGTTGTGAAGCCACTCCTTCGTTATTTTAGCTGTGTGCTTAGGGTCATTGTCTTGTTGGAAGGTAAACCTTCAGCCCAGTCTGAGGTCCTGTCTGAGGTTTTCGTCCAGGATATCCCTGTACTTGGCCGCATTCATCTTTCCCTCGATTGCAACCAGTCGTCCTGTCCCTGAAGCTGAAAAACACCCCCACAGCATGATGCCAGCACGGGCCACTCTGCCATAAAGCCCTGACTGGTGGAGGGCTGCAGTGATGGTTGACTTTCTACAACTTTCTCCCATCTCCCAACTGCATCTCTGGAGCTCAGCCACAGTGATCTTTGGGTTCTTCTTTACCTCTCTCACCAATGCTCTTCTCCCCCGATAGCTCAGTTTGGCCGGACAACCAGCTCTAGAAAGGGTTCTGGTCATCCCAAACGTCTTCCATTTAAAGATTATGGAGGCCACTGTGCTCTTAGGAACCTTAAGTGCAGCAGAATTTTTTGTAACCTTGGCCAGATCTGTGCCTTGCCACAATTCTGTCTCTGAGCTCTTCGGGCAGTTCCTTTGACCTTATGATTCTCATTTGCTCTGACATGCACTGTGAGCTGTAAAGTCTTATATAGACAGGTGTGTGGCTTTCCTAATCAAGTCCAATTAGTATAATCAAAAACAGCTGGACTCAAATGAAGGTGTAGAACCATCTCAAGGATGATCAGAAGAAATGGACAGCACCTGAGTTAAATATATGAGTGTCACAGCAAAGGGTCTGAATACTTAGGACCATGTGGTATTTCAGTTTTTCTTTTTTAATAAATCTGCAAAAATGTCAACAATTCTGTGTTTTTCTGTCAATATGGGGTGCTGTGTGTACATTAATGAGGAAACAAATTAACTTAAATGATTTTAGCAAATGGCTGCAATATAACAAAGAGTGAAAAATTTAAGGGGGTCTGAATACTTTCCGTACCCACTGTACATTCATGTTACCTTCTTACTGATTCTGTATAGAAGTATGTGCTCATTCTGCAGTAAGTTAAAGAGAAATTATGATAAAGCAAATGAAGTGCAGAATTGCAGTTTATACTTTATAGTATTAGTAGCTCACAATATACCATTAGTAGGTCACTGAATGAATTCACTTGATGTGTGAAATTGTTCCTTAAAGTGGCATTAAACCCCAAATCATTATAAATTTCTTTACATGTAATATTTAATTGAAAACATAATCCCTTAAAGATAATTGCATCTGCTGTAAGTAAAGTATTAAAAACTTGATTGATCCTTTCTCTTCTTGGCACCACCTTCCTCTGTGTCCCCGCTGCAGCATCAAATCTTGCAGAGATCTCGTTGCCACCTGTACTGCGGATGTTCCAGTTTCTGTGAGAAGGAAGTCGTTCTTCCTTTGACCCACTTTGAGTCATGCTCAGTGTATGGTGCCATCCCCCTCCCTCTCTCTTCTTCCATATCATGTATCCACCACTGCACCATATGGCGCTGTGCAAAAAAGGGAAGCAAGTTCAGACTTCTTCATGTGATGTGTATCATCGAATTCCCAGATGCTCCTCCTAAAAGATCTTTCCCTGGGGCTGGGAACCAGAAGGGAAAGATCACATGACCGCCACAATACAGGACACATATGAGGTATTTGGAAGCTTTTTTAACCACTTGCCGACCGCCACACGCAGATGTACGTAGACATTATGGCACGGGCAGGCAGATGGGCGTACCTGTAAGTCCCCTTAAATTTTCCCGCCCAGGGGGCGCGCGCACGCCCGCCGCGTGCCTCGTGAGCATGTTCGCGGGTCCCGGGAACTCGATGTTCCCGGACGACCCGCGATTGCGGTCGGCAAAGGCAGAACAGGGGGATGCCTTTGTAAACAAGGCATTCCCCTATTCTGCCTAGTGACATGTCACTGATGGCTGTTCCCCATGATCGGGAATGGTCATCAGTGATGTATCACGTGTAGCCACGCCCCCTAACAGTAAGAATCACTCCCTAGTACTGACTTAACCCCTACAGCGCCACCTAGTGGTTAAATCCTTCACTGCCAGTGTCATTTTCACAGTAATCAGTGCATTTTTATAGCACTGATCGCTGTAAAAATGCCAATGGTTCCAAAAATGTGTCAAAGGTGTCTGCCATAATGTCGCAGTCACGATAAAAATCGCTGATCGCCGCCATTACTAGTAAAAAAATAATTATTAATAAAAATGCCATAAAACTATCCCCTATTTTGTAGACGCTATAACTTTTGCGCAAACCAATCAATAAACGATTATTGCGATTTTTTTTACCAAAAATATGTAGAAGAATACGTATCAGCCTAAACGGAGGAGAAAAAAATTTTTTTTATATATTTTTTGGGGATATTTATTATAGCAAAAAGTAAAAAATATTGCATTTTTTAAAAAATTGTCGCTATATTTTTGTTTATAGCGCAAAAAATAAAAACCACAGAGGTGATCAAATACCACCAAAAGAAAGCCCTATTTGTGGGAAAAAAAGGACTTCAATTTTGTTTGGGAGCCACGTCACACGACTGCGCAATTGTCAGTTAAATTGACGCAGTGCCGAATCGCAAAAAGTGGCCTGGTCTTTGACCAGCGAAATGGTCCGGGGCTTAAGTGGTTAAACAAGCAGATGTATTAAATACATATCTATATATATATAGAGAGAGAGATATACAGTATACAGTGGGTATGGAAAGTATTCAGAACCCCTTAAATTTTTCACATTTTGTTATATTGCAGCCATTTGCTAAAATCATTTAAGTAAATTTTTTTCCTCATTTATGTACACACAGCACCCCATATTGACAGAAAACACAGAATTGTTGACATTTTTGCAGATTTATTAAAAAAAGAAAAACTGAAATATCACATGGTCCTAAGTATTCAGACCCTTTACTGTGACACTCATATAATAAACTCAGGTGCTGTCCATTTCTTCTGATCATCCCTGAGATGGTTCTACACCTTCATTTGAGTCCAGCTGTGTTTGATTATACTGATTGGACTTGATTAGGAAAGCCACACATCTGTCTATATAAGACCTTACAGCTCACAGTGCATGTCAGAGCAAATGAGAATCTTGAGGTCAAAGGAACTGCCTGAAGAGCTCAGAGACTGAATTGTGGCAAGTCACAGATCTGGCCAAGGTTACAAAAAATTCTAAAATGGAAGACGTTTGGGACGACCAGAACCCTTCATAGAGCTGGTCGTCCGGCCGAACTGAGCTATCAGGGGAGAAGAGCCTTGGTGAGAGAGGTAAAGAAGAACCCAAAGATCACTGTGGCTGAGCTCCAGAGATGCAGTCAGGAGATGGGAGAAAGTTGTAGAAACTCAACCATTACTGCAGCCCTCCACCAGTCGGGGCTTTAAAGCAGAGTGGCCTGACGGAAGCCTCTCCTCAGTGCAAGACACATGAAAGCCCGCATGGAGTTTGCTAAAAACACCTGAAGGACTCCAAGATGGTGAGAAATAAGATTCTCTGGTCTGATGAGACCAAGATATAACTTTTTGGCCTTAATTCTAAGCGGTATATGTGGAAAAAAACAGGCACTGCTCATCACCTGTCCAATACAGTCCCAACAGTGAAGCATGGTGGTGGCAGCATCATGCTGTGGGGGTGTTTTTCAGCTGCAGGGACAGGATGACTGGTTGCAATCGAGGGAAAGATGAATGCGGCCAAGTACAGGGATATCCTGGACGAAAACCTTCTCCAGAGTGCTCAGGACCCCAGACTGGGCCGAAGGTTTACCTTCCAACAAGACAATGACCCTAAGCACACAGCTAAAATAACGAAGGAGTGGCTTCACAACAACTCTGTGACTGTTCTTGAATGGCCCCGCCAGAGCCCTGACTTAAACCCAATTGAGCATCTCTGGAGAGACCTAAAAATGTCTGTCCACCAACATTTACCATCCAACCTGACAGAACTGGAGAGGATCTGCAAGGAGGAATGGAAGAGGATCCCCAAATCCAGGTGTGAAAAACTTGTTGCATCTTTCCCAAAAAGATTCTTGGCTGTATTAGATCAAAGGGGTGTTTCTACTAAATACTGAGCAAAGGGTCTGAATACTTAGGACCATGTGATATTTCAGTTTTTTTTTTTTTTAATAAATCTGCAAAAATGTGAACAACTCTGTGTTTTTCTGTCAATATGGGGTGCTGTGTGCACATTAATGAGGAAAAAAATGAACTTAAATGATTTTAGCAAATGGCTACAATATAACAGAGTTAAAAAAAGGGGGTCTGAATACTTTCCGTACCCACTGTGTATATATATATATATATATATATATATATATATATATATATATATATCTAGAGATATATAGAGATATATATCTCTAGATATATATATATATATATATATATATATATATATATATATATATATATATAGATCTATATATCTATATATATATAGTGTGACAGCAGGAAGGTAAAGTCACCTGGTTGCATCCAGGGGGGTAGATATATTTCGCCCAGATTCAGGCTTTACGCCGACTTATACAACTAGGTGGAGAGTTGTATAAGCCCAGCTGGGGCTAGTGGGCTCATGGATGACTCATACCTCTAGGGAGAGTGTGGGGCGTCGTGCAGACAGGGAGTTGATGAGACCAGCTGAAGCTTGTCAGCTCATTTAGGCCTCTATAAGAACTCCCAGCTTCATTAGGTGTAAGCTCATGCCTGGACCCAGACCTGTGTGGACTGTCTAGGGAGAGTGAACCCCTGTGCGGTGAGACAAAGCCTGTGTGGCTATTTGCTTGGACATTTAAAACCAGGGACTTAGGGACTAGGACAGCACTAGGCTGATCCCAGTTGTTAGTTAGGAAACCTGTATGTTTAGTCAGAGGTCAAGTTGACCAGGATTTATTTTGTTTATGTTTCTTTTGCTTTGCTGTGTTTTGTCACTGTAAATAGAAAATAAACCGCACCTTTTTGATTTTGAAAACCACAACCTCCGTTTGCTGGGCCTGTTTTTGTGTGGGGAGCCCATCCCGGGGATCACACACACCCGCTGCCGAGCTAACCCCCTCACAGTTGGTGGAGAACCAGTGGCAGTTTTTTTTTAAGCCAGCATGGAGGAGATACTGAAACAGCTGGCTCTAGCAAATGCCAATCAACAGCAGACAAATGCAGGTTTGCAAAAGAGCCTTGCAGCTCATCAACAGAGCCTTGCAGCTCAACAACAGAACTTCGCAGCCCAGCAGCAAGCTCATCAACAGAGCCTTGCAGCCCAGCAGCAAGCTCATCAACAGAGCCTTGCAGCCCAGCAGCAGACAAACGCAACTTTGCAACAGAGTCTGGAGGCTCAGCAACAAGCCCAGCAGCAATCTGAGGCCCGCTTCATAGACCTGTTGCAGAAGCAAGAGCAGAGACTACAACAACAGATGGAAGCAGTAATGCAGCAACGTCCGCAGACCAGTGAGGAAAGCCGTCCCACTAATACCGCGTCCTTTGGGGTGAGTCGTTTATTGACAAAAATGACTGGAGAGGATGATCCAGAGGTATTTTTGACCACATTTGAAAGGACCGCTGAAAGAGAAAAGTGGCCTGAGGAGCAGTGGGCTGGACTAGTGGCTCCTCTGTTAACTGGTGAATCGCAGAAAGCTTACTATGACCTAGAGCCTAACCAAGCAAAAGACTATGTGATGCTAAAAGCTGAAATATTGGCAAGGCTGGGTGTCACCCTGGCTGTCCGGGCTCAGCGTGTGCATAACTGGACTTTCCAGCTTGGAAAACCCCCCAGGTCTCAAATGTATGATCTCATTCACCTGAGCAGAAAGTGGCTACAGCCAGAGACTTTGTCCGCACCAAAGATTGTGGAACGTGTTGTAATGGATCGGTTTTTGAGAGCTCTTCCTACTGCCATCCAAAAGTGGGTAAGCCATGGAGACCCAGAGACGGCCGATGGTCTTGTGGATCGTGTGGAGAAATACTTGGCTACAGAGAACCTGACGGCCTCTTCCAGAGACACTCGGACTTTCCACCCTAAGACCAGACCATCCCCAGGGGCGGATAAGAGGATTCCAAGGGGTGAGGGTGGAGAGAGTGAGAGGGTGGGAGCTCTACCCCAAGTTTGGCGAGAACAGCCTGGGAAATCAGCGGCTCAAGAGGCGGCAAGAAGGATCGTTTGCTACCGCTGCCGGCAAGCGGGACATATTGCAGCCAATTGCCCGGTTGTGGAGGAACCCATGCAGTGTGACTTTCTGACGGGCAGACGTCAGTCGCTGTGTGCGACAGTCGCATGCACTGCCATTCGAGGAACTGAGAAACATTTATGCAAAATGTGTGTTAATGGTAGAAATGTTGTGGTATTGCTGGATTCAGGTAGCCTTGTGACCCTGATAAAGGCTGAGTTAGTTAAAACAGAGGTCTCTGGGAATAGCAAGGTAGCTGTTATTTGTGTGCATGGGGACACCCGAGAGTATCCAGTGACTACAGTGTGTTTCGAGACCCCCAAAGGTACCCTCTTTCATCCAGTGGGCTTAGTATCTCAGTTACCGCATGACGCCATTGTGGGAAGGGATTTTCCGAAGTTCTGGGAACTGTGGGATGATCCTGAGCCCCCCACTGGTGCCCCTATGTACCAGGAATGTGATAGCCAGAACTCCCCTGAGAGTGGTGAGGACTCTCCGGAATTTCCCTTATCAGTATTGGCAGGGGAGACTCAAGAAACTGGAGAGGAGCCCACCTCCTCAGACGAAAACCTACCGTCTGTGGAGTTTTCTGATCTTGAGGTTCACAGGGAAAACTTTGCCACAGAACAGTTGAAAGACCCCGCCCTAATAAAGGCACGGGAAAACGTAGTGAAAATAGATGGCGAGTTAGTGAACCCAGATAATACCTGCACTTACCCATACTTCAGCGTAGAGAAGGACCTACTGTATCGGGTGGCAAAAAGGGCAGAAGACACCGTTGAGCAGCTTGTGGTGCCCAAACCTTACAGGAAGTTGGTGTTGGAGTTGGCCCATGGGCACATTCTTGGAGGTCATCTGGGGACAGAGAAAACCCGAGAGAGGGTATTACAGAGATTCTATTGGCCGGGGGTGATGAAGGACATAGAAAATTATTGTTCCTCCTGCCCTGTGTGTCAGAGGTTGGCCCCGATGCCACATTTCCGTAGCCCGCTGGTCCCTCTACCCATCATTGAGGTCCCGTTTGAGAGGATCGCCATGGATTTGGTAGGTCCTATAATCAAGTCCGCTAGGGGGCACCAGTACATATTAGTTATAATGGACTATGCCACCCGTTATCCAGAAGCGATCCCTCTCCGAAATACCTCGGCCAAAACCATAGCCAAAGAGCTATCTCTTGTGTTTAGCCGGGTGGGTATTTGTAAAGAACTGCTTACGGACCAAGGTACACCCTTTATGTCCCGGGTTATGAAGGAGCTGTGTAAATTGTTCAAAGTGACGCAATTACGTACATCTGTGTATCACCCCCAAACCGATGGGCTGGTTGAAAGATTCAACAAAACCCTAAAACAAATGTTGAAGAAAGTGGTGGACAGAGATGGAAAGGATTGGGACTGTCTACTTCCTTATCTGATGTTTGCTATTAGGGAGGTGCCCCAATCCTCTACGGGATTCTCCCCCTTTGAGTTACTGTATGGGAGACACCCAAGAGGGCTGTTGGATATTGCCAAGGAAACTTGGGAAAGTGAGAGTTCTCCCCACAGGAGTGTGATTGAGCATGTCGCCCTGATGCAAGACCGAATTGCACAGGTAATGCCCATCGTGAAGGAACATTTGGCCCAAGCGCAGTTAGCACAGCAGAGAGTGTACAACCGTGGAGCCAAGACCCGTACCTTTTCCCCGGGGGATAGGATACTGGTACTTGTCCCTACGGTTGAAAGTAAATTCCTTGCCAAATGGCAAGGCCCCTACGAGATAATGGAAAAAGTGAGCGAAGTGAATTACAAGGTCAGACAACCAGGAAGGCGAAAGCCCGAACAGATCTATCACGTTAATCTGTTGAAAGCCTGGAGGGATAGAGAGTCCCTAGTCGCAGACACTTGGTCACCAGCTCAAACTGGTTGCGTGATTCCTGAGGTTGGAATAGCAGCCACCTTGTCACAACCCCAACAACAGGAGGTTAAGGAGTTTGTGCTTCGCAACAAGGAGGTATTCTCTGAGCTGCCGGGACAAACATCTGGGGTAGAGCATGACATCATTACCCCGCCCGGTGAAAGGGTGAAGTTAAAACCCTATCGGATCCCAGAGGCCCGACGGGAGGCAATACGGGAGGAAGTACAGAAAATGCTGAACTTAGGGGTGATAGAGGAGTCCCAAAGTGATTGGTCTAGTCCCATTGTGTTGGTGCCTAAACCGGATGGGAGCTGGCGATTTTGTAACGATTTTCGTCAGTTGAACAAAGTTACAAAATTTGACACCTACCCCATGCCACGTATAGATGAGTTGATCGACCGGCTGGGAACAGCCCGATACATGACGACTCTTGACCTCACAAAAGGGTATTGGCAAATCCCCCTGGCCAAGTCGGCCAAAGAGAAAACCGCATTTGTAACCCCAGACGGGGCGTTCCAATATAAAAGAATGCCGTTCGGGTTACAGAATGCGCCGGCCACATTCCAGCGGAAAATGGACCAGATGCTGAGGCCCCATCGGAAGTATGCTGCGGCTTACCTGGATGACGTAATTGTCCATAGCACAGATTGGGCCTCACATCTGCCAAAAGTGCAAGCAGTCCTGGACTCTGTTCGGGAAGCGGGGTTTACGGCTAACCCCAAGAAGTGTACCATTGGGCAGGAAGAGGCCAAATATCTTGGGTACACCATTGGGAGGGGAGTAATAAAACCCCAACTCAACAAAGTCGAGGCCATCCAGAGTTGGCCACGTCCCAACAGCAAGAAGCAGGTACGAGCCTTTCTGGGAATCGCTGGGTATTATCGGCGATTCATTCCCCACTTTGCTTCTAAGGCTGTGCCCCTAACCAACCTGACGAAGGGGAAAGGGTCGGTCATGATTAAATGGACCCCCGAGGCTGAGGCAGCATTCCAATTCTTGAAACAAGCCTTATGTAGCCAGCCAGTGTTGTACTCACCCGACTTCTCTAAAGACTTTGTCGTACAAAGTGATGCGTCAGATGTGGGGTTAGGAGCAGTATTGTCCCAGGTCTGGAACGGGGAAGAGCACCCAGTCATTTACCTCAGCAGGAAGTTGAAGTCCCATGAGGTAAATTACGCCACCGTTGAAAAGGAGTGTTTAGCGGTGAAGTGGGCTCTAGATTCCCTTCGGTACTACCTGCTAGGTAGGCACTTTGACTTGGTTACGGATCACGCTCCGTTAAAGTGGATGGCTCAAAACAAGGAAACAAATAGAAGAGTGAATAGGTGGTTCCTGGCCCTCCAGGAATTCAACTTCACAGTAAAGCATCGCCCTGGCGTTCAAATGGGGAATGTGGATGCTTTGTCTCGAGTACATGAATGCCTGATTGCTGGTGTTCCAACCCCGAGGTTAAAACAAGAGGGGGGGGTATGTGACAGCAGGAAGGTAAAGTCACCTGGTTGCATCCAGGGGGGGTAGATATATTTCGCCCAGATTCAGGCTTTACGCCGACTTATACAACTAGGTGGAGAGTTGTATAAGCCCAGCTGGGGCTAGTGGGCTCATGGATGACTCATACCTCTAGGGAGAGTGTGGGGCGTCGTGCAGACAGGGAGTTGATGAGACCAGCTGAAGCTTGTCAGCTCATTTAGGCCTCTATAAGAACTCCCAGCTTCATTAGGTGTAAGCTCATGCCTGGACCCAGACCTGTGTGGACTGTCTAGGGAGAGTGAACCCCTGTGCGGTGAGACAAAGCCTGTGTGGCTATTTGCTTGGACATTTAAAACCAGGGACTTAGGGACTAGGACAGCACTAGGCTGATCCCAGTTGTTAGTTAGGAAACCTGTATGTTTAGTCAGAGGTCAAGTTGACCAGGATTTATTTTGTTTATGTTTCTTTTGCTTTGCTGTGTTTTGTCACTGTAAATAGAAAATAAACCGCACCTTTTTGATTTTGAAAACCACAACCTCCGTTTGCTGGGCCTGTTTTTGTGTGGGGAGCCCATCCCGGGGGTCACACACACCCGCTGCCGAGCTAACCCCCTCACAATAGATATATAGATCTATATATATATAGATATATAGATCTATATATATAGTTGTAGTGATCAAGGGGGGTTTAACAATTATGAGTTTAATATCACTTTAAGCACTATTCTCATCTCATTTAGGCTGGTCACACAACAAAACCATAATACAATTCCAGAAAAACATTTTTTTTTTGTTAAAATGTAAACTTACCTCCAAGTTCTGTATTGTTAGAACAATCCCAATGGATCTCTGAAACTAAGAACGCTGGTGAGATTTTTATTCCAGATACCCACAAACTTGAATCTCCTTTTTATAGATTGGGAAACTTTCTTGAACATCAGAGTAAGTGTTCATGGGCTCCTCTCGCCTTCTGCCATTGGAAAAATCTCAGTCCTGGAACCCTCCTTATGGAAGATGTCCAAAAGTTCCTACATGGTAATATCATAGGGCTATGTGTAATGACGTCATCAGGTTCCCCTCTCCACTTCTCCTATTATGATTTCATTTCCGTTCTTTGGCCCAGTGATAACGATGGCTTGCATTTGTGCTTTTATTCAACATTTAACCCTTCAACTCTAAATGAATCAACCACAATTTCAAAATGCAGCAGAAATAAAGTGAAATGTTACTTTTTCAAAACATTTCAGAACAGAATTTAAAGTATTTTCCCACAAAGCCTAAGGGACCATTTATTCACAGTTGCCTTAGATAGCGTGTTAAAATGACCGTGGCCACTGGACCCTGTGGTAGAATAATGCCAGCATTGGTTTTTCTCACACAAAACTGCTTAGAAGCACAGCTCAATGATCTTAGAGGTTGTGATTAAATCATATATGTCCTGTTCATTGGATCTTCAAGTACACTGGGGTATTTAAGTCAGTGCCAATATTTATATTAAGAAAAAGAACCTCAACCTTTCACCTGAACGGAGAAGCAGCCTTAAGGAATCGGATGCAAAGTGTCATCTACATTCTGTCCATGCAAACTCATTTCCCATAATCACCTTTTTGCATGCACAACTGCTGCCTGTTGTGTTTAGGCTTCCAGAAAGGGTGATTACAGCTCTCCTTAGGGGTTTGCCAATCATATCCCATAGTAAGAAGCATAGATCCTTACCAGCCAGTGTCATTTACTGCCTTAACAAACATTCCATGCTACAGACATCCTTCTGTATCAGCTGCTGGGCGTGCAGAGATTTCATATATTACTTGTCCTGTCCGTGCTGACATAAAGATGTGCAAGATTGCCAGGGTGGGGACAGGAGACAGCTCCATTTATTGTGACTGAGCATATTGAAAAACAATTACACATGACAGGGCAAGAATCAATCAGCCCTGGATGGACAGGTAAGAAAAACAATGAATCAAGTCTCAATAATGTGAATCAAGTCTCAAATATTAAGCTTTTAATGTGAGACAACATTATGGAATGTTTCCTATTAGAAGAAAAGGCAATCACTGATAACGGAATGGATTAACACGCTTTTACAGGACTTTCATTTCTATTTAAAATTTCAAAAAGGGAAAAGCTTCTGGTTATACAAATAAGATGAGGACATCATGCAAAAACAAATGGTAATGCTGAATGATGCATCTTGGGAGCAGAACAGGAAAGTTTCAATATACAGTACATCCATCCAGAATGAATTGGGGTCCAGAACTATGACTTTTCTTTGAAACTTAGAGCCAAGGCAGAGTATGAATGGCAAAAGGGAGTACATTTATAAATGCATTAGCCCTTAGTCTCAGACTCCCAGCCTGAGCTCAACTCCTTCAAGTCCTCTGACGACACTGTCAGTACAGTTTATGAAAGGTGTGCAAATGTTGCACTAAAATAGAAAAGTGTTTATGGTTGGATCCAGAACAACCTAGTGCCCTCTAGCTTAGCCTGCTTTTTGGAAGGATTGGTTATCAACCATAAATGTTCCCATTCATTCCCTAGATTTTTTAGAGTATTGAGAAAGTATAAAGGTGCCATTACTGACTTCTCCCTAAAACAAGGCTGATTGCCTGGCAGTTCTATCAATGTTGTACTTTTTGAGCCACTGATCCAGATCAAGGATCCAAGATACTAATACTTAGACATGTGCATTAGTTTTCGTCTGAATGCATTTTCGTCTGAATTTCGCGTTCGTTTTCACAAACGATAACGAACGCGCATAATCCGAAATTCAAAAGATCCGAAATAAAAAATGCTTTATTTTCGTTTTGTTGCGACAACAGTTCGATATAGATAGAAGATTCGACATGACGGTGACAATAGTGATCTGTGTCTATTGAATCTGCGGTTGAATGTGCCTAACCTAACTCTAATAGTCCAAGATTATTCGACATAGAGAGAAAAGATTTGACATTATAGAGACATGAAGATTCGACGAAGCAGCTAAAAACATACGATCGCCGCAAGTGGATATTTATGGTCAAATTCTCCGCCCATAGGCTATAGAAGAATTCTAATGTTGGTTGACTAGTAATAATAATTAATAAATATAATTATTACTAGTCATACAACATTAGAATTCTACTATAGCTTGTGGGTGGAGCATTCGACCGGAAATGTACGATTGCGGCATCGTACAGTTTAGCTGCTTCGTCGAATCTTCTTAGAACATTCGACAGACACCATAAGCCTTCAATTGACAGATTCGACCAGAATTAATTCGGATTTTCGGACTATAGCATTTTTTTAACTAAACAAAATAAATAAAAACTAATTTCAGGAGTAACGAAATAAATGTATTTTTTGGACGAAAACGAAATTCCGAAACAAAATATTTCAGTGTGCACATGTCTACAATACATTAGCTTTGGCTTTTCTCCAACTTTTCCAATCTGCATGCGTGTTCCAGGTCAGTGTTCCAGAAAGGATTCAAGAGTCAAAGTGTCTGTGAAGGCTTCCATTTATCCAGGTCATAATAAAACTAGTAGAAGGCAGTCACATCCAAGTTCTAATGAATGTAAGGAACATACCCTAACAATTATAGCCACATGGTAACTCAGTTTCACACCTTCCACCATGTTCTTGAGAATCCCCTTCTGCCTTGACACAATCCATGATTATTGGATTAATATAACTGGATGTGGTTATAAATGCTGGCCACTCTAATACAGGAGGTGCATTACTGGCCAGATCACCAAGTGAAAACAGAGACATTTTTTTTTTTTAAAACAAATGTAGTCACCACATTTAATAATTGGCAAGCTGCAATATTTAATATTTTTGGTTTTAGGTTTGATACCAAAGCTACTTGAACGAAAGACAAAATATCTTCTACATTGCAGAACAATTCCAATTAAATGTGACTAACTGCTACTAGGTATTGACACCAAAGACAGCCAAGCAGCCTTTGTATTTCAGCACCCTCACTGGAGTGTTGTACAACCATTAATTTAGGTCAGCATGTCACAAGGCTTAAGGTGTTTGTTATCCTAGAAAAAAAAAGATCCTGTTCCCTTAAATCATGTTATGCAGCACAGTGCTTGTGCTGTTTATTTGGCCCCCTGTATCATCTGAAATACCTGTTTGATCCTGCCTAGTTCTGCCCTCCCCTTTGTAAACTGACCACGGTTTATCATGGCTGCTGAGCCCTGATATTGTGGTCAGTTTACATGCCTCCATCATCCGCAGCTCTCCTGTCCTCCTCTGTCCTATCCCCCCTCCCTCCCTGCCTTTCAGCTTGTGACAGTGCCACTCCTGCTGCTATAAAACTATTGTAATATCATGCCATCGAGAGTTCTTTCCCCCCCGCCCCCACACTGGAGAGAGCAGAGGAGTAACGTGAGTGCCAGGAGACACTCTGAAAGAAGGTAGAAATCTGCATTTTTTGTTTAAAACACATATTGTGCGGCACATAACCTTATTTAACAGAGGGGATGACATGATAGTATGATAGTGACTTTACAACCACTTTAAACCCCCAATCTTCTAAAGTGACAAGCCTTTTGTGTCTTCAGGTTTTTCTGTGTTCTGCATAGAGCCACAGTTGACATAATTAAGAATATGTAAATTTTATTGTAGGCAGGGCATGGATGGGGGCTGTTGTAGTTGCTTTGGTACTTCACTAGATGCACCCTGGGGTGTGAAATTCAGCTTAACGAGTCACATGGGTTAAGTGCCAGCCCTGTCCCTGCTAGGAGAGGAGCTCTATGGGTGAAGTTATATTAAGAAAGGGAAACGCCTGCCTGGTAGTTGGTTGCCATGAGAAGAGTGATTCCTAATTTTCCCTGAGAGTGCAACATTATAGACCAGAATGTAGTCTTCTCCGTGGAGGAAGCAGTAGGAGGCTGCACACCTCTTGTTTTATCTCTGCTCCCTTGATTTTGTTACACATTCTAATCACTCATTCTAAGCTGTGTGCCACTGCCCCTGTGGGAGACTGACCTGTACCTTGAGCTCATTATTTAGTAAGCCTTTACACAAAAGACTTCTTGTATGGCTTTGAATCCCTATGGGGTTCTTTGAATGGTAAGTCTGGAATGGGTATGAAAATATTCTGGGGAGTACTCTTTAGAGCAGGCTGGGTTACCCTGCAGGCATCTCCTAAAGCAATCAGCGTTGGGATCCTTGGGGGTTCATGCTGATAGTGCCCCACTGGATCGGGGTAACCACCCAAAGGCTAGCAGGAATGGGTTCAAAAGTGGTTGCATCCCCCTGCTACACAACAATATAATATTCTTAGGCCCCTTTCACACTGATGTGATGCAGTGCAGTGTACCCACTGGTTTGGTGTGGGTTAGCTGTGCTTTCCCATAGACTTCTAATATGTCCTGCATGCATCAACCCCATAGCCTCCAAAAGACTATTTAACAACAGAGAGTCATGCTGAAAATCTCTAATTCATTAGTTCAGAACACAAACAGCTGCTTTTGATTATCCTCCTAAACATCATTTCTCTCAGTACAGGGTACCTCTGGTAACAGGGAGGGATCCAGGGACAAAAGGACACTACATTGTACCGGTGTACTCTGATAACAATTGGGGATGTGCTTCTCATAGCAGCTGGGACTTCTGCCTAAGCTGCACGCTATTGGACTCCAAATAGACTACGCACAAGCCAGTCCTGACAGTGGAAACTCATCTGACTGCAGATCACTTACTCAGCTACCTTGACCACATCAGGTGTAGCCTCTCTGAACTGTTGAGGGAAGGAAGCTGAGGAACTTGTCTTCAATGGGCATGTCCAGAAACCCAGGGGGTGGTGGGAAATAGAGGTAAAGCTGCCTGTGCATGGTGAGTAAATGGGCATTCCACCACAGAGCTTCTCTAATTTGCTCCCTTTTGGTCTGCTAAATATACAATTGACAACTGGGCAAGAGTTAGATAGATAGATTTAGTCTTGGCTCACTGTGTTCAGTGGCGCTGTGTTTTTGATTGGCTACAGTGAGGAAAGCTACATTTACCTATGTGGCTGTAATTGTTGTGTTAGATAAATTTAGTTCTGCTCACTGTAATCAGTGCAGCTGTAACAAATTAGTTAGGTCTGGTCAGTGTTCTTAGCTGATGCCAGTCTGATAGCTCCCTTTGAGTTCCAGTAAGTTGTAGAACTCTCTGTTTCATAGGCGTGGAGCTATGCAGGTGGCAGTATGACTATTTATACAGCCCTGGCCGATCCCAGGGAGAAGGGCCCTAAAGACTACTGCGAGTCTGTATTTATTCTCTGGGACACTGAGCTTTGGGTCTTTTCCTGGAGAGGATTAGTTCAACCTGGACTGCTTCTGCCCTCCAGAGCAGTGCTGACTTGTACTTGCTGTTCGGGAGACCTCTGGTGGGCGATCTGAGGGCCTGGATGCTGAAGCTACAGAGAGCTGACTGAAAGGCTGTCTGCTGAAGATCTAGTCTGGTATTACTGAAGACAGGTGTCGTTTGGAAGTTGGAAGGAGGCAACCAACTGTACCTGGACATTTTGTGAGCACAGACTGCTGTGAGAGATCTTAGAGACTTTTGGGGTGCTGCCACCCATCTTCTGGTAGAGAGTCAGCTGTGTGTTTGTTCAAAGGGGACATCAGCTAGTGTTCTGAAGAGCATAGTCTATCTAGTTCTCTGTAAAGGGACCAGTGGCGGCTGGTGCTCAACATTTTTGGGGGGGCGCAAACAAACTGAAAAAAAAAATCAATTGCCGCCACTGTGCCCATTAAACGCAGCCACTGTGCCCAAACGCCACCAGTTTGCCCCCTCAAATACAGCCAGTTTGTTTCCATATACAGCCAGTTTGTCCCCATATATATATAACCAGTGTGCCCCCATATATACAGCCAGTGTGCCCCCATATACAGCCAGTGTGCCCCCATATACAGCCAGTGTGCTCCCATATACAGCCAGTGTGTCCCCATATATAGCCAGTTTGTCCCCATATATAGCCAGTGTGCCCCCATATACAGCCAGTGTGTCCCCATATACAACCAGTTTGTCCCCATATATAGCCAGTTTGTCCCCATATATAGCCAGTGTGCCCCCCATATACAGCCAGTGTGCCCCCATATACAGCCAGTGTGCTCCCATATACAGCCAGTGTGCCCCCATATACAGCCAGTGTGCTCCCATATACAGCCAGTGTGCCCCCATATACAGCCAGTGTGCTCCCATATACAGCCAGTGTGTCCCCATATACAACCAGTTTGTCCCCATATACAACCAGTTTGTCCCCATATATAGCCAGTGTGCCCCCATATACAGCCAGTGTACCCCCATATACAGCCAGTTTGTCCCCCATATACAGCCAGTTCCCCCCATATACAGCCAGTTTGTCCCCCATATACAGCCAGTTCCCCCATATTCAGCCAGTTTGTCCCCCATATACAGCCAGTTCCCCCCAAATGCAGCCAGTGTGCCCCTATATACAGCCAGTTCCCCCCATATGCAGCCAGTTCCCCCCAAATGCAGCCAGTTTGTCCCCCATATACAGCCAGTTCCCCCCAAATGCAGCCAGTGTGCGCCCATATACAGCCAGTTCCCCCCATATGCAGCCAGTTCCCCCCATATGCAGCCAGTTTGTCCCCATATGCAGCCAGTTCCCCCCATATGCAGCCAGTTCCCCCCAAATGCAGCCAGTTTGTCCCCCATAATACAGCCAGTGTGCCCCCATATTCAGCCAGTTTGTCCCCCATATACAGCCAGTTCCCCCCAAATGCAGCCAGTTTGTCCCCCATAATACAGCCAGTGTGCCCCCATATACAGCCAGTTCCCCCCAAATGCAGCCAGTGTGCCCCCATATACAGCCAGTTCCCCCCAAATGCAGCCAGTTTGTCCCCCATATACAGTCAGTTCCCCCCAAATGCAGCCTGTTCCCCCCCCCCCCACAGCCCTGCACTTACCTTCCTCGGTCCGCGCCGTCCTCGATATGTTCTCCCGCCCTCGATGTCGCTTCAGCCAATCAGGTCACTGGTAACCAGATCCGGTGAACCTGATTGGCTGAAACCTCCACAGTCTTCTCCCAGGAACGCACCCCCGTGCGTACCTGGGAGGAGTTTTTGGAAGCCGAATACAGCGTGAGAGCTGTATTCGGAAAGCCTATCAGAGCCGCTGGCTCTGATAGGCACTTCCAAGCCACACCCACCGCCGGCCGCCGCTCTAATTCATATGGCCGGCGCTCACCAGGAGGCCGGCCATATGAATAGTGGGCAGCGCGGCAGCGGTGACAATACACAGATTCATGCAATGCATGAATCTGTGTATTGTGTTTCAGTGGCGGTGCAGGAGCGAGAGGGGGCGGCGCTCCGGCGCCCTCTATGGACGCACCGCCACTAAAAGTGACTCACCTCTTGCTGTTCTAAAGTCAGAAGCTTGTGTGCTTTTACTGCTTCTACTATAAAGACAAGTCCACAGTTTGCTATATGCACGGACTTCTGCTTCAGATCTACATTTAACTGTTTCTACTACAAGCCAAGTCTACAGTTTGCTATATGCAAAGACTTTTGCTTCAGCTTTACAAAAAGGAGTTCACTGTCTTCAACTCATACATACTGTATTTATTGGCGTATAACACTCACTTTTTTACCCTGAAAATAGAGGGTAAACTGTGCCTGCGTGTTATACGCAGGGGGCTGTGGAAAGTTTTTTTTATGAAACTTCCCTCTTAAAGTTAGGGTGCGTGTTATATGCCCGTGCGTCTTATACGCCGATAAATACGGTAGTTTCTGTTTTTGGAGTATCCCACTCAATTTCCTCCACCCTATTCAAGTTCTCCAAATATAAAAAAAAAGACCCCCATAGACTGGGTATTGAGAAGTGTTGTGGCTGAGATCGTGTGCCTGGCTGTGGGGCAATCCACTGGGGAAGAACCCGGGCAGCGGCACCTATGGGAGTAAGTGCTACACAAGTGTTTTGTTATATCTGTTTGGTCATTGCAAAAATATCTGTGAGGAGATAGGGAGAGGTCTGTGTTTTTTTCTAATTAATCAGAAATTAAGTAGGCAGGGCTGACACCACATGTTTAGGAATTTAAAGCTGAAAATAGAATAGGCTCTCATGTCACAACAAAGTTATGAGCACCCCATATTTCTGGCACAGCAACAGTTATTTTTCTATACTTGCAGTGTGTTTAAAGGGATAAAACATAGGTAAATATTATTATTATTATATTATTGTACAGGATTTATATAGCGCCAACAGTTTACGCAGCGCTTTACAATATAAAAGGGAGACAATAAAGTTACAATACAATAAAATACAAGAGGATTAGGAGGGCCCTGCTCAGAAGAGCTTACAATCTAATAGGGTTGGGCAGGTGGAACAAAAGGTTGTAACTGTGGGGAATGAGTTGATGAAAGTGGTAAAAGATTAGTTGGAGACGTGATAGGCTTCCCTGAAGAGGTGAGTTTTCAGGGATTGCCTGAAGGTAGCAAGAGTAGGGGATAGCCGGACAGGTTGTGGTAGTGAGTTCCAGAGGATGGGAGAGGCTCTGGAGAAATCCTGGAGACGAGCATGGGAGGAGGAGACGAGAGAGCTTGACAGTAGGAGGTCTTGAGAAGAGCATTGCATTGCATATAGGTACTAAACATATATACATTTTCTTGGTCTTGGCATGTCCTTTGAAATGACCATCCACCCTGCCTTTATCTTCTGTATTAAAAACTGTAATCCTACACTAGCTGTCAGCCCAGTCAGCACTAAGCTCCTCTCTACATTAGCCTGAATGTGGCTGCTAGATTAATTGAACAGTGATCAATATTTGGAATTCATGAGCAGTGACATAGCTGTTTTATTTGCTATTTTACTTGTTTTATAAAATGTAAGTAAATGTGAAATCTTGAAATAGAGGGTGTGTTTGGCCCTGAAGCAGAAAATGCAAAATACTTCCAAAAGAATTCACAATGAGCCTATGAATACAGATCAGCTCAGAAGGCAAGAAGTAACCCACGGGGCCTCCAGACTCCTGTGGAGTGAGGATGTTTGGGATCTGCTTCTCACTATACATCAGTGGAATTGATATAGAAAGAAAATGACATAGAAGTGTTATATGTAATAATGTGCTCAGGAAAAACATCTGTCCTTATGAAAATATAGTTATTTGGAGAATGGAAGTACAGTATGTGGATGGACATATAAGAGTCCCGACATAAGAAGGAGTACCCACAGAAAATGCATGTCTGTTGTTACTAAAACTGTCACCATCCAGGGATAATACAGATTTATATGGGCACCACAATCCCAGCAGACAACTCTCATAGAATGGGAGAAACTATTGCCTGGTGGGATTTTTTAGCCAGTAGCCTATTGTTTCTCTGATATAAAAGGGGTGATTTAGTATATACAGTGCATATTGATGTGTTTGTTGGATATAAGTGTGTATACAGTACCTTTGTGCCTGTCAGAGTAGTGGTCTTCACATAATTAAATCATGCAATTGCAAGGGTTCTTTGCTGTAAATGCTGAAAAATGGTGGCATAGTCTTCCACAAAGGCTAATTCTAGCTGTTTCAAAATCAATTTTTTAAGAGATTAAATATATATATATATATATATATATATATATATATATATACTGTATATATATTTAAAGGGGTAGCAATGTAAATGTTGATCCAGGTAGTTGTCCTTTTGCCTTTGGGGATGAGAAACATATTTCTGATCTCTATTAAAGTTAAATGGACTCCAATTTACAGGGGGTTTTGGCCTCTATGCATCTTTTTTTCTAATATAATTTTGACTTATTTATTTTTTATGCATGTTGTTCAGGCATGTACTGACCATCGGGACTACCGGGAGTTTCCTGGTGGGCTGATGGCTCAGTGGGCATTTTTTTATGCAGAGTTCATCGGCAATGGGAGCATGGCAGAAAACAGCGGTGGGGATTTGAGGAAGGTGGCCAGCGAGGGGGCAGTTAGATGTGAGAGGTCAGGAGGCAGAAGAGCTCCACCCCCTCCCTGACAACCGAAGAGGCAAACAGGAGTGGGCGTGGCCACCCCGGCGCTCCCGGAACCTCAATATCTTCACCTCCTCTCTGCTCCAAGAACAGTGTGGCCGAAAATTTGACCGTTTGTACGCTTCATCAGGCAATTGTCAGATTTTCTGCGGACAAATGTTGGGTGGCAGGCTTATAAATTTTCCACGGACAATGATCTGTTGTCAGATTTTCTGATCGTGTGTACACAAGTCCATCAGACAAAAGTCCAAAGTACAAACAAGCATGCTCGGAATCAATGTTTACCAAACATGACATTAGCAGAAGGTGCCCAAAGGGTGGCGCTCAAAAGCTGAAATTTTAACGTAGTACGTCACTACGTTCGTGTTTGTTGGCTGACAATTGTGTGCCGTTTGTATGCAAGACAAGTTCATGGCCAACGCCCTTCAGACAAAAGTCTGGTGCTTTGTCTGCGGAAAATCTGATCGTGTGTATGAGGCTTTAGGCTGCTTTCACACTGGGGTGGGCGGGCGTTGACGGAAAAACGCTGCTAGTTTTAGCGCCGCATTTTATTAAAATAAAGTCGGCCGGTCTGGATGAAGTCCATGGCCAAAATTTTGTCCCAGTCCAGCCCTGTAGTTGTTCCAAAATTTTCAACTGCATTTAAGATGTGTTTCTGCTTTTGTAGTCAAATTTGAGACCCCCCTCCCCCATATGTTTGTTCTATGATCCCATTTAAACAACATACCTAAAAATTATTTAAAAAAGATAAAACTAATAGACAAAGGAAAAAACTTTGAGTAGCGCTCTGTAGGCTGGATCCAAGGTGTAGTTGTCATGAAACAGGCAGTTCCAACCAATCGTAATGGATAATCATAAAGTATTTAATACCATAATAATGAAGAATATGACACAAGTATAAAATGAATGAAGGGTTAAAAACAATTACAGTAACAATGATGTGATAAATGGTGTTGTGCATCAACGATACCAGTGCTGACTTCAAAAACTTTGGGAGAGTGTCATTGTCAGCTGCATTGTCAGAGATCTACTGATGAAGTAACGTGACCGTGGTGCCACGTGTAGAGACGAATCTAGGAACTAGAAGTGACGCTCAGCAGACGAGCTCACAGCTCGTGGAGTCTTTTACATTGTGTTACTGCCAAATGTGAGTACCACTGCTTTTAACGTGTTGAACAATAAATGTTTTAAAAACGTACTACACCATATAGTATCTTCCCTCTTCATTTCTACTTATACAATGGCTGGCATATGAGTGCATACTCCAGAGGGAAACCCCAATTACCCCAGCATCCAGCTATTAGGAGACAACCATCCCAAACAACACACGGACCCCTATAGGAACCAGGCAAGAGGAACACAGAGCATCTTGTTTGCTACATGCTGTTACCTCTCTACCTACAGGTAAGAGGCCACCTTTACCAAAAAGTCACCACCACCGGAGTGCACCAGCACAGGATGAGGAATACGATATTCCCATCACACAACATTATTATCTTACACAAAGTTTTAGAAGAATTTCACTTAATTTATTTCACTAAACAGCGCAGCACCACCCCCCTCTTTATACACTTAATTTCCGTGGGTATGATCTGACCCCCCCTGGTGCTTGCAGCAGTTTTATATCACTAGCTAGCCCTCTCCATAGTAGCGCAGGAATACACCTAATTTTGTAATGTTTTGGCATTGTTGGGCAAGGCAGTCAGCAGCAAGGTTCACATTTGAGGCAGGAATGGTGGTGTGCGATAATGGCACTAACCTTCAGTCTGCCCTTTGACAGGGAAAATTGACACAAGTGCCATGCCTGGCACATGTCCTCAATTTGGGGGTGCAGCGTTTCTTAACCACTTAGGGACCGAGCCTCTTTCTGAGATTTGGTGTTTACAAGTTAAAAAAAAAATTTTTTTGCTAGAGAATTACTTAGAACCCTCAAACATTATATATATATATTTCTAACACCCTAGAGAATAGAATGGCGGTCGTTTCAATACTTTTTGTCACACTTTTGCGCAGCGGTCTTAAATGCGCATTTTTTGGGGGAAAAAACACTTCTTTTAATTAAAAAATAAGACAAAAGTAAAGTTAGCCCAATTTTTTTATATTGTGAAAGATAATGTTACACCGAGTAAATTGATACCCAACATGTCACCCTTCAAAGTTGCGCCCACTCGTGGAATGGCAACAAACTTTTACCCTTAAATCTCCATAGGCGATGTTTAAAAAATTCTACAGGTTGCATGTTTTGAGTTACAGAGGAGGTCTAGTGCTAGAATTATTGCTCTCGCTCTAACGATCATGGCTATACCTCACATGTGTGGTTTGAACACACTTTTATTCCTATTTCAAGGAATGTAAAAATCCTTTGTAATAGAAAAAAGCATGACAGGTCCTCTTAAATATGAGATCTGGGGTCAAAAAGACCTCAGATCTAATATTTAGACTAAAATGCAATAAAAAAATAATAATAATTTATGTCATACTAAAAAAATAAAAAAATAAAAATGTCCCTTTAAGAGCATTGGGCGGAAGTGATGTTTTGACGTCGCTTCCGCCCTGCAGTGATATGGGGACGGGTGGGGGCCATCTTCCCGTCACTCGTCTCCATGTCAGGCTAGGGACAACTTCCAATCAGGTTTGCAACATCTTCTAAGGCAGGCCAGAAGAGTCTGTAGCCATTTCAGGTGGTCATACACAGCCAGTGTTCGGTTGGCTGACATTCAGTGGGAATTCCACTTGCCCGTAAACTGCCTGATTTGTGACATGCCCACCAGGTGGAACTCAAGTTTGTCAATGCTGCAGCGGCTGCCTGTCCAGCAGAGGGCCATCAACGAGTACATGAGTAAGTATGGCACAAGGACAGGCTCTGGGGAGCTCAGCTTTTTTCCCCTACACCAATGACTGCTGATAAAGAATCAGTGACACAATCCCTCTTGTGTTCCTACTGGAACATACTCTGCGTGGAATTATGGGCAGGGCACTCAAGGCAGAGCAATGGGAGGAAGAGGAGGACTTCCTTTTCCTCTCAAGGCCGGGTTTATGCAGACACCATTCTTGCGATGTCACAGAACACACAAGAGGAGAGGGAGTAGAAGGAGGATGCTGGCAGTTTTGGAGGAATTGAAGCAGAGGAAGACATACATCAAACCTGATGGTTTTCAGTCCCCAGAAACCTTAGGAGTAGTATGTGGCTGGGAGGAGGCAGTTCCAGATAGTGTAATCCTCAGTGAACCTGATGACTCTGCTTCTCATGCCTCCGCAAACTTGCGGTGCATGGGCTCCCTTATTCTTCAAAGGACCCGAGAATTTGTAGCATCAAGGAGAAAAATCATCATTGGTTGGCAACCCTCCTGGACCATAGTTACAAGGAGAAAATCTAGAAACTCATCCTGCCATTGCAGAGGGAGCACAGGACGAAATATCTTGAGGACACCTTAAAGAGGAGTTTATGCATCACCTTTCCAGACTCTAGTATGTTACAGTTTGGTGGAAAAGGTAGTTTTTAGTCTTCAGATGGTCAAATGAGGAGCGGTGGAGAAGGGGGTGATGCATTTAAAAATATATTTAGTCCTCGGTGCCCAGGGCTGTCAGCTTCCATATCCCATCGGCAGCATCTTCATCATATGGTGGAAGATCATCTTGGGGCAAAAACAGACATGGAGAGCTTTCCAGTTGATGATCCACAGTAGACAGAACTTGCCCAGTATGCAATTGAGCTGCTGGGCTGTCCTGCATCCAGTATTCTTTCCGAAAGGGCATTCAGTGCTGTCGGAGGTTTTGACAGATAAAGGAGCGTGCCTGTCCACAGACTCTGTTGACCGGCTGACATTTATCAAAATGAATCAGTCCTGAAATAGCAGCAGCTATCAAGCCCCTGATGCCGATGTTGCTGATTAGGTGTAATTGGGATCTGGAATCTCTGCAAAACTGTCTAGGCTGCCTAGCTTTGTGGGTGTTGATTTTATCTTGAAGTAATTTTTTGGTATAGGTTTAATTGGCACAATTAAAACCCAAGGACCAATTTTTCCACACCTGTTTGATAGGTGCATATAATTTCAATTTTTTACAGAAAGGCCAATTCTTGCTTTCATCAAATGTACCTCTATAGGGTTATGGTGTGAAGGCACCACCAACACTCAAAGCCCAATTTTTCCACACCTGTTTGACAGATGCATATATTTTCAGTTTACAGAAAGGCCAATTCTTGCTTTCATCAGGAGTACCACTAGCCATTTCCTGCTCTCTCCGGCGGTGTGTTTTTGGAGCATTCCACTGGGAAATCTTCTCTTCCTTTCACTGGTCTGTAGATCAGCACAAAGGGTTTGCCACTAAACCCAAAACCATTCCTTAATGGCCTTGCTGGTAAGCTAGTAATGTTGAAACTGAAGTGGGGTATGGAATACACAGGATACCTGGTATCTGTGGATGGCTACATGAACATGCAGCTCACCAATACAGAAGAGTATATTGATGGGGCTTTGTCTGGACATCTTGGAAAAGTTCTAATAAGGTGTAATTATTTATTGTATATACGAGCAGTAGAAAAGGAGGAAGAAGATGGTGAGATGAGAGAATAAAGTAATTTCCAAATTCGTTTTGTAAATTATTTTGAAACTTCTCTTTTGAGGTTATTGTTGGACATTGTTTTTGTATGTTTTGTTAGGAAAGGGAAACAAGAGTACCTCTATAGAGTTACAAAGTGAAGGCACCACCAACATCCAAAGCCCAATTTTTCCCCACTTGTTACTTCTTGAGTCTGCAAAAGAAACACCAGACGTTTTCTTAAAAAAATTGTTAATCTTAGCCAGAGTTTACTATAATTTGGCTTCTTTACATAAGGCATGCTCACTGTGGTGCAAACATTTGTTATTTCCATCCAAAGTCTGCCAAAGAGACACCAGAATTTATTCAAAAAATCCCTAATCTAGTTCTATACACGGTGAACATGCAGATTAAGGGGACCCCCCAGGCACTATATTTAAAGGAATTTTTCATTTCTATTGTTTCACTTTAACCACTTCCCGCCCCGTCAATAGCAGATTGATGTCCGGGAAGTGGTTGTGTTATCCACACTGGACGTCATATGACGTCCTGCGGGATAACAGCCACCGCGCGCCCGGGGGGGCGCGCATCGCGGCGATCGGTGGAGCGGTGGGTCAGTCTGACCCACCGCTACACTGATCTCGGTAAAAAGCCTCCGGCGGAGGCTTTTTACCACGTGATCAGCCGTGTCCAATCACGGCTGATCACAATGTAAACAGGAAGAGCCGTTGATCGGCTCTTCCTCACTCGCGTCTGACAGACGCGAGTAGAGGAGAGCCGATCGGCGGCTCTCCTGACAGGGGGGGTTCGCGCTGATTGTTTATCAGCGCAGCCCCCCCTCGGATACCCACACTGGACCACCAGGGAAGCCCCCCAGGACCACCAGGGAACCCCAAGCATGTGGATGGCCAGGTAAGTCCCCCATGGCCATCCACATGCACAAAGAGATAAAAAATATATGCCAATCAGTGCCCACAAATGGGCACTGATTGGCACCATCATGGCACAAAAAAAAATGCATGATGCCCAGCAATGCCAGCCACCAGTCATCAGTGCCACCTACCAGTGTCCATTAGTGCCACCTATCAGTGCCCATCCGTGCCCATCTGTGCCCATAAGTGCCTGCCTATCAGTGCCCGTCTGTGCCACCTATCAGTGCCACCCATAAGTATCCATCAGTGCTGCCTATAAGTGCCCATCAGTGCCGCCTATGAGTGCCCATCAGTGCCGCCTATGAGTGCCCATCAGTACCGCATACCAGTGCCACATATCAGCGCCGATCAGTGCCGCCTATCAGTGCCCATCAGTGCCGCCTATCAGTGCCCATCAGTGCCCATCATCAGTGCCACCTCATCGGTGCCACCTCATTGGTGCCACCTCATCGGTGCCCATCAGTGTCGCCTTATCAGTGCCCGTTAGTGCCGCCTTATCAGTGCCCGTCATTGAAGTAGAAAAGGTACTTATTTACAAAAAAAAATAAACAGAAACAAAGAAAAACTTAGTTTTTTTCAAAATTTTCACTCTTTTTTATTTGTTATGTAAAAAAAAAAAATCGCAGAGGCGATCAAATACCACTGAAAGAAAGCTCTATTTGTGGGAACAAAATGATAAAAAAATTGTTTGGGTACAGTGTTGCATGACCGCGCAATTGTCATTCAAATTGCGACAGCGCTGAAAACTCAAAATTGGCTTGGGCAGGAAGCTGTATAAGTGCATGGTATTGAAGTGGTTAAGCATTATTAAAATCACTGCTCCTTTAAAAACGATCTGTTATTGGCCTTTTTATGGCCAATAACTTGCATATAAGCCTTCAAAATGGGAACTTTTGATTTTTCAAGTTTGGGTCTCATACACTTTAATAGGGTTTGCAGTTCGGGTCCGAACTTTTGCGGTTTTCGAGAGTTCTGGCGTGAACTGAACCGGGGGGGGGGTGTTCGGACCAACTATATTCTTAATAACATTGGCTGTATGTTTGGGTTTGTTGTCCTACTGCAGAATAAATTTGGGGCCAATCACACACCTCCCTGATTGATGGAGTGGTATGATTGAAAAGTATCTGCCTGTCTTTCTCAGTAAGACTGTAGCAACAGATTGCAGCAAGAGAAAGCTGGATTTGCTGGGCAGGTGAGTATACAAACAAAGAACAACCCAGCCTAAGGTAAGAAGGGGTTAAAAATTTGTGGGGAGTAAAGTTTTTCTTTGAACATGACCATCATTCTTAATTTAAATGCCTTTCTTTATTGTTGCATTTAAAACTAAGCACATCAATCCACTTAAATTCAGGCTAAGCCCACACAAGACTAAGTTTAGAGACCCATGCAATCTTCTGACTAAAACATGACTACATGTAGGGATGAGCTTCGAGTCCGAGTCGAACTCATGTTCCACTCGAACATTGCCTGTTCGCCCGTTCGCCGAACAGCGAACAAATTGGGGAGTTCGCGGCAAATTCAAAAAGTCTATGGGAGAAATCTAAAGTACTAATTATAAAGGCTTATATGCAAGTTATTGTCCTAAAAAGTGTTTGAGGACCCGGGTCCTGTCCCAGGGGACATGTATCAATGCAAAAAAAAGTTTTAAAAACGGCCGTTTTTTCGGGAGCAGTGATTTTATTAATGCTTAAAGTGAAACAATAAAAGTGAAATATTCCTTTAAATTTCGTACCTGGGGGGTGTGTATGATATGCATGTAAAGTGGCGCTTGTTTCCCGTGCTTAGAACTGTCCCTGCAAAAAATGTCATTTTTGAAGGAAAAAAAGTCATTTAAAACTCACTCGCGGCTATTAATGAATTGTCGGCTCCCGGCAATACATAGAAAAGTAATTGATAAAAAATAAAAAAAAAGCGTAGGGGTCCCCCAGAATTCAATTACCAGGCCCTTCTGGTCTGGTATAGATATTAAGGGGAACCCCGCCACAAATTTTTAAAAAAAATGCCGCAGGAAAAGAGGGGGGGACGAGAGAGCGCCCCCCCCTCCTGAACCGTACCATTTCACGAAGAAAGTGTCAAAATTTTTTAAAAAAACACACAAACACCTTGGAAAAGTCCTTTATTAAAAAAAAAAAAAAAACATTCCAGCGGTGAAATCCAGTGTCCCGCGGCGATCCGATGTCCAGCACTGTCTGTCATTGGCTGAACCTGAGCGGACCTGATGGGGAAGTTCTTCCGCAGTCTATTACATGTATAGACCCGCCCCTTCTAAAGTTCCCCATCAGGTCCGCTCAGCCAATAACTAGGTGTAAGGCTGAGGACCTGATGCGGAACATGAGAAGGGGCGGGTCTATACATGTATTACACAGTGAAGGAAGTTCCCCATCAGGTCCGCCCCCTCGGTATGTCAGACCCCGCCACGTCATTGGCCTGAGCGGGGAACTTCCTTCACTGTGTAATTTAAATTTACACAGTGAAGGAAGTTCCCCGTCAGGTCCGCTCAGGCCAATGACATAGGCGCGGTCTGACATACCGAGGGGGCGGACCTGATGGGGAACTTCCTTCACTGTGTAATACATGTATAGACCCGCCCCTTCTCATGTTCCGCATCAGGTCCTCAGCCTTACACCTAGTCATTGGCTGAGCGGACCTGATGGGGAACTTTAGAAGGGGCGGGTCTATACATGTAATAGACTGCGGAGGAAGTTCCCCATCAGGTCCGCTCAGGCTCAGCCAATGACGGACAGTGCGGGGCACTGGATTTCACCGCTGGAATATATATATATTTTTTTTAAAAGGACTTTTCCAGGGTGTTTGTGTGTTTTTTTTACATTTTTTGACACTTTCTTTGTGAAATGGTAGGGGTACAATGTACCCCTTACCAATTCACATAGGGGGGGGCAGGATCTGGGGGTCCCCTTTGTTAAAGGGGTCTTCCAGATTCCAATAAGCCCCCCACCCGCAGACCCCACAACCACCGGGCAAGGGTTGTGGGGATGAGGACCTTGTCCCCATCAACATGGGGACATCCTCCCCATGTTGAGGGCATGTGGCCTGGTACGGTTCAGGAGGGGGGGCGCTCTCTCGTCCCCCCCTTTTTTACTGCGGTCTGCCAGGTTGCGTGCTCAGATAAGGGTCTGGTATAGATTTTTGGGGGGACTCCATGCCATTTTTTTTTAAATTTGGGGTGGAGTTCCCCTTAAAATCCATGCCAGATCTGAAGGGCCTGGTATGGATATTTGGGGGAACCCCACGCATTTTTTTTTTCATTTGCGGCGGGGTTTCCCTTAATATCCATTCCAGACCTGAAGGGCCTGGTAATTGAATTCTGACGCTTTTTTTTATCAATGACTTTTGTATGTATTGCCGGGAGCCGACAATTCATTAATAGCCGCGAGTGAGTTTTAAACAACTTTTTTTCCTTCAAAAATGAAATTTTATGCAGGGACAGTTCTAAGCACGGGAAACATGCGCCACTTTACATGCATATTATACACACCCCCTAGGTACGAAATTTAAAGGAATATTTTACTTTTATTTTTTCATTTTAAGCATTATTAAAATCACTGCTCCCGAAAAAACATCAGTTTTTAAAACTTCTTTTTTCATTGATACATGTCCCCTGGGGCAGGACCCGGGTCCCCAAACACTTTTTAGGACAATAACTTGCATATAAGCCTTGTAGCGGCCTCACTCTCTCTCCAACTTCTTCATCTGTTCCACACCAACTCATGTCTAGGGGTTTCTGAGTTGTGAGAGTGAGATGCGCCACGGCCCATGTCCTCCCCATTACAATAGGGAGGTGAAGGCCACTTCCTGATGTTTCCTCGGGCCAATGTGTTCTGCGAATGTACCGAGTCTGTACTTACAAGCTCACCAGCCTTCCATCTGTTTCCAGTAACCGGAGTTCACACACCGAAGAAAGGTCCAACACTTGTTTATTCGTCACTCCAATAAACAAAGCACAATAACAGTTCCTATTGCAGCAGACTGGTTGGGACCTAGTCCCTTTCCAACGGTGGGATGAGCAGATCAAGGCACTTCCTAAAGTTTAAGTTCTATGCCACTGTACTATGACCAGCGGCGCCTAAGCCAATCCGGCTGTTACAGAACAGGAAAGATGGGGTCTCTTCCAGCAACCCCTATGAACAGCAATGGAGCCCTCTTCGATGCGCTGTGGCCCCTATCAGGGGGATGTGTCCTCCCAAGAGAGTTCCCAGAGGCCCACTGTCACCGGGTTGGTGCTGCTCCGGGTCTCCAGTGGGTAACCTCTCTGGCCTCCTCACCTCAGATACGAGTCCCTCCGCTCAGGGACCCTCGGACAGCCCACCCTAGCGGGACCCAGTCGAAGGTACTGGGCCCCAGGCCTCCTCGATAGTACCTCACCCCAGGCTAAAGGTGCCTGGGATGGACGCCAACATGACTCCGGACCAGGCCATGGGCACCTGGACCAGACTCCTGGATCTCCCGCACCCAGGCCTAAGGGCCCTGGGTGCGGACCGCAACCCTCCTCCTCCGAGGACCTTCTTCTCCGCAAGACCCTCGTGGCAAGGGCGTCTCCCCCTTTTATCTCCTCCCATCAATGGCCCGGCGGGTTCCCCGCCCCAGCCATACCATCTCCGGGAAGAGACCAAACAGGGAGCACTGCAGGGGATGATTCTACCTGAAGCCTGTGGGTACTCCGCCACCCACAGGCAAAGGAGAATATTACATCCTCCAATCCTCCACGAAACAAAAAGGGGTCTGAATCCTAACACAATTATACACCTGGGTTACACTATTGCCCAGGTGTATCCCATCAATTTGAGGACCCCGCTACACACTCCCCCCTGTAATTTGACGCTGGTCCCCAGCGTCAGGTGCACACCCATACCTCCCATAAAGTGGTGGCATGGAGTGAAACCCCTGAAGCAATTCCTCTAAATTTTTTTCCCAAGTGCCAAGACCTGCTCAGGGAATGGGGAACATATAAAACAACTTATGTCATAAAACATTTTTAACATCTGCATAATCACAACCCCTCTCCCACACTGTCTAAGAGCCACCCACTCTCAATGGTCTTGATTGACGATTCTCCTGCAGGGGAAAGAAAAAACAACATCCTAACATAATTTCGTGTCATTTGGGATGAGTGGGCCCGTCAGCCGAGAGACCCACTCACTCCAACAAGCAAGGTGATGTGTGTGTGAAACATTTTCAAACATTTGTTGCGCAACACTGCCACCTGGTGACAACGCCGCGGTCATGACGCTCAACGAATCTTCGTTCTTCCAGCTTTCCCTACTCTGCCACTATTCCCAAATGTCCTTGCCTTTGGCACATGAAGAAAGGGGAAACACAAAAACTCAACAGTCCCCAAGTCTCCAACGGAAAAAAGAAAAGCCCAAATAAAAACAAAAGCAGGGCACAGTCCTGGGTGTCTGGGGATAACTCCTCCAGAGAGTTCCAGTGCACAAAGGAAACAACAGGAGTTCGTTTCTCCTATAAGTAAAACTTTGGATCCGGCAGGTACAGTGGTTTCAGGTGTTTGTCAAACGCCTCTATCGAATACTCGACATCTTCTCCTTCTCTTCTGCAATTGACTATCTTGTCAGCATGGATATGGCGCCCCAATTTCCATTCAGCCTTGCAGTCCTCAAACCTCTTAGACACTGACGGCACACATTCCAGGTACCTGCGAGCATGGGGCACTTGAGGTCATCCCGACTGTCTGCTGCTCCATCATGCACTGACCCCGCGCCGGAGTCTCCACGTGTATCCCCACACTTGGCCAGACTCCTCCCATGAGCTGCACATTTTCGCGGGCTTCCTCTTGACTCCGCCCACGAACGATGTCGCCATGGGGTGCCTCGTGGCGCAGTGCGTTAACAGTCCCCACGTGCAGTACGTCACACGCCTGGACCTCTCCCTTTTTCCGCTCCTCCGCATGGGCCTTCCCCGTGTTAGGGTCATTTCCACAACTCCGAGCAGGGACGCACTTTGGCCAGTAATTTGGCCGATCTGCTCGGAACTCCTCTGGGCAGCAAAGTTCAAATGTAGACATTCTCAAGTCCATCTTTAGAACACACTGTATCCCGGACTCACGAGCCCCCACGTGTAGCGGCCTCACTCTCTCTCCAACTTCTTCATCTGTTCCACACCAACTCATGTCTAGGGGTTTCTGAGTTGTGAGAGTGAGATGCGCCACGGCCCATGTCCTCCCCATTACAATAGGGAGGTGAAGGCCACTTCCTGATGTTTCCTCGGGCCAATGTGTTCTGCGAATGTACCGAGTCTGTACTTACAAGCTCACCAGCCTTCCATCTGTTTCCAGTAACCGGAGTTCACACACCGAAGAAAGGTCCAACACTTGTTTATTCGTCACTCCAATAAACAAAGCACAATAACAGTTCCTATTGCAGCAGACTGGTTGGGACCTAGTCCCTTTCCAACGGTGGGATGAGCAGATCGAGGCACTTCCTAAAGTTTAAGTTCTATGCCACTGTACTATGACCAGCGGCGCCTAAGCCAATCCGGCTGTTACAGAACAGGAAAGATGGGGTCTCTTCCAGCAACCCCTATGAACAGCAATGGAGCCCTCTTCGATGCGCTGTGGCCCCTATCAGGGGGATGTGTCCTCCCAAGAGAGTTCCCAGAGGCCCACTGTCACCGGGTTGGTGCTGCTCCGGGTCTCCAGTGGGTAACCTCTCTGGCCTCCTCACCTCAGATACGAGTCCCTCCGCTCAGGGACCCTCGGACAGTCCACCCTAGCGGGACCCAGTCGAAGGTACTGGGCCCCAGGCCTCCTCGATAGTACCTCACCCCAGGCTAAAGGTGCCTGGGATGGATGCCAACATGACTCCGGACCAGGCCATGGGCACCTGGACCAGACTCCTGGATCTCCCGCACCCAGGCCTAAGGGCCCTGGGTGCGGACCGCAACCCTCCTCCTCCGAGGACCTCCTTCTCCGCAAGACCCTCGTGGCAAGGGCGTCTCCCCCTTTTATCTCCTCCCATCAACGGCCCGGCGGGTTCCCCGCCCCAGCCATACCATCTCCGGGAAGAGACCAAACAGGGAGCACTGCAGGGGATGATTCTACCTGAAGCCTGTGGGTACTCCGCCACCCACAGGCAAAGGAGAATATTACATCCTCCAATCCTCCACGAAAAAAAAAGGGGTCTGAATCCTAACACAATTATACACCTGGGTTACACTATTGCCCAGGTGTATCCCATCAATTTGAGGACCCCGCTACAGCCTTTATAATTAGCACTTTAGATTTCGAACGTTCGAGTCCATTGTATTTAATAGGGTTCTAAAGTTCACGCAAACATTCTGTCTGTTCGCAGGTTCTGGTGCGAACCGAACAGGGGGGTGTTCCGCTCATCCCTGACTACATGTCAGCTCTGTATCTCTCTAAACTTTCTCAATCATCATCCCTGGTGCTTTCATCATGCTGTTTGCTCTTTTCTTCTACATTATTTTCTTCTAGGTGCCTTCATAAATGTGTTCAGGTCAGAAAAGAAGACGTGGGTAGGAACACAGTAGGGAACATATATTTCTTCCATAATAAACTCTATTTTAACAGTAAAGAAGTCTACAGCTAAAAAAAAAAAAAATTTACAACAGATATTCAGACTGTGAAATGGAATGCAGAGGTGAATTGAATGACTGTCATGGGACTGGATTTGCTCATCACTACTTTGAGATCACATATTACATGCTGAGTAGTATTCTAGTAGCAGTAGTAGTCTAGTCTTGATTGTGAAATTCATTTTCTGGTTGGCTATACCAATCTTTTAAATTGAACTGAATTCCAACCTGTAAAAATAACAGGGTGACTGGGTTGAACTAATGATGACCCACCCAGAACATCAGTCATTAATTACTGATTGAGCACAGGCTGCACTTGCTAATTACTGGCTCCAAGTTGGCCGCACTCAGTGAAATTGGCTGCACTCACATTATTTAACCACACAACAACCACACAACAAACAAGGGAGAGTATTACTCCAAAACACAACATACCATCAAAAGACCACCAGACTTACCCCTTGCCTTACCTATATAACTCTTATGTATAGGTTGGCTGTCTAGAATATGTGACTGAAAATGTCAGCACTGAGTAAAAACAGTATGCCATGTTATATATGTGAAAATACCTGTGAAATTTATATATATATATATATATATATATATATATATATATATATATATATATTTATATTTATATATATATATATATATATATATATATATATATATGTCTAAAAAGTTTGGTAAATGGTATCAGAAAACAAACAAAACAGAAGATTATAAAACAAATTACCTTTATTGGCCTTCAAAATAACCGTCATCCTTCACAAAACACTGGTTCACAGAAAGGATGGATCCTGGTAACACATGGTAATAAAATCCATCCCATACACTTGCATAAACATTTCATGTGTCTCCATCACCATTTTCCCCAATTTGTAGCAGAACTTGACGTTCACTCGTAGCTCCCTCGCACTGTGACCCTACATCTCACACTAATTACGTTTACTCTGAGAGTCATGTGTACTCCACGCTAGGTGTCGCTTCTTGACATGTCTCTGGATAGCCATGTCCTTGCGTGGTCCATGTTGCCGTTGCCAAACTTTTTAGACGCACCTCTTATATATATCCTGTATGCAACTTTATGTATGTGAAGTCATGTCAAGTAGTCACTTCTAAATTTCCATGAGATCATTTTTTGAAAATGTAAATATTGAAGGCATTTAACAAAGACTCATGGAGGGAAATTAACTAAGACTGGAGCAGCTGTACATGCCAACCATCCAGCTTCCAGCTTCCATTTTCAAAGTTTAACTGAACAAGCTGAAGATAGAAGCTGATTGGTTACTGTGTGCAGCTGCTCCAGATTCTGTCTGCTCTGGTTTTAGTAAATGTGCCTCATGGAGTTTTCATGTTACTTGACATGACTATGAAAAAAATTGGAATAATAGCAATACTATAAGCTCATTAAAACTTTAAGCTTGACTGCAATTGCTTGTTAGTGTATAAGAAAATCAGTTTAAATTCACATAAAGTACTTGTTTGACCTGCCAAAGGATCTGTAATTCCATTGAAACAGTTTTGTAATTCGCACACGATTGTCACACTGCATGGGTGGGCAGGTGACACCCTATTGCCTATTTCCTATTTCAGTTTTTGCAGCTGTCTATTCACTAAAGCTGGCCTTAGATGTATTGAAATTCAGCCGATTCAGCAGGGATTGGCTGTTCCTGTTTGAGAGTAGGGATGAGCTCAGGCATGTTCGCATTGAACACATGCAGAGCCCGCCAAGGAAGTCGGCACCGTCGGAACCGCGCTGCGCTAATCACAGGCAGGGAGAAATTTCCCGATGCTCGGCTGCAGAGATCGGGAAATGTCTCCCTTCCTGTGATTAGCGCAGCGCGGTTCCGACGGTGCCGACTTCCTTGGCGGGCTCTGCATGTGTTCAATGCGAACATGCCTGAGCTCATCCCTATTCGAGAGTAGTCAACCTAGTGATCAACTCCTCTCAAACTCTTCTCGAAAATTTGTTTACTCAGCACATGCAGTCAGTCAGCTGCAGTGCTGATCAATATATTATTATTATTATAGAGGGTTTACATAGCGCCAACAGTTTGTGCAGTGCTTTACAACATGCAATATATTCTGACAGTGGAGGAGTTCCTGCTGTCAGAATACAATAGCACAGCGGGAAGAATTCCTCTGTATCATTCCTCTGTAAGCCAGGTAAATTTAGTTCTGGCTTACTGTATCCAGTGGAGCTGCAGTTCGTTGTTAGACCAATTTAGTTTTTCCCTTACTGTAACCAGTGTGGCTGTGTTGATTGTTTTGGTCTATTCTCTGTTTCAATAGTCTCCCTGATTAGTCTAGAAAGCTTTGGAAACTATAGGGCAGGAAGAGTTCAATCAGTAGCTAAATATTCATGCAGCTCTGGCCAATCCCTGGGGATGGTCACCCAGATGGTAGCTGGGAGCCTGTATAAATACTCTGGGACAGAGAGCAGTGGGGGTTTTTTCCTTAGAAGGAGATCACAGTCTAAGGGGGGCTGCCTGCCCCCCTAGGCCACCCTGTCATGTGCCTGCCGGATGTCGAGGCTTCAGGTGGGCTACCTGGAGACCTGCTTTGCTGTAATCTGCAGAAAGTTGACTGAGGGACTGTCCTGTGAGGCTCTAGTCTGGTATCACAGGGAGAAAGTGTTTCAAGGATATTGGAAGGTGGCAACCAATTTTCCAAGGACATTTCTGAGCACAGACTGAAGAACAAGATCCTAGAGACTGTGAGCTGAGGCCATCCCTCGTCTGTTAGAGTCAGCTGTGTGTGTGTAAAGGGGAGGTAGTGTCCAGTGTCCTGAAGAGCTTAGTCAGTGAAGGGACTTTGCTTGGACTGTCCAGCAGAGGAAGATTGATCTGCAAAACTGGAGTGACCTTCCTGGCTATGTAGTGTTTTAGAGGCTAAACATTTTTGTTTAAGTTTTGGATAGGGTAGAGAAGGATTGGAGCACCTGTTAATTTTTTTGCTGTCTGTATTCCTGCTGGAGAGATTCACTCTGTTTTTGGCCTTGTTTACATATGTGGTGCCCTCTGAAGAGCAACCTGTGTTGGATTAATCTTCAGAGGGCATTTGACCAGTGGTAAGGAGGTGCTAGATTGCCTCCTTACCACCAGTTTTAACCCCTTAGCCACTGGCATGCTGCATACAGTAAGTGCACATTGCACACAATTGTGGGACATTTGTGGGGAGTTAGTATTAGGTTTAATGGGACATGCTTGGTACTGCCTGCCAAATGCAAATACAGGGATAATTTTAACTGGACTGTTGTTGTGGCTGCCTTTGTAGATTAAGGAGGAACAGTTGGAGGGCGGTAAAAAATGCAGCTCAACCACACATTTTTGCCACCCCCCAGCCACAAGTGTAAGGGAGGGCTATTTTGAACTAGTTAACCACTGTCCTTGAAACATAAAGTGATGGGAAATCTAAAGATTTTCAGTTGTCACCTGAACAGGAGAGTAAATATTCAAGGAAGTGTCTAGCAGGTGTCCTGCATATCCCATGCTGGCCAAAGTTCTTCTGTGAGGGAGAAAGTTCCTGTGAGTTTCTGCGGAGGAATTTCCCCCTCCCTTTTTTTCTCTTTACTGACTCACACAGAGCTGCTCACTCTGCATCCTTCCCTGTGTTCCTATTGGCAGGAGGAGAGGGAGCCAATCAGATCAAAGTGAAGGCAATTACAGGATTCTGGGATATGTAGTCCCCATCTAAAACGACCCCATTGCTTTCTATGGACACAGAACTACAAGAGCCAGCCTGCTCTGGGGAGAGAGAAACAAAAGACTCCATCTTGATCTCCTGAGGGAATTCAGTTACCACGAGGCAGAGGAAGGGACTGGTCTTAGGGGAGAGGTGCTGCCTCCCTGGTCAGCCCACCGCGTTGTTCCAAGCATCCATAGTCGGTCGGGGACATCCAGTCTGAGAGAGGGGGATCCCAGGTGCATATCAAGATGCACCGACGGTGTGAAGCACTCCAGTGTAAGGTGACCAGTCTGGTCACTAGAAGAGCCTGCCTGTTCCAGGACGTTCATTTGGGCGTTGACCACAGGATTGTGAGAGGGCTTTTGCCCATTGGCAGGAAACAAAAACACTGCACACAGATAGAGTTGAATGGGCACTGTATACAGACATCATTGCTGTTAGTCACATTGCTGACACTTGTAGTGCCACAGGACATCAGACTATCCAGATACAGAGACAATGTATACAGACACCATTGCCCTTATTCACCTTCCTAAGGAAGATCCTGCATTCTTTGTCTGGTAATCCATGCCAGTTGTATTGATTTGCTCTGCCATTCAGGAATTTAAGTGCACCAACGAAAGTGGCTAGCTAAAAATACAAGACCTACTCCTTTTCTAAGGAGCTGAAGTTACTGGTGCCATATGGGCACACACACACATGTTCAGGGCTCTGTACATGAAGTGGATGTGTGGGATTGTTTGCCTTGATGGTTAATTCATTGGGTACAGTGTTTATAGTTGGGCCTGTGGTGTAAGGGGACAGAAGAGAGAGGTCTGACATAAAGAGGGTCAGTCTTCTGCTCTCCTCCTGCCTGGACTCATAGAGCCAAATTTGAGTAGGGGTAACCAATCCAATATAAAGTGTCATATTGTGATTTATTTAAGTGTGCCTCTGCTCTTGGGGACATTCTCAGGTTTGGAATCCCCTGAAAGCAGCCTGAATATAGTATTGAGCTATATTGCTCTTAATCTCAGTTATTGCTCTCCAATAGCATTACTTGAATATATACGGTTACTGTCTGTTACTTTTCCACAGTTTTTTATCATAATGTGTGTGTTTTTCATTGGTCATTGCACTTACACTATTGCCAGGTATGCCAAGAGGGGAAGAGACTGTCAATGGGGTTAAGAAGGAGAGTGCGCAACAAATATACTTAAGTGGCTCCTACGGGGGTAGCGCTACAAAAGAAAGGGAGGAAACGAAGGAAGAGAGGGAAGGAAGAGAAGGAAGGAAGGGGAAGAGATTGGAGGAGGGAAGGAAGGAAGGGGGAGAATGGAAGGGGAGGGAAGGAAGGAAAGAAAGGAAAGGAAGAAAGGAAAGGAATGAACAAACGGGAAGGAAGGGGAAGGAAGGAGGGAGGGAAGGAAGAAAGGAAGGAAGGAGGAAAGCAAGGGGAAGAAATGAAGGGGAAGAAAGGAAGGAAGGAAAGGAATGGGAAGAAAGGAAAAAATGAAGTGGAGGGAAGGAAGGTAGGTCTATGTTCAGGATGGCAAAAAGCAGATCCAGTAGCATATGTAACATATGCACTCAGTAGTATTTTTTGTCACTTTCGATCCCAGAAAGCAGCTTGTGTGTCTGTACACTAGGAGCATTTTCATCTGTGCCCTGACACTGCAGATAATTAGGACCTGTCAGAAAGAGAAGGCAGAACCAGAGTTTGCCTGGTCACCTTTGTGAGTGATAATGGAACAACTTTGACAAGGAGGAATGCATGATGGAGCATATTTTGTGCAGGTCTAACATTAGGTCTGGTGACAGTGCATGAGCAGAGCAAGGAGGACTGGAGGACAGCACTTCTGAAGATTGTCGTCGTACTCCATATCATTCTAAATGTGTGTTAAGTCAAACCAAGCTGATGAATTTAGCTATAACAACAAGCAACCCCTTGCAAGCTTGTCTGTACTGCCTTTAAAAAAGCCACAAATGTTAAAATGTCCAATAGTTTAAATAAAAGATTTACAAAAAATATGCGAGCCTAATGATGTAAATCTGCTCATAGAGAGAGCAGGGTTGTCATATATTACAATAAAAGATCCAAATAAACGTTGTGATTTTCAAAAAATTGTCAATGTAGAGACTTCTCCTGACATTTAGAATAGCTCCAGGAAACTCTATTAGCACCTATACTGTCACCTTTCCATAACTCAGTCCATTCAATTTGTGTTGATCCTGTCAGCATCAGCACATTTCTAAAAGCACAGCACAGCAACAAATTACAGGTGTCGCTGGGTTTGGAAGTAGGCATCATTTGTATATTGCTTGGAGATCCCAAAAAGGAAGACGACTGCCAGACTTTTTGGCACAAAGAACTCCTAACAGCCCAGTTACAGGGTAGAAGCCCCCAGGACTTGGCTGTGCTATGTGGCAGGGGTGCATTTATCACAAGGCTAGCTGAACAGAATTACCTATTTTTTAGCAGGTACGGCGGTTCACATATTTATAGGGTATGCTCATTGAAGGTCTTTTGACCTAGCATTTCTTTTCTAACAAAACATTATTTACTTTAAATGCAACCCCTGGGTGATCTTTATTGTACTGGTGATTTACTAAAACTGAAGAGTGCAAAATCTGGTGCAGCTGTGCATGGTAGCCAATCAGCATTCAGTTTTTTTTTTTTGTTAAAGCTTAACTGAACAAGCTAAAGTTAGAAGCTTATTGATTTCTATGTAGATCTGCACCAGATTTTTGACTCTCCAGTTTTAGTTAATCAACCCCTGTGTTCTATATGGCTATTCACAGTCTTTCCAGCTCTGCATCTCATTCCTGGTGCATGCATGGGCCAAACTCTATTCACTTCGTATCCGGGCCATTGTAGTTTGACGGCCACAAGGTGGCTCTACAATGCCGGGAGGCCGTCTATTGACAGCCTTGGGCCGTCAATAGACACACAGATCCACGTCCTGTCAGGGAGAGGAGACTGCTGGTGTTTCCCTTGTACATAGGGACAACCATCGGTCACCTCCCCCAGTCAGTCCCCTCATCCCACAGTAAGAATCACTCCCAGGGAACACATTTAACCCCTTGATCGCCCCCTAGTGTTAACCCCTTCCCTGCCAATCACATTTATACAGTAATCAGTGCATATTTTATAGCACTGTTCGCTGTATAAATGTGAATGGTCCCAAAAATGTGTCAAAAGTGTTCGCTGTGTCCGCCCTAATATCGTAGTCCTGACAAAAATCTCAGATAACCACCATTACTAGTAAAAAAAAAATATAGAAAAAAATGGCATAATTCTATCCCCTATTTTGTAGACGCTATAACTTTTGCGCAAACCAATCACTATACGCTTATTGCGATTTTTTTTTCCCCAAAAATATGTAGAAGAATACGTATTGGCCTAAACTGAGAAAAATTTTTTTTTTTAAATTGGGATATTTATTATAGCAAAAAATAAAAAATATTGTGTTTTTTTCAAAATCGCTGGTCTTTTTTTGTTTATAGCACAAAAAATAAAAACCACAGAGGTGATCAAATACAATCAAAAGAAAGCTCTATTTGTGGGAAAAAAAGGATGCCAATTTTGTTTGGGAGCCACGTCACACGACCACGCAATTGTCATTCAAAGCATGACAGTGCTGAAAGCTGAAATTTTGCCTGGGCAGGAAGGGGGTATATGTGCCCAATAAGCAAGTGGTTAATGGAAAGCCCGTATGCAGCTCGTCAAGCTGTTGACAGGCTTTCCCAATGGAATCAATGAAATTTGGGCCAAACATGCACTAGAGACAAAGTGTGGGACTGAGACATTTTGAAGAGTTGATTTGCAACTGAGCTGGCCACAGAGCCATGATTCTGGGTATCCTTTATGTAGCCAAATGCTGGAGGAGGGAGCCCTAAAAAGGTTAAAGCTAAATTACAAGCATATATAAGAACCACAATTAAATGCAAGAATTAATTCATTAAAATCATTATGTATATTCTCTTTAATGCAACTATTCATAGTACCTACATTTGTAATAAAGGTATTGTGCAATTTCAAATGCATTTGGTGTTTTAAGTAGGTAATGGTATTAGTGTAGTTATATAGCCTGTGTCAATACGATGTAGTCAGAAGCTGGCTAATATTGCCTGCATTAACAGGAGACACTCTACAGTATTGCTACAGTGAGGCTGTTCTCTCCTAGTGCTCAGCTCTGACTCTGTGTCATCACATCCTGTAGGTACTGTAAAGTGACTGAGATCTAAGAGTGGAAGCGAATCATCTTGGAACATGTAATTCAGGGAGCCAAATTTTACATTCAGTCAGACTGTTATGGACTACAAACCCCAGCCAGCTGGAATGTGGGGGTGGGATCACTCTCTTGGAACCACGGCAGATCTCCTAGCAGACAGCATCAATAGACCCTCCAACGGCCAGCAACAATGGATGTCTCCCTCAACAGTAGACCCCCCAGAAACATAAGACCCCCAGTCAACAACAATAGACCTACCCAGCAACAATAGACCACCACAAAAATAGATCCCCAGCAGCCAGCATCAATGCACTCTCCAGAAAACCTTGCCATAAAATACATTCAGTGTTGGAGATGTCGGAACTGCATTCCCCTGCGCTCCCGCTGAAAAAAATCCCTGCTCAATAATAACATTAGGTAACAAAAAACTGTGCAGCGCAATTAAAATCTATCATATACTAAAAACTGTAAGGAAAGGTGATGTGCTAATGCAATATACCCATAATATTAAGTGTACAACAATAACAGAAATTCCAAGGCAGGTACTCCTACTTAAAAAGGGGCACTCGGCAGGGGGAGGGGTCAGGAGCACTGACGGGGGACCCCAGAACAGGAGGATGGGACCCGGTCTATTGCACAGAACAGGTAATTATTTCATGTATGTTGAAAAAAAAAATTACTTTACAATTGACTTTAATTGTTCTTCCTGTTTGTGTCTGTATCAGATCTAATTACTGTGTGGTTCTCACAGAGTAATTGATTGCAAGACACATGGATTGTGGAATTTATAATTTCTTCAAAGGAAGTGTCAGTTTTTAGACTACAGAAAGAGGTCAGTGCCATGCTGCATGACTCAAGTTTTAACCCCCACAGGAACTGTTGGCACAGGAATCTGAAGATTTACTCTAGGATGTGCACACAGGACAACACATTCCACCATGAAACTGCATGGTCAATGCACATCCTATGCAAGTAAAAACAAATTGCAGGTAGGAAAGATTAAAATGCCTTTAAAGCTGAAGTATAGGTGTGCATTTTTTTGCATACTGGTCCAGTTGGCTCCAATGTAAGTATGCATGTGTCATACCTGAAAGATCCTCGTGGGAGCTGAAAATGATTCTAGTAAGCATTGCTGCTACACTTTTTGCTTCTAGCTTCTGGTCCTGGACCAAGCGGATGCCCTTCTGTTTAGTTAACATAGGAGGTTAATAATAAATATAAGTCTTTAATTGGACAAGGTGAAGATTGTGACGCCACAGCATCACCTCTATACCTATACCATCACCTCCAATCAGAGAATGCTTTGCATTCATGCCTGATCCAAGTGAACAACCTCCTGTGTTCACTAAGCAGTAGATCAGGCGCTCATCATGGTAGACAGCAAAGATCTCAGTAGTAGTGGCGACTACTACAGTAATTTTCAATTTCCACTGAAAATCCCAGGTACGACACATGCCTACTTACAGTGGTCCAAGCTGGACCAATGTAACTGCAAAAATATTTATACCTAAACTTTAGCTTTAATATCCGCTTTATGTAATCGATGTAAAGCAGAAGTCAGATGACAGAACGTCAGTACTCTGAGCCAGTCATGGTCTTTTACAGGTGATGACAAGGATCACAGTAGCAGGAGAAGAAAGGGGGCATCTCATCTGCTTCATTGTTCAATCACAAGCTGGGGGCAAAGAAGTGACCAATTTGTATCTATATTAACTATTATAGAAAAGGTGAGGTTGTCAACCGGGCTGTGCTATGTGGCAGAACTGTAGATCTTTAAAAAGAGAAATGTAATTTTGAATTCCTGGCAGGAACCCCCCCATCAAAAGAAATATACATTTCCATTTAGTATCTCTGAAAACATCTCATGCCTAAGGATGTAATTATTCTTTAGAAATAATTTTACTATTACATGTGTTTCTTTGGAAACATAGGTGACACCATTAAAGTAAACTTGTCACAAACCTGAGCAATTCAACTTACATTTTGATGTAAAATGTATAAACAGAGATTACCATAAAATAAAACTACACATCAGTGTGATAAGTAGATCCAGGGATCGAGGCCTCTGACTGGCATCTGAAGTTATCTAAAAAAGTGGTGCTTGCTCCTGCCCACTTGCACCTTTCTGTCCTCCCTATGGATGATTTGATATTGGGTCGCCTCATTAATAGGGAGGATCAGGAGGTAGGAACGCAATGTAAAAAAGACACATGTAATTTTTAAATAAAGTAACCCTGCCATAAGAAGAGACAAGGTTCGGGCCTAACACGGGTCCATGGTGAACCCTGCTCATTTGTGGTTTGTGCACCCACCAAACTAATGCAGGATTCCACTGCCATAGTAACCAACCAAACACACATGTACTGCCTGGAATTTGAACTTAGGTCAGATGGCTTGAAAGTCCCAAAAAGGGTGCTTTTGGATAAGCCAGTTTCCTCACTATAAAAGAATGGGTCCTCAGCAGCCATATTGAAAAAGTATTTTATCCGTGATCAGGGATGAGCCGAACACCCCCCTGTTCGGTTCGCACCAGAACCTGCGAACAGACAAAATGTTCGTGTGAACTTTAGAACCCTATTAAATACAATAGACTCGAACGTTTGAAATCTAAAGTGCTAATTATAAAGGCTTATATGCAATTTATTGTCCTAAAAAGTGTTTGGGGACCCGGGTCCTGCCCCAGGGGACATGTATCAATGCAAAAAGAAGTTTTAAAAACGGCCGTTTTTTCGGGAGCGGTGATTTTAATAATGCTTAAAATGAAACAATAAAAGTGAAATATTCCTTTAAATTTCGTACCTGGGGGGTGTGTATGATATGCATGTAAAGTGGCGCATGTTTCCCGTGCTTGGAACTGTCCCTGCAAAAAATGTAATTTTTGAAGGAAAAAAAGTCATTTAAAACTCACTCGCGGCTATAATGAATTGTCGGCTCCCGGCAATACATACAAAAGTTATTGATAAAAAAAAAAAAAAAAGCGTGGGGGTCCCCCAGAATTTAATTACCAGGCCCTTCAGGTCTGGAATGGATATTAAGGGGAACCCCGCCGCAAATTTTTAAAAAAATGGCGTGGGGTTCCCCTAAATATCCATACCAGGCCCTTCAGATCTGGCATGGATTTTAAGGGGGACTCCACCCCAAATTTTAAAAAAATGGCGTGGAGTTCCCCCAAAAATCCATACCAGACCCTTATCCGAGCACGTAACCTGGCCGGCCGCAGGGGAAGAGGGGGGGACGAGAGAGCGGCCCCCCCCTCCTTCCTGAACCGTACCAGGCCACATGCCCTCAACATGGGGAGAATGTCCCCATGTTGATGGGGACAAGGGCCTCATCCCCACAACCCTTGCCCGGTGGTTGTGGGGGTCTGCGGGCGGGGGGCTTATCGGAATCTGGAAGACCCCTTTAACAAAGGGGACCCCCAGATCCCGCCCCCCCTATGTGAATTGGTAAGGGGTACATTGTACCCCTACCATTTCACGAAGAAAGCGTAAAAATATGTAAAAAAAACACACAAACACCTTGAAAAAGTCCTTTATTAAAAAAACAAACAAAAAAAAAAAACATTCCAGCGGAGAAATCCAGTGTCCTGCGGCGATCCCGATGTCCAGCGCTGTCCGTCATTGGTTTTGCCTGAGCGGACCTGATGGGGAACTTCCTCCTCAGTGTTTTAAATGTATAGACCCGCCCCTTCTAAAGTTCCCCATCAGGTCCGCTCAGCGGACCAGATGCGGAACATGAGAAGGGGCGGGTCTATACATGTATTACCAAAGTGAGAGAAGTTCCCCATCAGGTCCGCCCCCTCGGTATGTCGGACCCGCCTACGTCATTGGCCTGAGCGGGGAACTTCCTTCACTGTGTAAATTACACAGTGAAGGAAGTTCCCCGCTCAAGCCAATGACGTAGGCGGGTCCGACATACCGAGGGGGCGGACCTGATGGGGAACTTCTCTCACTTTGGTAATACATGTATAGACCCGCCCCTTCTCATGTTCCGCATCTGGTCCGCTGAGCGGACCTGATGGGGAACTTTAGAAGGGGCGGGTCTATACATTTAAAACACTGAGGAGGAAGTTCCCCATCAGGTCCGCTCAGGCAAAACCAATGACGGACGGCGCTGGACATCGGGATCGCCGCGGGACACTGGATTTCATCGCTGGAATGTTTTTTTTTTTTTTAATAAAGGACTTTTTCAAGGTGTTTGTGTGTTTTTTTTTACATTTTTTTACGCTTTCTTCGTGAAATGGTAGGGGTACAATGTACCCCTTACCAATTCACATAGGGGGGCCGGGATCTGGGGGTCCCCTTTGTTAAAGGGGTCTTCCAGATTCCGATAAGCCCCCCGCCCGCAGACCCCCACAACCACCGGGCAAGGGTTGTGGGGATGAGGCCCTTGTCCCCATCAACATGGGGACATCCTCCCCATGTTGAGGGCATGTGGCCTGGTACGGTTCAGGAGGGAGGGGGGCCGCTCTCTCATCCCCCCCTTTTCCCCTGCGGCCGGCCAGGTTGCGTGCTCGGATAAGGGTCTGGTATGGATTTTTGGGGGGACTCCACGCCATTTTTTTTTAAATTTGGGGTGGAGTTCCCCTTAAAATCCATGCCAGATCTCAAGGGCCTGGTATGGATATTTAGGGGGAACCCCACGCCATTTTTTTTAAATTTGCGGCGGGGTTCCCCTTAATATCCATTCCAGACCTAAAGGGCCTGGTAATAGAATTTGGGGGAACCCCCACGCTTTTTTTTTATTTTTATCAATGACTTTTGTATGTATTGCCGGGAGCCGACAATTCATTAATAGCCGCGAGTGAGTTTTAAATGACTTTTTTTCCTTCAAAAATGACACTTTGTGCAGGGACAGTTCTAAGCACGGGGAAACATGCGCCACTTTACATGCATATCATACACCCCCCCCCCCCAGGTACGAAATTTAAAGGAATATTTCACTTTTATTGTTTCACTTTAAGCATTATTAAAATCACTGCTCCCGAAAAAACGTCCGTTTTAAAAAAAAAATTGCATTGATACATGTCCCCTGGGGCAGAACCCAGGTCCCCAAACACTTTTTAGGACAATAACTTGCATATTAGGCTTTATAATTAGCACTTTAGATTTCTCCCATAGATTTTTCGAATTTGCCGCGAACACCCCAATTTGTTCGCTGTTCGGCGAACAGGCGAACAGGCAATGTTCGAGTCGAACATGAGTTCGACTCGAACTCGAAGCTCATCCCTATCCGTGATAGGGAAAGCATAGAAATTGATGCTGATAAAGTGCATAGGGCCACATTGGTGCAGGGCTTGTAGGCACTGGCTAGTCTCTTAAAGTAGATCACACCCTTACTGGATGTCCTGTACGTAGATAAATGCTGTTTTCCATGTAGTTTGGGATAGAGAGAGAAGGGTTTGTACATGTCCTTTAGCCTCTTTATAGTCTGTTTCTGTCCACATACTCTACAGTGATAACAGGCTGCATGTGTTTTTATACAAGGCATATTTTCGAATTGTTGCTGATTGTAATGTTTTTTTTTTTTTTCACAGGCCTTTTTTTCAATCTTGACAACAGTAGGATATGTCTGTGCAATGTGCATTAGCACAGAAGCTGAATGTTTTCATTCAGAGGGCATCTGACAGGGTCATTTAAAGGCAGAAGTTTGTGGGAGACAGGAGCAGAGCGCTGTCACCCCATAACGAAAAAGGGGTTGATTTACTAAAGGCAAATGGACTGTGCACTTTGCAAGTGCAGTTGTACTCTGCAAAGGCATTGGCTCCAGATCTTAGAAATTGTAGGGAAGCTCTGCCAATTTCCAGTATCCAATCACGTGCAAGCAAAAATGCGTTCCTTGCATGCAATTGGGTATGCTTTGCAAATTGAAGCTTCACCTCATTTACTAAGCTTTGGAGCAAATGTCCTTGCAGGGTGCAATTGCACAGTCTATTTGCCTTTAGTAAATCAACCCCATAGTGTCCAAACAAGGACATTTATATCAGTATTATTGCCTGTTATGTTCATGAAAGCTAATTATATAAATGAAAATAGGCATTCCCAGTGATATTATGTTGAAGCTTATATGAGATTTTAGTGGCTGGGTTTACTTCTACTTTAACCACTTCAGAGCCGGAAGGATTTGCCCTCTTAATGACCAGGCCATTTTTTGCCACACGGCACTGGGTCGCTTTAACTAACAATTGTGCGGTCGTGCGACGCTGTACCATTGATGTCCTTTTTTTCCCACAAATAGAGCTTTCTTTTGGTGGTATTTAATCACGACCCTTTTTGTGCTATAAACCCCCAAAAATTCTAATTTAAAAAAAAATAACAACATTTTTTATATTTTGATAATTGAATAAATATCCCCAAAAGATTTCTTCATCAGTTTAGCCAATATGTATTCTGCTACATATTTTTGGTAAAAAAAATCGCAATAAGCATATATTGATTGGTTTGTGCAAAAGTTATAGCATCAAAAAAATAAGGGATAGATTTATCGTATTTTTATTATTGTTATTTTTTTTTACTAGTAATGGCGATGATTAGTGATTTTTAATGGGACTGCGACTTTGCGGCGGACAGATCGGACACTTTTGACACTTTTTTGGAACCAGTGACATTTATACAGCGATCAGTGCTATAAAAATGCACTGATTACTGTATAAATGACACTGGCAGGGAAGGGGTTAACACTAGGAGGCGATCAAGGGGTTAAGTGTGTCCTAGGGAGCTGTTTCTAACTAGGGGCGAGTGGACCGACTGCTGTTCCTATTCACTAGGAACAGACGATCACACTGTACTCCCCTGACAGAACAGGGATCTGCTTTGTTTACACAGGCAGATCCCCATTCTGGCTCTCTGTGGAGCGATCGCGGGTGGCCGGCAGACATTGCGGCCGCCGGACACACGCATCGGCGCGCCCACTGTATATATTACATGAAGCGCCATAACGGTGCGCCAATTCGACCAATACAGCCGCCCTGCCACAGTATAACTGGTCGGCAGGTGGTTAACAGACTATGCTTGGGTTCTTTTATTTTCAGTACTGGGGTACATTTTCCTATGTGCCCTGCCTGTGTGCACAGATCTATACACCCTGAAATCCTATTACGGACCAGCATCTTTCTGCAACAACTGTTTGATAACTATATCTTCAGTTGGCAACACCCTAGCTAATTTTTTGTATTAATAGGGATCTTTTCCCTTTATTCTTTATTCTAACTGTTATTATAACTGTTAGCTTGGGGTGATTAGACTGCATCAGGCAGTTGTTGATGACAGTTTGTTCAAGGGCTTCCTTTTTTTGCAGCACCTCACTGCATCCTTTTGGGAAAAAAAAGTTAAATTTCTTTGCCCCCAAAACAATGTACATTCTCACCCCAGGTGCACTGCAATAGCCATACTAATACCCATACCCATATACTGATTTTGGGGTCAATTTACTAAGGACATATAGTTTGTGCACTTTTTCCCCATAACTTAGTGAATGTGGTGAATCTTCCTTTTGGTAAAGAATACCCCATCAGGAGCATTTAAAAATAAAAAAAACATTATTGCATGCACATGATTGGATGATGGAAATCAGCAGAGCTTCACCACGTTCACTAAGCTCTGAGGAAAATGAGTATGACTGCACTTGTAATGTGCATAGGCTATTTGCCTTTAGTAAATCAAGCCCAAAATGTCTGGTCTTTTCTTTTTCTTGTTCAACATGTTTATTGAGCTTTGCAAAGTAATAATGACAATTGAAAAATGGCTTTATCAGTTATTTCACTACGTCCTACATGATGAGCCACTGTTGGGGTTAAAGAAAAAACCCTGATTCTGAAGATTTAAGGAAGTGAAGAGAAAATAGGATTCTAGACCTAATTTTGTTGTTGCTGTTTGCGCTTTCCCCGTGTTATGAAATGGTGAGCAACATACAGTATGGCTGTAGGCTCCCCTCTGCATCTATGCCTTCAGTGCCATGACTATTGTAGTAGACATTCATGGCTTCTGCTGTGTGTAGCTCAATCACCAAGTCAATACTAAAAATACAATAAATAAATGAAAATTAAATAAATTAAAAAATAAAAATAACATAAGTAAAGACCAGCAAAAAAATGAAATTGTGGTTTGAAATTTGCCACTCAGCAACCCAAGTCAGAAAATGTCTACTGGATTCTTCTAGGCTAGATGAAAAAAGTAAAAAATCAAGTCCACTGCCAAATATGCATTTCCAGTGACTGTTTTTGAAAAAGTATATTGTTCTATAACACTACATGCAGCTTTAAGGCATACCCTAAGCAGTGCTACAGGTCCTCCATGGCAGTGCCCTTTTTTGACAATACCTTGCATATCAGCCTTGAAAGTGGGCAAAATGTTGTTTCAAGATTAACCCCCATAGACTAAATGCATCATTATTATTATTATTTTTAATGCAAGCAGGGTAAGTAATTGAATTTGACCTAATATCAGCCTCTTGCAGCTCCTGTGCAGCAAAGCTTAGAATAGGAGGGGAAGAGGCAGCACAAGGACTTCATGTGCAGACAACAAGCATGCTGGCAGGTGGAGAAAGCAGAGGGATGAGCTCATTACTGTGCTGCGTCTCCTTAACTGTTCAGCCATAGACAGATACATGATAACCTGGGCTCAGGGGAAGTGGGTTGAATGATGCTGACTGTCATAAGATAGAGGACATTTTGTTGCAGAACAAAAAGTATTTTGGAGGACATTTCTGGATTGAAGGTAATTATTGCAACAAAAACATATTTTTTCATTTGTTATTAATACATTATTTGTTTTTACTGGAGTTCTGCTTTAAATAATTTTTCTACAGATATACTATTTTTGTGAATGGCTTTAGTATTTTTTTTTTTTTACATTTTGTTTCTGGTTTATGGGTCCTTTAATGTCTTTCTGTGCACATTGTGTTTTACCTTTGGCAGCCCTTTAGTATGAAGATTGCAAGCCTCCAGCACTACAAATAATGTTTATCATATGATATTTTTATTACTGTGTTTCTTTTTGCACTTCCCTGTATGACTTCGGGAAATTATATGCTCCCGAATACACCAGAGCTATGTAAATATGTTAATAATAAAACTGCATAATGTGGACTTTTGCTTTTGTATTACAGTCACATAGTCTGTGTGTGGAGCTGGGAGATAAGTAGGTGAAACTAACACTGCAAATCTGGAGAAATATGGGACCCTTCTGCCTGTCTTCCCTTTCAGATCACACTTTGAGTTCAATTCAATCAAGGCACAAATATGCTGCCTACACTAGAAATTATGCAATGTATTATGCAAGGTAAAAATCCGGGCTCTCAAAAATTAATGCATTTGGCTTGGGTATTTATTAAAGCAAAAGCACAAATCTCAAAATAGTGTGCCATTTCATTAATAAATATGTTATTTAGTATTATATCAAACAGCCAAGCTCAGCAATTAAATTATGCTTGCTAGATACTGACTGCCTGAAGTGCTATTACGTTGACATATGAGCATACAAGCTATCAGCCCACAACGTTTATAGGATACTGTGTGATCCAGTAAAGGAAAGCTAATGCAGTATTTTATGTTTAACCAAACTGGATAATCACTCACGTGACATAAGTAATCCTTTAGTCAAAATTAATTAAACCATGTCATCTATTTTACTTTTTGTAGAAGTCTACAAATAAGATTCACTGATAAGGTGCACCCATGAACAGAATTTATTTTTTTCTTCTGAACCTCAAAATCCTTGCTGCCCTGTTTTTCAATTAGGCAATTAAGCTACCATGGTCATATGCCCTGGCACAGCCTCCTGCTCCTTACATTTGATCAGGATGGAAAACCATAACAGAAATGTGCCAAGGGAGATTGGAGAAAAAAGGTTTCGGCACATAACCATAGAAGTATGGTTATTACAAATGCATTTAGGCACGTTTAGGTGCGTCAAGCTTTTGGGTATTGATTTATTCCATTGGCCAGAATATTAATTATTTTCTAAAGTTTTAAAAAAACAGTTTTTTCAGGAGCGGTAAATTTAATAATGCTTAAAGTGAAACAATAAAAATTAAATATTCCTTTAACCTCCCTGGCGGTATGATTCTGTCTGGAATTATGTACCAAAAGCGGTACAATTATTTTGCATGGAAATTTGGCGTTTTATATTGTAGGCCTGCAATTCTTAGTAATTACTTACTTAAATCTGTCCAAACAAGAGTCTAGTAGACATCCCGGGTATGATAAAGTTTGAAACACAAAATCATAAATTATAATATAATAAATAACTATAAATAATTATAACAAATAATAATATAATAATAATAAAAATTATTCACTAATTTAATCAAATCAAAAACACAGAAATTTGCTCAGTTGCAGAATTGTCGCTGTCATTAGTTAGATTCAGTGTTTGATGACGAATTTCCCCACAAATCACTATCGCTCAATTCTGCGAGTGACTCTAATTTATTATCGCTGTTTTCTAGCTGGTCTAAAACCACTTTTGACGTAAACTGACACTTTTTGGTTGCTATGGACAATGTCCAGTTTGCAGGCAGAAAGAACAATTTTTATAATATAAAACTGCATGCAGGGCACTGGACAAACCACTAGGGACAAAGGGGATGTGTAATTTTTTTATACAGTACTGTAATCTGTAAGATTACAGTATACTGTATGTGTACTGTGTTTTTACTTTTTTGAATTTGCCACCGAACTCCGCCTTTGTGCGCCGCGCCGCTCAGGAACGGAGCTCGGCGGCACTCAGCAGTCACCAGTGTGTGAATCGAGCGAGGAGACAGCTCGCACACACACAGCGGGACACATTGCAGGATCCAGGGACAAGGTAAATAACTTCCCCTGTATCCTGCAATGCGATCCCGAGTCTGGCTCGGGGTTACCGCTTTGGACATGAAAAATCCACCCGAGCCAGACTCGGGAGTACTGCCAGGGAGGTTAAATATCGTGCCTGGGGGGTCCCCTTAGTCTGCCTGTAAAGCACATCTTTTCGATGTTTATTACAGTACCGCAGCAAAATTACATTTCTAAAGGAAAAAATGTCATTTAAAATTGCTTGCAGCTGCAATGTATTGTCGGCTCCCATTGAAATCATTGAAAAAAAATGGCGTGCGGTCCTCCGAAAACATGGGGCATTCGCGGCAAATTCGAGCGCTGCGGAGCACCCCATAATGCACTGCGAGATCGCAGTGCATTGACGGCTGCTGATTGGCCAAAGCATGCACCTGACCTGCATGCTTTGGCCAATCACAGCGCGATCTGTTGTGAGAGCTATGATTGGCCAAAGGCAGGGTGCCTTTGGCCAATCATAGCTCAGGGGGCTAAGTCCACGCCCCACACTATATAAGGCGGCCGTATGTAGTGTGATATGTGGAGGAGATTGCGAGAACTTGAGCTAGATTAGGCAGGTTAGTTAGTGGCGTGCATATATATATATATATATATATATATATACACAGTGCAGGGTATATAGTGAAGTGCAGAGTAAATAATACAGTGCATTAAAGTGGCTAAGGGAAACCCTATGACAGAATAAGAAAATAAAACGGCATGGGGTCTCCCTCCCCTAAAATCCATACCAGCCCCTTTGGGTCTGGTATAGATTTTAAGGGGAACTCCATGCCAAAATGTAAAAAAAATGGCGTGGGGCTCCCCCCAAAATCCATGCCAGGCCCTTCAGGTCTGATATGGATTTTAAGGGAAACCCGTGCCAAATAAAAAAAAAATGGTGTGAGGGTACCTCCAAAATCCATACCAGACCCTTTTCCGAGCAAGCAGTCATGGCAGGCCAGGAAAGGGGGAAAAAATAGAAATAAAAAAAGAGCTCCACCTCGATGGGAGGCATCCCGCCGACTGCTGTCTCTTTATTCCTTTATTTTTTTTAATAAAGGAATTGTCAAAAACTGTCTCATGTCGTTTTTACTTTTTGACACCTTTTTTGGTGAATGGGTAGGGGTACAATGGGGGGCGGAATCTGGGGGCCCCCTTTAAGGGGGCTTCCAGATTCCGATAAACCCCCCACATGCAGACCCCCACAACCACTGGGCAAGGGTTGTGGGAATTAGGACTTTGTCCCCATCAACATGGGGAAAAGTTGCTTTGGGGAGAACCCCAAAACACCCTCCCCATGTTGAGGGCAAGCGGCCTGGTATGGTTCAGAAGGGGGGTGCTCGCTCGTCCCCCCTTTTCTGGCCTGCCATGACTGCTTGCTCGGATAAGGGTCTGGTATGGATTTTAGGGGGGACCCCCACGACCTTTTTAAAAAAATGGTGCCTTTTTTTGGTGCGGGGTTCCCCTTAAAATCCATACCAGACCAGAAGTGCCTGGTATATATTTTGGGGGGACCCCACGCCGTTTTTATTTACATTTTGGCACAGGGTTCCTTGTAACCACTTTAATAGACTGTGTTATATATACTGCACTGACTGAATATAGAGTCTACACTAAATGCAGAGTATATATATATATATATATATATATATATATATATATATACACACAAGACTGTATATATATATTAAATACATTGCCACTAACTAACTAACCTGCCTGCCTAATCTATCTCAATCTATCTCCGTCCACAGTCACACACTATAAACAGCGAACGGGCGAACACCCGATGTTCGAGTCAAACTTATGTTTGACTCGAACATCGAGCTCATCCCTAATAAAAACTCTATTTTATACTGAGGGCTCCCCAAAGGCTAAACAGTGCCATGATTAGTGCACGGGGGTCCTCCTTGTTCCTGCCTCTAAATACTCCTGCCTCTAAATGTCTGTAAATGCTTATGTGTGCATGGTCACATATCCTAACATTCAGGGAATTTAAAGGCAGGTTTTAAAAAAATAAAACCCCATTAAAAGCGGCATTTTTTAGGTGTGTATACGTAGTCTAATAATTGTCTGCGTCTCATCTTTTCAAATGGTTCCTTGTCATCATTTATTTTCTGCATGTTGAGAATATAATAGCCATTAGAGAGAATATGAATTAACCTTAAAGTATATGTCTGGGGAAAAAAAACATACTCATCTCTCCAGCACAAACACATTTTTCCATGTTTTGTCTGTTGAAAAACACTGCAGTGCTTCATGTGCACTCTGCCTCTGCAGCACTGAAATCTCAAGCCATGTTAACATCTCTGCCTAGGTATCCTTTGTAAAGAATACTTCCCCCTATGTGATAGTGATGAAGAGAAAAGATGTTCTGTTGTCCAAATCAGGAGTGAGTAGCTCAGGTTGACAAAGCTGCACGTATATAGATACAGTACACATTGTAAGACAGAAAGTGTGTTACTAGCAGGATCAGCAAACAAAAAGGAAGGCATAAAAGCCTGAAAAAAGACAATGAATGCAACCAGCACCCCAGAGGCCCTAGGGCGCACTACCACCTAGGGCGCAACCACAGCCTCTGTCCTGTGTGAGCTCGGCTCTCCTCTCCTGATCGCTCGCCCCATTCGGTGTCGAACAAATCCGTTGTGTGCCTCCACCAATCCCATGTGTCCTGCTGAGCGCCCCGCTGCGCTGTCACATCTCCTCAGACAGGTATATGACACAGCGCCGCTCCGGGACTCCTTTGCTCTAGCCTGTTCCTCTGGTGCGGGGCTCAACGAAGATGGGAGCATTGAGAGGAGCAGCTGACCTCCCGCCCAGCGAGGACTCCGTAGAGCGGGTGGATGGTGCTGGCCTGGCCCTGGCGGGGACTCAGTGGAGCGGGTGTATGGCGCTGGCCTGACCCTGGCACTGGCAGGGACACTGTGGAGCGGGTGGATGGCGCTGGCCTGGCACCTGAGCAGAGCCCTCATGATGGTTGATGAAGCCACAAAAGAGCAGAGGTAAGGAGGAGGACGGATCCTCCCCATCCCGATCTACATTGAGCTGTATGGGGGGGTAGTGTGTTTGAGTAGTGCAGGAAGTAGGAGTCGGGGGGTCAGTGTATGTGTCGGGTAAGGGGGGGTCAGTGTATGTGTCAGGTAAGGGGGGTCAGTGTATGTGTCAGGTAAGCGGGGGTGAGTGTATTTGTCAGGTAAGGGGGGTCAGTGTATGTGTCAGGTAAGGGGGGATCAGTGTATGTGTCAGGTAAGGGGGGGGTCAATGTATGTGTCAGGTAAGGCGGGTCACTGTATGTGTCATATAAGGGGGGTCAGAGTATGTGTCAGGTAAGGGGGGTCAGTGTATGTGTCAGGTAAGTGGGGTCAGTGTATGTGTCAGGTAAGTGGGGTCAGTGTATGTGTCAGGTAAGGGGGGTCAGTGTATGTGTCTGGTAAGGGGGGTCAGTGTATGTGTCAGGTAAGGGGGGGTCAGTGTATTTGTCGGGTAAGGGGGGGTCAGTGTATGTGTCAGGTAAGGGGGGTCAGTGTATGTGTCAGGTAAGGGGGGTCAGTGTATGTGTAAGGTAAGGGGGGTCAGTGTATGTGTCAGGTCAGTGTAATTGTCAGGTGGGTCAGTGTAGGGGACAGGGGGTCAGTGTATGTGTCAGGTAAGGGGGGGGGGGTCAGTGTATTTGTCAGGTAAGGGGGGTCAGTGTATGTGTCAGGTAAGGGGGGTCACTGTATGTGTCAGGTCAGTGTAATTGTCAGGTGGGTCAGTGTAGGGGACAGAGGGTCAGTGTATGTGTCAGGGGGTCAGTGTAGGGGTCAGATAGGTCACATGTGTTGCAAGGGCAGGGTAAAGTGGAGTTAGGGGCGCAGCCGGGGGGGGGCAAAATTAGGTTTTGCCTAGGGTGTCAAAGATCCTTGCACCAGCCCTGAAAGGACTTGTAGGCTGTAATATATTACTAGACATGTGCCATAGGTTTCATTATGAATCAAAATTTGGCCAAAATTTCGATAAAATGCACAGATATGAACTACATCCATAGGAAACCATGTTAAATGGACTGTAGTGTGTTTCTGCAAAACTGAAAACGCACTAAAAAATGCAAAGGTTTGAATCAGGCCTAAAAGTGAAATAAGATGATGATTCCTACCGGTACTTAGAATGCTTAAAAGAAAGGAACATAAAATAAAAGAAAAAATCAAATAGAACAGAAAAGAATAGGAAATAAAGGAATAGAATAGAACAGAACAGAAAGAATAAGGCCTCATGCACACTGGACATTACAAAAACACCAGTAGCATTAGCTGAAGAAAGCTAAATGAGGTTTTCAGCGTTTTTGGGTTGTGTTTTTTAGCATTTTAAGCTGTTAAACCCCGAATTGCTGCGTTTTTCAGCGTTTATTTGCCCTTTTTACGCTTTTTTCTGAGTTAAAGCGTTTTTACAGCCGAAAAACTCCTCTCAAAACTCACTAGTTCTGGGGGGTTTTCCCAGACAGAAAACACTCCTGCCAAAAACTGCTGATAACAGCCTATGTGTGCATGGACACATAGGATAACAGGCTGGGGAGTTTAGTGGCAGCAGAAGAAAAAAGCCTGAAGCAGAAAACAGCAGCTGTAAAAACGTTCAGTGTGCCTGAGGCCTTAAAAAGAATAGAGTGGAATAAAACAAAAATAGAATAGAAAATAAATTAATAGTATAGAATAGAAAATAATAAAACAGAATAGAATATAATATAAAGGAATAGAACAGATTATATTGTGTTATATTCTGTTCTTTTCTATTCTATTCCATTTTATTATATTATATTATTTTCTTTTCTCGTGTTTTCTATTTTATTCTATTATTTTTTATTCTATTCCATTCTATAGAGCAGCCTAAGTAGGAATTATCATCTTATTTCACTTTTATACCTTATTGTACTTATTGCAACATGTTTCCATTTTGAATTCAAATACGGTACATTTCGAAAATAATATAATATATACTAAATGAATCTGAATATACAAAACGGATTCCTTAAAGGAATCATTCTAACTTAACGAATATGATTAACCTAACCCCCTTAGCGGTATTCCCAAGTCAGGCTCGGGGTGAGTTTTTAATGCTAAGAGCGGTAACCCCGAGCCAGACTCGGGCTGCATCGCAGTATCCAGGGGAAGTTACTTACCTTGTTCCCTGGATCCTGTGATGTCCTCCCGCAGTGTCTGCGAGCCGTGTCTCGCTCGATTCACACTGCCGGGTGCCGAGCTCTGTTCCCTGCGACGTTGCGGCGCACGGGGACGGAGTTCGGCGCCAAATTCAAAAAGTTAAAAACACACAATACAGTACATACAGTATACTGTAATCTTACTGATTACAGTACTGTATCAAATAATTACACATCGCCTTTGTCCCTAGTGGTCTGTCCAGTGTCCTGAATGCACTTTTATATTATAAAAACTGTTCTTTCTGCCTGGAAACTAGAGATTGTCCATAGCAACCAAAAAGTGTCCCTTTATGTCAAAAGTGGTTAGACCAGCTAAAAAACAGCAATAATAAATTAGAATCACTTGCAGAATTGAGCGATAGTGATTTGTGGGGAAATTCGTCATCAAACACTAAATCTAATGACAGCGACAATTCTGCAACTGAGCAAATTTCTGTGTTTTTGATTTAATTACATTATTGAATAATTTTTATTATAATTACATTACTATTTGTTATAATTATTTATAGTTATTTCTTATATTATAATTTATGATTTTGTGTTTCAAACTTTATCATACCCGGGATGTCTACTAGACTCTTGTTTTGTCAGGTTTAAGTAAGTACCGTAATTACTAAGAATTACAGGCCTACAATACATAACACCAAATTTCCATGCAAAATAATTGTACCGCTTTTGGTACATAATTCCAGACAGAATCATACCGCCAGGGAGGTTAACAAACCAATTTGAAATGAAAAAAAAAAAAAACAAATGTTTCCATTGTGCACGTCTCTATATATTACTTTTTTGTTCTTAGGTTTAGATACACTTCATATGATAGTACCATACGTCTCCTGTCCTTACAACCCTCCAGATGCCACTCTGGTTTTATTGCCACTGCGCTGTAAAGATAAAAGGTAATTTTGATCTGGGATAACCGTTTTGTCCAGAACAAATATCATGTATATTAGTTCAGTAGTTCTTGCCTTGCAGACTGTGCTGTTATGCGCCTCGTTTTGTAAACTCTAAAGGGGATCTATCAGCCAGTTCCCATAAACAGATTTCTCTAAGTTTGCTCGACAGGAAGATTGCAGATTATAAATTATACAGCATTTATAATCATGAAAACATCTGTTGTAGGAGAATTCCAGTGTCTCAGGCCAGCGCAAGGCTCCAGGACACAGTGTGAAGGGACTGCTCCAATCAGCACCTGTCTGCTCCCATATTCTATTTGATTTTTATGATCTTTGACACCAGCCTTCACAACAGATGATCTATCTGCACGTCTGTCGAGCTGCCTTTTTTTGGCTGACTGCTGCTGACTCGAACTTTGCCTGCCATTAGTTGTAGAGACATGAACTAAGCTCTGTATTGTCACACGTACAGTGCTTGATAGTAGGCTTGTGCACAACGGAAAAATTCGGTTAGTTTCGGTTCGTTTCTTTTCGGTCCTGTTGATTCGTAATCATTCGTAATTTTGCTAGACGGGATTTTTCGTGTTCGGACTAATTCGTATTTTCGCAAGCGACATTTTTCGTTGAATTTTTAGTTGATTTATAATTCGTACTTTCGGTAGAGTACATTGTTTTTCGTTGATTCTGGACACAACTCCTACTTTCGTAACTTTTTTTGGGTTCGTTGATTCGTAATTTTCTGTGTCTCTCTCACGACGACGCTGCCTATTATGCCTAATGTGCTTCGAATGGATTTGTACTTTTCTAAATACATGGCGGTTATTTGTAACGATTCGAAATCTCGTATTTTACTTTCGTTTTTTACATGCGGCTATAGCCTCCGCCCCTGTACACCATTTTGAGAGGGTTCAGCACGGTGAGGGAGAAGCAGAGAGCAGAGCAGAGTGTTATTGTGCTTCGAATGGATTCAAAATCTCGTATTTTACTTTCGTTTTTTACATGCGGCTATAGCCTCCGCCCCTGTACACCATTTTGAGAGGGAGTTCAGCACGGTGTGGGAGAAGCAGAGAGCAGAGCAGAGTGAGTGTTATTGTGCTTCATATGGATTCGTACATTCGTAACTTTTTCATAACGAATTATGCCGAAGACATTCGGGCATTCGCTATTTTGCGGTATAATTTATTTCGGATTCGGTCTTATTCGTAATTGCTTTGTTCGGAAATTCGAATGCTTCCGAATGTCCGAAAGTTGCTAAATTCGGACGAATTTCGATTCGTTACGAAACGGATTGCACAAGCCTACTTGATAGCAGGAATCAAGTTCATCAGCCTTTTCTGAGCTCATCCATGCTTTGGTTTAAGAAGATCTTCACCAAAAAAACGTAATTTTGGATGAGAGTTAAGACCATAAAAAAGGATTTCCACACAGGGGAAATGGGCATGAAACATAAGAAAGAAGTTCACGTAAAAGTACATAATAAAACCTATATTATGAGGGTATAGATTATAAACTGACACCGACCCGCCAGCCGGGGCCGGGGGATAGTGCGTTATGCCCGAGCCTTGAGACCCAGGGGCTAAGGTAGACAAGGGGGAGCATAGTTGTCAAACATAATAAATAAAAATAAAAAAACACGGGGGGGGGTAGGTGTAGAACAGAGCGGCGGGCAAGATGCCCAGAAACGGGGCGAGTCAGAAAGAGGGACAGAGAGGAAGTGGGAAAGAGAAAGGAGGGTCCCCCAAGGTGGAGACTGAGTCAAATTAAATTTAGAGTCTGATGTTCCATTTTCATTTTCATTGGGCATCCATCATGAAGTTAATTGGAATATGAAATATTTGATTTTTTTTATGTTCTCTAAGAAGGTTTGAATTTTATTAATCAATTACCAATTATTTGAAACAGGCAACCCAGCAGGACACTTTGATTAAAAAAGTACCAATAACATTTGAAGTATTGTTCCACAAATAATGAAATAACCAGAATACAGATACACTCCAAGCTTAAAAAAAATACTTTCTGGCTTAAAATGAATGGAATCTTGCCACGAAAGAAAGTAAATCAGCCACCCACAGATGACATACAAGAAGGTCGAGGTTTTTTCCAGCAATAGCTACAGTCGTAGTCCCTACCAAGAGACTGCACACACTGATGCATTTCACCACATTGGACTTAGTCAGAGACCCCTACGACTAAGGCCAGTGCTGTGAAACTTGTTAGTGTGGGTGGTCTCAGGGCAGGACTACGGCTGTGGCTATTGCTGGAATAAATGAGAGAAAGAGCTGGGAACACATCGTTCAAAGCCACCTGTGGGGATCTGATGAGCTGCTGAAGAGATCCGGGTGCCTGCCTGGTCCTCAGCCAGGGAAATCCAATGGAAACAAAGAATAATGGTGGCACATCCGGAAGTAAAATCAAGAGAATTTATTGAAAGTCCATAAAATCAAGCGAACATGACAAACATCAGTCCAAAAAAGGTGCTTAGTGGATGCGTTTCACACAGACGTGCTTACTCATCACTGTGATGAGTAAGCACGAGTAAGTACGTCTGTGTGAAACGCGTCCACTGAGCACCTTTTTTGGATTGATGTTTGTCATGTTCGCTTGATTTTATGGACTTTCAATAAATTCTCTTAGTTTTACTTCCAGATGTGACACCATTCTTCTTTGTTTCTATTGCTGGAATAAACATTCACCTTTTTGTACGTCATCGGTGAGTGGCTGCTTTACCTTCTTTTGCTGTATGCTTGGAACAAAGACAGCGACAAATTTAGCTTGCATCTAGTGGAGGTGCATGACCATAGGCATGCACAGCCTATTGCATTAGGGTGTGCACCTCAAAGCTCAAACACATATGCATGTGTGACATATTTACCAGCCTCTTCCCCACTATCCAGCCTCAAACAATGAGGGGGGGTGAGCAAGGGGGACCCGGGCAGCAGAAAGAAGATGAACAGGGACAGGAGGGGTTGCAGCGGTGGGATATATTGGAACCTATCACCTGTTTTTTGCTCCTGTGGCAGCTTAATGTTGGGGAGATGGAGAGGAGGAGAAGCCTACGTTCAGCTGCTGCAGGAGGAAAATACAGATCAGTTCCACTAAATCCCACCCCACTGCCCCTCCTGTCCAGATTCTGGGTTCGGCAAGGAAATATCACGGTTTACCTGTCACCTACCCACGATCGGCGGGTAGATCGTGATTGATGGGTTGCCAACCTCAGGATTGGGGTGTGCCCTGGCACACTTGTCACACCTCTTGTGCACGCCTATGTGCATGACTCAAGTAGAAGGTAGCTGCATGTTGAGAATGGAATCTCGTGTTTAAACTGAAAATGTAAAGCTTTGAACCCACAGTTTTTTATGTACTTTATACAGTCCCATATTGCTTTTTTGGTCAAGAAATGCAACTCTATACATAATTTGGACAGGATTCTATTGAACATTGTGAAATATTAGTTTAGGCGTAGCTGATGAAGTTTCCACAGAAGCTAAAAGAAACTAAATGGAACTTGCCCTGTTTTCTTCCTTCAGTGTACATCATAGCTTCCCACAGAGTACAGGCTATTCCGAAACAGAATTCTTTCTACATTGTGTGTATTTCATTAACATCGAATGGAGCACTGAGTAAATGTACTGTGTGGCAATTAGGAACAGCAATAGATTTTGGACAAATAAAATAGCAGGAACCTGTATCACTGAACCAGGCCATGATTTTACAGTGCTGAAATCTCTAATGGCTTGTTTACTCTATGTAACAGCACTTTCTTATTTTCTCCTGAAGAACTTGAACTCTGTAAAGCTCAGGGCCAGATTTCAAAAGGTACAACCACGTTTTACTTAAAGGGTTTGCTAACCCACATTAATTACTTTATATAATCTGCTCGGTCTCCTAATGACATGTCCCCCTGTGTGTGTGTTGTATATAAAAAAAGCTGTATATACCTTATCTGTTAGCGCTGATCAGCGGTCACGTGATGCACCAAATCTCTCCTCTCCCCATCTGATAGATGCAGCGGGAGGGACCGAGATTCCCCCTCTGATGTCAGTCTGGAGGGAAGGAGGAGGGGAGGAGGGGAGGAGGAGAGAACCGGCACATCACGTGACCGCTGATTAAAGCTCACAGATAAGGTATATGCGGCTTTTTTTATATACAACACACACACAGGGGAACATATCATTAGGATACAGAGTAGATTATATAAAGTAAGACCTGTTATTAAAGCAGCAGCAGGGGGGGGGGCAGGCGCGGACCTGGAACAGGAGCCGACAGGCAGGGAGGGGGGAGGAGGACACAAGAGCAGAGAGGAGAGACAGGAGAGCTGCGGATGACGGAGACACGCAAACTGACCACGGTGTCAAGGCTCAGCAGCCATGATTACTGTGGTCAGTTTACATAGGGGAGGATCAGCCAGGTTTTTTAGGCATTACAGGGGTCCAAATGACACAGCACAAGCACTGTGCAGTATAACATGCTTTAAAGGAGCAGGATTAATTTATTTTATTTTTTTGGGGTTAACATACACTTTAACTGTGAGCACAGACTGCACAGATCTATGCATCTCATTGCAAAGAAAAACGTGTAACAACCCGTATAATTTCTTAGATATCTAAGTATATCTAAAACCCCAATTGTTTTTTCCATTTTATATAAAATAGGGAAGGGTTGGAATTTCTTTCAGGTTTTTTTTGCTATCTGTGTTTTCGCTTTGGAGATTTACCCTCTCCGTTTGTCTTTATGACAGTTGTCAATGAGATAAAAATTGTGAGAAATCCAACATTTTGAGTTATCTCACAGCAATAGGAATCAAGGGTGAATCTTTCAGTGGGGACAATGATTCCAGTAGCAACTGAAGAGTTTCCTTCCTTTGAAAAGAACTGCTTTCACTTGTTCCATGATCAGGGCTTTTTTTCTGAGAGAATAGGTGCAAGTACTCCCCCTTTCTGAGTCACCCTGTGTCTCTGTCCCCTACCCACCTCTGAGCACCTTACCTTGGTTCCACCCTTTATCTAGAGTACACAGAAAAGTATCATTTTTATGGTGCTAAGTATTATGGAATTTGCTAGTGGAAGGCAGTAAAATAGGCCCCCTGCAACCAGCAACAATAGATCCACACAGCAAAATAGATCCCCTCAGCAACAAAAGATTTCCCCAGCAACTATTGATCCTCCAGTAACTATAGATCACTCAGCAACAATAGATCCCCTTAGCAACATCAAATCTCACCAGCAACAATAGATCCCTCCCAGCAACTGTAAATTCCTTAGCAATTTTAGAGATCCCCTCAGCAACAACAAATCTCCCTAGCAACAATATATTCCTCCCAGCAACAATAGATCCCCCACAAGAAAATACCCCCAGCAACAATAGATTCCTCCCAGCAACAATAGTTCCCATCACAAGAAAATATCCCCAGCAACATTAGATCTTCCAGTATCCAGCATCAATAGACTCTCCAGCAGCCAACAACAATAGACTTCTCCCTCAACAGGAAATCTCTCCCATCAACAATTGACCCCCCCCCAGAAACAATAGACCCTCTATAAGCAGCAATAAAGTTCCCAGCAACAATAGATCTCCCCCAGTGACAATAGAGCCCCCAGAAGCCAGCATCAATAGACCCTCCTGCACATCCCAGTACCCCTTGACATATATACACTATATTTTCAAAAGTATTGGGACACCTGCCTTTACATGCACATGAACTTTAATGGCATCCCAGTCTTAGTCCGTAGGGTTCAATATTGAGTTGGCCCACCCTTTGCGGCTGTAACAGCTTCAACTCTTCTGGGAAGGCTGTCTACAAGGTTTAGGAGTGTGTCTATGGGAATGTTTGACCATTCTTCCAGAAGCACATTCATCCCAAAGTTGTTCCATCGGGTTAAGCTCAGGACTTTGTGCAAACTCTGTGCAACTGTTCCCCCAAAGTTGGGAGTATGAAATTGTCCAAAATGTCTTGGTATACCGTTGCTTTAAGAGTTCCCTTCACCAGAACTAAGGGGCCAAGCCCAACCCCTGAAAAGCAACCCCACATCATAATCCCCCCTAGCCAATCAGGGGGGAAAGGGGCAGGGCTGGGTCTGAATGGACACAGGGAGCTGTGACTCAGCTCGAGGAGCGGAGAATCTGGGCTGCTCTGTGCAAATCCACTGCAACAGAGCAGGTAAGTATAACATGTTTGTTATTTTTATAGGAAAAAAACGAGACTTTACAATCACTTTAAATCTTAAACCTCCTCCCAGCACTAAACAAAAAATGCTTTTTACACCAACATTTCACATTCCTGATATGTGTCTGCTGTACAATGTTGTACTTGTATGAGAAAGTATCCTGTTCTCTTTGTATTGCTTATTTTCTGTGAAATCCCTGGTGATCCTGCCAGTCCCTCTACTTTCCTATTAAAAACTGACCACACTAAGCAGAAGAGCACACCATGGTCAGTTCTCTTATCTATGCTGGGAACTCAGTGTACACTCCTCCAATGATCAGACTTGTCCTGACACGCCCCCGCTGCACAGCCATTCACTGGAAAGCTCAGTGTGCTGCTGCTTCTCCTCCCCATCAGCTCTTATGCAGATAAGGACCGAGGGAATGTGATCATTTATAAAAAAAGGAAAAATTTGTATTTATAATGTTTTTCTTATCTATACAAAAATGTTTTGCCTTTCATTTCTATTTTAAACTGAATGGGTTGTTTTACAAGGTGATCCTTTACAATCACTTTAAAGAGGAAGTAAACCCTCTAGAAAAAGAAAAAAAAAACACCCTGCAAGACAAAGGCATAATGAGCTAGTATGCATAGCATACTAGCTCATTATGAATTACTTACCTGAGATCGAAGCCCCCGCAATGGTCCTTGTTCTCCTCCTCCGTCGCCGCCATCTCTCCCGTAGTGACTTCCGGGTATCGTGGCTCCGGCGCTGTGACTGGCCGGAGCCGCGATGACGTCACTTCCGCGCATGCGCGCGGGAGCCGCCAGTCACGGCACGATCGCTGTTAGAAACGGCACGCTCAGTGAGCCTGCTTGCCGTTGTCTACGGCGCATGCTCCGTAGACATCGGTGCCTGTCTTTTGCAAATATCTCCTAAACCGTGTAGGTTTAGGAGATATTTCTTGCACCTACAGGTAAGCCAAATCTAGGCTTACCTGTAGGTAAAAGTGGTCTGTAAAGGTTTACAACCACTTTAACTCGTGTCCTAATATTATTTGACTACCTAACTGCTAAAATAAGCCCATCTTTTTTCCCCCAAGACCTAAAACCTCAAACACAGAAGCCTAAACTAAAACACCTGAAACTGATTCTAACACTAATTCAACTGAACTCCTAAACACGTACCAAACACTAAAGTAAACCCTGTAATGGAATATATACTTTTCTGCTTTGCTGCACCCAGTGGTCACAGTTCTGCTTCAAAAAGCAATGTCCAGCAGCTTCATTTACTTTAGTTTTTTCATTATAAATTATATCATAGGTGCAATGTATGCAAAAATATGGTGCCCATTGTAGGAATGAATGAAGCACGTTACCTTAAAATTGAATAATACTCAAGAAGAATATTATATTGACATTGCTGGCTTAAAAGGAGTTAGTTCTAGAAACCTTTAAAATGCCAAATTTTGGGTAGCAGTAGATAATTTGATGCATAACTCTTGAATTGATTTGGCCTCTGTCCAGTGTTCTGTAAGCACAGAGGGTGCTGTCAATCACCTTCCATAATAATCCCCATCTGTAGTACTTTGCACAGAGTGCTACACAGGAGAGGTGTGGCCAGGACAGAAATAATAACTGTGGACATGATGCGTTACATTTAGCTCATATGTTTCCTCCATTAATCATGTAAAACCCATGCCAATCTGGAAGAAAGTCCACACATAAATCTCCTTCTTACTGAAGCACAGATTTTTTTATACTCGGTTTGTTGAAGAATTTTGGAAATAAAGTCAGCGTGGCACGAAAAAAATATAAAGGGTGCTTTTGTTTTAAATGTACTGAATAGATTTAAATGTACTGAATAGATTACTGCCAGGAGATTTCAGATGAAATCTGGTGACTTTACATAGAATCAGAGCTTGTAATTCATCTAAAGCAGGGTGTCTCCAAACTGCGGCCTGAGGGCCAGATGTGGCCCTTTGCTAGGCTTTATCCGGCCCTTGGGGCACAATTCCTCCCACTGATATGAAGCACTATTTCTCCCAATGACACCAACAATGGGGCACTATATCTAGCACCGATACGAATGATGGGATACTATTCCTCCTACTAATAGGGGGAATACTCTTCCTTTTATTGACCACCAACCCTGAGGCCATATTTATTCTCATTGATGCTGGGCCCTTGACATTTTCTGCCCTTTCTGGCCACAATTAGGCCCTCCTAAAGTCTGAACAACAATAAAGTGGCCCTTTGTTTGAAAAGTTTTGAGACCCCTGATCTGAAGGGTATCCAGTGCTAAAAATCTACTGGCATAAGATCCCATGATAACCTCCCTGCTGTAGCTTCTTATTGCCGATCTTAAATGAAACAGAATGCGATAGAACCGTTGTCTCTAAATTGGCCTCTCAGTCCGCTAAAAAATAAAGGGGTGGAATTTGACTATACACGTAGTCATCCTATGAATCAGGATCCCTAACCATGTGTATGGTGAAAAAAACACATGGTAACACTTTCCTATGGATTAAGATATAGTCGAGTTATAAAATATTAGAGAAACAAAGTTTGCTGAGAATGCAACTTCAACAAGGACCCCAAGGGAAAAGGAGACCTAAGCAGTAACGTCATGTATCTAAAATACTCCAAGGTTCTCGCTAGATTTTCTGGAGTTAGTGAGTCATTTGAAAATTACTACCATTCATGTTTGCCCCATTAAGCATTCTTCATACATAGTTACAGTACATAGTTAGTCAGGTTGAAAAAAGACACAAGTCCATCCAGTTCAACCATAAAAAAATAAAAAAATAAAAAATATCGTACAATCCCATATACCCAATTCTATACCCACAGTTGATCCGGAGGAAGGCAAAAAACCCCAGCAGAGCATGATCCAATTTGCTACAGTAGGGGAAAAAATTACTTCCTGATCCCCCAAGAGGCAATCGAATTTACCCTGGATCAACTTTACCTATAAATGTTAGTACTCAGTTATAATATGTACATTTAGGAAAGTATCCAGGCCTTTCTTAAAGCAAGCTACTGAGCTGGCCAGAACCACCTCTGGAGGGAGTCTGTTCCACATTTTCACAGCTCTTACTGTGAAGAAACCTTTCCGTATTTGGAGATTAAATCTTTTTTCCTCTAGACGTAAAGAGTGCTCCCTTGTCTTTTGTGTTGACCGTAAAGTGAATAACTCACAATCAAGTTCACTATATGGACTCCTTATATATTTGTACATGTTGATCATATCTCCCCTTATTCTCCTATTCTCAAGAGTGAATAAATTCAGTTCCTCTAATCTTTCCTCATAGCTGAGCTCCTCCATGCCTCTTATCAGTTTGGTTGCCCTTCTCTGCACTTTCTCCAGTTCCCCGATATCCTTTTTGAGAACTGGTGCCCAAAACTGAACTGCATACTTCACAACTTTCTAATATGAGAAGGAGGGACACCTTTTAGCACAAAGTATTTAAGCAAAGGACACACCCCTGCCATGTCCTCAGTTACAAAGACCAAAAAATTATTACACAAAACATTATTAATTTAACTTACAAGAGCCACTATGCATACTTAACACTGCTATTTCTAAATGGCAAATGCAATAATTAAATTCAGCTTTTCTCAACATTTTTACTTTAGAGAGACCCTTAAAATAGTTTCCATGTTCTGGAGAAACCCCATTGGGGACCATGGGAAAATGCTCTTCTTTCAGTGGCCATCAGAATGTTACCAATACAAATTGCAAAAAAAAGATCATTGTGTCATGCAGCTGGCTTTGTGAAGTTACATTGGCACCAGAATTACAGTATGCAGGCACCATCATATGGTAGGTCATTCAGCCATGTGCTCAAGAAACCTCTAACAAACTATGGAGAAACTTTGGGGTTCCATGGAACGCTGGTTGAGAGTGGCTGATTTAGATGCTGAATGAAAGGTTTAAGGCAGGCAAACATTTTTGGTACATAAATAATATATTCTTCATAAAGCTCTGCAAATCATACTGAAAAAAGTGACAACTAAAGAGGAAGGTGGGGCAGAGAGTTATTCCAAAATAAAGGCAGACGGTCCTTCCAAATGTGGAACAATTGGGAGCTATGATTCAAATTTTACTATGCATTTTGCCTTTATATGAAATTGGTGGATAGGGAGCGCATGCGCGGAGGCTAGCGGGACGGCTATGCCTGACTAGAGCTCCGCTCCGTGAGGGGGAAAAACCGCTGGATAACTACCGCCTACCATCACGAAATTTACAGAAAAGCTGTAGCAACTATCAGAGAGGTGAGGGGGATAAACTAAATACAAAATGGTATTTGGAGGAGCCCGCAGCAAAACGAAAATGAACCCCAATAGCGGCTCACAAGCGCGGAATACCTCACAGAAAAAAGCGCCAGTCACCTCAGACACACTCACCACAAAGCAGAAAAGCAAACCTAAAAAAACACAAACTTTCTCCTCAGGAGATTCAGATTCAGAAGCTGAGGCTTTTCTACCACAACTATTGTCACAAGAAACAACTACTCTCTCAAATATCTTAAAACAATTTGAAAAAATGCTTCACAAAGCGCTGAAACATACCTCAGAACAAATCACTACTAATCTAACAAAGGAAATCAGAGAACTGGGACATCGCACATCTGCACTAGAAATTAAAGTGGATGAAATAGAAAATACCACGCAAGAGCACCTGTCAGAATTAGAAAACATGAAAGAGGAAAATATAATACTTCAAAATAGACTTGAAGATTTTGAGAATCGGGCAAGACGTGCTAACCTACGCTTCAGAGGTATACCAGAATCTATAATAGACCTGCAAGCAACAATATTAGCACTGTGCCAAGAACTAGCACCAGGTATACCGGTAGAAAGAATGGAGATGGACAGAGTACACAGGGCTCTAATGCGCAAAAAAACCACCTCGCGATATCATAGCAAAGTTCCACTTCTATCGGACAAAAGAACAACTTTTAAATGCAGCAAGAGAACAAAATAACCTAATTTTTCAAGGGCATGAATATCAGATCTTTGCAGATATATCACAATCAACAATCTCCAAAAGAAGGGCAATGAAACCGCAATTATTGGAACTCCAACGCCATAATATCAAATACCAATGGGGTTTCCCTTTCGCTCTACGTTTCACCTACCAGGGTACCAAAATTTCATGTAGAACATCAGAAGAACTACAACAAGCCCTCCAGGATCTCAATCTGACAGAAGGGAGCTCTTCAACAAGTACTTCACGAAGAAGATCATCCCCAGCCTCTTTCAAACAAAAAGCAACCCATTCTGAGAACAGTAATGGTGATATCCAGGCACATAAAAGAGGACGATTCACATCCTCACCCCAAGGCCAAGAAGATTCTATGGACTGAAGAAATGATAGACATTTTATGGGACAAATTTACTGCTGAATATACTTCAGTAGAAGCACTTAGGGAATCTTTACTCCAGCTTCAAGCCAGTCTTAGTGACACATAACTTAGGAGACATCCAAAATACACGCCAAACAAACTACAGTGGCTTCTTCTCCTATCCCTATCCGAAATTTTTTCTTTCCTTTTTATATTTATATTTGGTCCTATGGTTCTTACTATTATTATTTTTTAATATTTTAATATTTCTTATTTTAAAATTCTTATTTTTTCTATTTCAGCTTTATCTATTATTTATTTTTATTTTATTTAATTTTTTTACTTTTCATTAGAAGCATATTATTTTGTCTCTGATATTTTACATAGAAACACAGTGACATAACTGCCAGGATAACAAAATTCTTTCTTTGTTTTTAGTTATTTATTTATTCTTATATTAATCACTCTTTTTTTTTTTTTTTGTACTTTCCCAAAATAGGTGATTTTGTCACCTACGGGTGACAAGGTTTTGTATATTGGACTTTAATATCCCTGTTTCAATCTGCACTAAGTAATTTGCAACATAGGAGATCTTTGAAAAACCCTCACAAAGCACAAAATAGTGGTTTCTCTCCTACCCCAATTCGAAAGGCCATTTTTTCATTTTTATTTTTTACATTTTTATATTTTCATTTTTTCAGCTGACGTATATTATTATTAAACCACTAAAACTCATACTGAAATACAGGGATGCAACAGTTTTGCTACCGAAGTTTGCTCTTTTTTACCTTTACATATGTTAATTAATGGTTTATTTTTTTTTATTTTTTTGCAGCAGACCCTTTCAATTATAAAGGACAAGCTATCTACATTGTACCTTTTAGTCTCTGCGGTGCATTAAATAACATAGTAACTTACTTTTAACAATATTAGATGACTTAAAGATGAGTATCATATATGCAGTTCTTAAGCAGTTTGGTTCTCATGACTTTGTTTCTCATTAATATCCTATAGTATCCTATCGAGTTGACAAGATTTGATACATTTAAGTTAATCCCCTAGGCTCATCGCCAAGTGACTATTCTTTCCCCACTCTCTCTGAAAGCTAAATTATTAAGTAACATTTATAAGCACAATTAGGGCTAATACGCATACATCCACAGGATGTACATCCCATCTTTCAGAGCGGCACCCCATTGCGCGGAAACCCCATGCGCCCCACCAGACTTTCCTCGGACTCCCACAGTAATAAATGGGAGTTCAACGAAAGTCCCCTGACCCCTGATGGGGGGTTTCGCCCCCCTTCATGGGTAAACTTCAAATATAACTATATCTTTACAATAATTGTATACTGTATATTCTCATTTGTTTTTTACTTCTTCCTTAAGACTGATCGCACTGGATCCTATTCTTCCTTATCTTCTTTCTTGTCCGCGTGGAAGGGCCTGGGAATCCACTGCACTAAAGTAACGGGTAAGAATGGATTTTTGTTTCATCTACCATGGCCCCTTTAAGCATACTCTCATTAAATGTCCAAGGTATTAATGTGCCACAAAAACGCACAAAAGCCTTCCGGTCATTCCAAACTAAGAAAGCACATATTGTATGCTTACAAGAAACACACTTTACACCAAATCAAACCCCCAAATTCTTTAGTAAATCCTACCCTCAAGTATATACGGCTTCAGCCACCACAAAAAAACGAGGTACGCTTATCGCATTCCACCGTACAACTCCGTTCACATTGCATTCAGAAATAAAAGATCCTGAAGGCCGCTACATAATTCTAACAGGATGCATCATGGACACAGCTGTAACGGTAGTCTCATATTATGCACCAAGCACACAACCCCTTCATTTCCTATCTCATCTTTTTCAAGTAATAAACTCACATAAGAAAGGAACTCTTCTTGTATGCGGAGACTCTAATCAGGTCCTCCTCCTATTTTTGGACAGATCCCCTTACACCCCGACGAAACATCAATCCAAATGGTCTCTCTCAGCTTCTTTCCAAACACAATATGGTAGACTCTTGGAGAGAATCCAATCCTACTAAAAAACATTACACATATTTTTCTAATCCTCATCAAACATTTAGTCGAATAGATCACATATTTACAACAATAGGTATGGTCCCAGAAATGATGTCTTCAACCATAATCCCCATCCCCTGGTCAGACCATGATGCGGTATGTACCACTATTGCCTCCATTCTGCCCAAAGCACATGACCCAACCTGGTACCTACCAGACATACTACTCAAGCATCCATCCTACCGCATATTAATAGAACAAGAATTAAAAAATTATCTAAAGAGTAATACTAGCCCTGAAATCTCCTCACTCACGTTATGGGAAGCGCATAAACCAGTACTAAGGGGGGTTTTTCAACAACAAATAGGGATTCTGAAACGAGAGCGTAAAACACTCTCACAAAAATTAGAAAAATAATTTAACACAGCATTTATGAGCTTTCAAAATAATCCTACCTCCACAACCAAATCACGTCTAGAGAAAGCACGTATAGAATATGACCTTTTTCTCACTGATTCGGCAGATAAATTATTACGCAAAACCAAACATGCATTCTACATGAAATCCAATAAGCCCGGCACATATCTAGCAAAAGCATTAAAATCGTTTAACAAGTCCTTCAAACCTATCAAACTCAAATTGGCTAGCAATATCTACACCAGCAATCCACAAAAAATAGTACAAAAATTCAGTACCTATTTGAAAACTCAATACAAAGAGACAAATACATTTAACACTACTGCAGCTGAAGCATTTTTCTCAAAAATCAACCTTCCCCAAATGACGGATACCCAAAAAACAATACTAGAAAAACCAGTTACAAGTACTGAGGTAGATGCAGTTATTAAAGAATTAAAAATAAACAAAAGGCCTGGCCCAGATGGCTACTCAGCACTGTATTATCCTACATATAAGGACACTCTTTCTCCCGCACTCGCAGAAGCATTCAATGATCTATTAAACAATAAAACATTTAGGCAAGAATCCCTGATGGCTATCATATGTATGATCCCAAAACCACAAACAGATTATACGCTTAGCAGTAACTACCGTCCCATTTCCATGCTAAATATAGACATAAAATTATTAGCGAAAATCATAGCAACCCGTTTAAACACAGTAATAGGTACACTCGTGCATCGTGACCAAGTAGGATTCATGCCCTCTCGTCAAGCAGGAGATAATGTTCGCAGAGCAGTTCTCTTGGCACAAATTGCGAAAAAAAGAGGCATACCAGCCTGTTTTCTCTCTCTCGATGTTAGAAGGGCTTTTGACTCAGTATCCTGGCCTTACATGACATATACTTTACAAAAATGGGGCTTTGGCCCAAACTTCATGAACTGGATCCAGGCACTTTATGATAAACTGAGAGCGTATGTAAGATATGCGGGATACAGGTCTGAATCTTTTGATATAGAGAGAGGTACAAGACAAGGTTGTCCACTTTCACCCTTATTATTCGCCCTTCTCATAGAACCGCTTGCTCATATAATCAGATCAGAACCCACTATAACAGGAATAGAAATAGGAGGTTATCAACATAAGATCTGCTTATTTGCAAACGATATCCTCCTATTTCTATCATCCCCCCCAAATATCGGGCTCTAATCTTATCCCAATTCTCAACAACTTTGCCACATTCTCAGGTTTATATATTAATCCCAAAAAAAGTTCCGCCCTAAACATATCTCTCTCAAACATTGAATTGTCAGCCGCTAAAGTGGGCCTCCCCTACACATGGGCAGAAGGGGCACTTCCATATCTAGGTATTAAACTTATAGCATCTCTCTCAGATTTATTCTCTTATAATTACCCACCGATTCTGAAACAAATAACAAAATTGATGAATTCTTGGGACCACATGCCGATATCATGGTTAGGAAGAATCAATGACGATATTGCCAAAAATATTAAACTTGTTTAGAGTTCTGCCTATCCCGATACCGGCATACTACCTAAGAATTATACAAAAGAAATCATCATAATTTATTTGGGGTTCAGCTAAACCAAGAATACAACAACGCACACTTTATCTGCCAAAAGTAAAGGGGGGCCTAGGATGTCCAAACTTTGCATGTTACTATAGGGCAGCGCATATAGCCAGTCTCAGTAAACTACATGCTCAAAATGAAATCCCACTATGGGTATCCATAGAAGCGGCTGAGTGTGATCCAATTTCAGTCTCAAATTTACTTTGGATCCCTCCAAAACATCGCAAAAATTTACAAAACCCAATTATGAAGCATTTTATCTCCTTATGGGATAGATATAAAATTAAACACCAACTACAATCCATACACAACCCTCTACTCTCCTTTCATAAAAACCCTGCATTTTACCCGGCATGGGTCCTTCCTAATTCCTTTAGAGAATGGACTTCTCGGGATGTCATATATAAGTACAAATTTATAAACTCAACATCATTTATCCCCTTCCCGACACTTTGCAAAACTTATGGTTTGCCGCAATCAGAACTATTTAGATACCTGCAAATAAAAGATTTTTTCTCTCCAATACAAAACACTTCAACCCCAATAACTCAACTGACAAACTTTGAAACAATTTGCAAAAAAGATCCGCACATCAAGGGAGCAATATCCACTCTGTATTCTCAGCTATTGACTCAAGCAGATGCAGGTAAGCCACATTATGTTCTGAAATGGGAGGAAGACTTACAAAGAAACTTAGATGACATAGAATGGAACCAGATATGGTTAACTGCAAAATCTGCCTCCCCTAACATACTGGCGGTCGAAGCCAATTACAAAGTACTAACACGCTGGTACCTTGTACCAGCTAGGATAGCAAAGTATGTTACAAATTATTCAGGACACTGTTTTAGAGGGTGCACAGAGATAGGAACACAATTTCATATTTGGTGGTCGTGTCCAGTTGCTCTAAAATTTTGGAATAAACTCTTTAAAATTGCCTCTGAAAAATTGGGTAAGACAATTCCTCTAGACCCGGCAACAGCAATACTTAACTTGAAACCGGAAAATGTAACGCACATGCAATTTAAACTATTAGTACAATTCTTTACTGCAGCAAAACAAGCCTTAGCAAAAGCCTGGAAATCCCCTAAACTAAGCATAACCGAAATATTAGCAAGAATGAATAGTGCTATGACTCATGCTAAGATGACTGCCATAGAAACGGACACGATACCCAAATTTGAAAAACTCTGGCATCCCTGGATTGACTATACCATGTTATCAACCTTTGACAACACAGTTCTTTTACCATGGTAGATGTGACAGACAACCCAAAACATTATTTTTTCAGTTGCAGCGGTGGATCCGGACCTGACCGCGCGGACTTCTCTTCTCTTTTTTCTTCTTCTTCCCTCATTTCTCTCTCATTTCCATTTCCTATTTTCCTTATCTTTTAAGAACGAAATTAAATTTTGCCTCACACACTCCTTTATTTAGCTTCAATTGTTTTATAAAAACATACTTCCTGAGTTACACATCCATATTTTTTATTATTTAAGCATTACTCTAACAGGTTGTATAAAATCACAAACAAGTTGAATGTTTATATGGAACATATAAAGTTCTAATATGTTATAAATGTAGTATTATCATCACTATATCACATATTCAGATAGTGAATAATAACTTTCTGATGAATAACAACATGTTCTCAAATAAGCTCATCTGTATAGTGTCACTTGTTAAAATATAAGTATTTAAGACTATTTGTACACTGCAACATTTAAACTTTAATAAAATATTTTGACAAGGAAATCGGTGGATAGGAAAAAAGGAGAGAGATTGTGGGTATGCAAAATTGTTGTTGTGAATAGGCTACTTAACTAAAGGTTGCCTCACACAAAGCTGTTTGGTGAACAATTTAGGTAGGAGCGATTTACAAAGAAGTGACTCATCATTGATTAAATTATTGAATGATGTATGTATGTACACTGTATCGTTCCAGACTTTCCAATCAAGCTAGCCTGATATTCCATTAGCTATAATTTTTCTATCATGACCATAAAATGGGGTATAGATAGTTACACAATGGGGGTTATTTACGAAAGGCAAATCCAATTTGCACTACAAGTGCAAACTACAAGTGCAAAGTGCACTTGAAATTGCACTGAAAGTGCACTTGGAAGTGCATTCGCTGTAAATCTGAGGGGTAGATCTGAAATGAGGAGAAGCTCTTCTGATTTTTTTATCCAATCATGTGCAAGCTAAAATGCTGTTTTTTATTTTCCTTGCATGTCCCCCTCAGATCTACAGCGACTGCACTTCCAAGTGCACTTTCAGTGTAATTTCAAGTGCACTTTGCACTTGTAGTTTGCACTTGTAGTGCAAAGTAGATTTGCCTTTCGTAAATAACCCCCATTGAGTCTGGTTTGAACTGCTTTTGAATGTAGTGATGCCTGGCATGAAGCGGTGGTCATGGCATAATTAGAAAACATATCAAGGCAGTAAAGCAAAACATGTCTTTATGTTCTGGGGAGGTTAAAATTGGACTAGCGATATAGATTTAATACTTTTTTATTTAATAAAAAATTGGCCTTCACACCGAAGACTAAGGAGGTTCTACGTTCATTCTCTTTTGTCCCAGCCTGAATTCAAGAATCAGTTTTGGGAGCTGTATTAAAGTGTGTTAAAGCTTTGCTTTTTTTTGTTTTTTTAAATAACAAACATGTTATACTTACCTGCTCTGTGCAGTGGTTTTACACACAGCAGCTCCTCTTCTTTTCGAGTCCCCTGTCTGCGCCCCTGGCTCCTCCCTCTTGAGCAGTGCCCCCAGAGAAAGCTGTTTGCCCTGGGGGCACCACTGCATGCTTGCCCCCGAGCCACTGCTCTATGCGTGCATAAGACACATAGAGCCGCGTCTCAACCCTGCCCTCGCTCTCTCCTCATTGGCTCACTGGCTGTGACTGACAGCAGTGGGAGTCAATGAGGACATAGAGTCCCGGGACAGCCGAGGCTATCTTGAACATCGTGGATCGGAGAGAGCTCGGGTAAGGATTGGGGGGTGACATGCACACAGAAGTTTTTAGAATGCATGAGGTAAAAAACCTTCAGCCTTTAGAACCACTTCAAGATCTAATATAGTTTCCAGGCAAATTTTAAAGTCTATAAATTAATATCATCATAAAAAAAGCCTAATTTTAATTTGTTTTTGCCTTATGGTGTTAAAATTCCAGTACACTTTCTACAAGAACCCTTTATCACCATGCTAAAAGATTATTAGCATACTGTCATTTTTCTTTTAATATGCTATTGATTTTATGTCTGATTTTTTTGTAAGCCTGTCTTCTGCCTGGGACCACTAAGCCTACTGTGCCCTATGCATGTGTGCCATATGAGGCTTTTGACATTTGGTTAACATTTACCATGGCCTTAGAGCCTGTGAGGCTTGAACAATACTAAACTAATGTTCATTTATCACTTCTCCTGAACACCTAGGATAATCTAGCGTGCCATTGTCTTTAAAAAATAGACTTTTTAAAACAAATCGGACTGGCATTTGTATATTGAGTTTCTCCCTGAAGTTCTGTTTCTACCTTCAGTAACCTATTTGCCATTCTTATCTGGCAATGTAGTCAAATTTATATTTTGGTATACAAATTATATTACATTCAATGGGAAACGCTGTGCTTAGAAATATCTATAAAAGGAGGCAAGCACTACGATCTGTGATACCAAATCCAAGAAATATGTGTGGAGCACCCCCTAAGGAGCCACAAGTAGAATGGGATCCCCCACCCTGCACAGCCAGGCACACCAAATTTCCACAGCACTCAGGGTCAGAGGACAGTCTGTGACTTTGTTTTGTTTGTTTTATTGAGGGATACAGTATAACTTGCATAGGGATTGGAAATTATGGGATGCCCACTTGACTCCAAACAAACTTCAGGGACATGTTCTCCTCTATACAGTCCTATATACCGCTCCTCTTCTTCCTCCAGCACTCACTTGCAGAAACCCAGCTTTGTCACCTTGTTGCATGTGGGTAGCAAAGGTCCATTACAGGCAGTGACTTGCAGCCCCGGGTGACACAGCTCACACTTTCCCATAACTTCATCTCTATGGTCACTGATCCCAGCACCACCTCTCCGGGCACTGCCAACCCACCTGGCTGCAGCTGCCTCTTTCACTAGCCCTCCTGGCTAACTTCTCCACAGTCCTCCCAGACTGACACTCTCTGAACAGTCCTCCCAGACTTAACACTCGAAAGCCCACCTGGCTGACTTCTCAGGAGATCTTCTGGACGTGCTGACCTGCTCATGCTGTCCTCTCACATGCTCACATGCCTCCAGGAAGGGTTTCCTTCATGTGCAGTGGGGGATCCTTGAAGCACTCGAGCCCCAGACCCAAAGGTCACCTCCCCAGACTAGGGGGCGCCCTGCAATGGTCCCCGGCAGCCTCCTCAGCACTCCATCTCCACCTTCCACCCAACTGCCCCTGCTGGCATGACTCTTGTCTATCTATGAGGTGAGTCTGCCCCCTACCAACCCATTTGCTGGGGATTGGCCAGGGTCCTCAAAAATATGCACAGCAGCCCCTCCTTATTCCCACCCTCCAGTTCTGGAAATTTCTACCAATTTCTAGACCAAGGGGAAGCATCAGAGAGAGCTGCCAGATAAGTCATCCAGCCTCCCTGAGTCACTAAACCCTGACCCATATTCAGCCCAGACCTGGCTCTCAGCCAATTTGCCTACTCTAATAACTAACACTAGAACACTAGCTAGAGTGTGCTACATATGTTTATGAAAAAGTGCAATGCTAAACATAAGCATAAAATTACCACATAACCTCAAGACAATCCATATGTACAAAAACCATAACTGAGTGCAAACAAAAGAATAAACTCCCAAGTGTCCATGGAACATAAATCCCAAAAGATTGTTTTCATCAATAATATTCTTCCAACGTGTCTAGAATGCAAAGAACCTTCACACACCACGTGAACACCTTTATGTGTATATGAAATACCTTACCAGAAGTCATGTGACCCTATATAGGGAAATAGTCATATAGCGCTTAGAGCATACAGCCGTCTTATTTCCAAGAGGCTGATCGGATGGTATTGATATAGTGCTGTACTATCTCCTCGTCATTTAGTGATGTGAGTGCACAATTGATTTTAAAATAGTTTTTTACTACACTATAATGCCCTGTACACACGAGCGGAATTTCCGTCGGAAAAAAGTTGGATGGATTTTCCGACGGAATTCCTCTCAAGCTTGGCTTGCATACACACGGTCACACAAAAGTTCTCTGAACTTTCGAGCGTTAAGAACGCGGTGACGTACAACACTACGACGAGGCGAGAAAAATAAGTTCAATGCTTCTGAGCATGCGTCTAATTGTTTCCGAGCATGCGTGTTTTTTTTCCTATCGGAATTGCATACAGACGAACGGATTTTCCGAAAAATTGAGAACCTGCTCTCGAACTTTTGCTGGCGGAAATTCCGACAGCAAAAGTCTGATGGAGCATATACACGGTCGGAATTTCCAATGAAAAGCTCACATTAGACTTTTGCTTGTGTGTATGGGGCATTAGAGCCTTCTTCCTTCATGTGCCATCCGTTTATCTGAGTTGGAATGTTTGATCGGAAGACTCTTGGAAATAAGATGGCTGTATGCTCTCAGTGCTATATGACCATTTCCCTATATATGGTCACAAGTCACAAGCCATCTCGTAAGGTATTTCATGTACACATAAGGTGTTCACATATAGTGTGAAGGTTATTTGTGTTCTGGACACATTGGAGGAATGTTATTGATGAACACATTTTTGGGCGATTTATGATATATAAAATTTTTTTGCATGGACACTTGGGACTTTATTCTTTTGTTTGCAATTTTTCGGTTAAGATTTTTGTACATGTGGATTGTTTTGGAGTTATGTGTAAATTATATGCTTTTGTTTAGCGCTGAACTTTTTATACACATACAAATTATTGCATTTAGGTTCCATGTACACAGAAGCTCAAAAACTGTCGTTTTTAAAGCAGCAGAAAAAGCTAGCTTTTATCAGCGTTTTTTTGCTAGCGTTTATTAGTGTTTTTCAGTGTAGCGTTTATTAGCTTTTTTTTTTTTTCAATAGCTCAAAAAAGGCAAAAAAAGCTTGCGACCCACGTTTTTGAGCGTTTATTAGCGTTTATTGGCGTTTTTCGGCGTTTTGCGTTTTTTTCTGCCGAAAAACTGCACTTTGAATGCGAATTTCTTGCGTTCAGAAAAATGCCCATTAACTCCACTGTTCATTAAACCTAAAAAACGTTATGTGTACATGAACACATAGGCTAACATAGAGTGCAGTTAATGGGCTTTTTAAAAAAATGCCAAAACGCCAATAAACTGCAGTTTATCAGCTTCTGTATACATGGAGCCTAATGCCGCGTACACACGATCGTGATTCACGGCGGTGAAAACACCGCCGTGAATCACGACATGAAAAAAAATGAAAAACGAGGGAACGGCATTTTCCCCCACACACGACCGTTTTTCCCGTCATTTTTTTCTTTGTCGAGAAAAACGACCGTCTGTGGGCTCCGCGGCAGTGTCTCCCTATGGGAAAACTGCCGCGGAAAAAAATGATGGAAAAAACGATGAGAAATTTTAGAACATGTTCTAATTTTTCTCGTCGTTTTTCCTGCCGTTTTTCTCAACGAGAAAAACGGCATAAAGCCCACAGACGATCGTTTTTCTCGGCGAAAAAAAAAAATGACATTTTTCCCGACGGGAAAAATGATCGTGTGTACGCGGCATTATAGTACAGTTTTTATAATTGTTGTTGATGATTGCCTTTATTTGTAAACAAATGTAACGACCGGTTCACATCGCATTCCTGTGCGGTCCATTTTGACAGCCGAATGGGCTGCAAATTGCACTGAAATGTGGAAAAAGTAGTGCAAGTGTAATGCCGCGTACACACGATCATTTTTAATGTCATTGAAAAAAAACTGAATTTTTCTTGACGTGATTTTTCATGTTTCCTCTCAAGCCTGCCTTGCCTACACACTATCGTGGAAAAAAATGTTAGAGTAAAGCGCTGTGACGTACAACACGCACGACGGCACTGTAAAGGGGAAGTTCCATTCGGATGGCGCCACCCTTCATATTAGTAAAGTTTGTTGAGAGACGATTCGCGCTTTTAGCCTCGTACTTTTCAGTCCGTTACAGCGTGACGAATGTGCTATCTCCATTACGAATGCTAGTTTGACCAGAACGAGCGCTCCCGTCTCATACTTGATTCTGAGCATGCGCATTTTTTTTTCACGTCGTTAAAGCCCACACACGGCCGTTTTTCATGACGAGAAAAACGACAATGTAAAAAACTACGTGAAAAATTAGAGCATGTTCCAATTTTTCTCGTCGTGATTCTCGGCGTTTTTCTCTTCGGGAAAAATGCTGGAAAGCCCACACACAATCATTTTTAATGACCATTTTAAAAAAATTCATTTTTCTCGTCATTAAAAACGATCGTGTGTACGCGGCATTAGGGATGTCAAAATCAGATACCCCATAAAAAAGGATTATAGTTCTGCTAATGGAGAAAGTAAAACTCATGACATTTCTATTAAATCACCAGTAGATGGCAGCATAGAGTGAAAAGCCGGAATTACAGAAAGCACATTCTAATGGGACCATTGCTAATAAGCAAGGGGAACAAAAAAGACTGACCTTTGTTTCTGGTGAAAACACAATAGCAGTTGCTACCCAGTCTATCAGTCTGAAGGTCATGTGTTTGTGTCATTGCAGGTAAGACTGAGCATATTTAAGGCTATAAACAGGGTGAAAGTGATTTCATTTACATCCTTGTGATCAGTAAAGGCTGCTGTGTGATTAATTAACATATCAACACTAGTGATGAGCCGAACACCCCCGGGTTTGGTTCGCACCAGAACCCGCGAACGGACCGAAAGTTCGCACAAACTTTAGAACCCTATTAAATACATTGGATGCGAACGTTCGAAATCTAAAGTGCTAATTATAACGACTATTATGCATGTTATTGTCCTAAAAAGGGTTTGGGAACCCGGGTTCTGCACCAGGTGACATGTATCAATGCAAAAATAAGTTTTAAAAACGGCCATTTTTCTGGAGCAGTCATTTTAATGATGCATAAAGTGAAAAAAAAAAAGTCAAATATTCCTTTAAATATCGTACCTGGGGGGTGTCTAAAGTATGCCTGTGAAGTGCCACGTGTTTCCCGTGTTTAGAACTGTCCCTGCACAAAATTACATTTCTAAAGGAAAAAAAGCCATTTAAAACTGCTTGCGGCTTTAATGTAATGTCTGGTCCCGGTAATATGGATGAAAATCTTTAAGAAAAATGGCATAGCTACCCCATCACACATGTTTGAAAGTAGGGGCCTGCCGTATATACTCAGCTGAAATTTGCCCCTTACATGTTGGTGTTGCCACAACACTGTGAGCCCTCACACTTACTCTTGGTGGGCGCATGAATGGGCCCTGCTGTGAATTATTAGATCAAGAATTGTAAATTGCATGCCCCTGTTGAACAGGGGCTGAAAAATTGGGCCTTTGGTGGTGGTGGTGGTGGTGGTGTTGACACAACACTGTAGGGCCTCACAGTTAGTCTTGGTGGGCGCAGGAATGGGCCCTGCTGTGAATTATTAGATCAAGAATTGTAATTACATGCCCCTGTTAAACAGGGGCAGAAAAATTGGGCCTTAGGCACTGGTGCCACAACACTGCAAACCCTCACAGATACTGTACTTGGAGCACAGCAATGAGCCCTGTTGCAAAGTATTGCATCAAAAATTTTAATTACACGCCCCTGTTAAACAGGGGCTGAAAAATTGGGCCTTAGCCGCTGGTGCTGGTGCCACGACACTGCAACCACTCCCAGATACTCTAGTTGGAGTGCAGGAATGAGCCCTGCTGCAAAGCATTGCATAAAAAATTGTAATAACACGCCCCTGTTAAACAGGGGCTGAAAAATTGGGCCTTAGCCACTGGTGGCGGCACCCAGAAACAAAAATGTTCTTCCAAGCTATCATCATCAATCGGATCATTGAGGAGGAGGAGGAGGATAGTCAGTCAACATAACAGGACAGTCTCTCAGCATCAGCATCAGTCTTGAAGGGATGTGACATTTGAAAATAAATTAGTCTGTTATATCAGCTTCAGGTGTTTGGTAGCTGGTGGTGATCCAAGACTGGTTCATCTTTATGAAGGTCAGTCGATCAACAGAGTCGGTGGACAGGCGCACCCTGTGATCCGTGACAAATCCTCCAGCAGCACTGAATGTGCGTTCTGAAAGAACGCTGGATGCAGGACAGGCCAGTAGCTCAATTGCATACTGTGCAAGCTCTGGCCAGTGATCCATCCTCAAGACCCAGTAAGCCAGAGGATTTTCGGTGGGGAAGGTGTCCAAGTCTGACCTTGCCCCTAGGTATTCCTGCACCATGTATATCAGACGCTGGCGATGGTTGCTGGAACCGATCATACCTTGGGGCTGCGGACTAAAGAATTGTCTGAACGCATCGGTCAGACGGCCACCTTCCCCACCGCTCCTTCTTTGACTGACCGAAGCCTCAGCAACTCGTTGTCCAGGACCAGGAGTTTGTAACCTCCCAGTCTCTGGGAACGCGTTGCACAGACCTTTCTGCAAGGCCTCCCGGAGTTGTCTCATCCTCTGCTCCCTCTGCGACGGTAAGATAAGGTCCGCAACCTTACCCTTGTACCGTGGATCAAGGAGAGTGGCCAGCCAGTAATGGTCCCTCTCCTTGATCGAAAGAATACGAGGATCCTTCCGCAGACTTTGCAGGATCAGGGAGGCCATGCAGCGTAGGTTAGCTGAGGCATTCGGTCCGGAGTCCTCTGGGTCACTAAGGACGACATGATCCGCAGCCACCTCCTCCCAGCCACGTACAAGTCCACTGGTTTCTTGGGACTGTAAATCATCCCTAAAAGACTGCTGCTGATGATGCTGAGTGCCAGCCTCCACCTCCATGCTGACACAATCCTCCTCCTCCTCCTCCTCCTCTTCTTCCTGTGCGATGGGTGGGACAGAAGGAACACTGTCTGGGTAAAGGGGGCCTTAAGAGGCAAGGAAGTCCTCCTCTTCCTGCCTCTGTTCTGCCTCAAGTGCCCTGTCCATTATTCCACGCAGCGTATGTTCCAACAGGTGGACAAGAGGTACAGTGTCACTGATGCATGCACTGTCACTGCTCACCATCCTCGTGGCCTCCTCAAATGGTGCCAGGACAGTGCATGCATCCCTGATCATGCCCCACTGGCGTGGTGAAAAAAACCCGAGCTCCCCTGACCCTGTCCTGGTGCCGTAGTCGCACAGGTACTCATTGATGGCCCTCTGCTGCGTGTGCAGCCGCTGCAGCATGGCCAAAGTTGAGTTCCACCTGGTGGGCATGTCACATATAAGGCGGTTCTTGGGCAGGTTCAACTCCTTTTGCAGCTCAGCCAGGCGAGCACTGGCATTATAAGATCTGCGGAAATGCACACAGACTTTCCTGGCCTGCCTCAGGACATCCTGTAAGCCTGGGTACCTGCCCAAGAACCGCTGCACCACCAGGTTAAGGACGTGAGCCACACAGGGCACATGGGTCAGTTGTCCCTGTCGGAGAGCGGAGAGGAGGTTGGTGCCATTGTCGCAAACTACCATTCCTGGCTTAAGCTGGCGTGGCATCAACCACCTCTCGGCCTGCCCCTGCAGAGCAGACAGAACCTCTGCCCCAGTGTGGCTCCTGTCCCCCAAACACACCAGCGCAAGCACGGCATGGCATCTTTTTGCCTGAGTACTTGCGTAGCCCCTTGAACGCCTACGGAGCACCGCTGGTTCCGAGGACAAAGCACAGGAAGAGGCCACGGAGGAAGAAGAGGAGGGGGTGGAGGACAGAGGTGTGTCACAACCAGTAGTAGCATTTTGGAGGCGTGGCGGTGGAACAACCTCCAACACTACTGCACCTTGTCCTGCATCCTTCCCAGCTGCCAAAAGAGTGACCCAATGGGCCGTGAAAGAAAGGTAACGTCCCTGTCCATGCCTGCTGGACCATGAGTCAGCGGTAATATGCACCTTACCACTGACCGCCCTGTCCAGCGAGGCCAAGACATTGCCTTCCACATGCTGGTAGAGAGCCGGAATCGCCTTCCGTGAGAAAAAGTGGCGTTTGGGAACCTGCCACTGAGGAACCGCACATTGCACAAACTCACGGAAGGGGGCCGAGTCTACCAACTGAAAAGGCAGCAGTTGAAGCGCTAGCAATTTAGCCAAGCTAGCATTCAACCGCTGGGCATGTGGATGGCTGGGAGTGAACTTCTTTCGACGGTCCAGCAGCTGGGGCAGGGAAATTTGCCTGCTAGAATCGGACGTCGGTGTACTGCTAGCAGAGTGCCCGCAAGTACTTGGCTGTGACACACCTAATTCTACACCTTCATTCCTCTCAGAGCAGGTTTCAGAGAGGACTGAAGGTATAGTGGGGTTGGAGATCCCAGCTGATGCGGTGCAAGAAGAGGTCAGCTTTGTTCTTTGGTGTGGGTCTTTAAGGTAGGCTTGCCAACGAGCTGCATGGCAGGTCAACATATGTCTGGTCAAGCATGTGGTGCCCAAGCGGGTGATGTTTTGGCCATGCGATATACGCTTGAGACATATGTTGCAAACAGCAGCTGTGCGATCTGATGCACTCGACTCAAAAAAGGCCCACACCAAAGAACTTTTTGAATAACGGGCAGAGGCAGCGCCCTGCACAGGCGGAGCTCTGCGGTGTGATTCCGTTGGTGTGCTGCCCTTACGTTGGCCCCCCGAGGGCATCCTGCCTCGTTGGAGATGTGCCTCCTCCTAATCCTCCTCCTCCTCCTCTCTCCTATTAGGCACCCACGTGGAGTCAGTGACCTCATCATCCCCTCCCTCCTCATCACTGGAGCCAATCTGGCAGTATGCTGCAGCTGCTGGAACATGACTGCCAGATTGGTGTCCTTCTTGAGCATCCCATCTCTCTGCTATCCTCCTGGAGCATGTACCCAATACTGTGCTCAAACAGTTTGGGGGACTCCTCAAGGGGACATGGTTGGTCTAGGGAAGGAGTGACTGATGATGACATTGATACCAGGGAAGAGGACGCTTTGGCAGCTGCTTTGCCAGTACCCTGAGCCTGGGTGAGAGAGGATGAGGAGGATGAAAAGGGCTTGGTCATCCACTCTACCAAGTCTTCGGCATGATGCGGCTCAACACGTCCAGCTGCCGAAAAGAAGGACAAGCGTGTCCCATGGCCACGTGCTGATGGCGATGCACCGCGTCCACGACCAGCACTGTTGTCTCTAGACACAGAGCCTGCTTGCCCTCTTTTATTGGCTCCTAACTGTCTGCCTCTCCTTGTTTGCCTTCCAGACATTCTAATGGCCTGCAGGGAAATGGGAAAACCAGCAATACAGGCTAAGTTCAGGTGTAATATGGTCAGGAGGCACACTCCGCCCGCTGTAAGTGCCGCAAAATCCTGTTGGTGTAACACACCAGGAAAAAGCACCAATACAGGCTAAGTTTAGGTGTAATATGGTCAGGAGGCACACTCCGCCCGCTGTAAGTGCCGCAAAATCCTGTTGGTGTAACACACCAGGAAAAAGCAGCAATACAGGCTAAGTTCAGGTGTAATATGGTCAGGAGGCACACTCCGCCCGCTGTAAGTGCCGCAAAATCCTGTTGGTGTAACACACCAGGAAAAAGCAGCAATACAGGCTAAGTTCAGGTGTAATATGGTCAGGAGGCACACTCCGCCCGCTGTAAGTGCCGCAAAATCCTGTTGGTGTAACACACCAGGAAGAAGCAGCAATACAGGCTAAGTTCAGGTGTAATATGGTCAGGAGGCACACTCCGCCCGCTGTAAGTGCCGCAAAATCCTGTTGGTGTAACACACCAGGAAAAAGCAGCAATACGGGCTAACTTCAGGTGTATAATGTGCGAGAGGCTTAGCAACAATGACACTGACACTGCCCCCTGCCTATCCTTCTCTCTCCCTGCACACAAGGTTTATCAAAGTATATGACACTGACACTCTCCCTGCCTATCCTTCTCTCTCCCTGCACACAAGGTTTAGCAAAGACTATGACACTGACACTGTCCCCTGCCTATCCTTCTCTCTCCCTGCACACAAGGTTTATCAAAGTATGACACTGACACTCTCCCTGCCTATCCTTCTCTCTCCCTGCACACAAGGTTTAGCAAAGAATATGACACTGACACTCTCCCTGCCTATCCTTCTCTGTCCCTACACACAAGGTTTAGCAAAGAATGGATTTGACACTGTCCCTGCCTATCCTTCACTTTCCCTGCTCCGGAACACACTACACGAGGCCGCCGCGCTGGCGGCCTTTTATAGTGTGGGGCGTGTACTAAACCCCCATAGCTATAATTGGCCACAGGCATCCTGCCTGTGGCCAATCATTGCTCTCCTCGCTGCCGGCGCTGTGATTGGCCAAGCATGCACGGTCACAGTGCATGCTTGGCCAATTACAGCGCCGGGATTACACTGCGATGGCGCAGTGTATTGTGGGCCGTTTGCGTCACTCGAATTTGGCGCGAACGGCCCAAATCGTTTGTTGTTCGCCGAACGCGCGAACAGCCGATGTTCGAGTCGAACCTATGTTCGACTCGAACACCGAGCTCATCCCTAATCAACACATGTGCAACTTTTTATAATTTTCTATGAGGATGTTATTCCTGTAGATGAGAATGTTATTATTATAGATATAGATGTGTATTATTATGTATGGACACAATAGCAGTTGCTACTCAGTTTATCAGTCGGAAGGTCATGTGTTTCTGTCATTGCAGAAACTTTTCAATAAAAACCCTTCTGGTTTCACCCAGGCCCGCTCCCTTCGCACATTGGAATTATTGACCATACTTTTTCAGCATATGAGCAACAAAATTGTTGCCCAACTTGGGGCTGGGTGAAGAAAACGCAAAAAACACATACTAGCACATTATATGAAACTTACCTTAGAACAAAGTCCTCCAGCAGCGCGCTATCACCGCTGAAGACACTTTCATCTTCACCTGGTCTTCCTTCAGGGTTCCCATACTCAGGCTGTGTGAGTGGCTGGAGCCACAATGACATCACACCCACAAATGCGTGAGGGAGCCACTGTTTAGAGCACAGGGTATGCTATTCCTTTAGAGCGCATGTTCCGGTAACATCACTGGCTGCATCTACAGTAAATATCTCTTAAATGGTGCACGTTTAGGAGATATTTACAGTACCTATAGGTAAACCTTTATTATAGGCTTACCGATCGGTAAAAATCATGCATGGAAGTTTACTTCCACTTTAACATTAACCCTGTGCACAAGGTGTAGCATAGTGTGGTCACTAGTAAACTAGCCTCCTAGAATTCCCTATGATTGTGAGGATCAGGAAGCCCCAAGTTCCTAATCCTAATGATTTGTAAACTTCATAATAGGTTATATTTTGGCAAAACCATTCAACTATTTACAGCACATATCCCATGCTAAAACAATGAATGCATATTCTTAACTTCAGCTGCAGCCTCCTGGATTCTAAACTGAGTTTCTGAAAAGTTTCTGAAAAGTGCCAATGTCTCCAGGAAAACATGAGAGGTCCATTGTAAGATTTTTGTTGAAAGGATTTGCTCTTTATATACTGTTTCAGAATGTTTCAGTTGTGTAAAGCACAATAAGTTTATTTACTGCGTATTAAACAGATTTGTTAAATAGTAGTTGGGTTAATAAACCATTGAGACTAATCATAAACTATTAGCATGGGACTAATAATGAAATTGTAGATAGCATTTCATAGATGTTTGGAGGCCTGTGTGGTTGAGTAATTGTCATATGCAGGCAACTGAGATGCAGCAAGCTCACGCCATACAGTACATCACAAGAGTGACTGATAGCCTTGGCTCTCACTTTAAGTTTTCAGCTCCACATTTTAGCATAAGGGACAAACACATCTGCTCATTTCAGGAGCCAGGGGCTATAAGAGAATAGCAGAGACCCAGTGACATCATTGGAAAGGAGTAGAATTTACATATGAAATATTATCCTAAGCAGCTAGACGGATCCACAGGAGATTCTTATGCTGCCAAGTATAAGCCTAGCTTGGCACCCAGACTAATGTCACATGCAAAAGCAGTTCTACTTTATGAACAACATGCAGAGACACTCTTTGCAGTGTCAGGAGAGCACTCAGTCAACTACAGTTTCAACTTAAAAGTTGTCTATTTAGTAGAAATATTCTGTGATATAATTGTAATAGTAATAACTAGCAAAAGTGTGCCTGTTCCAGAACAGGCAGGGTAAAATGATATTAGAAAATAATATGAAATGTAATGGTGTAGGTGAAACAGTCAGTGGTGTATTTAGGTTTTGTGCTGCCCTAGGCCTGACTAAATGTATGCACCCCTAGTTTAAATATGACCCACCCCTTCCTGTCAAGACTACACCCCTTTCTGTTTAAGACACACCCTATCACCTTTAAACCTCACCCCTTCCTCTTTAGGCTCCACCTTTTTCCTCTTGGAGCTCCACCTCTTCCTTTCTATACATTAGCACTCACTATCACACACCATCAGTTTCATAATATCACAGCTTATTAGTGTATATGAATTATGTATTGATTCTAGCACGGAGCACTTTGCAGTACATGAATTTTCACTGAAGGTGGACTGTTTAATGAGTTTGCATTGATTGCAGCATGGAGCATTTTGCACATGCGAAAATCAATGCAAACTCATTAACCACTTAGAGACCACCCAGGGCATATATACTACCTGTACGATGTTTCGTGCACGAGATACTGTGGGCGCTTGCACGTGCCCGCTGCACGGCGGGGGAGCCAACTGTTGTTCCAGCGGACGCAATATCCGCCGGTCACTGGCGATCGCTCCAGAGAGAGGCAGAACGGGGATCTGCTTATGTATACAAGGCAAATCCCTGTTCTGATGCTGAAGTACACAGAGATCCTCTGTTCCTAGCAATCAGGAACAGCGATGTGTGTGTTCTTACTGTCAGTCCACCCCCCACCCCCCCCCCCCCCACTCAGTTAGTAAGCACAATTAGGGAACACATTTAACTCTTTGATCGACTCTGATGTTAACCCCTTCCCTGCCAGCGTCATTTATACAGTGACAGTGCATTTTTTTTTAGCACTGATCACTGTATTGGTGTCACTGGTCCCCAAAAAGTGTCCCTTAGTGTCAGATTTGTCCACCGCAATCTCACTAAAAATTGCAGATCGCCGCCATTACCAGTAAAAACCATTGAAAAAATTCAAAGTCCCTAAATCTACCCCATAGTTTGCAGTTGCGATAACTTAATTGGCGCAAAGCAGCATACATATTAGCCTAAATTTCTGAAATTCCTTTTTTTTTTTACATGTTTTATTGCAAAAAGTAAAAAATATTGTCGGTCTTTTTGGTTTTATAGCGCAAAAAAAACAAAAAAAAACGCAGAGGTGATCAAATACCTCCAAAAGAAAGCTCTATTTGTGGGGGAAAAAAGACATCAATTTACTTGGGTACAGCATCGCACGACTGTCAGTTAAAGTAAAGGAATGCCGTATCACAAAAAATGGCCTGGTCAAGAAGGAAGGGGGTAAATCTTCTGGGGCTGAAGTGGTTAAACAGTTCACATTCAGTGAAAGTTCATGTACTGCAGTTTGCAGTACACAAACTTTTACTGAATGTGGACTGTTTAATTAGTTTATAGCACGGATCACTTTATTGCAATAAGATCTGTATATTTATATATTTGATTGGTAGCTTGCCACACGCACATGATTACAAAAGTAATAGTAATTGATTTATTTTACCTGCTGCTGTTCTGGCTGCCTGGGGGGGTTCCTTTTGTCGTTCTCCCTCTCTCTCTCTACTCCTAGCTTCACAGACAGACCCCGCCCCCCCCCCCCTGGGCCGGGGAGAAGATGCAAAGAAAGGAACGCCGCACGGAGGAGGGTAGGCGGAGCTCAGTCTGGCCAGTCACCGGTGGTTTTATGGGGGTGCTCCCCCACCCGGCAAAGTACGCTAATCTAATGCCTGGTATGACATTAGGAAGTGCCGCGCTGTAGCAAGCCGGCGGCTGGGCGCTGTACCCGTGCGGGAGGTGGGTAGGCGGGATGCAAACACGGAGGTGGGTAGGCGTTGCATTAGGCTCCGCCCCTGCCAGTTTAATTATTTGCGGCCGATGATCGTCCGTTTTATGGGGGCGGCAGTCGTTTCGGGAGCAGCTCCCCCCGGCCAAGTATACGCCCATGCTGCCCATTACATACAGCAAGGCAAGCCGGCCACGGGAGGCGGCCGCGAGAAGCAGCATCTGAGTAGGGAGGACGGGTGGGGAGGTTTTTGTGCGGGGGGGGGTGGCTGTTTTGCCGCCCCCCACAAAGTGCCGCCCTAGGCCTAGGCCGACAAGATACAGCACTGGAAACAGTTACATGGAAAATTTCAATGTCAGTGTGGGGTGAAGCATCTGAATAGGGAGAGATGCAGGAGAGACGGGGGGTGAAGTGTCCCATTAGGAATGGAGATCAGTGTCAGGTGTAAATGTCCAGCCGGGGAGAAATACATGGGTGTTGGGGCGCCGCAGTAAGAAGAATGTTAGTTACTTTGGGGTAGTAAAAGCAGGTTGTTGACATGCAAGCATTGTGGTGAGAGCAGGTGGGTGACTTGTATGCATGGTGATTAGAGCAGGCGAGTGACAGGTGTGGTGGTGAGAGCAGGTGGGTGACTTGTATGCATGGTGATTAGAGCAGGCGAGTGACAGGTGTGGTGGTGAGAGCAGGTGGGTGAAGTGCAGGTGCAATGGCTAAAGCAGGTGGTGATGTGCAGGAGCAGTGGTGAAAGCAGTATTATGCCGTGTACACATGATCGGACATTCCGACAACAAAACCGTGGATTGTTCGCTCAAACTTGTCTTGCATACACACGGTCACACAAATGTTGTCGGAAATTCCGATCGTCAAGAACGCGGTGACGTACAACACTATAACGAGCCGAGAAAAATTAAGTTCAATGATTCCAAGCATGCGTCAAATTGATTCCGAGCATGCGTAGGGTTTTTGTGCGTCGGAATTGGATACACACGATTGGAATTTCCGACAAGAACTTTTGTTGTCGGAAAAATTGAGAACCAGCTCTCAAATATTTGTTATCGGAAATTCCGACAGCAAATGTCCGAAGGAGCCTACACAAGGTCGGAATATCCGACCAAAAGCTCACATCGAACATTTGTTGTCGGAAATTCCGATCATGTGTACATGGCATAAGGGGAGAGTGGGAGTCAGGTACAGTGATGAGAACAGTAGAAGTAGAATTGGGGTCTGGTAAAGTGGTGGAGGGGATGACCAGGATGTGCAGGCTTGATATGGAGAGCGAGGGACATATGCATACAGTATGTGGTCACAGTGCACATGTCTAGTCACTGGAATTCTGAATTTCCAAATTCCGAATTTTTTTGAATTTCCCGAATTTCCGAAAAAAGCAAAAAAACTAATGAAACGAAAACGAAAAAAAAAAAAATATTTGGCAGTGCACATGTCTATGTGGTAGTGAAAGAGTGGTTATAAGAAGCAGGATGGTGTGAAAAGATGTTAGTAATATTGGGAGCAGCAATTGTGCATGTGCGGCATTGAGAGCAAGAACAAGCAAAGTCTCCTCTGCCTCTTGCGCATTAGCACTACTATCCCCAAGATATCCTTCCACCTCCTTTTGAGGTGGAAAGCCCAGCTTTTGAGATGGAGGGTGCAAAAAATGCTCAGTATTCAATACACCTAAAAGAAGACAAAGCCTTTAGAGAGAGTTCCCTTGAATTCTGCTTGGAGATCTAGAAGATTTAAGAGAGCAAATTTCAGAACTCAAGAGAACTGGGGTCAAATCGAGAGTTTCCGACCCACATTTTCCATTAATAAAATGGCTCTATTATAATATGTATTGACTATTGTACTTTTAACAGATGAAGTACTCCAGGTTAATGGTTTGATTAGTGATTTAGCATCCTGGAACTTAAAGCTCCTGCAACTTTTCAGCAGTTGGTGGACCATACAGTGGTTGATATAAACTTTGAAAATAGCACTGGTGTATCTAGCAACCTTATTGTAGAGAACATACACAATACTTTGAGAAAGAGTTGAAGTGAGTTCTTGGAGTGAGTTTTTGGAGATGAGGTGAAACTGAGAAGTATCAGTTCTGTGGTTGTTAATCACTTTCCTGGGACATGTAGTAATGACCACAGATCCCAATAAGTTAAAAGCCATTGCCACCTGGACAAGACCCTTCTGACGATGCTTACGTCTAAAATGAAACAGTATGTGAATAAACACATATCAGCAGTGGTCTATGCATACAACAGAAGAAGCATGATGTGACAGTGTATTCACTTTACATGCTTATGTTCGGAAGAAAAGCTCAAATGCAAGCAGATTTTGCTTTTGGTATTTCTGCCAAGGGAACAACGGGTGCCATCCCCCAAAGGCTATGTCAACAGACCTGCCTACCAGAAAGCTCAAACTGCCTCTGACATTTGAGAACAGCAAAATACATGTACCTACTCCAACTCAGGAGTCCCTGACTGGTTCACCCCCTTCTAGGTGAACTCCGGTAACTTGGTAGCAACAACCTCCTCCTGAAGAAGATGAAGATGACTACTAGTACAAATATCCAAGGATAGGGTGGTGGTGGTAGTCTGATCCTATTGTTGCAAAGAGTCAAGCAACAGATTCAGCCTCCCATTAGATTGACATATGACTACAGTGGAATAGTTCTGATGAGGACATTACCACTGTATGCAGGATCACTGATGTCCAAGTGCAACAGGCCACCATACCATCCCCCTACCCTTTATCCAACACATTATGGTAGGAGGCCCCTTTGCCGCCCCCCTACCCTTCATCCAACACATTAAGGTGGGAGGCCCCTTTGTCCACAAGTTATAATACAGGCAGTCATTTAAAGCAGAGTTCCACCCAAAAGTGGAAACTCCGCTGATCTGCTTCCTCCCCCCCTCTGGTGTGACATTTGGCACCTTTCAGGGGGTACCTGTTTTTGACAGGTACCTGTCCCCTCTTCCGTGAAACTGTGCCGTGGTGTTGTCCCTCGGAAGTTCACCCTCCCTCCTCCTTCCTCAGCTGACGGGCAAGTTAGAAAGGGCATTGCACTTTGTGCATGCGCAATAGGGAACCGGTTGTGAAGCCGAAAGGCTTCCCTGACGATTTCCCTTACCACGAATGGCGGTGGCGACATCGCAGGCTCCCTGGACAGGTAAGTGTCCTTATATTAAAAGTCAGCAGCTACAGTCTTTGTAGTTGCTGACTTTTATATATTTTTTCCCCCGGCTGGAACACCGCTTTAACCCCAAGCAAACCTGAAACCCATTTGTGGGACATTCCATTACCTACACTTTATTAGACATGTGCATTTGTTTTCGTCCGAATGCATTTTCGTCCGAATTTCAGGTATTTTCGTTATCGTTTTAACAAACGAAAACGAAAGCGCAGAATCTGAAAACCGAAAGATCCGACATAAACAAATGCTTTATTTTCGTTTTCGTTGCAACAACAGTACGATATAGATAGGAGATTCGACATGACGCTGACAATAACAATCTGTGTCTATCGAACCTGTGGTCGAATGTGCCTAACCTTAACTCTATTAGTCCAAGATTATTCTACATAGAGAGAAAAGATTTGACATAGAGAGAAAAGATTTGACATAGAGAGAAAAGATTCAACATTATAGAGAGAAAAGATTCGACATAGAGAGAAAAGATCACTGCAGGAATTGGGTGGGGGAAGTAAAATAAAAATAATGATGATGATGAATGTTATTGGCTGATTGTAACCAAAGAGGAGGAGCAGTAAAATAGCTAGAACTAACTTGACAATTCAACATGAACGACGAAGATTTGACAAAGCATCGAAAAACATACAAATGTTGAATCTGTCATTGAAGGCTTATGGTGTCTGTCGAAAGTTCTAAGAAGATTCGACGGAGCAGCTAAACTGTACGACGCTGTAATCGTACATTTCCGGTCAAATGCATCCGCCCATAGGCTATAGAATTTTTTAAATATTGCTTGGCTAGAAATAATAATTAAAAAATATAATTATTACTAGTCATACAACATTAGAATTCTACTATAGCTTGTGGGTGGAACATTCGACCGGAAATGTACGATTGCGGCGGCGTACAGTTTCGCTGCTCCGTCAAATCTTCTTTAACCACTTCAATACCATGCACTTATACAGCTTCCTGCCCAAGCCAATTTTGAGCTTTCAGCGCTGTCGCAATTTGAATGACAATTGCGCGGTCATGCTACACTGTACCCAAACAAATTTTTTATCATTTTGTTCCCACAAATAGAGATTTCTTTCGGTGGTATTTGATCGCCTCTGCGTTTTTTGTTTTTTTTTGCGCAACAAATAAAAAAAGAGCGAAAATTAAAAAAAAACTATGTTTTTCTTTGTTTCTGTTAATTTTTTTGTAAATAAGTACCTTTTCTACTTCAATGACGGGCACTGATAAGGCGGCACTGAAGGGCACTGATAAGGCGACACTGATGGGCACCGATGAGGTGGCACCAATGAGGTGGCACTGATGAGGTGGCACTGATGGGCACTGATAGGCGGCACTGATGGGCACTGATATGTGGCACTGGTATGCGGCACTGATGGGCACTCATAGGCGGCACTGATTGGCACTCATAGGCGGCACTGATTGGCACTCATAGGCGGCACTGATTGGCACTCATAGGCGGCACTGATGGGCACTCATAGGCGGCACTGATGGGCACTTTTAGGCGGCACTGATGGGCACTCATAGGCGGCACTGATGGGCACTTTTAGGCGGCACTGATGGGCACTTATGGGTGGCACTGATAGGTGGCACAGACGGGCACTGATAGGTGGGCACTTATGGGCACAGATGGGCACGGATGGACACTAGTAGGTGGCACTGGTGACACTGCTGCCTAGCAATGCCAGCCACCACACATTTGTTTCTTGGTATGATTGTGCCAGTCAGTGCCCATGTGTGGGCACTGATTGGCATATTTTTTTTATATATATATTTTTTTTACTACATGTGGATGGCCATGGGGGCCATCCACATGCTTAGGGCTTCCCTGGTGGTCCTTGGGGGCTTCCCTGGTGGTCCAGTGTGGGTATCCGAGGGGGGGCTGTGCTGATAAACAATCAGCGCAAACCCCCCTGTCAGGAGAGCCGCCGATCGGCTCTCCTCTACTCGCGTCTGTCAGACGCGAGTGAGGAAGAGCCGATCAACGGCTCTTCCTGTTTACTTCCTGATCAGCCGTGATTCGACACTGCTGATCACATGGTAAAAAGCCTCCGACGGAGGCTTTTTACCGAGATCAGTGTAGCGGTGGGTCAGAGTGACCCACCGATCGCCGCGATGCGAGCCCCCCCCGGGCGCGCGGCGGCTGTTATCCCGCAGGACGTCATATGTGTGGATAACAGAACCACTTCCCGGACGTCAATTTGCTATTGACTGGGCGGGAAGTGGTTAAACATTCAACAGACACCATAAGCCTTCAATGACAGATTCGACCTTAATTAATTTAGATTTTCGGACGAATGCAATTTCTAACAAAAAACTAAATAAATAAAAACGAATTTCGGGAGTAACTAAATAAATGTATTTTTCGGACGAAAACAAAATTCCGAAACAAAATATTTCAGTGTGCACATGTCTACACTTTATATTAATAACATTTTCTTGGTTTGATGCAATTGTTGAGTTAGGTTCTTTTTTTAACTACAAAACAGATTTTTGAGGACCAAAGTGTTTCAGTGGGGGAGTGTGTAACTCTGGTCTGTAGCCCCTTTAAGCTATGCAGCCCAGGCATAATCTTCACAACCATGCTGCAACTTGGAGGCAGCAGGAGGAAAGAAGGACTCTGGTGGGCTGCATAGGTGACAATGACTTTAGCCCCACAATACTGCAAGGGTAGCCATTATAGGATGGACTGTATCTGGAAGACATTTATCAGATGTCGGAGTGGCAAGCAGCTTTCCAGGCACCCTTGAAAGTACTGGATTTGCTTATTAATGCTGGACTTTGCTGCAATTAGTGGAACTTTGCTAAAAGTGGTCCTCCTCATGCTTCTATCCTCAATCACCTGAAGATACTTTGTGAGAGCCTCTTTTTCTTTGAATTACAAATATCTTAACCACTTGCCGACTGCCCGCCGTCGATTGACAGCGGGAGAACGGCACTCCTGCGCAAATCGCTATAGCTGTACGTCATGCGCTTTAAGAAGTATAGGGGGCGCGCACGTCCCTAAGGAGCTGATGCCCATGCCCAGCGGCCGCGATCTCTGCCAGGCACCCGCGATCGCTCCTGACAGAGCGAGGACGGGGATTTGTGTGTGTAAACACACAAATCCACGTCCTGTCAGGGTAGAGGAGACAGATCGTGTGTTCCTAGTAAATAGGAACAAAGATCGGTCTCCTACCCAAGTCAGTCCTATCCCACCACAGTTGGAACACACAGTGAGGGAAAACATTTAACCCCTTGATCGTCCCCTAGTGTTAACCCCTTCCCTGCCAGTGACATTTATACAGTAATCTGTGCATTTTTATAGCACTGATCGCTGTATAAATGTTAATGGTCCCAAAAATGTGTCAAAAGCGTCCGCCGCAAGGTCGCAGTCCCAATAAAAATCGCAGATCGCCGCCTTTACTAGTAATAAAAAAAATAATAATAAAAATGCCATAAATCTATCCCCTATTTTGTAGGCACTATAACTTTTGTGCAAACCAATCAATATACGCTTTTTGCGATATTTTTTTTTTAACAAAAATATGTGGATGAATATATATCGGGCTAAATTGATTATAAATATATTTTATTTATTTTTTTTAAATTGGGATGCTTATTATAGAAAAAAGTTAAAAATAATGTGTTTTTTTTCAAAATTATCGCTCTTCTTTTTTCAAAAGAAAGTTCTATTTGTGGAATAAAATGGACATCCATTTTGATTAGGTACAACGTGGCACGACCGTGCAATTGTCAGTTAAAGCGATGCAGTCCCGTATCACAAAAAATGGCTTGGTCAGGAAAGGGGGTAAATCCTTCCGGGGCTGAAGTGGTTAAAGTGGTTATAATCCACAGACATGAAATATGAACAAAACTTATCCATCCGTAGTTTGTTCTTGTCTCAATCCAGGGCACTAAGTGCCATTTTTGTCTGCTTTCTCATTCCTCTCTTATCTGCATGATTCACTTCTAACAAGCTGACACACAAAAAAAGGTGACAGGAGAAGGAGCCCCAGCACGCAGCATGTGAATAACAGGCTCAGTTCTGTTCCTGTGTGCTTATGGGCGGGCGGGAGGGCGGGGGGAGGGGCAACGTCCCTATTCTCCAATCAGCTCTCAGCCCTCCTCACTGCACTCTGCAAAGTGTAACGTCAGCTCCCTGTATTCTATATCCTTCTGGAAACTCAGACAAGCTGTATAATTTCTGCACTTTGGATGCAGAGGAGAGAAGACTATATATAAACAGATACAACTTACTGTATGTAGGAGGACGTGTTTCATCTCTGTGTATCACCTGAGGTAAGTAACTTCACTAGGTATATGTAAAAATTATTACTACAAAGAAAATCGGATTCATTTAAAATTCTAGAATTAAAATCTGTAGTTTTAAACCGGATCTCCAGTCAGGTAGTAAAACACATTTTATTCCAGATATGTAATAATGTATTCATTAAAGTAAAAGTCTGACCAAAAATAATTTTTCTAGGTTTGGTAAAAGTTGGCATGAGTTAAAATCTCTATGTCTGCCTTGATTAACCTTGAAACAAGAGGATCCTGAAACTTGATATCCATCTAAAGCCTCGTACACACGGGCGGTTTTCTCGTCAAGAAACGACAAGAAAATTGCCGGGAGAGCTTTCTTGCCGAGAACACCGGCCGTGTGTACGAGGCTTTCAGGTTTCTCGTCAAGAAAACTGGCCAGAATCTTGACGAGAAAAATAGAGAACCTGCTCTCTATTTTCTCGTTGAGATTCTTGTCAGCCTGTTTCCCGACGAGAAACCCGAATGTGTGTATACTTACCTGTTGCCGTGGAAACCCACGCATGCTCAAAATGACTTTGACGCATGCGCGTTAGCTTCCTAGGCATAGGTAGGGTGTAGCAAGATGGCGGCGGTGGCATCGAATGTGACGAACGCACGCTCGTCGTAGTCAATGACGTCACCGCGTTCGTTCCATTCAAAAGAACGGCGGTTCTTTTGAATCGAGCGTGTGTACACTCGGCCGGCACAAGATTCTTGTCAAGAATCTCGTCAGGAAAAACAACGTGTTTTTTCCTGACGAGATTCTCGGCCGTGTGTACGAGACTTTAAAGTTGAGAAAGGTGGAGAGAGTGCAAAATCAGTCACAATTCTTCAGAGAAACCAATCAGCTTCCAGGTTTTGCTAAACCTTAATTAAACAAGCTGAAGTTAAAAGCTTATTGGTTTCTCTGCAGAAGTGTGACTGATTTTGCTTTAGTAAATAAGCCCCACAATGCCTTGAAAAAATATTCATACCACTTGAAATTTTCCTCATTTTGTCATGTTACAATTACAACCAAAACTGTTAATGAATTTTATTGGGATTTTATGTGATAGACCAACACAAAGTGGCACATAATTGTGAGTGGAAGGAAAATTATAAATGGTTTTCATTTTTTTTTACAAATAAATATGTGAAAAGTGTGGCGTGCATTAGTATTCAGCCCCCCTGAGTCAATACTTTGTAGAACCACCTTTTTCTGCAATTACAGCTGCAAGTCTTTTTGGGGATGTCTCTACCAGCTTTGCACATCTAGAGAGGGAAATGTTTGCCTATTCTTTGCAAAATAGCTAAAGCTCTGTCAGATTGGATGGAGAGCATCTGTGAACTGCAATTTTTAAGTCTTGCCACATATTCTCAATTGGATTTAGGTCTGGACTTTGACTGGGCCATTCTAACATAGGGTGACGAGCAGTGTTAGATTTCAGCCACACATAGCATTTTTATTATAGGCCAAAAAGTTCAATTTTAATCTCATGTGACCAGAGCACCTTCTTCCACATGTTTTCTGTGTCCCCCACATGGCTTCTTGCAAACTGCAAATGGGTCTTCTTATGGCTTTCTTTTTACAATGGCTTTCTTCTTGCCACTCTTCCATAAAGACCGGATTTGTGGAGTGCATGACTAATAATTGTCCTGTGGACAGATTCTCCCACCTGAGCTGTGGATCTCTGCAGCTCCTCCAGAGTTATCATGGGACCTCTTGGCTGCTTCTCTGACTAATGCTCTCCTTGCCCGGCCTGTCATTTTAGGTGGACGGCCATGTCTTGGTAGGTTTGCAGTTGTGCCATAATCTTTCCATTTTCAGATGATGAATTGAACAGTGCTCTATAATATGTTCAAAGCGTGGGATAGTTTTTTATAACCTAATGCCCCGTACACACCTTGGATGTTTTTTTCCGACGGAATTCCGCTCAAGCTTGGCTTGCATACACACAGTCACACAAAAGTTCTCTGAACTTTCGACCATCAAGAACGCGTTGACGTACAACACTACGGCGAGCCGAGAAAATGAATTTCATTGCTTCCGAGCATGCAGCAAATTGTTTCCGAGCATGTGTTGGAATTTTGAGCGTCGCAATTGCTACAGACGATCGGAATTTTCGATCTGATTTTTTTCCGTCGAAAGATTGAGAACCTGCTCTCAATCTTTTTATCCCTGACTTGTCTGGTGTGTTCCTTGGCCTTCATAATGCTGATTGTTCACTAAGGTTCTTTAACAAGCCTCTGAGGGCTTCACAGAACAGCTGTATTTATACTGAGATTAAATTACACACAGGTGGACTCTATTTACTAATTAGGTGACTTCTGAAGGCAATTGGTTCCACTCGATTTTAATTAGGGGTATCAGAGTAAAGGGGGCTAAATACAAATGCACAGCACACTGTTCAGATATTCATTTGTAAAACATTTTGAAAACCATTTATCATTTTCCTTCCACTTCACAATTATGTGCCACTTTGTGTTGGTCTATCACATAAAATCCCAATAAAATACATTTATGTTTCTGGTTGTAACATGACAAAATGTGGAAAGTTTCAAGGGGTATTAATATTTTTTCAAGGCTCATAAGAGGTCCATCATCTAAAAGCAAACATAAACAGGTTCAAGAAGATCTAATCAGACATCACTGCTGGATAAAAGCAGGAGTAGCCATACTGGAAAAATGTGGCAATTCTTTTTTCCCATTGTTATTTATTCAAGACAAAAGTGCAATAGATTAAAACACATTAAAGTGTAACTAAAGGCAAAACTTTTTTTTCATTTTGGGTAGAGAATTTTTTAATCGGATATTCCGACCGTGTGTGTGCCCCATCTGACTTTTTCCGGCGGAATTTAGAAATTCCGTTCGTCTGTAGGGAACTCTGACAGAGAAAAAAACACGCATGCTCAGAATCAAGTCGACGCATGCTCGGAAGCATTGAACTTAATTTTTCTGGGCTCGTCGTGGTGTTGTACGTCACCGCGTTCTTGACGGTTCGAATTTGGTGTGACAGCTTGAACGGAATTCCGTTGGAAAAATCCGTCGTAGTTTATCCCGACGGAAATTCCGATCATGTGTACAAGGCATAAGGGAGGGTCGTGTCGTGTTTTTTTTTTGCTATCTGTTTCCGTTTGGGGTGATTTTCCTTCACTTCCTGTTCCATAACTAAAACAGGAAGTGAAAATAATCGTTTGTTTTTCCGATCGTTAGTTTTTTATATCATAGTGAGTAAAATGTATAGGATTAGGATGGAATTTTTTTCTCAAATGAACAAATTTAAAACAGTGTATGCAGTTTTTGTTTTCATTTCAAAATCAAATGTTAAAAGCAAATAAAGTTGTGAAGTACTTTTTTCTAACGTACTATAATGTTTATTATTTTCCATGAAATTACAAAGTATGATAAACAAACAGAAAATAAAATATAATACAACAATCGTCAAGTCTCTCTAGGCATTATTTAACTTACTGATGAGATTTTCGGAATATAAAAGGTCAGCTTTAGCATTTTCAGCAACAGGAAGTTCTGTTACTGCAAGGTTCTCCAGGAGAGAAACTTTGCAATAGGTTTGCAAACAATGATTTGTTTAAGAAAACTGTATACAGCGAAGCATGAGGCCAAACATTGACAAAATAAATTTTGGGTTTACATACACAATTATGACAAGCAGCAAATTGGGACCATAAACCAGACAAGCTTCAGGTGCCACTCCAAGTGCTCATACCCACGATGCTCTGGTGACTCACACTGGTGCCGTGTGTCGGTGTAGGAAGAGCCCATCCTAGATTGAAGCACACACATGAGAATACAGGAGAAAGAATGCCACTCTCCAGGAAAACAGCTCAAGTGTAGGGAGAGTAGGTAAAAGCGGGTTCAACCTGTCCTCTCCCAGGCCAAGGCCCTGTGATGCGTTTCACCCCACCCATAGGGCTTAGTCATAGAGGTACACCAAATTGGGACTCTTAAGGTGTCATTATTCATAACAGGAAATGTATGTATCAAAGCTATAAAAACATAATTTGTATTTATTTACACTTCCATAAAATTATACTGAAATGTATTAAAACACACATAAAAGAGTGGGGTATTGTTTTTCACTAGTAGTACCACACCCATATACAAAGCATGACATTCCCATACATTTACCATTTTTCATCAAGATTTGGTAAGATCATTGTACCATTCAAGTCAAAAAGACTTTTATCCTGCAGATGATATCAATATTTTGATTGTGAGATGGTTACACATTTTGCAGATCTTGTCTGCTTCTTCAGACTGTATGGAAATATCTAAAATCATATAGGGATAGTAATAATTATAATATTATTACACATATTTTTTTTAAAAGAGAAGTAAGGAAATTGTTTTTATTTTGGAATCAAACTTACCTAGGTGGATGCAGGATCAGTCCGATGCTGCATCAGTCCCCCGTTGGCTCTAAGGCTGAGAACCTAGCGATCAAACACCACCGATCGCTCAGTTCTCAGTGCTTCCTGAGCAGAGAACTGGTGATTGTCAGTCTCCGCTGTCTGCTCTGCCCCTCCAGCGCTCACTGGTTCGCCGGGCTGTGGAAGGAGCGGCCAGGTCATGCTCTCCCATTTTGCCGAGAGGCTGAGCCGGGCACTGGTCCAGGCATGTGGGCAGATCCAGACTATATGGTCGCAATCTTTCCCAAGGCTAAACCAGCTCTGTGATGTCAGTCGACAGCTGGCTTTAGCTGAAAACGGGTCACAGGAGTGCAGAACGAGCTGAAATGCTGTGATCCACAGGAGAAGTACAGCCAAACGCGCTTCGGCTGTGCTCCTTTAATGATATTACTCCATAAACCAATACCCAAACTTAATTTGCATTTACAGTATGTAGCTACAACGTTAAAATCATTTTGTGTACATGTGTGGTACACTTTGTAGGTATCCCAAACCACCTTGGGGGAACTGCAGGAAACATAGGAAGGCTAGATGGACCATGCCCTTCCCTTTTAGATTGTAAGCTCTAATGAGCAGGGCCCTCTGAGTCCTCCTGTATTGAATTGTATTGTAACTGTATTGTCTGCCTTCATGTTGTAATGCGCTGCACAAACTGTTGGCGCTATATAAATTCTGTATAATAATAATTATAATAACAGGAACTATAAAATATAGTTTGATTACAGTAAATTACACATTATCACTCCTCCTTCTTTCCTAATAATGTTAGTGTATCTCTAAAGTGAGATTTACCTTCAAATATTCCAACCAGTCACCCCAGTTGACCTAATGGAACCCAGGGTGTATGTAGAAGTTACATTGGATCATCTACTGGGACTTTACACAACCAAACCACATAGGAGACACGTGGGCATCTCTGTGTTTCTTTACCTGACTTCTTTATATACAACATTTTTTGTCACTAATGATCCTTAATTTATCTCCATGTAACTGGATTTAGGTAGAAAAAAAAAGGTTATAGCTTTTCTCTGTGTCTGTAAAATTTTCCACTTATACAGTGGTATGGGCAGCAGATATGTACAGTGAATGTCTGAGTTTTAATGAGCTGCAAGACAGGTCACATGAGCCAATTAACAATGAGTAAGGTTTTAGGAGAGACTTGTAAAAAGCAATGAGTGGCACTACAAAAAAATGGTTTGCAGAGAAATAAGTCTGGTTTGGTGAGCAAGATTCATCTACGGATAGAAAATGTTATGTGGAGTATAACAGAAGTTAGAAATGACTTGTCAAACACAATATGTTAGTATTTATTAATCTCTGTCCATGTGCTATTTTGCTCACTCTTAAGTGTCAATTTAACTGCCAGGTCTGAACCGGTGTTAATCTTATCTGCCAATGTAACTTGTGTCAAACCGAGAAACAGCTGACACACTTTAAAACATTAAGACAGGATACCTAAACGAGAGTCTCACCGGTCAGTGTCCTTGTCCTAGTCAGAGAGGAATTATGAATAATTGAGGGGGCACCTTTAAGTCATGAAGTCACAAGAAATCATGGATAAAGAAGGCAAAATAGTGCCTCTAAGCAGATGACTCCATGAATATAAAGAAAAAAAAAGAAAAAATCAGGCTCTGGCTTAACAGATGGACTAAAGATGTGCAGAGCAGAAAGATTTACCAGTCTAAATAATTCAACGTAATGTTGTGTGGCATCAAGGGCTGTTTCAGGCTGCAACCAGCAGAAGGTACAGATGGGAAGGCAGGCCAGGCCTTTCCCACAAAACCTATTAAAAAACATTTCCGCCGCAGAGACAGTATGTTACAGCGGCACTCGGAGACTGGTGAGACATTGCTGTGCCCCAGGCACTGTTCTGCAAGGTCACCGGAGGAGTTAATCTAGAAGGCTGTGACTCACAACAACAACACTTATAACAAACACAGTTCTCCTATACCCTGTTCATTCCTATACTGGCTCTGCACTCTATGGCCTTCTTCATTTCCTCACTGTACTCTAATTCCTCCGAACAACCTCCTGCTTTATTAATACAGATGTTCAGAAATCCAAAGACCTTGAAATGAGAGGTGAGCTGATTATCACCACACACTGTTCTGTCATTGTGTGAAGCAGTATGATATTACTGTGTATGATTCTAATACTAACACTCAATCTCCATTATGCAAACCCAATCTCTAAAATCTCAGAAAAGTTTAACATGTTCTTGGAATTTCAAAAGTCTTTTTTTTTATCTGTATATTTCTTTTAACATAGTTACATAGTTTGTCTGATTAAAAAAAAAGACACAAGTCCATCCAGTTTAACCAATAAAAGGGAAAGAAAAAGTTAAATTTAGAATCCTATATACACAATCCCATACCCAAAGTTGATCCAGAGGAAGGCAAAAAAAACAGCAAAGCATGATCCAAATTGCTCCAGCAGGGGAAATAAAATCCTTCCTGACCCCTGAGAGGCAATCAGATATTCTATGGATCCACTTAACCTATAAATGTTAGTATCCAGTTAAATTTTGTACATTTAGGTAAGAATCCAGGCCTTTTTTAAAGCAAACTACTGAGCTAGACAGAACCAGCTCTTGGGGGAGTTTATTCCACATTTTCACAGCTCTTAATGTTAAAAAACCCTTACGTATTTGGAGATTAAATCTCTTTTCCTCCTTTTAAGGTGACACTAAAAGATATCCTTACTCAACAAAAAAATCCATACATATTATTACTTAACCATGTACACCTCTAATTAATGACTGTCAGGTCACCTGAAGCTAGGTGACAGATGCACACTGTTGGGGTCAGGAGTGCACCGCTAAGGTAGTGAACCCTATGGCTGACTGCTGCAGATGGAACTCTGGGTGGTTAAGGAAGGCAGGTCCACTGGAGCACTAACTGGGATCCCACAGGGAGCTAGAGCCTAAGATTCCCCAGGGCGCGGAGTCTAAGATCCAGCAGGTGTTCACCAGAACCTTTAGTGGTGAGGATGGACTGGGCTGCAACTGGATCCAGGTCGCAGCCCCCAGAGTCCCCCAGCTCACGCTCACAGTAGGCTATAGAGGATAGAGGGAAAGCAGCAGCTCAGGATACAAGAGATAGTGAGGGGATAAGCCAAAGGTCGGGGTGACTAGCAGACAAGGATAAACAAAGGACAAGCCAAAGGTCAAGGTCACAAGCAGACAGGGATAGTCGAGAACAAGCCAAGATCGGTAAAACAAAGACAGACGTAGCACACAGCAAGCAGGAACCCAAACACACAGTAGCTTAACAAACCACGTTGATCAGCACGGCTGGCTTGCAGTGCACTGGTTAATATAGAGTTCCCTGATAGGGCCTGGGGTGGAGCCATGCTTAGAGGAGAGATTACTTAAGCAGCCAGGTGAGAGTGGCTGGCCTCTGAAGCAGGACACATGGAGGAGGTAAGCTGACAGACAAACATTACTGCATACCCATGACAGTGGCCCTGTAATCTATTTTTTATGAAATTGTCTTTTACTGTTCTTTTCCACCTCCTTGTCTTCTGTGAGCTTGCAAACTTTTTGCACACGACAAGTCCAACTGTACATACTGTAGTTCTTCTTGTGGGTGAGCAAGGACTTGTGGCCACCTTCCTACATACAGTAGGACTATGAAGAAGGATTGTAGCCACACTCTTAGAGGAAGCAGGATCACAGTAGTAAAAATAAAGGAATTTCGAGATTTGGAAGAAGCTGAGAGCAATAGAAGGTACTTTTTGAGTTGAAGTAGAACTGTAAGCAAAACTTTTTTTTCCATTTTGGATAGAGTAAGGGAATGGTTATAAGCCATGTAATGTCTACGTTTGCTCTCTTTTTCCCATTGGGGAGACTTATCTTCACTTCCTGTCCCATAACCAAAACAGGAAGTGAGAAGAAATCCCTGCAAATGAAGGGAGTCTCATGGGGACCCCCAGGTCACCATAACTAGTGTCCCCATTGAAAGATTTCCCCTTTATCACTTTTCTGGGGGCAACCCAAAATTTGTGATTGTGATTTTCTCTTTTTTACTTTCACTTTCAATGATAATGGTAAACAGGACCAATAGAGACGGTGAAACTCCCTAACAGGATTACAGACAGCAATAAAAACTGATAGATGTTCTAATCCACCTCCCCTCTATCCAACATTTTAAAACATGTTTTGCCTTTAGTTATACTTTAAGAATACATACTCAACATATTTTATTTTTATTTTAAACCACCTACCTAGTGATCTTACCATGAAAGTCCTTATGTAGGCATTTGCTTTTATAAGGTGACAATGCCAAGTTTCAGTCACCTTATTGTTTTCCGACATTGTCACTCTGTCACATTCACCCCAGAAGGAGAATACATTCAGCCGTGCCAACGCACATTGGCCAATTATTGCCATTATAAGGAAGCTGGTCCACAGCGTGATGTGCAGCTGAAGTTGGAGTGAGTAGCTGTAGACAGAAAATCATTGAAAGAGGAAGAAGGAAATCAGCAACCCTGAAATGCAAAAATGGATGAAAACAGTATTTTATGAAAAAATACAGTGGGGAGAACAAGTATTTGATACACTGCCGATTTTGCAGGTTTTCCTACTTACAAAGGATGTAGAGGTCTGTAATTTTTATCATAGGTACTCTTCAACCGTGAGAGACGGAATCTAAAACAGAAATCCAGAAAATTACATTGTATGATTTTTAAATAATTAATTTGCATTTTATTTCATGACATAAGTATTTGATCACCTACCAACCAGTAAGTATTGCGGCTCTCACAGACCTGTTATTCTTTCTTTAAGAAGCCCTCCTGTTCTCCACTCATTTCCTGTATTAACTGCACCTGTTTGAACTCGTTACTTGTATAAAAGACACCTGTCCACACACTCAATCAAACAGACTCCAACCTCTCCACAATGGCTAAGACCAGAGAACTGTGTAAGGACATCAGGGATAAAATTGTAGACCTGCACAAGGCTGGGATGGGCTACAGGACAATAGGCAAGCAGCTTGGTGAGAAGGCAACAACTGTTGACGCGAATATTAGAAAATGGAAGAAGTTCAAGATGGTCAATCTCCCTCGGTCTGGGGCTCCATGCAAGATCTCACCTTGTGGGGCCTCAATGATCATGAGGAAGGTGAGGGATCAGCCCAGAACTACACGGCAGGACCTGGTCAATGACCTGAAGAGATCTGGGACCACAGTCTCAAAGAAAACCATTAGTAACACACTACGCCGTCATGGATTAAAATCCTGCAGCACACGCAAGGTTCCCCTGCTCAAGCCAGCGTATGTCCAGGCCTGTCTGAAGTTTGCCAATGACCATCTGGATGATCCAGAGGAGGAATGGAAGAAGGTCATGTGGTCTGATAAGACAAAAATAGAGCTTTTTGGTCTAAACTCCACTAGTCGTGTTTGGAAGAAGAAGAAGGATGAGTACAACCCCAAGAACACCATCCCAACCGTGAAGCATGGAGGTGGAAACATCATTCTTTGGGGATGCTTTTCTGCTAAGGGGACAGGATGACTGCACCGTATTGAGGGGAGGATGGATGGGGCCATGTATCGTCAGATCTTGGCCAAAAACCTCCTTCCCTCAGTAAGAGCATTGAAGATGGATCGTGGCCGGGTCTTCCAGCATGACAACAACCCGAAACACACAGCCAGGGCAACTAAGGAGTGGCTTCGTAAGAAGAATCTGAAGGACCTGGAGTGGCTTAGCCAGTCTCCAGACCTGAACCCAATAGAAAATCTTTGGAGGGAGCTGAAAGTCCGTATTGCCAAGCGACAGCCCCGAAACCTGAAGGATCTGGAGAAGCTCTGTATGGAGGAGTTGGACAAAATCCCTGCTGCAGTGTGTGCAAACCTGGTCATAAACTACAGGAAAAGTATGATCTCTGTAATTTCAAACAAAGGTTTCTGTACCAAATATTAGGTTCTGCTTTTCTGATGTATCAAATACTTATGTCATGCAATAAAATGCTAATTAATTTCTTAAAAATCGTACAATGTGATTTTCTGTATTTTTGTTTTATATTCCGTCTCTCACAGTTGAAGAGTACCTATGATAAAAATTATAGACCTACATGCTTTGTAAGTAGGAAAACCTGAAAAATCGGCAGTGTATCAAATACTTGTTTTCCCCACTGTATATGATGCACTGTACTGTAGCAAGCGATGTTATCCAATTGGAGTTTACATCTACTTTAGTTTGGCTATGTTAAGGGTTTCAAAGGGGTTGTAAAGGCAGAAGTTTTTTTTTATCTTAATGCATTCTATGCATTAAGATAAAAAGCCTTCTGTGTGCAGCAGCAGCCCCAGCACCCCCTTATACTTACCTGAGGCCCCTCTCTGTCCAGCGATGTCCACCAATGTCTCAGCCATCCGAGATTCTCCTTCCTGATTGGCTGAGACACAGCTGCGACACCATTGGCTCCCGCTGCTGTCTATCAAAGTCAGCTAGCCAATGAGGGGAGAGAGGGGGTGGGGCAAGGTTGGGGCTTAGTGTCTGAATGGACACATGGAGCTGAGACTCGGCTCGGGTGCCCCATAGCAAGCTGCTTGCTGTGGGGGCACTGAACAGGAGGGAGGGGCCTGGAACAATGAAGAGGCACCCGAGAAGAGGACCCAGGCTACTCCGTGCAAATCCACTGCAACAGAGCAGGTAAATATAACATGTTTGTTATTTTTATAGGAAAAAAACAAGTCTTTACAATCACTTTAACCCTTCCCTTCTCCCCTCCCTCTAAAACTCAAAAAGTTATGACTATACACACACTTTAAATAGGGGTGGGGGGGTTGTTCAGTTGGGACGCAGACTGTAATATACTCCTGCACAGGTAGGATGTTCCCAATATAACACATTCTGGGTTATAATATTATTAAAGCTATTTCTATGATAAGTCAAAAAACAGTCCGGCTATGTTTAGAGTAAAACATTTATATTACCACATGGTTTTTACAATGTCTCCTGATATTTATCCTGGCCACTGATAATGGAAAAAATGAGCAATTCCAGCTATTTCAAGAATATCCTTTTAACTGTCTCCATTTCTAAGGTCTCTCTGGAGCAGTCAGATGAACTTTAACCTTTCCATCAAAATGAAGAAAAGCACCCACACCCTCCTTGGTTGCATTATTCCTGGGACTGACCTGTGTGTCTGTAGAGTGCAAACTATTTGTTTTGACTGGCTTGTATAATTAATCCGATCCCTTGGAAAATCCTGGCTTGGATGGACTTGACAAGAAGCCCTTAGTTTCCTTTTACATTACAGAGGACAAAAGGGGAGAACCAGAGTAATAATAATCTTTATTGTTGTATGCTGATAACAGTTTCACTCAGACTACAGGCTAGCTCTCTTCTGTTACACTAAAAGATGGACATTCTTTCATATGAGAGGTCTTCATAAACTGGCTATCTATAGCAAATGGCTATAATAGGTTTAAACATCCTAATGCAACCCATAAATATCCTTCCTAAATCTTACAAATGGTTCAGTCTAGATGACAAAGGCACCTCTGACCCTCCTACGGGCAGCACAATATCATACCTCCAAACTTTTTGAGATGGGAATGAGGGATATCTATTAGCAAAAGTATGTAGGCATAGGACACCCCTCCCCCCCGCCGGACACGCCCCCGTACAGATTCATTATACAAAAAAAATAAAAAATTAGTCAAACCCCCAAGTGCTTTTTTTTTTAGCCACTACTATTCCTTTAGGCTGGTTCACATCTAAGCTGCATGCAGCTTACAGCAGGGGTCCGGTGGGTCCCTGTTCACTGTTTCAGGTCCGATTTCAGCTTGAATTTTTGGCCGAATTCGGACCTGAAATGGACCAAAAGACGAACAGGACCGGGTGCAAATTCGCACTGGAGCCGCAGCGGAAATATGTAAACCGGATACATAGAGAGACGGTCACAATCTCCTGCTATTGTGAATTGGATGTGGGGAATCCGCATCCAATTCTCAGTAGTGTGAACCCAGCCTTATACTGGCTTTTGAAATTTACAAATGCAGCAATTTAGAAATTGGATGAAAGGTTTAGCACTGGGGAACACTTTTTGAAAGATAAAAAGTGCATTTTATTTAGAACTATATAGATCAGACCAAAATGAGCGAATAATGAGGAGGAAAGCGGGACAGAGGGACTTTATTCCAAATCAGGGATAGTCCCTCAAAATCAGGGACAGTTGGGAGTTATGAAATCCACTGCAAAGAAGGTTCCTCTTCTATATTTTATTGTGCTTTAGGCCTCATGCCCACTGGCGTTTTTACAGCTGCGTTTTTTGCAGCTTAAAAACGCCTGTCCATGTTATTGTAAATATTTTTTTTTCTTTTGAAAAAAAAAAAAAAAAACGTCGGAGCTAAAAACGCGACCGCGCGTTAGTGCGCGTTTTTTGCGCGTTAGTGCGCGTTTTTGCGCGTTTTTTGACGCTCGCGTTTTTTCCTGCCAAATTCTGACGCTGAGGAACGCACTGGCACTGGGTTTTTTTTTACAGCTTACAAACGCCTATGCTCTTTACAGCTCAAAAACGCCTAGGTGGGCATGAAGCTATAGACTAACATGGACAGGCGTTTTTAAGCTGTAAAAAACGCTCAAAAACGCGGCTGAAAAAACGCCCGTGGGCATGAGGCCTTAACATTACTGATTTTTCCTATCACAAAACATTTACTATGAGCACTGAATGACTGAGACATTCCTTTGTAGGTCTGCTCAGAAAAAAAACATTCCTATGAGGTCCTCTCTCCTTATGGGATGCTTATTTACATACATTTCTGAGGAAGTGTTAATGCCTTTCTGCTTGTACTTAGTAAGCAAGTGAAGTCACAATTATTACACTTCATGTATTAAAGGGAAGCTCCAGTCTCCCCCCAAAAAATGTAAATTCAGTAGGTACAAATAATGTAGCTGCTGACTTTTAATATAAGGACACTTACCTGTCCAGGGATCCAGCGATTCTTCAATCGGCTTCAGGGACAGGTACAAACATCTTCACTAAGGGAGACCGTGAGTCGCCCTGCGCTTTGCGAATGGTTCCGCCATTTTCTGGGACCTGTGAGTGTCCCAGAAGGCAGCGGGGGGAAGTAGGAGAGACTGTAAATGCTCGTAGATCGCCGTAGCGATCTTACCCAGAAGTGGGAGTGAGTACCTGTCAAAACCAGGTACCTGCTTGCCCCTTGCCCCCAAAAGTGCCAAATGTGGCAGTGGAGGGGGGGAGGGTGTGAACAAGCAAAGCTTCCCCTTTTGGGTGGAGGTCCCCTTTAAAGTCTTCAATCTGTAGTATGATAGTATAGCAGGGCCCAAAATTTCAAGTCCTGAGCTACTAGCCAGGCCTTAAGGGTTACTCGCCACGAGTTGCCCTGCCCCTAATTCCACCTCTAAACATGCCCTCATAAATTATCTAATGAAATGACACTTAAATGTTTTATGCAGAATTAAGTTACAAAAATAAATATTAATGAAGCCTCACCTGTGCCAATCAATGAAGCCTCACCTGTGTCCATCAATGCAGCCTCACCTGTGCCCATCAATGCAACCTCACTTGTGCCCAACAATGCAGCCTCACATGTGCCCATCAATGTAGCCTCACCTGTGCCCAACAATGCAGCCTCACCTGTGCCCATAAATGCAGCCTCACCTGTGCCCAACAATGCAGCCTCATCTGTGCCCAACAATGCAGCCTTAAATGTGTCCAACAATGCAGCCTCACCTGTGCCCATCAATGCAGCCTTCCCTGTGCCCAACAATGCAGACTCACCTTTGCCCAACAATGCAGCCTCACCTGTGCTCATCAATGCAGCCTCACCTCTGCCCAACAATGCAGCCTCACTGCTCATCAATGCAGCCTCCCCAGTGTCCATCAATTCAGTCTCACCTGTGCCCAACAATGCAGCCTCATCTGTGTCCAGCAATGCAGTCTCATCTGTGTCCAATAATGCAGCCTCACTTGTACCCATCAATGCAGCCTCACCTGTGTCCATCAATGCCACTTCACCTGTGCAGGGGAAGAGAGAGGAGAGGAAGAGGATTGCCGGCCGGATCATCACGGAGAGAGGAACATCGCTGTAACAGCTTTCATTTGAATTGCCGAGAGTGTTCCCCCCGCGCTCGCCATCACATGAGGCTGGATGATATACATCAGACGTCCTGGCATTGGACCGGTGTTCTGTCTATCAAAGTACCCGGGCCAGGAGGCGGGGCTGTATGTGATGGCAAGCGCGGGGAACACTCGGCAATTGAAATGAAAGCTATTACAGAGATTTTCCCCGCTCTCTGATGATCCGGTCGGCTCTCTTTTCCCGTGGGCGATCATTGGGAGAAGGGTTCAGATTCAACCCCGCCTGCCGGCGGTGCTAGCTCCCTCCTCTGAGGCAGCCCCACACTCACCAGAAATAATTTTCCACTCGCAAAGTGCGAGAAGGCAAGTGTAAATTTTGAGGGCTGTAGTATAGTATACTATATGTATGTACACAGGCGTGGTGAGTGGGAAGAACTATCTTGATACTCAGGAAACCACTCACCCTATAAAATCAAGGAAGGCAGCATTGAAGGCTCTTGCATGCGCAGTGTGTATTTAGTAACTAAAATGCCCTATTTTCAACTGGCATTGGCACATCCTGATTTTATTGGGCTCCTTTTTCAAAACAAGTGCAGCTCTATCTGCCATCAACAATTATTTTTTGTGAACCCCAAAGTAAAATCTGCATTACCCCTTGATCTGCATTGCCCCTTGATCTAAACCAAGGCTGCCCAAAGTGGTCAGTATTGACCCCTGGACTTTCCAATGCATCAAATGGGGGTCAGTAAATGTTTGGAGATCAATAGGTGGTAGATTAATTATAGAAGGTCAGTTTGGGTCAGTTAATCTTCTGATAAAGATCCACAACAATCCCTAGTCCTAAAAGTGAGGGTGCTAGCAGCCAGACTGTTATCTAGGGTTGGATGGTAAACCGTCAGCAAGAGCAGCCATCAGTTGGCTCTATCAACTGTGTGTTGTTATTTGCCTTGTTTACCAGTCTGCTTTGCATTGTGTCAGTGACCTTCCACTCTCCCCCCTATCAGAAAGCATAAACCTACATGTCAAACTCTGTTAGAGAGCCAGTGAGTACACCTATAGAGTAGTGATGAGCCGAACACCCCCGGGTTCGGTTCGCACCAGAACCCGCGAACGGACCGAAAGTTCGTACGAACATTAGAACCCTATTAAATACAATGGATGCGAACGTTCGAATTCTAAAGTGCTAATTAGAACAACTATTATGCATGTTATTGTCCTAAAAAGGGTTTGGGAACCCGGGTTCTGCACCAGGGGACATGTATCAATGCAAAAAGAAGTTTTAAAAACGGTCGTTTTTCGGGAGCAGTCATTTTAATGATGCATAAAGTGAAAAAAAAAAAGTCAAATATTCCTTTAAATATCGTACCTGGGGGGTGTCTAAAGTATGCCTGTGAAGTGCCACGTGTTTCCCGTGTTTAGAACTGTCCCTGCACAAAATGACACTTCTAAAGGAAAAAAAAAGCCATTTAAAACTGCTTGCGGCTTTAATGTAATGTCTGGTCCCGGTAATATGGATGAAAATCTTTAAGAAAAATGGCATAGCTACCCCATGACCCCCCCCCCCCTACCCCAGCCCATTACCAGCCCCTTTGGGTCTTGTATGGATATTAAGGGGAACCCCGCACATAAAATAAAAAGGGCCCTATATACTCTGAACAGCCGTATACAGGCGGTGCATACAAGACAGGGACTGTAGGTTTGTTCTTATGTAGAATCTGTTTGTAATTTTGAACAGGTACATTGTTGAAGTGTAGCTCCAGCCCAAAAATCTATTTTTAAACTTTTTGGAAAACATAGGTAAGGGTTATCACCCCTGTAACATTTGTTTTGCTGTCTGTGCCCCTGTTCAGAACATTTCACCTCACTTTCCGTCCCAATGACAACTGTTTTTGAAATGTGGTGTTTTTCTTGAAACAAGGATTGCTGATAAAGCATCAGTACAGAGGAGACACCTTTCTCCCATATTTATTCTTACAGGAGAGAATTTTCCTTCCTAGTGGTAGATTTCCTCTCACTTCCTGTTGTCTTCTTGCGTTTGCAAGTAGGAGTCGTTTGTAAGTTGGATGTTTGAAAGTAGGGACCTGCCGTATATACTCTGCAGAAATAGGCCCCTTAGTTGTTGGTGTTGGCACAACACTGTAAGCACTCACAGTTACTCTTGGTTGGTGCTGGAACGCCCTGCTGTCAACTATTATATCAGGAATTTTAATTACATATAATTGTTGAACAGTGGTAGTAAAAATTGGGCCTTTGATGGTGGTGCTGGTGCCACAACACTGTAAGCCCTGACAGTTACTCTTGGTGGGTGCAGCAATGGGCCCTGCTGTGAATTATTAGATCAAGAATTGTAATTGCATGCCCCTGTTGAACAGGGGCTGAAAAATTGGGCCTTTCGTGGTGGTGGTGGTGGTGGTGGCGTTGCCACAACACTGTAAGCCCTCAGAGTTACTCTTGGTGGGTGCAGCAATGGGCCCTGCTGTGAATTATTAGATCAAGAATTGTAATTGCATGCCCCTGTTGAACAGGGGCTGAAAAATTGGGCCTTAGGCACTGGTGGCACAACACTACAACCCCTCACAGATACGTTACTTGGAGCACAGCAATGAGCCCTGTTGCAAAGTATTGCTTCAAAAATTGTAATGACACGCCCCTGTTAAACAGGGGCTGAAAAATTGGGCCTTAGGCACTGGTGCCACAACACTCCAACCCCTCACAGATACTGTACTTGGAGCACAGCAATGAGCCCTATGGCAAATTATTGCTAAAAAAATTGTAATTACACGCCCCTGTAAAACAGGGGCTGAAAAATTGGGCCTTAGCCACTGGTGGCGGCACCCATAAACAAAAATGATCTTCCAAGCTATCATCATCAATCGTATCATTGAGGACTCGGAGGAGGAGGATAGCCAGTCAACATAACAGCACAGGCACTCAGCATCAGCATCAGTCTTGAAGGGATGTGACATGTTAAAATCAATTAGTCTGTTATATCAGCATCAGGTGTGTGGTAGCTGGTGGTGATCCAAGACTGGTTCATCTTGATGAAAGTCAGTCGATCAACCGAGTCGGTGGACAGGCGCACCCTGTGATCCGTGACAAATCCTCCAGCAGCACTGAATGTGCGTTCCGAAAGAACGCTGGATGCAGGACAGGCCAGTAGCTCAATTGCATACTGTGCAAGCTCTGGCCAGTGATCCATCCTCAAGACCCAGTAAGCCAGAGGATTTTCGGTGGGGAAGGTGTCCAAGTCTGACCTTGCCCCTAGATATTCCTGCACCATGTTTATCAGACGCTGGCGATGGTTGCTGGAACCGATCATACTTTGGGGCTGCGGACTAAAGAATTGTCTGAACGCATCGGTCAGACGGCCACCTTCCCCACCGCTCCTTCTTTGACTGGCCGAAGCCTCAGCAACTCGTTGTCCAGGACCAGGAGTTTGTAACCTCCCAGTCTCTGGGAACGCGTTGCACAGACCTTTCTGCAAGGCCTCCCGGAGTTGTCTCATCCTCTGCTCCCTCTGCGAAGGTAACATAAGGTCCGCAACCTTACCCTTGTACCGTGGATCAAGGAGAGTGGCCAGCCAGTAATGGTCCCTCTCCTTGATCCGAAGAATACGTGGATCCTTCCGCAGACTTTGCAGGATCAGGGAGGCCATGCAGCGTAGGTTTGCTGAGGCATTCGCTCCGGAGTCCTCTGGGTCACTAAGGACGACATGATCCGCAGCCACCTCCTCCCAGCCACGTACAAGTCCACTGGTTTCTTGGGACTGTAAATCATCCCTAAAAGACTGCTGCTGATGATGCTGAGTGCCAGCCTCCACCTCCATGCTGACACAATCCTCCTCCTCCTCCTCCTCTTCCTCTTCCTGTGCGATGGGTGGGACAGAAGGAACACTGTCTGGGTAAAGGGGGCCTTGAGAGGCAAGGAAGTCCTCCTCTTCCTGCCTCTGTTCTGCCTCAAGTGCCCTGTCCATTATTCCACGCAGCGTGTGCTCCAACAGGTGGACAAGAGGTACAGTGTCACTGATGCATGCACTGTCACTGCTCACCATCCTCGTGGCCTCCTCAAATGGTGCCAGGACAGTGCATGCATCCCTGATCATGCCCCACTGGCGTGGAGAAAAAAAAACAAGCTCCCCTGACCCTGTCCTGGTGCCGTAGTCGCACAGGTACTCATTGATGGCCCTCTGCTGCGTGTGCAGCCGCTGCAGCATGGCCAACGTTGAGTTCCACCTGGTGGGCATGTCACATATAAGGCGGTTCTTGGGCAGGTTCAACTCCTTTTGCAGCTCAGCCAGGCGAGCACTGGCATTATAAGATCTGCGGAAATGCACACAGACTTTCCTGGCCTGCCTCAGGACATCCTGTAAGCCCGGGTACCTGCCCAAGAACCGCTGCACCACCAGGTTAAGGACGTGAGCCACACAGGGCACATGGGTCAGTTGTCCATGTCGGAGGGCGGAGAGGAGGTTGGTGCCATTGTCGCAAACCACCATTCCTGGCTTAAGCTGGCGTGGCGTCAACCACCTCTCGGCCTGGCCCTGCAGAGCAGACAGGACCTCTGCCCCAGTGTGGCTTCTGTCCCCCAAACACACCAGCGCAAGCACGGCATGGCATCTTTTTGCCTGCGTACTTGCGTAGCCCCGTGAACGGCTACGGAGCACCGCTGGTTCATAGGACAAACCACAGGAAGAGGCCATGGAGGAAGAAGAAGAGGAGGGGGTGGAGGAGAGAGGTGTGTCACAACCAGTAGTAGCATTTTGGAGGCGTGGCGGTGGAACAACCTCCAACACTACTGCACCTTGTCCTGCATCCTTCCCAGCTGCCAAAAGAGTGACCCAATGGGCCGTGAAAGAAAGGTAACGTCCCTGTCCATGCCTGCTGGACCATGAGTCAGCGGTAATATGCACCTTACCGCTGACCGCCCTGTCCAGCGAGGCCAAGACATTGCCTTCCACATGCCGGTAGAGAGCCGGAATAGCCTTCCGTGAGAAAAAGTGACGTTTGGGAACCTGCCACTGAGGAACCGCACATTGCACAAACTCACGGAAGGGGGCCGAGTCTACCAACTGAAAAGGCAGCAGTTGAAGCGCTAGCAATTTAGCCAAGCTAGCATTCAACCGCTGGGCATGTGGATGGCTGGGAGTGAACTTCTTTCGACAGTCCAGCAGCTGGGGCAGGGAAATTTTTCTGCTAGAATCGGACGTCGGTGTACTGCTAGCAGAGTGGCCGCAAGTACTTGGCTGTGACACACCTAATTCTACACCTTCATTCCTCTCAGTGCATGTTTCAGAGAGGACTGAAGTTATAGTGGGGTTGGAGATCCCAGCTGATGCGGTGCAAGGAGAGGTCCGCTTTGTTCTTTGGTGTAGGTCTTTGAGGTAGGCTTGCCAACGAGCTGCATGGCAGGTCAACATATGTCTGGTCAGGCATGTGGTACCCAAGCGGCTGATGTTTTGGCCACGCGATATACGCTTGAGACATATGTTGCAAACAGCAGCTGTGCGATCTGATGCACTAGCCCCAAAAAAGGCCCACACCAAGGAACTTTTTGAATGACGGGCAGAGGCAGCGCCCTGCACAGGCGGAGCTCTGCGGTGTGATTCCGTCGGTGTACTGCCCTTACGCTGGCCACCAAAGGGCATCCTGCCTCGTTGGAGATGTGCCTCCTCCTCATCCTCCTCCTCCTCCTCTCTCCTATTAGGCACCCACGTGGAGTCAGTGACCTCATCATCCCCTCCCTCCTCATCACTGGAGCCAATCTGGCAGTATGCTGCAGCTGCTGGAACATGACTGCCAGATTGGTGTCCTTCTTGAGCATCCCCTCTGTCTGCTCTCACGCTACTGCCTTCCTGTAGCTGGGTTTCATCATCAGACCCTTCGAAACGCTGGGCATCCTCCTGGAGCATGTACCCAACACTGTGCTCAAACAGTTCGGGGAACTCCTCAGGAGGAGGACATGGTGGGTCTAGGGAAGGAGTGACTGATGATGAGTCTGACATTGATACCAGGGAAGAGGACGCTTTGGCAGCTGCTTTGCCAGTACCCTGAGCCTGGGTGAGAGAGGATGAGGAGGAGGAGGAGGGCTTGGTCATCCACTCTACCAAGTCTTCGGCATGATGTGGCTCAACATGTCCAGCTGCCGAAAAGAAGGACAAGCGTGTCCCATGGCCATGTGCTGATGACAATGCACCGCGTCCACGACCAGCACTGTTGCCCCCAGACACAGAGCCTGCTTGCCCTCTTTTATTGCCTCCTGACTGTCTGCCTCTCCTTGTTTGCCTTCCAGACATTCTAATAGATGGCCTGCAGGGAGATGGGAAAAAAGCAATAAGGGCTACCTTCAGGTGTCCTTCTCTGTCCCTTTACTTAAGGATTTCTAAATATGGTTGAGGATTATTGCTTTTGCACAGAATAGCACAACGACAATTTCCCTGACTGTCCAAAAAACAAGGATTTCAAAGATGGTTGATGAGGAATGCTTTGGCACACTATAGCACAAGGAGAATTCCCCTCACTTTCCTTCTTTGTCCCTAGAAACAAGGACTGGCACAGTGAAAGAAACTGACACTCTCCCTACCTACAGTTTTCTGTCCCTAGAAAAAATGTTTTTTTAAAGCACACTATAGCACAAGGAGAAATCCCCTCACTTTCCTTCTTTGTCCCTAGAAACAAGGACTGGCACAGTGAAAGAAACTGACACTCTCCCTACCTACAGTTTTCTGTCCCTAGAAAAAATGTTTTTTTAAAGCACACTATAGCACAAGGAGAATTCCCCTCACTTTCCTTCTTTGTCCCTAGAAACAAGGACTGGCACAGTGAAAGAAACTGACACTCTCCCCACCTACAGTTTTCTGTCCCTAGAAAAAATGTTTTTTTAAAGCACACTATAGCACAAGGAGAAATCCCCTCACTTTCCTTCTTTGTCCCTAGAAACAAGGACTGGCACAGTGAAAGAAACTGACACTCTCCCTACCTACAGTTTTCTGTCCCTAGAAAAAATGTTTTTTTAAAGCACACTATAGCACAAGGAGAATTCCCCTCACTTTCCTTCTTTGTCCCTAGAAACAAGGACTGGCACAGTGAAAGAAACTGACACTCTCCCTACCTACAGTTTTCTGTCCCTAGAAAAAATGTTTTTTTAAAGCACACTATAGCACAAGGAGAAATCCCCTCACTTTCCTTCTTTGTCCCTAGAAACAAGGACTGGCACAGTGAAAGAAACTGACACTCTCCCTACCTACAGTTTTCTGTCCCTAGAAAAAATGTTTTTTTAAAGCACACTATAGCACAAGGAGAAATCCCCTCACTTTCCTTCTTTGTCCCTAGAAACAAGGACTGGCACAGTGAAAGAAACTGACACTCTCCCTACCTACAGTTTTCTGTCCCTAGAAAAAATGTTTTTTTAAAGCACACTATAGCACAAGGAGAATTCCCCTCACTTTCCTTCTTTGTCCCTAGAAACAAGGACTGGCACAGTGAAAGAAACTGACACTCTCCCTACCTACAGTTTTCTGTCCCTAGAAAAAATTTTTTTTTAAAGCACACTATAGCACAAGGAGAAATCCCCTCACTTTCCTTCTTTGTCCCTAGAAACAAGGACTGGCACAGTGAAAGAAACTGACACTCTCCCTACCTACAGTTTTCTGTCCCTAGAAAAAATGTTTTTTTAAAGCACACTATAGCACAAGGAGAATTCCCCTCACTTTCCTTCTTTGTCCCTAGAAACAAGGACTGGCACAGTGAAAGAAACTGACACTCTCCCTACCTACAGTTTTCTGTCCCTAGAAAAAATGTTTTTTTAAAGCACACTATAGCACAAGGAGAAATCCCCTCACTTTCCTTCTTTGTCCCTAGAAACAAGGACTGGCACAGTGAAAGAAACTGACACTCTCCCTACCTACAGTTTTCTGTCCCTAGAAAAAATGTTTTTTTAAAGCACACTATAGCACAAGGAGAAATCCCCTCACTTTCCTTCTTTGTCCCTAGAAACAAGGACTGGCACAGTGAAAGAAACTGACACTCTCCCTACCTACAGTTTTCTGTCCCTAGAAAAAATGTTTTTTTAAAGCACACTATAGCACAAGGAGAAATCCCCTCACTTTCCTTCTTTGTCCCTAGAAACAAGGACTCGCACAGTAAAACACACTGACACTCTCCCTACCTATCCTTCTCTTTCCCTAAACTAAAGGAATCCAGGTTAAGCAAGAAAGAAATAAATGTCACTGTCGCTGCCTATGCTTGTCTTTCCCTGCTCCGGAACACACTACACTAGGCCGCCGTGCTGGCGGCCTTTTATAGTGTGGGGCGTGTACTAAACACCCTCAGCAATAATTGGCCACAGGCATCCTGCCTGTGGCCAATCATTGCTCTCCTCGCTGCCGGCGCTGTGATTGGCCAAGCATGCGGGGTCACAGTGCATGCTTGGCCAATCACAGCGCCTGGATGACACTGCGATGGCGTAGTGCATTGTGGGCCGTTCGCGTCACTCGAATTTGGCGCGAACGGCCCAAATCGTTCGATCTTCGTCGAACGATCGAACAGCCGATGTTCGAGTCGAACGTATGTTCGACTCGAACACGAAGCTCATCCCTACTATAGAGATAAGAGTGGTGCCAAAGAACTAAAAATGTGGCATTGTAACATTCATAATGATGACTACCAGAAGGACATGTTGACATTATTCAGAAGAATATATATGTAGCACTGGGCTGGGCACTTTAATTCCTGCCCAGTAATGCTGAAAATAAACAGTATAAAGGATATTATTTTCTCCTCTTTCTTGGGATGCACAGCTGCAGGGAGAGAGCAGGTTTGACTGTGCCCTGACTGGCTGTTGCTACAGCTAAAGAGGACCTGCCGATAGCTGTCCTGGGGTAAGAGAACTTCTAATTGGCTACCTAGGCCAGGCTGGCTTCGGATTAGCTGCTGGTTGTGCTAAGCCCCACTGACCAAAGGGAGAAGAGTAGGGGACCCTCATGGGTTTCAGGAAGAGTCTCTGGGGACCAGAGAGAATGCTGGCAGTGTCATGTACCTGGTCTTGAGGCCAAAATGATGAGAGGGCTCTCCTAGCGGTTGAGTGCACAACACCCCTGAGAATGGTGACAGGGGATGCTGAGCCCAAAGAAGCAGGGGTTGCCAGCTGTACTGAAGATAAGTAGTGCTGTAGCAGTGCGACCTTTTCAGATAGATGAAGAGGGCAGCTGGTCCTGGGGAGGATACTGGATCATGCAGGCAGAACACAGCAGGAGAGTAGCAGTAGGCAGATCACAGCAAGCAGGTCAAATCAGGCAAGGCAAGACAAGAGACAAGGCCAGGACTGAGTGCCAGGATCAGAACACTGTAGTCTGCAGAGTAGAGATCAGGAGCGTAGTCAGGGGCTAGCTGAGGTCATACACAGGAGGCAGACAGGAACAGATCCATGGAGAAAGCTGACTGATGTCAGAGCCAGGAGAGAAACAAGGGTAAGTCCAGAAGCAAGCTGGGCTGGTAACAGGAAATCCAGAAGCATAAGCGCACAGGAGCACAAGGAACAGGAAACTGAAGACCAGTCAGCAAGGTCTTAGAGCATCTGTCATCCTTATAAAGGCCAGGGGGCACCAGAATCGAATGCATGCGGCGTGCGCAAGAGCGCACATTTCTGCACAAGCGGGCTTGCTGACCATGCTGGATATTGGCAAATGTGTCAGGTCTATGAGCCAATATTCTCTGGCTTATCCCCTGACAGGCAGCGGGGGAAGTGTGAAGTAGTGACCCACTTTGCTGCAGAATTGTGTGTGTCCTAGGAAATGTGGTTAGAAAAGGGGGCACATAACTGGGAGCTGCTGCTGCCGTAATCATTGCTATGTGCCTGGGATGAAAGTATCTGGAGCTCAGTAATGTTGCTGCTGTGGTGGGCAAAGTTGCAAAAGTCTTGCATGAGGAGGAGAGAACTGCTGTGATAGAGAGAGTCAAAGAGACCTGGAGGTTATGCTTTACCAGGACTACATGACTGTGTAATAAGCCTGCTGAGACCCCTTAACTGCAATACTGTTTTCTGGATGTTCTGCTGCTGCAGGCTACCGTTTCAAAGACTGTCTGCTTGTTTGCAAAAGCTGCAGTGAATTCTGCTGCTGTAGGTTGACAGCAGTTCTACTGTTCTACAGACTGTGTTTCTGTCCAGAGACTGTACTACCGTTAGAGTGCACCAGCATTTCTGCTGTCCAAAGCATCCTATTGTTCCTGCTCACTACAACGTATATTATGTCACCCAATAGGACATTTATGAATTAATGGCTATACGACAAGTGACGGCGCAAACAAACCAAAAAAAAAGGATAGTACCCAGAACAATTAGTAAATTAATATATGTATGGTATGAATTAATGGCTATACCATCCAGATCTGCTATTTCAAATTTGAATCAGTGTCAGTGGACTGACTCTTTGCTATATATCAATAGGACTAAACACAAACCCACGGAAGTACCCATCACTCCCATATGTCAAATGCAGCAAGAGAGTTTAGCAAAACCAGCTGCTTGTCAATAATGTGAATGCGAAGTAAACCTTAGTAGTAGCACTGAGAACCTGTCATAACCACTAATATTGGGCAAAGCAATTGTACAGAAATCCCACAACCGGATTCCATAAACTGAAGAGGTTCATGCTATGTTCAGTTTTCCAGCATCTGTCTATAATTGTATTTTAGGCTTGTGTGTCCTTAAAATTTCTCCTTAAATGTACTACATTTATCATTTAAATTTATAGAATAACATTTAGTTGCTATCAGTTATAAAAAGTGATACCACCTAGGTCCTGCTTGATGGGTTAAACTGTTTCAGACATTCATGCAATAGAAGAGTTAAAACCTACCCTGGAGCAGTGAAAGCTGAGCTGTGTAATTGAGTTTTTAAGTTCCTTCTCTTTTTAGCCAAACAAAGGAAGTTCAAAAATACATCCTCATTTTTTAAGGTCTTCAGACTGCCTAATGTGAAACTCCTGGAAAAGGTTAATGTAATCATGATGAACTGAGGCATGCAGAACACGTCTAAATCACAGCAATCAAGTCACTGCACATTCCTCCAACACGCATTGCCCTGTAGAGCTTCTCCTTACAGCAACTGTGCTGCACTAAGAGGCCTTTCCGCCATTTAACCCTCATGTCCCCAGAGGGCCAAAATACAAAAGGTATATAGCTGACAAATGCGGAGCTTGCAGCGGAATTTGTATAGGATTTTGTACAGGCAAGACATTTGAAGATGACATATTCCGATGATCTGGATTTGGTTTGCGTTTTTAATGAAAGAACTATCACATTGTTTGCCTTTTTTGCATGTATCCTGAGACTCATTTGTTATCTCAGTGTGTCAGAGCACAATGAGCAAGACAGCTGTTTTAAGTTAAACTTCTGTTGTTCAAGAACACACAACAGTTGAACCATGAATGAAAGGGTTTCAGGACTGAGCCAAAAGTTTCTGCTTTAGGTAAGCTTTTGTGTAAAGAATTCTTAGGGACTTGGATCAAAACGAGGCCATTACTGGCATTACCTCTGCCCTAACAATGGACTGTAGTGAACTGAAGCACAGATTCTATTATCCTGTTTCAGAAGCAAATAAATTAAAAGGGGCTGAAAAATAGAGTTCAGCTCTTTCTATTCATTGTTAAGGTAGGACAAATTAAGGACAAAAAAGTCCGGAGCCTGTCCACGCGTACTGAGCTGTATGTGAAAAATGATCTGGAAGGTAGCCCAGTGTACATATGGAGTATTGCTGTGTGCCCCAGGCTTCAGGAACAGAAATGTCATTCTCAAATGGACTTTCTTATGGGATGAAAGTGAAATTGCAAGCCAGATTCTTCCAAGATTAACTATGAACTAGAACTTATGCCTCCTTTCTTTCTTTCACTCTCACGTATTTCACATATACTGTATATTGCATACCTGTAGCACTGTTAGCAAAAGTTTGAAAATTTTAAGTTCATTGAAATTCCAAGCTAATCAATTGAAGAGACAAACGTTGGACCGCAACGTTATAGGCACAACACTGAATATTTAAAAGTTTATCCAATCCTTATTGATGCCCAACAAAAATGAATTAAAATCATATTACAAATGAAGCATAATAGCATCCTGCACCCTTATGTCGGGTATGGTGGTGGCCCCACACTGTAGTAAGAGTACACATTATACAAGTTAATAATGCAAATATCATTTTCCTAAATTCCTATATTTTTAGGACTTAAAAGAAAGCAGCACCCTTCCAAGAGATAATGGCCTGTTCTATGCCACAGTGTCAGGTACCCAGCCTGCTGGCCTTCCACCATAACCAGCTCCTGTAACTTCATCTGGCCTGCCACCATTACCAGCTCCTGTCACCTCATCTGGCCTGCCACCATTTCCAGCTCCTGTCACCTCATCTGGCCTGCCACCTTTACCAGCTCTTCAAACGTTTTCCTTGGTAATACCTCTTTTGTAGTCCTGCAAGCTGGAAAATCTCTGTGCAGTGTGAGGCTCAATGTGTCATTGCCAGGTATTCATGATAATATAGTGAGAGATTACTTTGCCTTCATCACACTACGGCAAACAGCAAAACTTTATTTGTCACTTCCTTTAGCCTAGTAAAACAGCTTAAATACTGTGCATCTAATTTGAATTTTATGATTCAAAAAATGCCTCATCTCTCCCTCTTACTTTGAAGCTCAACCAAGCTGCTTACAAACTCCCCTGTACTCTATGTGTAATTATTGTCTCTGAGATATTGCACTCTCATTTTTATTTCAGGATAAAAATGTCTTCATCTCTGGAATGTGGGGTTGTGTTTTTTAAGTGTTTTCTTTTTTTTTTAACCTGCACTCTGTTTTGATGTTTTATTAAACTTTTAAGACAAAAAAGTTTGATACTGGTAAAAAAGGAAATCACGTGCTATACTATGAAACAGATTTGCCACTTGCCTGTTGGTACAAAGTTGAGGGATTTAGCTTTATTTATTTAAAAGTAAACTTTCCTATAGCTTTAAACGGCTGTGGATGCTACACTGTTTAATGTAGGCCTGTTACTACTGGGTAAACAATTAGTTTCACAGCTAAAACTACCTAAAAAATTCTTTTTTACGTTGAAATGAATCAGATTGGGGTGCTGCTGTATTTATGCCAAGCAATAACATAAAGGTAAAAAATCAATTACACGTTGAATATACAGTATGCCAAAATATAGTGTCATTGATGCTGTTTGTGAGAATCTTGCTGTTCTGTAACAACACATCTCTCAAGTATTTGAAAGCAATGATGTTGTTCCCATGTCAGCCTCAAATTCACGCAAAAAGGAGGACTGCTTATCCACTGTATGGTATTCCCCCATGGAAGCGCCAAGCTTCACATGCCCTTTGCACTCCTCTGACATAGGCTTTCACACAAGCTTAATTTTAACATGTTTTACCCAAGAAGGGTGAAATCCCCATGATTATGCCCTTCTTGGGTGAAACATGTCATAGCAAGGAGTGATCTAAGTGGACTTCCTTGTGAGTTTGTCCTGGGAAAATAAAGTTCACCAAGGCCATTGGAGTGTTGCTGGCTTGTTTGTTTATTCCAGAAGGGAAGAATTGACACGCTCCATCAGCTAGCACCTGCAGCCACAGAGATAGGCATATGGTGGGCTTTGAGTAGTAGCTTCCTTTGGCATGGTCCCAATGCCCTTTTGACAAACCCTTTATTGTCCTCATGTCCATTTTTATAATACATTTTCTTAAGTTTAATACAATTATAATTATAAATATGTTCAACCTGACACCCCCCCCTCCTCCCCCTATAGACTTTAATGAGGTTCAGGTTAAACATTATATTAAAGACTTTACTATAAAGAATGTTCCCTGTGAACCAAACTCACATTCACTCATCCCTAATTTTAACCAGAAAGAGAAAATTGTGAAAATTGTGAAGAACATCTGTGAAATTAATAAAACCTGGATCTGATCCAGTTTCATAAATGATGATCCTCCTACCACTATTACCGAAAAGTATTTTTGAAGAAATTAGAAAAGCTTAAACTAATATAGTATGTAGCTAATATGGGTGGTGATCATTATTTTTACTATGAGCTCTTCAGTATGTATACACCAAGGCAAAAGGCATTCCAGCTAACTTTTTTTGTGCACAAATAATTGCGTGAAAAAAGCACATTACAATATACGGTCAAAAAAGAGGGTGTTTTTTTCAATAATAATATTTTACATTTTAAAAATATATTGGTGGGGATCTTGCAGTTCACTTTTTTTCTCTCACAGCAGTATGCTATGTTTTATGCATTAAATAATTTTATGTTTCATGCAGTACATAAAACATTGTTTTTCAAGAATATATATTATTTGCTTTGTTTTCTTTCTGTTACTGACAAAACATAAGCTTAAAAGAAAGATTTAAACACAATTTAAAGATATATTGATCTCTCAGTCAATTACAAAACCCACTTACTCAGTGGCTGAGGGAGTAATTAGGACAAGGTGAATGCTGAACAGAGCCCAATGTTGCTGTTCTTTTTAAAACCAATTATTACTATTAAAGATTTATATGGCTTCATTTCCACAGTGTGTTACAAATTTCCCATTCACTGAGTTGTTTAGTAAATAGTGATCATTCGATCTCTTAGACCTCTTTAAAGAGGAGGTCCACCGACCATTTTATTTTTGATTTTTTTAAACCATTCAGACACATACATAATGACAATGTTACACTCACTTTTTGGTGAACTATCTCCCCCGATATCCGGTTTCGATTGAAAAACAAACTTTTAAAAATTGTGGATGGCCGGTTTCATCTTGCTTGTGGGCATGTGAAGCCCACAAGCATAAACTTCCTGGATGCAGTGAATGCTGAGCTACCAGCATTGACCGCTCGTTCTTACGGCGCAGAGCGCAGTAAAATTCCAGGTTGCCATCACAACGGGCATCGTCGTCGTAAGTTCCCGCCCCGTTGTGATGGCAACAAACAAAAAAAACCTTCAGATTTCGCAGTGGCGATCCGCACTGACTCCTGGGAATACTGACACTTAGCTTCCTGGAGACAGTGCGCCGCCGGGGATGAAGAAGATACATGCACACTCCCGCGGGAGTCAGACACAGGAACCAAATAAAGATGGCTAGAAAGGTACACACTAAGCAAAAAATTTATTTTTGTCATTTGCACATCTGTTCAATGCGAGGATGCGATTAAGGTGAAGTTAATAATTTGTGTGGGTGGACCTCCGCTTTAACAATGAGTCGCAAGCTCCGTGAGTGTGAAATGCTGATGTAAACAAGCATCTCCCCATTCTGCCTAGTGACAGGACACTGATCACAGCTCCCTGTGATCGGGAGCAGTGATCAGTGTCGTGACACACATAGCCCATCCCCCCTACAGTAAGAACACATCCCTGGGACACATTTAACCCCTTCAGCGCCCCCCCCGGTTAACCCCTTCACTGCCAGTCACATTTACACAATAATCAATGCATTTTTATAGCGCTGATCGCTGTATAAATGTGAATAATCCCAAAATAGCGCCAAAAGTGTCTGATGTGTCCGCCATAATGTCGCAGTCACAATAAAAATCGTTGATCACCGCCATGACTAGTAACATTTTTTTTATTAATAATGCCATAAAACTACCCCCTAATTTGTAGACGCTATAACTTTTGCGCAAACCAATCAATAAACGCTTATTGCGTTTTTTTTAACAAAAATATGTAGAAGAATATGTATCGGCCTAAACTGAGGAAAAATTTTTTTTTTTTATATTTTTGGGGAATATTTCTTAAAGCAAAAAGTAAAAAATATTGCTTTCTTTTCAAAATTGTCGCTTTTTTTTTGTTTAAAGCGCAAAAAATAAAAACCGCAGAGGTGATCAAATACCACCAAAAGAAAGCTGTGTTTGTGGGGAAAAAAGGATGTCAATTTTGTTTGGGAGCCACGTCGCACGACCACGCAATTGTCAGTTAAAGTGAATGCAGTGCCGAATCGCAAAAAGTGCTCTGGTCTTTGGCCAGCCAAATGGTCCGAGGCTGAAGTGGCTAACCACTTCAATACAGGGCACTTTCTCCCCCTTCCTGCCTAGGCCAATTTACAGCTTTCAGAGCTGTCACATTTTGAATGACATTTGCGCTTTCATGCAACACTGTACCCATATGAAATTTTTATCATTTTTTATAGACAGATAGGGCTTTCTTTTTGTGGTATTTAATCACCACTGGGTTTTGTATTTTTTTGCTAAACAATAGAAAAAAGACTGAAAATATTGGGGAAAAAAAAACGTTTTCATAGTTTCAGATTTAAAATTTTGCAAATAAGTAATTTTTCTTCTTCGCTGATGTGCGCTGATGAGGCTGCACTGATGGGCACTGGTGAGGCTGTACTGATGTGCACTGATGAGGCTGCACTGATGAGCACTGGTGGACACTGATGAGGTTGCACTGATGAGTTGGCACTGATGGGCACCTCAGGGGGCACACAGGAGGCGTATTCACCCTCCCAGAACAAGAGAGTCCCGCTGCAGCAGTCTTTCGGCTATGGCCTGGTAATAAAGTGGTTAAACCAGTCTTTCCCAACCAGGGTTCCTTCAGAGGTTGCCAAGGGTTCCTTGAGAAATAGAAGTTTGTGCCTCTCAGATAAGTAACCACTAACATCAATTATCTTTTTAATTATTAGACTTGTGCACAAAGGAAAAATTTGTTTAGTTTCGGTTCGTTTCTTGTGCACAACGGAAAAATTTGTTTCGTTTCGGTTCATTTCTTTTCAATCCTGTTGATTCGTTAGGCCCCATGCACACAGGGAGTTTTTGCAGCTGCTAACAGCAGCGTTAGACGTTTTTTTTTACAGCTGCAAAACGCCCATCCATGTTATTCTATTGTGTCATGCACACATAGAGCTTTTATGAGCTCCAAGTGGCATAGGCGTTTTCCAGCTGCAAAAAAACCCCAATTCCAGTGCGTTCTGGAGCTCCAGTTTAGAGCTGCAAAAACGCCCAACTGGAGCTCCAGTTTTGAGCTCCAGGATTTTTTTTTTTTTTTTTTTAAAAAAGGTCAAAAAATGTTTACAAAACATGGACAGGCGTTTTTAAGCTGTAAAAAACGCGGCTGTAAAAACGCCCTGTGTGCATGGGGCCTAATCGTTCGTAATTTTGCTAGACGGGATTTTTCGTGTTCGGACTAATTCGTATTTTCGCAAGCGACATTTTTCGTTGAATCAGAATGATTCATATTAATGTAAGCCTTATTTTTAGTTGATTTATAATTCGTACTTTCGGTAGAGTACATTGTTTTTCGTTGATTCTGGACACATATATAGTGCCGTCGTACGTGTTGTATGTCACCGCGCTTTGCTTGAGCATTTTTTTTTCACGATAGTGTGTAGGCAAGGCAGGCTTGAGAAGAATCACGTCGAGAAAAACGCTGTTTTTTTCAATGACATTAAAAGCGGCCGTGTGTACGCGGCATTATTGTGCTTCAAATGGATTCGTACATTCGTAACTTTTTTCATAAAAAAATAATGCCCAAGACATTCGGGCATTCGCTATTTGCGATATAATTTATTTTGGATTCGGTTTTATTCGTAATTGCTTTGTTCGGAAATTCGAATGCTTCCGAATGTCCGAAAGTTGCTAAATTCGGAAAGAAATTTCGATTCGTTACGAAACGAATTGCACAAGCCGATTAATTATCTGCAACGGGGGATTATTCTCAATGCCCACAAAAGTAAGAAGCATTCTTCCCAGCAACCATCATGTTAACGTACTGTGAGCTATAGACATAGTAGTTATTAGGAGGGGTTCCCTGAGCCTGGAAAGTTATTTCAAGGGTTCCTCTATGTTATAAAGGCTGAGAAAGGCTGATTTAGAAGTTGTGTTCCCCCTTAGAAAAAAAATCTGAAAAATCTAAGATCAACCGCTGAACATGGTAAGTAATAATAGATAACATCAAGGCTGTTATTTGTGTAAAAATCCCCAACCAGTTGAGCTTAGTTGTAGGTTGTATAGTTAAAGTGAATGTGGACCATCACCTTGTAAAACAACCAATTTAGTTTAAAACAGAAATAAAAGGCTAAACATTTGTGCATACGTATAAAAAACATTAAAAATACCTTTTTTTTCTTTTTTGTAAGTGATCACGTATGTTCTGTTCTCAGCTGCATAAGGAGCTAAAAGAGATGGGAAAGGAGAAACAGCAATACACTTATCTTCCTCGTAAACGAGGAGGGTGGGGGGCATGTAAGAACACCAGTCTGATCATTGGAGGAGAGCAGGTTGAGATCACAGCACAGTTAAAAAAAAATGACCAGGCTGTGCTCTCATGCCTAGTGTGGTCAGTTTGTTTTAATAGGAAGAGGGAACCTGGCAGGATCACCAGGTATTTCACACAAAGAAAGCAATACAAATAGAACAGGATAATTTTTAATACAAGTACATTGTACAGCAGGCACATTTAGGGAAGAAACTGTTGTTATTTGTACAGTTATGTGCGTGATTTATGTATTACATAGTTTTAATGTCAAAATAAAACAATGTACTGTATGTTGTTAAATATTTGGATGTGCCTACATCACACATGTATTATTTTTGTGACAGAAAGCGGTCACCCATCATCCAGACCAGTGTTTCTCAACACCAGTCCTCAAGGCGCCCCAACAGGTCGTGTTTTCAGGCTCTCCATTATTTTGCACAGGTGATTTAATCAGTTTCACTGCCTTAGTAATTACCACAGCGGTTTCATCTGAGGGAAATCCTGAAAACATGACCTGTTGGGGCGCCCTGAGGACTGGAGTTGAGAAACACTGATCCAGACTATAATTCTAACAATATATATGAAAATGATGGTGTGCAGAAAATCCAGCATGTGTGACATGTTAATAATATATCTGTAAACAGTGGAGAGCAGAAAACCAACATGTACACCATTAACATAAGTAGGGATCATAGGAAACCTATACTGGTTGCTGACCTTCCTGTGAAAATGCGACTTGCCTGGCTGTCACACAAATTTCTTTATATTTACATTTTCTGAATCAGTGACCCAAACTAGAATACTCAGCTGGATTCTTGACTTTACTGGATGCATACTTGTTCATGATCAGTGACTGAGAATGTATTAAAGCCAACGACTGCCAGACAACTAGGTTTTTTAAATGAAGGTCAGCAATAACTGCCTCCATATTTCTCTCTGTGCAAGTGTCCTTAAAGGTGTTGCTACAATTTTGTAAAAAGCTCATACCAAAAGTTAAAGCAGTTTAACCCTTACATTTACCCTGGTCTTACACAGAGAATAAACAAATCTTCCTACATAAGTTGTATCTGTTTATCTGCAGTCCCTCTCTTCTCTACATCCATTTAAAGTGTAGAATTTAAACAGCTTGTCTGAGCTTAAAGAGGAACTGCAGTCTGCTCCTATATTTTGTAATACAAACATCTTTGCCATTCTCAAGCTTCCCTCCAACCGCTTTGCATATTATTTTATATATACTGTGATTCTGTGCTTGCAAAATATGCTGCAGAAATATCCCTCCACTGAGTCTGGCTGCATCCATTTTAAATGTGGGCAGCTGAAGCTGCTGCCTGTTCACTTCTTGGATTTATACAGACACCCAGAGGCACACCTCCAGCTCTGCCGCTCTCATTGGCCCTCTTATGACTTATCCCCTCTCCCTTCCTGGCAAACTCTCAGAGAGAGAGAGCTGTGCATGATATCATAAGCCTAGGCTTTTTACCAGACAGGAAACAGGAAGTGGGCTGTATAAGTTATTTACTGGCAGAAACAAAGGGCAGTAGATTTAATAAATGGAAAGATGAAAAAATTACTGAAGTTCCGCTTTAACAAATTTAGGGGGCAGGGATCTGACATCACACACTGCACAGCTCAGAGAGGAGAGCTGGTTGTAATCTGAGACCTGAGTGGAGGGAAGAACACCCCCCCCCCCCCTCTATACAGTCCTACAAGAAAACATGCACAGCTGAGGCTGTAAATCACAGGATGTGGGCTGAAGCTCCCCTGCCCTGCTGGCCTGATCCACTGGAGTTGGCACAGCCTGTCAGAAAAAGCAGATAGCAGAGGAACCAGACTGCAGACAGAAATCACACTCAATGCATTGGATTGAGGCAATGTAGAAGGATATGCTTTGTTCATTTTTCATCAGAGGTTAACAACCATTCTAAATCTTACATGAATCTAAATGATTTCAACAAACAGAGAAAACGTAATGTTATAAATCACACCTGAGTTTTGGAAAACCTAACTGGTTGAGCTGGAAATTTGTAACTAATTCTGCTGATACTATGTGATACTGTCTGCAGCTGCAGGCACTGTGAGTAAACTCCTCCTCAACCTTTGCAACAGAAACATTGAAATTGCAGCTTGTCTCCCCTTGCTTCTTATGGCTTAGGGACTTGGTAGCCTGCCAAAATTCCAATGTAAACAAACAGCAGGTGCTATAATCTGTTAAGAAAAAGACTGGGACCCAAATCCATGGTCTCTGGGCTTGTTTGCTGCTTGGTAAGAAGGTGCAAATATTTTAATGCCCGTGGTCTGACCACAGGATCACTTCAGGGGGCTTCTCTGACATGCCCTGAACAATAGATGTTGTTAAAAGATAATTTCCACTTGTAACATTTTGCATGTTTCACCCATACTGTAACATGTTACAATGCCGGGTCCTGTGGATGAATGTACTACAACTACCAGCGGCGGCCCGTCCATACGGGGCGCATGGCCGCTGCCCCCCTAATCCATGTGGCCTACCCCTAATTTACATGCAGGTCGCCGGACGCATTGGATTCCAGTTGGAGTTTTTTCCGGACGGATAGCCCAGCAGCCACTGACAACTACCCTCATCCACTGTGGCTCACAGCTTTTAGTTCACAATGAACTACGAGGGCACTGGTGAGTGTTCCCATAGTTTATTGATTCTTCCTGCAATTCGGTCACTGCCTGCCCATACAGGAGGTACAAGCAGACAGCTGACTGAGAGTCTGAAGGAGCTTGGCATTGCACCCACAATCTGCTGATCACGGGTGCAATACCTTACAGGCTGCATTGTAAAAAAATAATAATTGCTAATTTTTTTACCTGTAAAAATTGGCGCATAAAATGTGAACTTATCCTTTAACAATGGATATTTATGTGATTTCACGTATCACCAATTTACTAACAGACATATCAGTCTTGGCTGTGGTTTTTGGGCTCTCCTGGTCCCCTTGCGGGCTTGGCTCCAATCCGCACGCTACTCTGACGCAGGGATGTGTGGGCAGGCATTGCGTGTCGACGTCACGCCGCCCCTTTGACGCGCACAGAGTCTATTTCTCTGTGCAGACATGGCTTGACAGCTATCAGGGGTGTTGGGGAGTACATTCGGCGCCCAACTACCAGGCGGCTCTTCCGCATTGGTGTAGGCGCCTACCCTCCCCACCCCCTCGCGTGCGTGACGTTGGCGGGAATCCTTGACGCCTATATTAGGGCGCCACCCATGGTTGTTGCAGGCATTTGGCTTTCAGCACTTCACAGACCATCACGCTATACACTCTGACTCCACAGGTATCGTTTAGCTTTGCATACAGCACACTCCTAATTTTTAACCCCCATTCCCTCCCCTTGGTTTACACACATCTCACCCTTCCTTACCATTTTCCCTCCAGCACCTTCTCTAATTCAACTCTTCTTATTTTCCACAGTCACTTTCATCATTTACTTATCATCCATACACCATTCACTGCCTGATGCCTTACCGACCTGGATGCATCCTGTGTGGGGGCCCTGTGTCCTGCATTACCTTGCCACAGTCCCTGGTAGGGGCTGAATTAGCCCATTGGGGCCTGCTTGGGCCTGACTTCCATGCCGGCAACATATGGTTACCTGGTGAGTACTATCTATGACCCTGACTTGTTCATGGTCTCATGTATGTCTGATGCCCTGGAACAACCCAAAATATGTTTGTCGTTACAGAAACAAATGCATGCCTGCTCCTGATGAGCGACTAAAGTCGCGAAACGCGTAGAGCTATCTACTTCATGCTTCAAAAATGCATCATTGCAGTATACTACATTGTAATTCTTGTGTATTCGGGTCCTTAGTTGCAACATTTTCTCTTTTAACTAAATCTGTGAAGTGTATATGTATTTTGATTTCTTTAGTAATGCAATTTAGTCATGGACGGTGCATTATGTGAAAGTATAAAATAAATTTTAAAGATACAATGTATTCCAGATGTGTTATTACCTTCTATTTACTTGAACCTTTTCCCGCACATGCTTTACTAAAAGTCCCGCCTTTCCTGTTCCCTTTATTATTACAAATTAAGGGATGGAGGTATCTGACCCATTGCCTCTTTAAAGTCCCACCATACCCTTTCCCCCTCCCCTTTCTATATATTTTTAAAGGGATGGAAGCATGTGCTTCAGGACTACTTTATTCTAATATATGATTTGCAACTTTTTTATTAAATTTCTGTATTTATGTTTTTCTTTATTATTGTTTTAGCAATCTGTTTTTGATACCATCTAACACGGCCTTCGATTTTGAACTTTTCCGGGTCATTTTTCATCCCTGCACAGGCTCCACCATTGTTGCATTTGGCTGTGTTTTTTTCGGCTTTCCTGGTCCCCTTGCGGGCTTGGCTCCAATCCGGGGGCTGCGACGCGCCTTGACCACGCACCCCGTCCCACGCTACTCTCGCAGGGATGTGTGCGCAGGCATTGCGCGTCGACGTCACGCCGCCCCTTTGACGCGCACAGAGTCTATTTTTCCGTGTGGCCATGGCTTGACAGCTATCAGGGGTGTTGAGGAGTACATTCAGCGCCCAACTACCAGGCGGCTCTTACGCATTGGTGTAGGCGCCTCCCCTCCCCACTCTCTTGCGTGCGTGACGTTGGCAGGAATCCTTGACGCCGACGCCTATATTAGGGCGCCACCCATGGTTGTTGCAGGCATTTGGCTTGCAGCACTTTACAGACCATCACGCTATACACTCTGACTCCACAGGTATCGTTTAGCTTTGCATACAGCACACTCCTAATTTTTAACCCCCATTCCCTCCCCTTGGTTTACACACATCTCACCCTTCCTTACCATTTTCCCTCCAGCACCTTCTCTAATTCAACTCTTCTTATTTTCCACAGTCACTTTCATCATTTACTTATCATCCATACACCATTCACTGCCTGATGCCTTACCGACCTGGATGCATCCTGTGTGGGGGCCCTGTGTCCTGCATTACCTTGCCACAGTCCCCAGTAGGGGCTGAATTAGCCCATTGGGGCCTGCTTGGGCCTGACTTCCATGCCGGCAACATATGGTTACCTGGTGAGTACCATCTAGGACCCTGACTTGTTCATGGTCTCATGTATGTCTGATGCCCTGGAACAACCCAAAATATGTTTATGTTGTTACAGAAACAAATGCATGCCTGCTCCTGATGAGCGACTAAAGTCGCGTAACGCGTAGAGCTATCTACTTCATGCTTCAAAAATGCATCATTGCAGTATACTACATTGTAATTCTTGTTTATTCGGGTCCTTAGTTGCAACATTTTCTCGTTTAACTAAATCTGTGAAGTGTATATGTATTTTGATTTCTTTAGTAATGCAATTTAGTCATGAACGGTGCATTATGTGAAAGTATAAAATACATTTTAAAGATACAATGTATTTCAGATGTGTTATTACCTTCTATTTATTTGAACCTTTTCCTGCACATGCTTCACTCAAAGTCCCGCCTTTCCTGTCCCCTTTATTATTACCCTCATCCACTGTGGCTCACAGCTTTTAGTTCACAATGAACTACGAGGGCACTGGTGAGTGTTCCCATAGTTTATTGATTCTTCCTGCAATTCGGTCACTGCCTGCCCATACAGGAGGTACAAGCAGACAGCTGACTGAGAGTCTGAAGGAGCTTGGCATTGCACCCACAATCTGCTGATCACGGGTGCAATACCTTACAGGCTGCAGTGTAAAAAAATTATAATTGCACATTTTTTTACCTGTAAAAATTGGCGCATAAAATGCCACATAAAATGTGAACTTATCCTTTAACAATGGATATTTATGTGATTTCACGTATCACCAATTTACTAACAGACATATCAGTCTGGATGTCACACCACTTCCTCAAACTCAATCTATCCAAAACCGAGCTCATCATTTTTCCTCTCCAATGTGCCTCTGCCCAGATCTCTCTGTCTGATCGATGGCACAACTATCTACCCATCCCCGCATGCCCAGGTTCTAGTTGTAATCCTGGACTCCGAACTACTCTTTAGGCCCCACATCCAATTACTTTCCAAATCTTGCTGCTTCAACCTCAGCAACATCTCCAAAAAACTCCCTTCCTAACCAATGACACAACAAAGCTCCTAATTCACTCCCTGGTTGTCTCTCGCCTCGACTACTGCAACTCCCTCCTCATTGGCTTACCTCTACATAGTCTACCCCCCACCCCCCTTCAATCCTTAATGAACGCTGCTGCTAGGCTTATCCACCTTACCAACCGCTCCGTGTCTGCTACTCCTCTCTGTCAATCCCTCCATTGGATTCCGCTCACCCAACTAATTAGATTCAAAATTTTAACAACAGCTTTCAAAGCCATCCACAATTTAGCCTCCGGCTACATCACTGACCTAGTCTCAAAATACCAACCTAATTGTTCTCTTCGTTCCTTCCAAGACCTCCTGCTCTCTAGCTCCCTTGTTATCTCCTCCCATGCTTGCCTCTAGGATTTTTCCAGAGCCTCTTCAATCCTATGGAACTCCCTACCTAAATCTGTCTGATTATCATCTACTCTGTTTGCTTTTAGATGTTCCCTGAAAACCCTCCTCTTTAGAGAAGCCTATTCTGCCCACACCTAGCACTCTCCATCAGCCCATCCCCCACAGTTATTACCTTTTGTATCATTTGACCCTCCCTTTTAGATTGTAAGCTCTAATGAGCAGGGCCCTCTGATTCCTCTTGTATTGAATTGTATTGTAACTGTACTGTCTGCCCTCGGGTTGTAAAGTGCTGCTCAAACTGTTGGCACTAGTGATGAGCCGAACACCCCCGGGTTCGGTTCGCACCAGAACCCGCGAACGGACCGAAAGTTCGAACGAACATTAGAACCCTATTAAATACAATGGATGCGAACGTTCGAATTCTAAAGTGCTAATTATAACAACTATTATGCATGTTATTGTCATAAATAGGGTTTGGGAACCCGGGTTGTGCACCAGGGGACATGTATCAATGCAAAAAGAAGTTTTAAAAACGGTCGTTTTTCGGGAGCAGTCATTTTAATGATGCATAAAGTGAAAAAAAAAAAGTCAAATATTCCTTTAAATATCGTACCTGGGGGGTGTCTAAAGTATGCCTGTGAAGTGCCACGTGTTTCCCGTGTTTAGAACTGTCCCTGCACAAAATGACACTTCTAAAGGAAAAAAAAGCCATTTAAAACTGCTTGCGGCTTTAATGTAATGTCTGGTCCCGGTAATATGGATGAAATTCTTTAAGAAAAATGGCATAGCTACCCCATGACCCCCCCCCCTACCCCAGCCCATTACCAGCCCCTTTGGGTCTTGTATGGATATTAAGGGGAACCCCGCACATAAAATAAAAAAGGCCCTATATACTCTGAACAGCCGTATACAGGCGGTGCATACAAGACAGGGACTGTAGGTTTGTTCTTATGTAGAATCTGTTTGTAATTTTGAACAGGTACATTGTTGAAGTGTAGCTCCAGCCCAAAAATCTATTTTTAAACTTTTTGGGAAACATAGGTAAGGGTTATCACCCCTGTAACATTTGTTTTGCTGTCTGTGCCCCTGTTCTGAACATTTCACCTCACTTTCCGTCCCAATGACAACTGTTTTTGAAATGTGGTGTTTTTCTTGAAACAAGGATTGCTGATAAAGCATCAGTACAGATGAGACCCCTTTCTCCCATATTTATTCTTACAGGAGAGAATTTTCCTTTCTAGGGGTAGATTTCCTCTCACTTCCTGTTGTCTTCTTTCGTTTGCAAGTAGGAGTCGTTTGTAAGTTGGATGTTTGAAAGTAGGGACCTGCCGTATATACTCTGCAGAAATAGGCCCCTTAGTTGTTGGTGTTGGCACAACACTGTAAGCACTCAGTTACTCTTGGTTGGTGCTGGAACGCCCTGCTGTCAACTATTATATCAGGAATTTTAATTACATATAATTGTTGAACAGTGGTAGTAAAAATTGGGGCTTTGATGGTGGTGCTGGTGCCACAACACTGTAAGCCCTCACAGTTACTCTTGGTGGGTGCAGCAATGGGCCCTGCTGTGAATTATTAGATCAAGAATTGTAATTACATGCCCCTTTTGAACAGGGGCTGAAAAATTGGGCCTTTCGTGGTGGTGGTGGTGGTGGCGTTGCCACAAGACTGTAAGCCCTCAGAGTTACTCTTGGTGGGTGCAGCAATGGACCCTGCTGTGAATTATTAGATCAAGAATTGTAATTGCATGGCCCTGTTGAACAGGGGCTGAAAAATTGGGCCTTAGGCACTGGTGGCACAACACTACAACCCCTCACAGATACTGTACTTGGAGCACAGCAATGAGCCCTGTTGCAAAGTATTGCTTCAAAAATTGTAATGACACGCCCCTGTTAAACAGGGGCTGAAAAATTGGGCCTTAGGCACTGGTGCCACAACACTCCAACCCCTCACAGATACTGTACTTGGAGCACAGCAATGAGCCCTATGGCAAATTATTGCTAAAAAAATTGTAATTACACGCCCCTGTAAAACAGGGGCTGAAAAATTGGGCCTTAGCCACTGGTGGCGGCACCCATAAACAAAAATGATCTTCCAAGCTATCATCATCAATCGTATCATTGAGGACTCGGAGGAGGAGGATAGCCAGTCAACATAACAGCACAGGCACTCAGCATCAGCATCAGTCTTGAAGGGATGTGACATGTTAAAATCAATTAGTCTGTTATATCAGCATCAGGTGTGTGGTAGCTGGTGGTGATCCAAGACTGGTTCATCTTGATGAAAGTCAGTCGATCAACCGAGTCGGTGGACAGGCGCACCCTGTGATCCGTGACAAATCCTCCAGCAGCACTGAATGTGCGTTCCGAAAGAACGCTGGATGCAGGACAGGCCAGTAGCTCAATTGCATACTGTGCAAGCTCTGGCCAGTGATCCATCCTCAAGACCCAGTAAGCCAGAGGATTTTCGGTGGGGAAGGTGTCCAAGTCTGACCTTGCCCCTAGATATTCCTGCACCATGTTTATCAGACGCTGGCGATGGTTGCTGGAACCGATCATACTTTGGGGCTGCGGACTAAAGAATTGTCTGAACGCATCGGTCAGACGGCCACCTTCCCCACCGCTCCTTCTTTGACTGGCCGAAGCCTCAGCAACTCGTTGTCCAGGACCAGGAGTTTGTAACCTCCCAGTCTCTGGGAACGCGTTGCACAGACCTTTCTGCAAGGCCTCCCGGAGTTGTCTCATCCTCTGCTCCCTCTGCAACGGTAACATAAGGTCCGCAACCTTACCCTTGTACCGTGGATCAAGGAGAGTGGCCAGCCAGTAATGGTCCCTCTCCTTGATCCGAAGAATACGAGGATCCTTCCGCAGACTTTGCAGGATCAGGGAGGCCATGCAGCGTAGGTTTGCTGAGGCATTCGCTCCGGAGTCCTCTGGGTCACTAAGGACGACATGATCCGCAGCCACCTCCTCCCAGCCACGTACAAGTCCACTGGTTTCTTGGGACTGTAAATCATCCCTAAAAGACTGCTGCTGATGATGCTGAGTGCCAGCCTCCACCTCCATGCTGACACAATCCTCCTCCTCCTCCTCCTCCTCCTCCTCCTCCTCTTCCTGTGCGATGGGTGGGACAGAAGGAACACTGTCTGGGTAAAGGGGGCCTTGAGAGGCAAGGAAGTCCTCCTCTTCCTGCCTCTGTTCTGCCTCAAGTGCCCTGTCCATTATTCCACGCAGCGTGTGCTCCAACAGGTGGACAAGAGGTACAGTGTCACTGATGCATGCACTGTCACTGCTCACCATCCTCGTGGCCTCCTCAAATGGTGCCAGGACAGTGCATGCATCCCTGATCATGCCCCACTGGCGTGGAGAAAAAAAACCAAGCTCCCCTGACCCTGTCCTGGTGCCGTAGTCGCACAGGTACTCATTGATGGCCCTCTGCTGCGTGTGCAGCCGCTGCAGCATGGCCAACGTTGAGTTCCACCTGGTGGGCATGTCACATATAAGGCGGTTCTTGGGCAGGTTCAACTCCTTTTGCAGCTCAGCCAGGCGAGCACTGGCATTATAAGATCTGCGGAAATGCACACAGACTTTCCTGGCCTGCCTCAGGACATCCTGTAAGCCCGGGTACCTGCCCAAGAACCGCTGCACCACCAGGTTAAGGACGTGAGCCACACAGGGCACATGGGTCAGTTGTCCCTGTCGGAGGGCGGAGAGGAGGTTGGTGCCATTGTCGCAAACCACCATTCCTGGCTTAAGCTGGCGTGGCGTCAACCACCTCTCGGCCTGGCCCTGCAGAGCAGACAGGACCTCTGCCCCAGTGTGGCTTCTGTCCCCCAAACACACCAGCGCAAGCACGGCATGGCATCTTTTTGCCTGCGTACTTGCGTAGCCCCGTGAACGGCTACGGAGCACCGCTGGTTCATAGGACAAACCACAGGAAGAGGCCATGGAGGAAGAAGAAGAGGAGGGGGTGGAGGAGAGAGGTGTGTCACAACCAGTAGTAGCATTTTGGAGGCGTGGCGGTGGAACAACCTCCAACACTACTGCACCTTGTCCTGCATCCTTCCCAGCTGCCAAAAGAGTGACCCAATGGGCCGTGAAAGAAAGGTAACGTCCCTGTCCATGCCTGCTGGACCATGAGTCAGCGGTAATATGCACCTTACCGCTGACCGCCCTGTCCAGCGAGGCCAAGACATTGCCTTCCACATGCCGGTAGAGAGCCGGAATAGCCTTCCGTGAGAAAAAGTGGCGTTTGGGAACCTGCCACTGAGGAACCGCACATTGCACAAACTCACGGAAGGGGGCCGAGTCTACCAACTGAAAAGGCAGCAGTTGAAGCGCTAGCAATTTAGCCAAGCTAGCATTCAACCGCTGGGCATGTGGATGGCTGGGAGTGAACTTCTTTCGACGGTCCAGCAGCTGGGGCAGGGAAATTTGCCTGCTAGAATCGGACGTTGGTGTACTGCTAGCAGAGTGGCCGCAAGTACTTGGCTGTGACACACCTAATTCTACACCTTCATTCCTCTCAGTGCATGTTTCAGAGAGGACTGAAGTTATAGTGGGGTTGGAGATCCCAGCTGATGCGGTGCAAGGAGAGGTCCGCTTTGTTCTTTGGTGTGGGTCTTTGAGGTAGGCTTGCCAACGAGCTGCATGGCAGGTCAACATATGTCTGGTCAGGCATGTGGTACCCAAGCGGCTGATGTTTTGGCCACGCGATATACGCTTGAGACATATGTTGCAAACAGCAGCTGTGCGATCTGATGCACTAGCCTCAAAAAAGGCCCACACCAAAGAACTTTTTGAATGACGGGCAGAGGCAGCGCCCTGCACAGGCGGAGCTCTGCGGTGTGATTCCGTCGGTGTACTGCCCTTACGCTGGCCACCAAAGGGCATCCTGCCTCGTTGGAGATGTGCCTCCTCCTCATCCTCCTCCTCCTCCTCTCTCCTATTAGGCACCCACGTGGAGTCAGTGACCTCATCATCACCTCCCTCCTCATCACTGGAGGCAATCTGGCAGTATGCTGCAGCTGCTGGAACATGACTGCCAGATTGGTGTCCTTCTTGAGCATCCCCTCTGTCTGCTCTCATGCTACTGCCTTCCTCTAGCTGGGTTTCATCATCAGACCCTTCGAAACGCTGGGCATCCTCCTGGAGCATGTACCCAACACTGTGCTGAAACAGTTCGGGGGACTCCTCAGGAGGAGGACATGGTGGGTCTAGGGAAGGAGTGACTGATGATGAGTCTGACATTGATACCAGGGAAGAGGACGCTTTGGCAGCTGCTTTTCCAGTACCCTGAGCCTGGGTGAGAGAGGATGAGGAGGAGGAGGAGGGCTTGGTCATCCACTCTACCAAGTCTTCGGCATGATGTGGCTCAACATGTCCAGCTGCCGAAAAGAAGGACAAGCGTGTCCCATGGCCATGTGCTGATGACAATGCACCGCGTCCACGACCAGCACTGTTGCCCCCAGACACAGAGCCTGCTTGCCCTCTTTTATTGCCTCCTGACTGTCTGCCTCTCCTTGTTTGCCTTCCAGACATTCTAATAGATGGCCTGCAGGGAGATGGGAAAAAAGCAATAAGGGCTACCTTCAGGTGTCCTTCTCTGTCCCTTGAAACAAGGACTTTGACAGTGAAAGAAACTGACACACTCTCCCTACCTACAGTTTTCTGTCCCTAGAAAAAATGTTTTTTTTAAGCACAATTTAGCACAAGGAGAATTACCTCACTGTCCTTCCAGGTCCCTGGAAACAAGGACTTTGACAGTGAAAGAAACTGACACACTCTCCCTACCTACAGTTTTCTGTCCCTAGAAAAAATGTTTTTTTTAAGCACAATTTAGCACAAGGAGAATTACCTCACTGTCCTTCCAGGTCCCTGGAAACAAGGACTTTGACAGTGAAAGAAACTGACACACTCTCCCTACCTACAGTTTTCTGTCCCTAGAAAAAATGTTTTTTTTAAGCACAATTTAGCACAAGGAGAATTACCTCACTGTCCTTCCAGGTCCCTGGAAACAAGGACTTTGGCAGTGAAAGAAACTGACACACTCTCCCTACCTACAGTTTTCTGTCCCTAGAAAAAATGTTTTTTTTAAGCACAATTTAGCACAAGGAGAATTACCTCACTGTCCTTCCAGGTCCCTGGAAACAAGGACTTTGACAGTGAAAGAAACTGACACACTCTCCCTACCTACAGTTTTCTGTCCCTAGAAAAAATGTTTTTTTTTAAGCACAATTTAGCACAAGGAGAATTACCTCACTGTCCTTCCAGGTCCCTGGAAACAAGGACTTTGACAGTGAAAGAAACTGACACACTCTCCCTACCTACAGTTTTCTGTCCCTAGAAAAAATGTTTTTTTTAAGCACAATATAGCACAAGGAGAATTCACTCACTGTCCTTCCAGGTCCCTGGAAACAAGGACTTTGACAGTGAAAGAAACTGACACACTCTCCCTACCTACAGTTTTCTGTCCCTAGAAAAAATGTTTTTTTTAAGCACAATATAGCACAAGCACAAAACACACTGACACTCTCCCTACCTATCCTTCTCTTTCCCTAAACTAAAGGAATCCAGGTTAAGCAAGAAAGAAATAAAAGTCACTGTCCCTGCCTATGCTGCTCTATCCCTGCTCCGGAACACACTACACTAGGCCGCCGTGCTGGCGGCCTTTTATAGTGTGGGGCGTGTACTAAACCCCCTCAGCAATAATTGGCCACAGGCATCCTGCCTGTGGCCAATCATTGCTCTCCTCGCTGCCGGCGCTGTGATTGGCCAAGCATGCGGGGTCACAGTGCATGCTTGGCCAATCACAGCGCCTGGATGACACTGCGATGGCGTAGTGCATTGTGGGCCGTTCGCGTCACTCGAATTTGGCGCGAACGGCCCAAATCGTTCGATCTTCGTCGAACGATCGAACAGCCGATGTTCGAGTCGAACGTATGTTCGACTCGAACACGAAGCTCATCCCTAGTTGGCACTATATAAATCCTGTATACTATTAATAATAATAATAATAATAATAATCTGCATGGAAGAGAAGGTGTAGCCTTATTAGTATTTTTTAGACAAACAAGAAGGAAGTTAGTATATGTGTTAGTTTATGTTTGAATGTATATCATATTTAATTTATGTGGATTGGGGAAAACTACATTTGCTGATTACCTATGCAGATCCCGGTTCCTGCTTTGTACAGTGGTTGTGCTGTACTGTGTACTTCTAACTTTCTATTGCAAGCTTTTTATTTTTTTAAAGAACAGGAATGTTACCCTTACAAAAGCATACATCAGTTGTCACCGTGGAACCAGACTAGGAAACCTTGACATATACCCTGCCCAGACAGGCATCCTAGTCAGGATATCCTGTATTGAGGTTAGTCTAGATTCAAGGCTATAAATAAAGAGAAGGAGAAGGGAGGGGGGAAAGACAAAAGATGAGGGATGACAGGAGAGGAGGGTGGGGAGGAAAAGGGATAGGGTATCCCCTCTGGGGATCAGATCCAAGTATTCTATAAGTAGCTAAGAGTAACCAGGTCCAGGGTGGTAGAGTACAGCCACCTTTCACAATGCAGTTCCATGAGTCAGCCAACTTATTCAAAATAGGGCACTACATGTGTAACTGATACCTTATCTTAAAGGGTAACTCCACTTTCGTGGGGAAAAAAAACAGCAAATAAAGAAAAAATAATATAGCGCATATAATTGCGACACAAGTCATATTTTAATTGAATGCTATTAAAAATGACCTTTTCTTTTCAATCTGCAGCCACTGTACTTTTCTGAAAATACAATGCAATATGGCTACCTGGAGTTGTTTTGTACACAGAATGTGCACTGACCACTCCCAGAAACATAATTTCCTGCTTGTGTGATTGGCTCACCAATTTTCCCAGAAGTCTGCCTAAGATACATGTCAGATTTCAGGCATCTCCTGCAACAAAATTTTCATTTTTGGAGAGATACTTTCAATAGTAACACGTCTAAAGGGATGCAGGCCCAGCAGATTTCCTCATTAATGCTCTGCAGCTGCACAGCTGACAGATAATTATGAAACCACTCCCATTAGACCAGAGGCCCAGACAAACACACATGGATTTCTTCAGAATAACAAAAGGTAAGTATCTGCAATGAAGGTTGTTATAATCCTTGCAATGTACATATATCACCCAGAGGGGAATGTTTTTTTTCTCAACAAAAGTGGAGTTACGCTTTAACAGTTGTTGAGTCGGAGAGAGAAAAAGAAAGAGAAAGTAATTGCATTGAGCCACTGAGTGCTCCTTCTAGTGGCTAATCTTCAAATATCTATTATATAATGCAATCACAAAAATTTAAAAATTTGATTGTTATTCTTAAAGTGGTTCTAAAGGCTTAAGATTTTTCCCCTTAAAGCATTTATGCATTAAGGTGAAAAACCTTCTGTGCTGCAGCTCCACCCCCAGACCCCCCCTTTTTCTTACCTGAGCCCAATCCGATTCATCGATGTGCACGAGCGCAGTAAGCGCATGACTCACATCCATTCCTGGATGAATAGAAACTGGCTGAGCCTTAATGGCTCCAAAACAGAAATACTCCAAGTGGGCGAACCTCTAGCCTCTCCCATTCTATCCCAATGGCTATCTGACCTAGGTACCTGCCCAGAACCTAAAAGACAAGTCAAGAACCTTGGAACAATTTTTGATGCAAAGCATACCTGGATTCCGGAAATCATGAACTGTATGAAAAATGCCTCATTCTATTTGCAAATTATTCGAAAGATCAGACATCTACTTTCATATCGACACCAAATCACACTTACTTTGGCTCTAGTACAATCCAGACTAAACTTTGCCAACGGTTTTTGCCTTGGCCTTCCCCTTAAGTGGGTTAAAAAAATTCAAATTATACAGAATCAAGCAGCACGCACTATTACGGGTACACCATATAGACATCACATCACCCCCGTGCTGGCACAGCTACATTGGTTACCTATAGTGCATAGAGTACAATTCAAAATCTTGGTTCTGATGTTTATAGCATATTGGGGCTTGGGCCCACTCTATCTCACGGAAATGGCCCCCCATTACACACCAATTAGAGCATTGCGGTCAGGGCTTCAAAATAGGATCATCCAAGCACCCGCCCGACTCCAATCCTTGGGAGGTCGACGAATGCAGACTATGGGCGCGGCCCTTTGGAACCAACTCCCCGACCATCTTCGGCTCCCAATGCCCCAAGCTCTTTTTAAAAGGCAATTAAAAACCCACCTTTTTAAAAACACTTTTTCCTAACTACGGATGTAGAGACATTAAAATCAGTAATAATTAACGTCAATTTTGTTTTTTTACTCCTCTCGTGAGCCTTTTCTTTTTTTTCTTTCCTCCCTTTTTCTCAAGTAGTTTTTTTTTCTTTTCCCAAGGCTGATTGGTAAATTTATGGTACAGTGCGCTTAGTTGCAGTCCTCCAAGACAGTATTTGGCGTGATATAAATTTACATATCAATCAATCATTGGACAGATTGAAAGCAGCAAGCGCCATTGGCTCCCACCTGTTGTGCAATGTGCACAGTGACACGAATGAACTTACAAGTGTAATGTGTAAAAAAACCTAATAAACAAATGAAGACATATAAACAGATTCTCAACTCTCCAATATTGCAAACATGATGGAGATTCAGAAAAAATTCCTAAGGTATACTGATAATAAACAACCAATAACTATGAATCAAAAAACACACAAAGTGCATCTGCAACCTTAAACCAATAAGAAACAAAAAATGTCAAAAAAGCCTAACAAAAAAAACTCCCGGATAGGTATGATAAATATACATGAAGTCATATATAAAAATAGAAAAAATATAGTCCCATCACCAAAGGTGTGCTTGAAAGTTTTCCTGTAATGTCCACCCAGTGATCAGTAAGTCACAAAACGCTTACCTCCCTCCTAGGAGGGGGAGCAGTATATGATGGATCTAAATGATGAAGGGTGATGGAGCGTCCTTGTAATGCAGTCTTTATTTCACAATTTCTTTATAGCTCATTGGGATGCATATGAAAAGATATAAAGCAGAGAGACATCAATAGCGCAACTTTGTGGGTGCGGCAAAGTGAATCGCTGAAGAATATATATTCACACACTCACTTGAATAGTAGTGAGCGTGGACCTCAATCCAAACGAGCACCGCGCTCGTACCAATGGAACAGTGGATTGGCGTCTTAATGCAAACAATGCAGTGCGATCCTCAGGTGTCCGCAGCAGCAATCACAAAGTTGTGGTGATAGAAAAAAAGGGAAAGGGAGCCTCTGATGAAGTCATGTGACATGACGACACGCGTCAGGACGTAGCACAGACACACCGCCAGCAGAACCGAGAGGAGACGAGCTCGCCGCTCGTAAGGATACCAGATCCGTTATCCAACTTTTAAATGTGAGTTTTTTTTATTTATGTATGAATAAATACCCCTAGGGGTTTACAGACCCACACTATTTTTCCCTTTTTTTCTATCACCACAACTTTGTGATTGCTGCTGCGGACACCTGAGGATCGCACTGCATTGTTTGCATTAAGACGCCAATCCACTGTTCCATTGGTACGAGCGCGGTGCTCGTTTGGATTGAGGTCCACGCTCACTACTATTCAAGTGAGTGTGTGAATATATATTCTTCAGCGATTCACTTTGCCGCACCCACAAAGTTGCGCTATTGATGTCTCTCTGCTTTATATCTTTTCATATGCATCCCAATGAGCTATAAAGAAATTGTGAAATAAAGACTGCATTACAAGGACGCTCCATCACCCTTCATCATTTAGATCCATCATATACTGCTCCCCCTCCTAGGAGGGAGGTAAGCGTTTTGTGACTTACTGATCACTGGGTGGACATTACAGGAAAACTTTCAAGCACACCTTTGGTGATGGGACTATATTTTTTCTATTTTTTCTATTTTTATATATGACTTCATGTATATTTATCATACCTATCCGGGAGTTTTTTTTGTTAGGCTTTTTTGACATTTTTTGTTTCTTATTGGTTTAAGGTCGCAGATGCACTTTGTGTGTTTTTTGATTCATAGTTATTGGTTGTTTATTATCAGTATACCTTAGGATTTTTTTCTGAATCTCCATCATGTTTGCAATATTGGAGAGTTGAGAATCTGTTTATATGTCTTCATTTGTTTATTAGGTTTTTTTACACATTACACTTGTAAGTTCATTCGTGTCACTGTGCACATTGCACAACATTGCTATTTAGCTACATTGTAGCCCATGATTCACCTATCCCCTCTTCTTTTCCCTTCCCTTTCCCATTACACTCCCACTTTTTTGATAATTTTATTTTATTTACATTATTTAGTCACCACAGCGCAGTCACCATCACGATATTTATTGTTTCACTGTTGACTTGGACCAGACCTCCCGGTGATTGCTGCAGTATTCCATTCCCTTCCCAATTTCCTTGTACCACCCTACACGTATTTTCACTATTCAGCTAGCGCGAGGGTTTCCTTGTTTTTACATTGGCTCCCACCGCTGTCAATTAAATCTTGTGACACTGGAGCGGGAGGCGGGGTCGAGTCCCATTGTCTGTGCCAATGGATGCAGCAGCAGGGCTTGGGAGCGAGCCTGCACATGTGCCCCCAGGGGAGCATCTTTTCCTGGGGGCACCTGAAGAAGACAAGGGGCCTGGAGCACTGGGGGGGACCCCAGAAGAGGAGGTTTGGGGCTGCTTTGTGAAAAAACATTGAACAGAGCAGGTAAGTATAGGCAACTTTTGTATTTAAAAAAACAAAAAAAACAAAGGTTTACAACCACTTTAAATGCTGCTAAATAACTAAAAACATACACTCAATGAGAATGCATTTGACTTTTTCACTTGTTTTTACCAGAACCAGAAGCTGTAGTTTCAGATTTCACCTGCGACTCTACCTGCTAGAGACATGAGCTATCATGGCATGTCCATAAAATATAATAGTTCTCCATGGGTATCATTAAATTTTGATATTTGGACTGCAGTTCCCCAAGCATTGCAAACAATAGTGAGCTGCCACAAGGGGCTTTGGAACTTTGGAACATGGGGATTATATAGGGAGCTTGCTTTTCTTTGAAACGGCTCTTAAGAACTATAAAAAGTTATGTTAGCTCAGTAAGAATGTTGCTCTTTGCCAACAGCTAGCATATGTGACCCATCTTAGTTCAGCTATAGACAAGAGCAGTCTGTGTTGGCAGAACTGGCTTTTAGTATGGTAATGCCCTCTTGCCTTGTACACCATGGGGCATATGTTCTTGCAACAGTGTCTGAGAAAGGGGTTATTTCTCCTAGAGACTCTGTTAACTCGTCTCTGTCAAAGCGGAGTTCTGCACTCTGCACAATCAATGCTAATTGCATTGGACGGGGGCTGTGGGCTCTCACCTTTCTTTTCCATTGAATAGGATTAGGGATTGTGACATGGGTGATTAATAACTGTTCTGCAGACAGTCTGACTGGGCAGCCAAAGATTCCCATTTAATGCATTCTGCAAGCAATCTATTGCAAGCAGCTGCTGCTTATTTTAGTATCCTGATATCTTTTGCTGCCGTTAGGAGCCCTGTTTTTATTTTATTATTTTTTTTATCTTTTTTTCAGCCTAACCCTCCTGTCACTGCCATTTTAAAGATGCATTTACTTCAAAACGAAGATAAAACTGATTGTTGCAACTCAGCAGCATAATGAAAAGCTACCATGGTTTTACAGGTTCCCATTTATTTTTCGCTAATGCATTTTAAATATTTTGGCCTGGCAATTCTGTACATACAACTGTAATATTTGAGAACTGGTGAAACTGTGTTTAAGTGTTATATTTATAGCAAAAGTATAGCAGAACATCTGACAACTATGGGGCCCGATCAGTAGTGTATTTAGGTTTTGTGCTGCCCTAGGCCTGACTAAAATCGTGCACCCCTAATTTAAATATGACCCACCCCTTCCTGTCAAGGCCACTCCCCTTTCTGTTTAAGACCCGCCCTGACATTTTCCAGTGGGGACACTAGTTCTGAGGGCCTGGGGGGTGGGGAATGGATTCCTTTAATTTGCATAGATTTCCTCTCACTTCCTCTTTGGCTATGGGGCAGGAAGTGAAGGGAAATCTCTGCAATGGGACAAGGATGGAAAAAAATAAACTGATAGGGGCTATAACCCTCCCTTACTCTATACAAAATGGAAAAAAAAGTGTTGCGTATAGTTCTGTTTTTAAGCACAAATTTCTGATAATTTTATGGAGAGGACTTAGAAGATATAACCATGCCAATGGTGCAGCAGAAAATATATAGCACAGTGAGGAAGTTTTGTCATCCAGGATGATAGGACAGTCAAAATTATAAGCAGCGCCCCCCACACAGTTGCGGAATGCTGGCCGCCCGCATACTAGAAGCAGTGCGGCCGCTTTATGGGGGCACTAGACTAATTTGCCTCTCAGCCCAGTCTGCCCCATATGACTGGCGCTACACTAACAGTGTAGCGCAAGCCGGCAGGGACTCTTTCTGTGCTGCCCCCCTGCAAAGTGCTGCCCTAGGCCTGGGCCTTGTTGGCCTAGGCCAGGATACAGCGTTGGGCCAGATAACATGGGGGAGGCTATACTGTCTGCCTGCACCATGGTTTATCCAGACTGCCATATTCATTTGGACCCAACTCTAATATACGCTGAGATGTAGATATGGTAATCATTGCCAGGGGTTCTGTAAGGCGCAAAAGTAATTTCAAGTGCTCCTCTATGTTAAAGCGAACCTTCACCATAATTTACATCTTGGGCTGCCATGCCTCCTCCCCTCTTCCTATTTTACCAATAGAATTTTTTTTTTTAACACATTTAATTTGTGCTGCAAAGCACTTCTGCTTTTGCTGCCTAGGCGAGATGTTCTCCAAGACGCCTGAACGTGTGCAGATGTTCCACAGGGCTCAGGTAATGAGAAAGCCCTGTGACACATCTGTGCATGCACCAGGTACCCAGGTCCTCTGTGCACGTGCAGGGTTCCCCACGCACGCACAAAGACTGGCAACAGGGAAGTCCAAAACCTTTCCTGTCTTTGCGGATACGCAAAAAAAACTCACATGTGCACAACAAGTCAACAGGCCATGCCTGGACTCGAAGACCGGGCAAGCCCCGTGGGTGCATCTGCACATGCAAAAAAATGATGGCGTCAGAGGGGGATGGAGCCTGTACAGAGTGGCTGCCCTATGTTCTTTACTGTTTATACTCATCTTATTTCACACAGCCCCTTTCTGCTGCCTCTCTCCTTGTGACTTGCTAAAAAATGAAAAAGTGATCTGAGTACGCAATAGGAAATGGATGCTTTTGCCTGCAGCAAACAAACTGATGACATCCTTTTCCCACACCTCTTAGCCTGAGCACAGTCACTTACCAGGGACTCAACTTTTTCATAATTAAAGTTTTATTATTTGAAAAAAAGTATATATTGCTGTATATTATATGATATAAAAAAAATATTATGCAGGCTTGTACAGTCACTGGTAGCACCACTTTACTGTACAAATAAATTCCTTCATACCATACCTTCACAACCCCACCAGGAATACATTGGAAAGCACAGTCCATAATTATTTGTATGCATTCCTATAAGCTATTTTGTCCAATCTTGTACAGGGAACATACACAAATGTTTCATACATGCATGAGATATTTTGGCACCTGAAAGCATGCATCAATATGTACAGTTAGTATATCAGCAGCACTCTCTGGAGCCTACCATGGGCCTAAGTACATTTCTCTCCCAGTGGAGTTTATAGCTTGAGGTGTCTACATGCATATTGATTCAATCCACCAAAATTGCTCAGGACCCAACGGCATCCACAGAGCTGGTACAGAGCCTGTTGTCGAAAAGGAGATAAACATCCCCCAGTACATTAGGAGCAATGGTGCAGAAGAGATTGTATTAACAGTTTCAATTTAGCACACAATTACTCACTAACAGAGCTGTGGACATATTTTCAGTGTAATTATTGTTTTGCAAAGCATCCAGCTATTCAGTGAGGTATTGCAATATGCTTATGTGGGCTTCCCTGCAGTATTCTGATATATAAATGTATACATTGTTAGTAAATGCCCAGTTATGTTATGTGTCAACCTCAGAACCCTTTTTTTGGCATTTTTATTAGACTGCCATCTTTATTAGTTGTTTTGATGCTTTTATCTAAATTGACATATTTAAATAGTACAATATATATATATATATTGTGAGGGGGGTAGCTTGGCAGCGGGTGTGTGTGACCCCCGGGATGGGCTCCCCACACAAAAACAGGCCCAGCAAACGGAGGTTGTGGTTTTCAAAATCAAAAAAAAGGTGCGGTTTATTTTCTATTTACAGTGACAAAACACAGCAAAGCCAAAAGAAACATAAACAAATTAAATCCTGGTCAACTTGACCTCTGACTAAACATACAGGTTTCCTAACTAACAACTGGGATCAGCCTAGTGCTGTCCTAGTCCCTAAGTCCCTGGTTTTAAATGTCCAAGCAAATAGCCACACAGGCTTTGTCTCACCGGACAAGGGTTCACTCTCTCCAGGAAGTCCACACAGGTCTGCTTCCAGGCATGAGCTAACATCTAATGAAGCTGGGAGTTCTTATAGAGGCCTAAATGAGCTGACAAGTTTCAGCTGGTCTCATCAACTCCCTGTCTGTACGACGCCCCACACTCTCCCTAGAGGTATGAGTCATCCATGAGCCCACTAGCCTTAGCTGGGCTTATACAACTCTCCACCTAGTTGTATAAGTCGGCGTAAAGCCTGAATCTGGGCGAAATATATCTACCCCCCTGGATGCAACCAGGTGACTTTACCTTCCTGCTGTCACATACCCCCCCCTCTTGTTTTAACCTCGGGGTTGGAACACCAGCAATCAGGCATTCATGTACTCGAGACAAAGCATCCACATTCCCCATTTGAACGCCAGGGCGATGCTTTACTGTGAAGTTGAATTCCTGGAGGGCCAGGAACCACCTATTCACTCTTCTATTTGTTTCCTTGTTTTCAGCCATCCACTTTAACGGAGCGTGATCCGTAACCATGTCAAAGTGCCTACCTAGCAGGTAGTACCGAAGGGAATCTAGAGCCCACTTCACCGCTAAACACTCCTTTTCAACGGTGGCGTAATTTACCTCATGGGACTTCAACTTCCTGCTGAGGTAAATGACTGGGTGCTCTTCCCCGTTCCAGACCTGGGACAATACTGCTCCTAACCCCACATCTGACGCATCACTTTGTACGACAAAGTCTTTAGAGAAGTCGGGTGAGTACAACACTGGCTGGCTACATAAGGCTTGTTTCAAGAATTGAAATGCTGCCTCAGCCTCGGGGGTCCATTTAATCATGATCGACCCTTTCCCCTTCGTTAGGTTGGTTAGGGGCACAGCCTTAGAGGCAAAGTGGGGAATGAATCGCCGATAATACCCAGCGATTCCCAGAAAGGCTCGTACCTGCTTCTTGCTGTTGGGACGTGGCCAACTCTGGATGGCCTCGACTTTGTTGAGTTGGGGTTTTATTACTCCCCTCCCAATGGTGTACCCAAGATATTTGGCCTCCTCCTGCCCAATGGTACACTTCTTGGGGTTAGCCGTAAACCCCGCTTCCCGAACAGAGTCCAGGACTGCTTGCACTTTTGGCAGATGTGAGGCCCAATCTGTGCTATGGACAATTACGTCATCCAGGTAAGCCGCAGCATACTTCCGATGGGGCCTCAGCATCTGGTCCATTTTCCGCTGGAATGTGGCCGGCGCATTCTGTAACCCGAACGGCATTCTTTTATATTGGAACGCCCCGTCTGGGGTTACAAATGCGGTTTTCTCTTTGGCCAATTTGGCCAGGGGGATTTGCCAATACCCTTTTGTGAGGTCAAGAGTCGTCATGTATCGGGCTGTTCCCAGCCGGTCGATCAACTCATCTATACGTGGCATGGGGTAGGTGTCAAATTTTGTAACTTTGTTCAACTGACGAAAATCGTTACAAAATCGCCAGCTCCCATCCGGTTTAGGCACCAACACAATGGGACTAGACCAATCACTTTGGGACTCCTCTATCACCCCTAAGTTCAGCATTTTCTGTACTTCCTCCCGTATTGCCTCCCGTCGGGCCTCTGGGATCCGATAGGGTTTTAACTTCACCCTTTCACCGGGCGGGGTAATGATGTCATGCTCTACCCCAGATGTTTGTCCCGGCAGCTCAGAGAATACCTCCTTGTTGCGAAGCACAAACTCCTTAACCTCCTGTTGTTGGGGTTGTGACAAGGTGGCTGCTATTCCAACCTCAGGAATCACGCAACCAGTTTGAGCTGGTGACCAAGTGTCTGCGACTAGGGACTCTCTATCCCTCCAGGCTTTCAACAGATTAACGTGATAGATCTGTTCGGGCTTTCGCCTTCCTGGTTGTCTGACCTTGTAATTCACCTCGCTCACTTTTTCCATTATCTCGTAGGGGCCTTGCCATTTGGCAAGGAATTTACTTTCAACCGTAGGGACAAGTACCAGTATCCTATCCCCCGGGGAAAAGGTACGGGTCTTGGCTCCACGGTTGTACACTCTCTGCTGTGCTAACTGCGCTTGGGCCAAATGTTCCTTCACGATGGGCATTACCTGTGCAATTCGGTCTTGCATCAGGGCGACATGCTCAATCACACTCCTGTGGGGAGAACTCTCACTTTCCCAAGTTTCCTTGGCAATATCCAACAGCCCTCTTGGGTGTCTCCCATACAGTAACTCAAAGGGGGAGAATCCCGTAGAGGATTGGGGCACCTCCCTAATAGCAAACATCAGATAAGGAAGTAGACAGTCCCAATCCTTTCCATCTCTATCCACCACTTTCTTCAACATTTGCTTTAGGGTTTTGTTGAATCTTTCAACCAGCCCATCGGTTTGGGGGTGATACACAGATGTACGTAATTGCGTCACTTTGAACAATTTACACAGCTCCTTCATAACCCGGGACATAAAGGGTGTACCTTGGTCCGTAAGCAGTTCTCTACAAATACCCACCCGGCTAAACACAAGAGATAGCTCTTTGGCTATGGTTTTGGCCGAGGTATTTCGGAGAGGGATCGCTTCTGGATAACGGGTGGCATAGTCCATTATAACTAATATGTACTGGTGCCCCCTAGCGGACTTGATTATAGGACCTACCAAATCCATGGCGATCCTCTCAAACGGGACCTCAATGATGGGTAGAGGGACCAGCGGGCTACGGAAATGTGGCATCGGGGCCGACCTCTGACACACAGGGCAGGAGGAACAATAATTTTCTATGTCCTTTATCACCCCCGGCCAATAGAATCTCTGTAATACCCTCTCTCGGGTTTTCTCTGTCCCCAGATGACCTCCAAGAATGTGCCCATGGGCCAACTCCAACACCAACTTCCTGTAAGGTTTGGGCACCACAAGCTGCTCAACGGTTTCTTCTGCCCTTTTTGCCACCCGATACAGTAGGTCCTTCTCTACGCTGAAGTATGGGTAAGTGCAGGTATTATCTGGGTTCACTAACTCGCCATCTATTTTCACTACGTTTTCCCGTGCCTTTATTAGGGCGGGGTCTTTCAACTGTTCTGTGGCAAAGTTTTCCCTGTGAACCTCAAGATCAGAAAACTCCACAGACGGTAGGTTTTCGTCTGAGGAGGTGGGCTCCTCTCCAGTTTCTTGAGTCTCCCCTGCCAATACTGATAAGGGAAATTCCGGAGAGTCCTCACCACTCTCAGGGGAGTTCTGGCTATCCCATTCCTGGTACATAGGGGCACCAGTGGGGGGCTCAGGATCATCCCACAGTTCCCAGAACTTCGGAAAATCCCTTCCCACAATGGCGTCATGCGGTAACTGAGATACTAAGCCCACTGGATGAGAGAGGGTACCTTTGGGGGTCTCGAAACACACTGTAGTCACTGGATACTCTCGGGTGTCCCCATGCACACAAATAACAGCTACCTTGCTATTCCCAGAGACCTCTGTTTTAACTAACTCAGCCTTTATCAGGGTCACAAGGCTACCTGAATCCAGCAATACCACAACATTTCTACCATTAACACACATTTTGCATAAATGTTTCTCAGTTCCTCGAATGGCAGTGCATGCGACTGTCGCACACAGCGACTGACGTCTGCCCATCAGAAAGTCACACTGCATGGGTTCCTCCACAACCGGGCAATTGGCTGCAATATGTCCCGCTTGCCGGCAGCGGTAGCAAACGATCCTTCTTGCCGCCTCTTGAGCCGCTGATTTCCCAGGCTGTTCTCGCCAAACTTGGGGTAGAGCTCCCACCCTCTCACTCTCTCCACCCTCACCCCTTGGAATCCTCTTATCCGCCCCTGGGGATGGTCTGGTCTTAGGGTGGAAAGTCCGAGTGTCTCTGGAAGAGGCCGTCAGGTTCTCTGTAGCCAAGTATTTCTCCACACGATCCACAAGACCATCGGCCGTCTCTGGGTCTCCATGGCTTACCCACTTTTGGATGGCAGTAGGAAGAGCTCTCAAAAACCGATCCATTACAACACGTTCCACAATCTTTGGTGCGGACAAAGTCTCTGGCTGTAGCCACTTTCTGCTCAGGTGAATGAGATCATACATTTGAGACCTGGGGGGTTTTCCAAGCTGGAAAGTCCAGTTATGCACACGCTGAGCCCGGACAGCTTGGGTGACACCCAGCCTTGCCAATATTTCAGCTTTTAGCATCACATAGTCTTTTGCTTGGTCAGGCTCTAGGTCATAGTAAGCCTTCTGCGATTCACCAGTTAACAGAGGAGCCACCAGTCCAGCCCACTGCTCCTCAGGCCACTTTTCTCTTTCAGCAGTCCTTTCAAATGTGGTCAAAAATACCTCTGGATCATCCTCTCCAGTCATTTTTGTCAATAAACGACTCACCCCAAAGGACGCGGTATTAGTGGGACGGCTTTCCTCACTGGTCTGCGGACGTTGCTGCATTACTGCTTCCATTTGTTGTAGTCTCTGCTCTTGCTTCTGTAACAGGTCTATGAAGCGGGCCTCAGATTGCTGCTGGGCTTGTTGCTGAGCTTCCAGACTCTGTTGGTGAGCTTGCTGCTGGGCTGCAAGGCTCTGTTGATGAGCTTGCTGCTGGGCTGCGAAGTTCTGTTGTTGAGCTGCAAGGCTCTTTTGCAAACCTGCATTTGTCTGCTGTTGATTGGCATTTGCTAGAGCCAGCTGCTTCAGTATCTCCTCCATGCTGGCTTAAAAAAAAACTGCCACTGGTTCTCCACCAACTGTGAGGGGGGTAGCTTGGCAGCGGGTGTGTGTGACCCCCGGGATGGGCTCCCCACACAAAAACAGGCCCAGCAAACGGAGGTTGTGGTTTTCAAAATCAAAAAAAAGGTGCGGTTTATTTTCTATTTACAGTGACAAAACACAGCAAAGCCAAAAGAAACATAAACAAATTAAATCCTGGTCAACTTGACCTCTGACTAAACATACAGGTTTCCTAACTAACAACTGGGATCAGCCTAGTGCTGTCCTAGTCCCTAAGTCCCTGGTTTTAAATGTCCAAGCAAATAGCCACACAGGCTTTGTCTCACCGGACAAGGGTTCACTCTCTCCAGGAAGTCCACACAGGTCTGCTTCCAGGCATGAGCTAACATCTAATGAAGCTGGGAGTTCTTATAGAGGCCTAAATGAGCTGACAAGTTTCAGCTGGTCTCATCAACTCCCTGTCTGTACGACGCCCCACACTCTCCCTAGAGGTATGAGTCATCCATGAGCCCACTAGCCTTAGCTGGGCTTATACAACTCTCCACCTAGTTGTATAAGTCGGCGTAAAGCCTGAATCTGGGCGAAATATATCTACCCCCCTGGATGCAACCAGGTGACTTTACCTTCCTGCTGTCACAATATATATATATATATATATATATATATATATATATATATACAGGCATACCCCACTTTTAAGTACACAATGGGTTTTATTTACTAAAGCTGGAAAGCCCAAAATCAGGCTAATTTCCGCATAGAAACCAATGAGCTTCTAACCCCAGCTTGTTCAATTAAGCCTGGTAATAAAATCTGGAAGCTCATTGGTTTTTATGCAGAAGTGAGACAGATTTTGCGCTTTCCAGCTTTAGTAAATAAAACCCATTGTGTACTTAAAAGTGGGGTATGCCTGTATATATATATATATATAGTATTATTTAAATATGTCAATTTAGATAAAAGCATCAAATTTGCTTGAATTTCATACAGCTCATATTTATCTGGAAAAAATAGTTTTCTAAATATATGATCACTAAAAAAACGAATTACAAAAGTGAGAATATATATATATATATATATATATATATGTTCTCACTTTTGTAATTCGTTTTTTTAGTGATCATATATTTAGAAAACAATTTTTTACAGATAAATATGTGCTGTATAAAATTCAAGCAAATTTGATGCTTTTATCTAAATTGACATATTTAAATAATACTATATATATATATATATATATATATATATATATATACATATAAAATATGATATTATATCATATTATATATATATATATATATATATATATATATATATATATTCTCACGTTTGTAATTCCTTTTTTTAGTGATCGGATATTTAGGAAACTGTGTCCAATTTTTTCCAGATAAATATGTGCTGTATAGTATTCAAGCAATTGTGTGTAGGAGAATAAAATACACACACACACAAAATATATACATGGACACAAGTACATAGATTTGTATCTTTCTTTTAATTTTGTAATTAATGTTTGCGGATCAAAGGAATTCTCCTTTAACGATACTCAAATGAACCGAGTTAATCAAACAAAAAAAGTTTATTGTCCCAAATTGAGTTCAACTGACATTCCACACGTCACGGGAAATAAATCAAAATCAGGGAGATTCGTGGAATAAAATATCCATCATTTATACAGAAAGTACGGATGTATATTTATATTAGTTCAGGAATCGGTTGATTCAAATAAAAATGTGCTTCTTCAAAAGAAATCATTTTCCCTTCAGAGAAGCAGGCTCTGCTTTGGTGCATATTTATAGCAGTGAGTCGGACATTTATATCTGAGCTGTCAAAAAGTATTGGTTGGAACAAAAATATGCTTGTAATAAAAATGCATTGTTTGAAAAAAAAAATCTCAGAAACCACTGACTATTGGTTTCATAGAAAAATAGTGAGTAAGGCACTTGATGTAACGCAAGGAGGATTAAATACCTATGTAAACTGCATGTGATGGGGAAGACGCATTGTGGGTTTACACAGCATACAAATGGGGTACAGTCAAAGTGTTGTTTAAAAAAATAGGGGGTATACTATGTATCAGATAGAAAGTTTGCACATTGCGAAATTTCGAATACTGCCCTTAAAATAAATTACTTTATAAAATGATCTATGTAGTCACATCGACTCACCAAAAACTCTAGGAGGCTTTTTCTTCTTTGATTCTTCTCATTCTACAAAGACCTGACCCAGCTCACTTTCCTACCTAAAGTGCCGAATAGTCCATGGATGTTAATGTGTAAAATTAAGTCAATGGGTTGTTTGCATTTTTTTTACTGTTTTAATAAGAATAACAACATTGATGTAGCGCTGCTTCATGACTAACCAGTGACGGACACTACCAAGGTCACAGCAGTCACACTTGCGACTGGGCCCTGGCGTTCCGCCACTGTGGGGGGCCCGCCCCGCCCACCGCCGCTTCTAGGCAATGATCGGGACATTATGTCCCGGACATAGTGATTCACTCTATGGAGGGAGGGGAGCGACACCTGAGCTGAGCGCTCACTGTTATGTTACTGGCACAGCACTCTGCCCACTCCTCCAAGCAGATCAATGTCGGGAAGGAGGGGAGTGGAGGAGAAAGTCAGCTGATCAGCTGACTGGCCAGTGAAGTGAATGGGGAGGAGCTCTCCCCTGTGTGAGGAGATGTGCAGACAGTGTCCCCATGCCGGGAGAAGCGTTACTGGAGGCACTGTGAGTCAAGACTGAGAGTACTGAACAAGGAGGGGGATTGACTGACACTGAGAGAAGGTGAGTGCCAGTGACACCATCCCATCCCCCCTGCCATCCCTCTGCCCCTGATCCCATCCCCCACCATCCCTCTGCCCCTAAACCCTTCCCCCCACCATCCCTCTGCTCCTGACGCCATCCATTCCACGATCCCGCTGCCCCTGATCCCACCCCCCCACCAGCCATCTGCGCCTGATCCCATCCATCCCATCATCCCTCTTTCCCTGATCCCACCCCCCAAACATCCCTCTGCTCCTGATTCCATCCATCCCACCATCCCTCTATCCCTCTGCCCCTGATCCTATCCCCCCACTATCCCTCAGCCCCTGATGCCACCCACACCATCCCTCTGCCCCTGATCCCATCCCCTCCACCATCACTCTGCCCCTGATCCCATCCCCCCACCATCCCTCTGCCCCTAAACCCACCCCCCACTATCCCTCTGCTCCTGACCCCATCCATCCCACCGCCCTTGATCCCATCCCCCCACCATCCCTCTGCTCCTGATCCTATCCATCCCATCATCCCTCTTTCCCTGATCCCTCCCCCCAAACATCTCTCTGCTCCTGATTCCATCCATCCCACCATCCCTCTTCTCCTGATCCCATCCATCCCATCATCCCTCTTTCCCTGATCCCATCCCCCCAAACATCCCTCTGCTCCTGATTCCATCCATCCCACCATCCCTCTATCACTCTGCCCCTGATCCTATCCCCCCCACTATCCCTCTGCCCCTGATCCCACCCCACCATCCCTCTGCCCCTGATCCCATCCACTCCACCATCCCTCTGCCCTTGATCCCATCCCCCAACCATCCCTTTGCCCCTAAACCCATCCCCCCACCATCCCTCTGCTCCTGACCCCATCCATCCCACCATCCCTCTGCTCCTGATCCCATCCATCCCATCATCCCTCTTTCCCTGATCCCACCACCCAAACATCCCTCTGCTCCTGATTCCATCCATCCCACCATCCCTCTTCTCCTGATTCCATCCCCCCACCATCCCTCTTTCCCTGATCCCATCCCCCCAAACATCCCTCTGCTCCTGATTCCATCCATCCCACCATCCCTCTATCCCTCTGCTCCTGATCCTATCCCCCCCACTATCCCTCTGCCCCTGATCCCACCCCCACCATCCCTCTGCCCCTGATCCTATCCCCTCCACCATCCCTCTGCCCCTGATCTTATCCCCCCACCATCCCTCTGCCCCTAAACCCACCCACCCACCATCCCTCTGCTCCTGACCCCATCCATCCCACCATCCCTCTGCCCTTGATCCCATCCCCCCACCATCCCTCTGCTCCTGATCCCATCCATCCCATCATCCCCCTTCCCCTGATCCCTCCCCCCCAAACATCCCTCTGCTCCTGATTCCATCCATCCCACCATCCCTCTTCTCCTGATCCCATCCATCCCATCATCCCTCTTTCCCTGATCCCATCCCCCCAAACATCCCTCTGCTCCTGATTCCATCCATCCCACCATCCCTCTATCACTCTGCCCCTGATCCATTCCCCCCCCCACTATCCCTCTGCCCCTGATCCCACCCCCACCATCCCTCTGCCCCTGATCCCATCCCCCAACCATCCCTTTGCCCCTAAACCCATCCCCCCTCCATCCCTCTGCTCCTGACCCCATCCATCCCACCATCCCTCTGCTCCTGATCCCATCCATCCCATCATCCCTCTTTCCCTGATCCCACCCCCCAAACATCCCTCTGCTCCTGATTCCATCCATCCCACCATCCCTCTTCTCTTGATCCCATCCCCCCACCATCCCTCTGCCCCTGATCCCATCCCCCCACCATCCCTCTGCTCCTGATCCTATCCATCCCATCATCCCTCTGCCCCTAAACCCATTTCCCCCACCATCCCTCTGCTCCTGATCCCATCCATCCCACCATCCCTCTGCCCCTGATCCCATCCATCCCATCATCCCTCTTCCCCTGATCCCCCCCCAAACATCCCTCTGCTCCTGATTCCATCCATCCCACCATCCCTCTGCCAATGATCCCTTCCCTCCCCACCATCCCTCTGCCACTGATCCCATCCCCCACCATCACCACTGATCCCATCCCCCTCTCCCACCTCCACCACTACTGCCACTGGGGGCACTCAGGAGGATGTAAGGGGGCACTCTGGAGGTACTGTTTTAGTACCTCCAGAGTGCCCCCTTATATCTTCCAAAATGCCCCCTAGTAATAGCAAGGTCAGTGGCAGAACTACCAGGGTCTCAAAGGTGGCACTTGCGATTGGGCGCTGGCATTCCACCATCATGTGGGGGCCTTAATACTGCAGAAGGGGGCCCGCTGCAGAAAATGAGAAAGTGGGTCGGGGGGGCCTTCATGGTTTCTTGCACCGGGGCCCTGAAGGTTGTAGTTTTGCCTCTGTGACTAACATATGCTGAGTGTAATTATCAGTATTTGTTCTTATTCTGTATGTATGAATGCTGCACTGTACTACTTCTCTGATTCTGTATGATGAGTATAGTTCTAACTATTTGTTCAGTACTGTACAATACTATTTCCTATGCATGTTTGGTGTATTTTTCAGTATCCGATCTTGTATGTATGGTTACTGCACCGTGTTAGTTCTCTTGTCCTACATGCTGAATGTTATTCTCAGTATCAGTTCTTATTCTGTATGTATGGACACTACACAATAGCTTCTCTTTTGTCATGTATGCATAGTGCAATTTTCAGTATCTGTTCTCATTTTGTATGTATGTATGTATGAATACTGCATAGTAGCACTACTCTTACTCTGTATGCTCTGCCATTCTCAGTATCTGAAACATTGGCATCTAAAGCCCAACTCCAAGAAAATATGAAAATTAAAGGGGTTGAAAAAGGTTAAAGTTTAAAAAAAACAAAAAAAAAACAAACATGCTATACTTACCTGCTCTGTGCAAGGGTTTTGCACAGAGCAGCCCTGATCCTTCTCTTCTGGGTTGCCCCGTCAGCGTTACTGGCTCCACCCCTTCATCAGGTGCCCCCACGGAGAGACGCTTTCCATGGGGGCACCCATGCAGTCGCATTCCCGAGTCCCCACCCCCCTGCTTCCGTGTCACTAGATTTGAGGACAGAGACAGGGGCTGGAAACGCTGGGCTCAAGCACGTCACTGGAACAGACGGGCTCAGATAAGAAAAATGGGGGGCTCTGTGGGCAGCTGCAGCAAAAAAGGTTTTTCACCTTAATGCATAGAATGCATTAAGGTGAAAAACCTTGATATTTTACAACCCCTTTAAATAGTGCATTATCCATCGATTACCTTACTGCTCAGTCTTGATTCCAAACACCTCTTCCTTCTATGAGCAAAGAAGCTAATATCCTGCCCTGAGGACTAGACATTTTTCCCTGCTTGATATCTACTTCCCATCATTGCCTATGTGAGTTCTCCTGCCTCAAGAGCCTATAAGAGAGGACCCAGCCACTGAAAGTGTTTCCCCCATCAATAGGAAGTGTGCACATCAAGCAATCAGTTAAGTGGACACCCGAATAAGAACCCCAGGATGTAAAGAGAAGAATTGAGAAGGATGATCATGTGACTGTGGGCATTTGGATGTTTTTTTTTTTTCATAACAACAGTTAGTTAGAGGAAAATAAACGTGAATAATAAAAAGCTGCTACCCCAATGTGTATGAAAACACTAGCCAAAAAACAATAAATGGGGATGCTATACTTAAAATGTGTATCCGACACTAAATAGCAGTGCCTAAAATTTGTGATAATGTGAATGAGTGTATACTAAAAAAGGATGCAATAAGCAACAATAATAAGGAATAATAACAATAATAACAAGGAACAATAAGCAATAAATAAAGTGCATTATATAATAAAGTGCATCACATGAAATTCATAATTGACAATGTGCTTAATTCTTCTTAGACAAAATTCTTCTTAGACAAAATTCCCACCCAATGTGCTCTAATGGAGTAACACTCACCAGACCATTATGACCTCTTTGTTTAAAAAGGTCAATAGGTGCTTTAGCTCTGGGATCCTTTGTAATTCCATGCAAGGATACGTGGTCTGTATAGGTCCAGTACTTTAACTCCTCCACTCCGCCATGCCCCCATAGGAACCAAGAAAGATAGTTTTATAGTGTAGTAATTTTATTTAAAATAGAAATAAATCCATATACATGCTGTTTACATTATACTGTGCCCAGACCAGAACTAGAAAACCCTGTCTGTACTTTAGCTGGGAACCTTCGCTGTTCCGCTCATGCCCTGGAGCCAGCATGCATTGCAACTACCGGAAGTTCAAGCTGTCAGCTAATCACAGAACATAGGATATTTTTCCAGTCTTTTAAGGTGTAAGAAGACAATGACTTTCTTTAGCCCTGTCTCTGCAAAGTACTAACTAGCAATAAATAGGAGGGACAGAGGGAAAAAACAAAATCACATAGTAAACAAGCTGTAGTGGCCCAAAACCTCCACTAGGTGACAATATACTTCTGAACAATACTAACCTGATGCAGTTCAATACTACTCAGAAAACAGCCATGTAAGAGGGACAGAAAAAGCTGCTTTATAGTTCTGTGGACTAGACTGAAAGTAACGTTTAGTTTGAGCCTTGGCTTGAGGTTTGAGCTGACAGAAGGAGCCCCCCTATATACAAAAATGATATAAAAAAATGCAAAAAATATATATATAATTTTTTTTAAAATAAATAATAGTAAAATAATATAAAATCTACAAGACAATTTTTTTTGTGTAGCACACGGACCCTTCTCTCACCTGGCTCACTTGTAAGATAAGGCACACCGTGCTATATGCCCGTACCCTCCTGTTTGAAGAGGTTAAGCGGTGTTCACAATTTGTTGGGTTCCGCAGCGAGTTACCCTTCCTAGGATGGTTCCTTTCTCTAGAGTGTAGAGAAAGTCTGTTGTTTGTGTATCAAGAAGGCCAATGTCCAGACAAGGTTAAACCTCAATGACTGAAGGTTTATTTTCTTTATGCTTGAAACCAGACAGGAAAGTTGAAAGTGAAGAATAGAATAACAGGGAGGCAGGTTCAGGCACTTAATATTACCACTCAATCCTAAGTGGACTCTGCTCACCCAGATAGTTCCCTCTCACGGTCCTAGCAGCCGGAGTGATGCACAAACTTTACTTTTCTTTTCTATGGATACGATCGGAACCCATTTGACTAGATCCAAACTTCCCAGCACTTGTAGCATAAAGACCTAGGTGCAAGTTAAAGCACGCTACAATGCCTGTGGCGGACTTGCGGAATCCCTCTGTAGGTGACCAGGCCTCATCCAAGGCGGTGACTTCCTTCACCGGTAACCCTGGCTCCCTCTCCAGAACGGGTCAACCTCGAGTGTCCTGGAATTCCTCTTTAGATGGTAGGCCAGCTAAAGGTGCTGGGCCTACATGAAGAGTTGCAGCCCCAGGCTAAAGGTGCCTGAGACTGATCCATCCACACACAACCCCTTGGCCTGGAGGGCCACGAGGCGCAGATGGACTGCTCCTCTGTACTGCTCCTCAGTACCCCTCCTTCTCCTCCTTCTCATCCTTCTCCTCCTTAATATGGCATCTCCCCCTTATGTATCCTCTCCCATCATGCGCAGCGGGCCGACTACGCCCCCTCGCACAACCGCCTCGAGAGGACACCCAAAGGTACAGCAATGTCACCAGCGGTTCAACCCTAACCTGTTATGGCAGCGCCACCCACAGGCCACAGGGAACTGTACATCAGCAGCACCACATGGCAAAAGCAAAAGAACAAAACCTAACAATTTAAGTGATCTGGATCTGACTACTGACCCAGATCAACCCCTAAATTTAGGTACCTAGCTCCCCTAAAAGTAAAGGGGCGCTACACACACCCCCCTCTGAAATAGACACTGTCCCCAGTGTCTGAAATAAACTCGAACCCTCTCAAGCCTGAGCAGGTAAGAATTTATTCCCGAACCTATGTACAAATTTTGAAATTCGTGCCTGAACCAAAATATTGGGAAGGGACAAGAAGAAAAAGAGCAAAGGAACAAAAAGTACAAAATTTAGACATCCGTTCTCAATGTCACATTTACAAAAATACACAATATCAATTCCACCCCCTTCTGACTGACTACTCCACCCATTCTCCGGTGGTTGCCAGTAGTTTCACCTGCAGAGGGAGACAAAAACAACATACATATGCAATAAAACATCCTACCTATGCTCTATTTACAAGAAGTGAGCTATCTCCCCTGAAGAAGATAACTTCCTTCACTGAGAACCACACATACTAAGCCTAGTATATGCTATGAGACTGTACTTTAAATGAGAGGCTATGAAAAGTTCTGCAGATCACTGCCATCTGGTGGCAGCGCACAGTCACTACAACCAACTCTTGTTCCAATAGAAATACCTGCCAAGAATCAGGCACCTCTCCTCTTGGACATGGCGGGTCTTCAACTTTGGCCCTATCTTATCTACCCCAAAGTTCAGTTCTTTGTGGAGCTGCGGAGGGAGAGAAAACAAACAGCAACAGCTCTCCTTATCCTCAGCCGAGTAGATTAGCCCAAATAGTGGAGGGCAAAGTTATTTGAAGTTCCGGAGCAATCTCCAGAGTAGGCAACAAAAAAAACAAGTTCCCACTCTAGAGGTAATAGTGGGGATCCGGCAAAATAAGAAGTTTCCACTTTGCATCAAAAGTTTTGATGGAATACACAGCGTCCTCTCGCTCCTTGTTACAAATGACCACTCGGTCTGCATGTATGTGCCGACTGTAATTCCACTCCTGCCGACATCCTTTGAAACGGTCGGCCTTAGCAGCTGAACACACAAAGTATCTGCGGGCTGCCGGCACTTTCAAGTGATCCCAAACAAAGACAGCATACCATCTCTCCCGGTAGGCCTCAATCTCAAACAAAAGTTCCCGTGGGCTGGCTGTCCACCCATCCCTATTATGGGGTATGAGTGTCTCTCCCTTCCCCGGCAAACTTGTACAGTTCCCCCAGCCTCCTTACCGTCCTCTCTCACGGGCTTCCTGGAGATCCCTCCGGGTTAGAGCTCCAATTCGGGTAGGCGCTGGGGTGGACCTCGACTGCGGCCGCGGGAGGCCTTCACGTAGCCCACCTTTATTTTAGCAGGCGGGATAGACGTCTCGGTAGTGGCGGAGGCAGCATCCGCTGTAACATCCGAAACTAGCTCTGCGGCGACTGGAACTTCATCTTCCACATTCACTGCAGCCATAGTGATGCGTGTGGGCCCGGCCACGGGGGCGTGTTTCCCTTCCTCAGAAGTAACCATCCCCGCAATGAAGCTGACTTGGAAAACTCGGGGTGATTCGGTGGGTTGTTCCACTTCAAATAAGAATTCTCCACAGGTCAGGCATCTTCCGAATGGCCGTATCTGCATGGCTAGTCCTTGGCATTTGGGACAGAGCACGCCCAGGCCCTCCACAATCCTGGCAGGTATAGAGCGCGAAGTGGCCTCGGGCTTTGAGCCGGATCCCTGTATCCGTCAGGGGGCAGTGAGAGAAGGGATATCCATGGTTGAGGTAGTCGGGAACATACGGGGTCCGGGTGGAAGAGGAATCCATGGGTTAGTAGCGGACATGTTGCTTCTTCTTCACTGGTTTGGCTCGTACTGTCCCTTTGGCGCCAAAGACACCACGTGCAACACACACTTGGCGGGGCTCCTCCTCTCCTTTTTTTTCTCCTGCACGCAGCTCGCAGGCTTTTCCTAGTTCTGGACACGCCCACGGACTGCAACAGCTGCTGTCGTCACCGAGATATCATCTTTAAAGTGCCGACGTATATGTACATGAGCGGGTCCTTAAGTGGTTAATGGATATTTGGCCTTGATTATGGGGCTGTCATTAGAATTACACTTTTATTTTATCCTATTTTGTTTTATTTTATTTCACTTTATGTATATGGGGGGTTTATCCCCCTTTGGCAATCTATCTTGGTTTCATTTTTTATTGGCACATTTATATGAGATACTGGGGGTTATTTACTAAAGGCAAATCCACTTTGCAATGCAGGTGCAAACTACAAGTGCAAAGTGCACTTAAAATTGCACTGAAAGTGCACTTGAAAGTGCAGTCGCTGTAGATCCGAGGGGGACATGCAAGGAAAATAAATAACAGCATTTTAGCTTGCACATGATTGGATGATAAAATCAGCAGAGCTTCCCCTCATTTCAGATCTACCCCTCAGATTTACAGCAACTGCACTTCCAGGTGCACTTATAAGGCAAATTCAAGTGCACTTTGCACTTGTAGTGCAAAGTGGACTTGCCTTTCGTAAATAATCCCCATAGATTCATTAGCACCATGTTTAATCACAAATAACCCCCTCCCCTCTTTCTTCCCCCCTTTTTTTTGTTTTTTGTTTATCTTTACTTAAATTTATGGGTATGTTTTTCAATTTTTTCGAGCACCTTTTCTTCTTTTCACACTTTTTGTGTGGTTTCCCTTCCTGCTGGCCCCTTTCTCTTTCTTGTGGTGGGGGGTTCTCCATCCCTAACAGGCCCCTATACTTGGTGGGTATTATCCACTCTTCCACAGCTTCCGGGACAGACATCACATAGCAGTCCTCTCATTGGATATTCAGTAGATGATGACTACTACCACCCCTCTCCTTTGTGATTGGGTTGGTGAGTATTATACATAATATATGTATGCTCATTACACAATGGACCACTTGGATGAATAGGATGTACAGTATGTGTTCTTTTTTTGTTCTTAACCTGTTTATTTTTTTTTGCAGTTTGAGTATTTACATAATTTCCCCTGAAGAAGTAAACTTAGTTTCACAAAACGCTTTGAGGAAGTTAGCTATGAATACACCAATGATATAGCACAGCTAATTTATAATCTGTGACTTACTGAAATGTTACGGTTAATATTCTTCTATGGATCCCTGTAAATTCCACCTCCTCCCCATCAGAGGAGTGACAGTAGTGACTAGTGTGGCCCATTTGTCAGTACCACAGTTTTATCAATTGTATTTCGCTCTAAGCAGAGCAACAGGCTTTAGTTGCTTAATAGCCTCAAACTGAGCAGGAGCCTTTGGCTGCTGCTACTACTAGAGGAACAATGTTGGGTTAACACCTCCTTATCAATGGCTACATAGATGTGTGCTGGGGGTGCCCATAGGCATATGGCTCTGTGTGCAGGTTCTCTTTCAGCATCCCCAAATTCACAGTCCATGTTTGAGTGTCTAAACATTTTTTTAATCACTTGTCCAAAATAATCAGTGTGGTGTATGTAAGGCAGGGGACTTTTCCTTTAATTTGTGGAAGGATACAGCAGCTCAGAGCCGCAGAATTCGATAGTGCTTTTAAGCCTCGTACACACGATCGGATATCCTATGGATTCTAATCCGATGGTTTTGTCCATCGGAAATCCGATGAAGCTGACTTCCATCAGTCTTGCCTACACACCATCAGTCAAAAAACCGACCGCACCAAACGCTGTGACGTAAAACACTCCGATGAGCCGAGAAAAATGAAGTTCGATGCTTCTGAGCATGCGTCGACTTGATTCTGAGCATGCGTGGGTTTTTTATCCGATGGAGTTCCCCACAGATGATCGGAATTTGCTATCGTTTTTTTTTCCATCGGAAAAATTTAAAACATGTTCTATTTTTTAAAACCGATGGAAAAAAGACCGATGGGTCCCATACACGATCGGTTTGTCCGATGAAAAAAGTCCATCGGACTGTTTTCATCGGTAAAACCGATCGTGTGTACAGGGCTTTATAGTTCCGGCTGCAGGGGTCAGGGTTGTCACTTACATTGAACTGAGAAGTGTCCCTTCGTTCTTCTGCCACCATACCCATACACACACGTGTGTTTGAGTTTTGGGGTGCACACCCTAATGCAATAGGCTACGCACACCTATGGATGGCTAAGAAATAGGGTTAGATCTAAACACCTGAATAACACCAGTAGTGGAAAGTGAGTAAATTTCAATCTATAGATTACGCTTCTTGCACATACTGTTAATGAAGAAGCTATCAAAAGAAAGCTTAAGTCAGCCTGAATGTGAAGTCAAGTTGGTACAAAATACTGTGGAATTTTGTACCATCAGTAAACAATTCCAAGGGATCCAGGACAACTGTGGGGTATGTAAAATTTCTGTGTTATCTAATAGCTATAGACCTTATCCTGTAGGTTAACAGCAACAATTTACTTACTGCAAGCTAATTACTTTTAAATGTATTGCAATGATTGAAAACATACTACTAACCACCCTCAACTTCTGATCTTAGCATAGAAGGTTCAGTGCAAAAAATAAAAGTAAGTAAAAGCCTCAGCAGCTCAAGAATTTGGTTACGCAGACCACAGCACAAGTGAGGAAAGGATTATAGATGAATGCAATGGTTGGATGTGAAAAGCCTTTTCACACTCTCTAAACACTCCATTCGCCTGTAAACCTTCAGATCATGTGATGTATTGGGATTATGCTGATCCTTTTGGGTCATTTGGGAGCATTTCATTGGAACCTTAAATGCTAAAACTTAAAGCCAAAAATATGAATAGTGGTTATAACCCTGAGAACTGAGCACATTGTCGTTTACTACTGATACCCTTTGTGAATAAATATTAAACAGAGAAACCTACAAAAGTAACTTAAAAATCACTTCTAGAGAGATTGAAGTTAAAAAAATGTAATACACTTTTAGTATTGTTTAAATAGTTTGCAAAAGTAAAGCTAAAAATGATAGCACATAGTATTAATAATAGGAACTTGGCCAAGTTTAAATAAAAATTTTAGATATTTAAAAAAGCCAATTAATAAATAAATTATGTTCTTTACCCATACAAAAACTTTTGACTTTGTCTTATATTAGCCACTAATAATGGTAAGGATGTAAAGTTCACTGTACACAATTTATGTTGTATTGGCAAACATTTGTACAAACAGTAGGTGCAAGAAGCAGCCAGAGGCTAACTTTTGAATTTACGATTGAAGACTGTCTCTGAGAAGGTAATAGAAAGTCCTTCACTGCTGGATATAGTCAATACAGTACGGCAGGGAGAATATACAAAGGACCTATAAAACTGTTAATTGATGTCATTGGTCCAATATAAAGCAATCATTTTACAGATTCCAACTCAATTTCTCGGTGAGAGGGCTATTGAATTTACAACTGTCCTGTTGCAATGTTGTGATTAGTGGCTTCTACAATCCCATCACTGGACGGACTCAAAGGAAATGTAAAGTTTCATCAGTAATAATTAGAGGCACTTGTGAAATAGATCAGCATAATGTATATCATTTTATCAATGTGTGTTAATATTAAAACAAAATAGTTTGTATTTACATATAAGTGCATGAGAGCAGAACAAATAAGGTCTAATCCACATATAACTAATATCGTAGCACATGATATTAACCATAAAATTATCCTCTTCACAGATGATGTCATCCATATGGTCTCTAACCCTTTCCTCTCCATGTGGGAAATACAGCTTACAATTTTCTCACTTTAGTGCAGCTTCATTTTACATACTGAAAGTTGATAATTCCCAATTATTAGGTTTACATATTGGGTCTTAAATGATATTTCCTTTTTAGGAATATAACTCCTGACCACTACATCCCTATTAAATGACCTAAACTATAAACCTTTTCTAGCGCCCTTGCATTAAGCAGAACAGTGGTCTTGAAAAAGATTTATATTTAGGGGCACCACTCAGGCTGACAAGGTCAGAGGAGATGGATGCCGCTGACTAGTAAGGGCACATGCTGGGGAAAGGTTTGTCCAGGCCCAAAGCAGGCTGTAGAAATAGGAAAGATAGCCTGGCTACTGCACATCTTGCCCGCCCCAAGTAGTTAGCAGGTAAAATTAGCCCCTGCTAGATTCATCCAGACCATGCTCCAAACATGTTTTGCCCAGGGCCTAATTATGGAGGTCAGGATGAAACATGATGGGGGCGTGGTCTGGGTGAATTGAGCTGAGGCGGCTTTTACCTGCTAACCAGGACGAGGTGTGCAGTGGCCGGGCTATCTCTTTCTAGTTCTATAGCGGTCTTGAAAATTTTATTCCCTCTACCAACTGCTTGTCTTTCTTCCATGCAGCGGCTGTTCAACCAATATGTATGGGGACACAAATACCATAGTTGCCCACTCAAAATACTGATGCGACATAGAAATAATGGAGGTATGAGAATGCCAACTATTGCCTTCTACTGTGGAGCATATATCTTAGATCAAATTAGGTATTTGTTGAATAATTACCAAGAAAAAGTAGGTCCTGAATAGAAGCTTCCCTTTTTAGAGATGATAATCCCTACTTTTTTCTTCTAGCCCTCAAACTGGGTTTACCTCTCCATAAATCTGTGCAACCAACATTTCAGATAACACTTTAAGTGGATGTAAACCCTTACATATACCCAGTGAACAGCCTCAGATGATACATAGAGATTAAACAAATCTCCCTACATAAGTTTTACATGTATATCTGCTGTCTTCATCTTCATATACTGTTTAGAAAGTTCAGATCTGTTTGGAGATTTTTTCTTCCCTTTCAACACTGCAGTAAAGCCTGGGCATACAGCCAAGACAGCTGATTGGAGGAAAGTCACATAACCCCTCTCCTCATAGGTAGAGACTTTCAGAGCTGATGGTTGAATAGTTCAGGGCTCTGCTAATCGTTTTATAGCATCCTACCCAACACAAAACTCAGGCTGCTTTTTTCATATGTGACAGAGAACTTGTCAAGAGGCACGGAGCAAGAGACAGCTACTCTACATAGTGCTTTGAAGAGAGATAACAAAACACTGCAGATATATGTGCCCAGCTCAAATTTCATTAATCGGGTTTACATCCACTTTAATATATGAACTCATATTGAGCCCCTGTGCATACCTGGACTCACATAACATCCCCATACCCATAGATGTGCCACAGCATTTCATTCTAACCCTTACAACCCCTCCAACCCTTACACCAATACGAAATGGAAAAACATCGTCTCTACCAAATTTTTTTTTGTTTGGTACATTTGGTTGAAGAATGCTAATTGTACTATCGTTGGTTGATGTACGTTATTGAAAGTATTTTTTGAGCATATCGACAGGTCCTCTCTACTGTGAATCCCTTACTTGATTGGTTGATCTCTTTTCTTCTACCAATTATCTTACCTCCCTTTTCTCCTGCCCAGTATCTACTTCTCACCTCCCTAACTGAACTTTGATACTCCACTTTTAACAACTACGCTTATTGTGCAAAAGCCACCCCACACCAAGGGTTTATTTGAGCATTGTGTGTCACTCCTTTCTGTCGGTCACTCCCTAGGGAAACTACCATCACTTTGTTAACTCTGAGGTATAATCTACAATGCAGGATACATCTTTGACACATAATGATCTTTACTGTGGATAGATTTCTTTGCATGGATAATCCATCAAATTTTGAACCAGGCAATAAGTGTATGCCAAACATAAGTCTAAATATTGACAGATTAGTAAAAACAATGAGAGCAACTGTCTTCTTCCGCCCCAAAACCTCTTCGTCCAACATTATGTAGCTGCAGGGGGGCACACAAGTGAGTACTAACAATTGATTGATGGCTCTAAATTTGCTGGGACACCCGAACATCACATCCCAAGTTTGCCAACACATCCAAGTTTCAAGCATTTTGGATAGCAACACAAGGGAGCATTTTTGTAGGTAAATAACATGCATAAAATACATTAAATGCATATATAATCTAACGTTGACATTACTGGCCCGGGGACAGGGTCTTTTTATAGCTGAACACGTGTTGTTTTTATTGTAGTGCCTTTTTGTGACATTTTATATTTTAATAAGCTTACACTAATATACAGTGTTTAGTTACAAATATGGCTCTTGTTGGCTTTTAATTACTTATTGTAGTTATTATTATTTACAGGATATCACGGTATAAATAATATAATTGTTTAAAGATTATCTAGGGCAGGGGTGTCCAAACTTTTTTCAAAGAGGGCCAGATTTGATGAAGTGAACATGCGTGAGGGCCGACCATTTTGCCTGACATTCTTTAAACCATTAAAATTCGGTCTAAGTGTGTTCGTCCGAGCACTAATACACTGCCCAACAAGAATTCTCTTGCCTTTGTCGCGCTCGTTCCCGACACACAGATGAATGCTCTGCTCTTTAGGGGTACCGTTAGTCCTTAATGGTACCCCACACATTGGAAAACGTGGGGTGCTTTTGGTGCAGTGCAATTAAAAAAAAAAGGGGACTTTTCCCTGCATTTTTGTGGGTAGGGAAGCCCATTGAAATTAATGGGCTGCCCTACACGCAGCACGCAGCCACACAGATGTGAACCAAGGGCTTGTTCACATGTCAGGTTGGAGGGGCAGTAAAACCACATGGTTGAGCTGTTTTTACCACCCCCAACTTCTCCCCCTTTAGCTGCAGAGGCAGCAGCTGAGGGTGTACACATGCTGTAGCTGCAGCTGGAGGTATACCCAGGGTGAATAGTGCTGCGCTGAAACTGCCCCGCAACTGTGTGCATTGCATTGTTGCGGTATAGGCTTCACTGTCTGCCAAATGCCTCTGAAAAGTGATCTGTGCATGGATTGCTTTTCAGAAGAGCAGCAGTCCTCACAAACAAGCCCTACAAAAGCAGTTCTGATGGTACAGGTATTAAAAGTAACATACACACACATGCACGCCCACACACACACACACGCATACGCATGCACACACACGCAGACACATACATACAGACACAGGCACACAAACACATACAGACAGACACTCACATGTATAAAGCCCTTTTAAAACGAATCTAGCTTCTAAGTACCTTTGCAGTATCCTCATTCAGCCGGGTACTGCACTCTAGGGGAAAGCAGAGAGCACAGCACACTCCCCTACACTTTCACTTTTGAAGCTGACAGAGCTTTTCACAGTGCCGATGTATAGTTTGGCAGGGGATCGGGAGATCGGGCTCATCTGACAGCCCTTATCTCCCCTGATCCCACGGCACACCTGAGAACCAGGGGGGCCGTTCAAAACCCGGCCCACGGGCCGCAATTGGCCCGCGGGCCGGACTTTGGACATGCCTGATCTAAGGATTTCTTTTAAATATTTAAAATAATTCATGCATGGTATTAAAAGCACTTGGAAATAAGGGTATAGGCGCAACAATATTCACATTTTTATTGATTTCACATTGTGGGGACACAATCAGATTGTATGCGGCCACCCAACAGAATATTGTCAGTACACTTTGCTGAAGCATTAAGGCAGGGGTAGGCAACCTCGGCCCTCCAGATGTGATGAAACTACAAATCCCATCATGCCTCTGCCTCCAAGAGTCATGCCTCTGATTGTCAGGGTCTTGCAATGTCTCATGGGACTTGTAGTTTCACCACAGCTGGAGGGCCGAGGTTGCCTACCCCTGCATTAAGGGACAACACATCAAACCTTTTTGATCATTTAACAAATACACTACGAGGTAGCGTGGGATAATCTATTCCCCAGTTATTATTTCTCTGCTTAGCAACTGTTCAAATATAATATAAAATTATTCATGGATAGAACGTACAGTATTTCTTATAACATTAATATGTTTTCAGAAGCTCATCTCTTGTATAGTGATGAGCCAAACACCCCCGGGTTCGGTTCGCACCAGAACCCGCGAACGGACCGAAAGTTCGTACGAACATTAGAACCCTATTAAATACAATGGATGCGAACGTTCGAATTCTAAAGTGCTAATTATAACAACTATTATGCATGTTATTGTCCTAAAAAGGGTTTGGGAACCCGGGTTGTGCACCAGGGGACATGTATCAATGCAAAAAGAAGTTTTAAAAACGGTCGTTTTTCGGGAGCAGTCATTTTAATGATGCATAAAGTGAAAAAAAAAAAAGTCAAATATTCCTTTAAATATTGTACCTGGGGGGTGTCTAAAGTATGCCTGTGAAGTGCCACGTGTTTCCCGTGTTTAGAACTGTCCCTGCACAAAATGACACTTCTAAAGGAAAAAAAAGCCATTTAAAACTGCTTGCGGCTTTAATGTAATGTCTGCTCCCGGTAATATGGATGAAAATATTTAAGAAAAATGGCATAGCTACCCCATGACCCCCCCCCCTACCCCAGCCCATTACCAGCCCCTTTGGGTCTTGTATGGATATTAAGGGGAACCCCGCACATAAAATAAAAAAGGCCCTATATACTCTGAACAGCCGTATACAGGCGGTGCATACAAGACAGGGACTGTAGGTTTGTTCTTATGTAGAATCTGTTTGTAATTTTGAACAGGTACATTGTTTAAGTGTAGCTCCAGCCCAAAAATCTATTTTTAAACTTTTTGGAAAACATAGGTAAGGGTTATCACCCCTGTAACATTTGTTTTGCTGTCTGTGCCCCTGTTCAGAACATTTCACCTCACTTTCCGTCCCAATGACAACTGTTTTTGAAATGTGGTGTTTTTCTTGAAACAAGGATTGGTGATAAAGCATCAGTACAGAGGAGACACCTTTCTCCCATATTAATTCTTACAGGAGAGAATTTTCCTTCCAAGGGGTAGATTTCCTCTCACTTCCTGTTGTCTTCTTGTGTTTGCAAGTAGGAGTCGTTTGTAAGTTGGATGTTTGAAAGTAGGGACCTGCCGTATATACTCTGCAGAAATAGGCCCCTTAGTTGTTGATGTTGGCACAACACTGTAAGCACTCACAGTTACTCTTGGTTGGTGCTGGAACGCCCTGCTGTCAACTATTATATCAGGAATTTTAATTACATATAATTGTTGAACAGTGGTAGTAAAAATTGGGCCTTTGATGGTGGTGCTGGTGCCACAACACTGTAAGCCAGGACAGTTACTCTTGGTGGGTGCAGCAATGGGCCCTGCTGTGAATTATTAGATCAAGAATTGTAATTGCATGCCCCTGTTGAACAGGGGCTGAAAAATTGGGCCTTTCGTGGTGGTGGTGGTGGTGTTGCCACAACACTGTAAGCCCTCAGAGTTACTTTTGGTGGGTGCAGGAATGGGCCCTGCTGTGAATTATTAGATCAAGAATTGTAATTACATGCCCCTTTTGAACAGGGGCTGAAAAATTGGGCCTTTCGTGGTGGTGGTGGTGGTGGCGTTGCCACAACACTGTAAGCCCTCAGAGTTACTCTTGGTGGGTGCAGGAATGGGCCCTGCTGTGAATTATTAGATCAAGAATTGTAATTACATGCCCCTTTTGAACAGGGGCTGAAAAATTGGGCCTTTCGTGGTGGTGGTGGCGTTGCCACAACACTGTAAGCCCTCAGAGTTACTCTTGGTGGGTGCAGGAATGGGCCCTGCTGTGAATTATTAGATCAAGAATTGTAATTACATGCCCCTTTTGAACAGGGGCTGAAAAATTGGGCCTTTTGTGGTGGTGGTGGTGGCGGCGTTGCCACAACACTGTAAGCCCTCAGAGTTACTCTTGGTGGGTGCAGCAATGGGCCCTGCTGTGAATTATTAGATCAAGAATTGTAATTGCATGCCCCTGTTGAACAGGGGCTGAAAAATTGGGCCTTAGGCACTGGTGGCACAACACTCCAACCCCTCACAGATACTGTACTTGGAGCACAGCAATGAGCCCTATGGCAAATTATTGCTAAAAAAATTGTAATTACACGCCCCTGTAAAACAGGGGCTGAAAAATTGGGCCTTAGCCACTGGTGGCGGCACCCATAAACAAAAATGATCTTCCAAGCTATCATCATCAATCGTATCATTGAGGACTCGGAGGAGGAGGATAGCCAGTCAACATAACAGCACAGGCACTCAGCATCAGCATCAGTCTTGAAGGGATGTGACATGTTAAAATCAATTAGTCTGTTATATCAGCATCAGGTGTGTGGTAGCTGGTGGTGATCCAAGACTGGTTCATCTTGATGAAAGTCAGTCGATCAACCGAGTCGGTGGACAGGCGCACCCTGTGATCCGTGACAAATCCTCCAGCAGCACTGAATGTGCGTTCCGAAAGAACGCTGGATGCAGGACAGGCCAGTAGCTCAATTGCATACTGTGCAAGCTCTGGCCAGTGATCCATCCTCAAGACCCAGTAAGCCAGAGGATTTTCGGTGGGGAAGGTGTCCAAGTCTGACCTTGCCCCTAGATATTCCTGCACCATGTTTATCAGACGCTGGCGATGGTTGCTGGAACCGATCATACTTTGGGGCTGCGGACTAAAGAATTGTCTGAACGCATCGGTCAGACGGCCACCTTCCCCACCACTCCTTCTTTGACTGGCCGAAGCCTCAGCAACTCGTTGTCCAGGACCAGGAGTTTGTAACCTCCCAGTCTCTGGGAACGCGTTGCACAGACCTTTCTGCAAGGCCTCCCGGAGTTGTCTCATCCTCTGCTCCCTCTGCGACGGTAACATAAGGTCCGCAACCTTACCCTTGTACCGTGGATCAAGGAGAGTGGCCAGCCAGTAATGGTCCCTCTCCTTGATCCGAAGAATACTAGGATCCTTCCGCAGACTTTGCAGGATCAGGGAGGCCATGCAGCGTAGGTTTGCTGAGGCATTCGCTCCGGAGTCCTCTGGGTCACTAAGGACGACATGATCCGCAGCCACCTCCTCCCAGCCACGTACAAGTCCACTGGTTTCTTGGGACTGTAAATCATCCCTAAAAGACTGCTGCTGATGATGCTGAGTGCCAGCCTCCACCTCTATGCTGACACAATCCTCCTCCTCCTCCTCCTCCTCCTCCTCTTCCTGTGCGATGGGTGGGACAGAAGGAACACTGTCTGGGTAAAGGGGGCCTTGAGAGGCAAGGAAGTCCTCCTCTTCCTGCCTCTGTTCTGCCTCAAGTGCCCTGTCCATTATTCCACGCAGCGTGTGCTCCAACAGGTGGACAAGAGGTACAGTGTCACTGATGCATGCACTGTCACTGCTCACCATCCTCGTGGCCTCCTCAAATGGTGCCAGGACAGTGCATGCATCCCTGATCATGCCCCACTGGCGTGGAGAAAAAAAACCAAGCTCCCCTGACCCTGTCCTGGTGCCGTAGTCGCACAGGTACTCATTGATGGCCCTCTGCTGCGTGTGCAGCCGCTGCAGCATGGCCAACGTTGAGTTCCACCTGGTGGGCATGTCACATATAAGGCGGTTCTTGGGCAGGTTCAACTCCTTTTGCAGCTCAGCCAGGCGAGCACTGGCATTATAAGATCTGCGGAAATGCACACAGACTTTCCTGGCCTGCCTCAGGACATCCTGTAAGCCCGGGTACCTGCCCAAGAACCGCTGCACCACCAGGTTAAGGACGTGAGCCACACAGGGCACATGGGTCAGTTGTCCCTGTCGGAGGGCGGAGAGGAGGTTGGTGCCATTGTCGCAAACCACCATTCCTGGCTTAAGCTGGCGTGGCGTCAACCACCTCTCGGCCTGGCCCTGCAGAGCAGACAGGTCCTCTGCCCCAGTGTGGCTTCTGTCCCCCAAACACACCAGCGCAAGCACGGCATGGCATCTTTTTGCCTGCGTACTTGCGTAGCCCCTTGAACGCCTACGGAGCACCGCTGGTTCCGAGGACAAACCACAGGAAGAGGCCATGGAGGAAGAAGAAGAGGAGGGGGTGGAGGAGAGAGGTGTGTCACAACCAGTAGTAGCATTTTGGAGGCGTGGCGGTGGAACAACCTCCAACACTACTGCACCTTGTCCTGCATCCTTCCCAGCTGCCAAAAGAGTGACCCAATGGGCCGTGAAAGAAAGGTAACGTCCCTGTCCATGCCTGCTGGACCATGAGTCAGCGGTAATATGCACCTTACCGCTGACCGCCCTGTCCAGCGAGGCCAAGACATTGCCTTCCACATGCCGGTAGAGAGCCGGAATAGCCTTCCGTGAGAAAAAGTGGCGTTTGGGAACCTGCCACTGAGGAACCGCACATTGCACAAACTCACGGAAGGGGGCCGAGTCTACCAACTGAAAAGGCAGCAGTTGAAGCGCTAGCAATTTAGCCAAGCTAGCATTCAACCGCTGGGCATGTGGATGGCTGGGAGTGAACTTCTTTCGACGGTCCAGCAGCTGGGGCAGGGAAATTTGCCTGCTAGAATCGGACGTCGGTGTACTGCTAGCAGAGTGGCCGCAAGTACTTGGCTGTGACACACCTAATTCTACACCTTCATTCCTCTCAGTGCATGTTTCAGAGAGGACTGAAGTTATAGTGGGGTTGGAGATCCCAGCTGATGCGGTGCAAGGAGAGGTCCGCTTTGTTCTTTGGTGTGGGTCTTTGAGGTAGGCTTGCCAACGAGCTGCATGGCAGGTCAACATATGTCTGGTCAGGCATGTGGTACCCAAGCGGCTGATGTTTTGGCCATGCGATATACGCTTGAGACATATGTTGCAAACAGCAGCTGTGCGATCTGATGCACTAGCCTCAAAAAAGGCCCACACCAAAGAACTTTTTGAATGACGGGCAGAGGCAGCGCCCTGCACAGGCGGAGCTCTGCGGTGTGATTCCGTCGGTGTACTGCCCTTACGCTGGCCACCAAAGGGCATCCTGCCTCGTTGGAGATGTGCCTCCTCCTCATCCTCCTCCTCCTCCTCTCTCCTATTAGGCACCCACGTGGAGTCAGTGACCTCATCATCCCCTCCCTCCTCATCACTGGAGCCAATCTGGCAGTATGCTGCAGCTGCTGGAACATGACTGCCAGATTGGTGTCCTTCTTGAGCATCCCCTCTGTCTGCTCTCACGCTACTGCCTTCTTGTAGCTGGGTTTCATCATCAGACCCTTCGAAACGCTGGGCATCCTCCTGGAGCATGTACCCAACACTGTGCTCAAACAGTTCGGGGGACTCCTCAGGAGGAGGACATGGTGGGTCTAGGGAAGGAGTGACTGATGATGAGTCTGACATTGATACCAGGGAAGAGGACGCTTTGGCAGCTGCTTTTCCAGTACCCTGAGCCTGGGTGAGAGAGGATGAGGAGGAGGAGGAGGGCTTGGTCATCCACTCTACCAAGTCTTCGGCATGATGTGGCTCAACATGTCCAGCTGCCAAAAAGAAGGACAAGCGTGTCCCATGGCCATGTGCTGATGACAATGCACCGCGTCCACGACCAGCACTGTTGCCCCCAGACACAGAGCCTGCTTGCCCTCTTTTATTGCCTCCTGACTGTCTGCCTCTCCTTGTTTGCCTTCCAGACATTCTAATAGATGGCCTGCAGGGAGATGGGAAAAAAGCAATAAGGGCTACCTTCAGGTGTCCTTCTCTGTCCCTTTACTTAAGGATTTCTAAATATGGTTGAGGATGATTGCTTTTGCACAGAATAGCACAACGACAATTTCCCTGACTGTCCAAAAAACAAGGATTTCAAAGATGGTTGATGAGGAATGCTTTAGCACACTATAGCACAAGGAGAATTTCTTTTTCGTACATCACGGGACACAGAGCGACTTAGTCATTACTAATGGGTTATATAGATTACCTTCAGGTGTTGGCACTGGCCAATTCCAAACCGGAAGTACCCTCCCCTATATAAGCCCCTCCCACCCGGGAGCACCTCAGTTTTTTGCCAGTGTCTAAGGTGTTGGCCAAAGAGTAACATGTGTTTTCACTGGGCTTGCGTACAGGTTCTTTTGGGCCTTAGTAAGCTGTTCCGGATCCCACCAAAAAAGCTTCATAGCTAAACGGTCGGTACCCGGGCCTTGCAGCAGAAGAGCAAGGTTTTGCCTGTAATGCTTCTCTTAGGAGGGCTGGACCCTGGGATCCAGAGCTCTGGTCATACCCACGACCAAGATGTTGTCTGTGCAGGGTGCTATACAGGTCCAGGGGAGTGGAATCCTTGGGAACCCGGTCCCTGAAGGTTTAATTACAATGCCTGCCGTGATAGGTGAAGTTTGGACTTCTGTGGACCAAACAAAGTCCTGCGGCGGGGATCAGGTAAGTGGGGGCCCCCAGGAACTTGGTTCTATTGGGGGACCCCCAAGCCTAATTTGTCTTTCTGTCTGTTACCTAACGGTATTCCCGCTAAATATCTGTGTTTGCCTGTAACTACTGAAAATGTAAAATTTTAATAGTAGTCAAGAAAAAAAAAAAAAAAAAAAGGGACCGCGGTACCTGTGTTAAACCACTAGAGGCCGCTGTAGTCCATTTTTCTTGTCATGTGGATCTTTGGTTTTCTCAAGTCAAAAGATCCAGGCAGCTGGTAAGTTTCTCTGTGGGAATCCACTTCCTCTGCCCTGTTGCTGCGCTCATCCACCGCACAGGCCCTCCGGCAAAAAGGGCCCTGGCTCCTAGTCCCCTGTTTGATTTCGAAAAGGGCGCCAATGGCGCACGGGCGCGCGCACGGGCGCGTGCACACGCCTCCTATGAAAAAAAGGGGCGGGGCGGGTGGATGACGCTCGATGCGCGCCGCGGCGCTTCTGCGCATGTGCGGGCGTCCCAGCATAGTTAAAAGACACAGTACAAGTGTCAGCTGGATGCAAACAGAGCTAGCAACAAACAGTGGCACACAGAGGCGGTTGATGCAGGCATCCCCATAGAAAGGCACTTTAGTGGACACCAGCTGGTATATAGCAGCACCTGTGCTAGATTATTACCAGCAAAATTGGTGTATGACGACGGGAATACCTCAGCTTTGTGCTTAAAGGATATGTCGTCCAGACGCTCCGGAAATAGATCTTCCAGGAAGCCAAAGGGGTCTCCATCGGGCTCTGAGGATATTGGGCATGCTTGTACTGCACCAATCTCCCCTGAGAATTCAGAGGTCAGTAGCCGTAGAAACCCCGCAGGAATGCCTGGTGCTGCGGCTGTCCCCAGTCCACCTGCTCCTGTATATATAACAGAGGAGGTTTTATCCTCAACTCTGGGAGGATTGGAAGAGAGATTAACAGCATTGATCGCTGCTTCCCTGTCTCAGGAAAAGCGCGTCCGATCTCCGTCTCCTCCTTCAGAGTGCCTGTTAGTGGAGGAACAGTCCCAGAGATCGACCTACCTGAAGGGGATCAGGATGAGGTTGATTCAGTTATGGAGGAATCAACAGTGGAAGAACCTTTCTCAGCATCTCAGGCTGAAAGATTATGGGTTCAGTCTCTGACTAATATGGTCCGATCAGCATTTAAAATGCCTCTGGCGGAACCACCATCCACTACGGTTTCCTCGCTGGGGTCGCTAAAAGCTCCCCAGGCTGTCTGTTCCTTCCCAATCCACCCTTTATTAGAAGGGCTTATTTACCAGGATTGGGAGCATCCTGATAAAATATTTGCTCCCCCCAAGAGATTTCCGGTGATCTATCCCATGGAGGATAAGTTCATAAAAAAATGGAGGGTCCCTACAGTGGACGCAGCCATCTCTTCTGTTAACAAATCACTGACATGTCCAGTAGATAATGTTCCAATGTCAAAGACCCAATAGATAAAAAATTGGAGTCTTTACTAAAATCTGCTTTCTCTACAGCAAGCATGGTGACACAACCTGCGGTAGCAGCGATTGGAGTCTGCCAAGCAGTGAAAGATCAGTTGAAACAAGTCTTAAGGGACTTACCAGATCAGCAGGCTCTTGCCCTAGCTGACCTGCCTAGAGCCTTGTGTTTTGCGGTGGACGCCATAAAGGATACAATCCAACAGGCCTCCCGCTTTACGCTGTCTATAGTACATATGCGTAGGCTTCTGTGGCTCAAAAACTGGTCTGCTGAAGCTCCCTGTAAAAAACTGCTGGTTAGTAGGGATGAGCTTCGTGTTCGAGTCGAACATACGTTCGACTCGAACATCGGCTGTTCGATCGTTCGACGAAGATCGAACGATTTGGGCCGTTCGCGCCAAATTCGAGTGACGCGAACGGCCCACAATGCACTACGCCATCGCAGTGTCATCCAGGCGCTGTGATTGGCCAAGCATGCACTGTGACCCCGCATGCTTGGCCAATCACAGCGCCGGCAGCGAGGAGAGCAATGATTGGCCACAGGCAGGATGCCTGTGGCCAATTATTGCTGAGGGTGTTTAGTACACGCCCCACACTATAAAAGGCCGCCAGCACGGCGGCCTAGTGTAGTGTGTTCCGGAGCAGGGATAGAGCAGCATAGGCAGGGACAGTGACTGTTATTTCTTTCTTGCTTAACCTGGATTCCTTTAGTTTAGGGAAAGAGAAGGATAGGTAGGGAGAGTGTCAGTGTGTTTTGTGCTTGTGCTATAGTGTGCTTAAAAAAAACATTTATTCTAGGGACAGAAAACTGTAGGTAGGGACAGTGTCAGTTTCTTTCACTCTGCAAGTCCTTGTTTCCAGGGACCTGGAAGGACAGTGAGTGAATTGTCCTTGTGCTATATTGTGCTTAAAAAAACATTTATTCTAGGGACAGAAAACTGTAGGTAGGGAGAGTGTCAGTTTCTTTCACTCTGCAAGTCCTTGTTTCCAGGGACCTGTAAGGACAGTGAGTGAATTGTCCTTGTGCTATATTGTGATTAAAAAAAAACATTTTTTCTAGGGACAGAAAACTGTAGGTAGGGAGAGTGTTTTTTTTCTTTCACTCTGCAAGTCCTTGTTTCCAGGGACCTGGAAGGACAGTGAGTGAATTGTCCTTGTGCTATATTGTGCTTAAAAAAAACATTTTTTCTAGGGACAGAAATCTGTAGGTAGGGAGAGTGTTTTTTTCTTTCACTCTGCAAGTCCTTGTTTCCAGGGACCTGGAAGGACAGTGAGTGAATTGTCCTTGTGCTATATTGTGCTTAAAAAAAAACATTTTTTCTAGGGACAGAAAACTGTAGGTAGGGAGAGTGTTTTTTTTCTTTCACTCTGCAAGTCCTTGTTTCCAGGGACCTCTAAGGACAGTGAGTGAATTGTCCTTGTGCTATATTGTGCTTAAAAAAAACATTTATTCTAGGGACAGAAAACTGTAGGTAGGGAGAGTGTCAGTTTATTTCACTCTGCAAGTCCTTGTTTCCAGGGACCTGGAAGGACAGTGAGTGAATTGTCCTTGTGCTATATTGTGATTAAAAAAAACATTTTTTCTAGGGACAGAAAACTGTAGGTAGGGAGAGTGTTTTTTTTCTTTCACTCTGCAAGTCCTTGTTTCCAGGGACCTGTAAGGACAGTGAGTGAATTGTCCTTGTGCTATATTGTGATTAAAAAAAACATTTTTTCTAGGGACAGAAAACTGTAGGTAGGGAGAGTGTTTTTTTTCTTTCACTCTGCAAGTCCTTGTTTCCAGGGACCTGTAAGGACAGTGAGTGAATTGTCCTTGTGCTATATTGTGCTTAAAAAAAACATTTATTCTAGGGACAGAAAACTGTAGGTAGGGAGAGTGTCAGTTTATTTCACTCTGCAAGTCCTTCTTTCCAGGGACCTGGAAGGACAGTGAGTGAATTGTCCTTGTGCTATATTGTGATTAAAAAAAACATTTTTTCTAGGGACAGAAAACTGTAGGTAGGGAGAGTGTTTTTTTTCTTTCACTCTGCAAGTCCTTGTTTCCAGGGACCTGTAAGGACAGTGAGTGAATTGTCCTTGTGCTATATTGTGCTTAAAAAAAACATTTATTCTAGGGACAGAAAACTGTAGGTAGGGAGAGTGTCAGTTTATTTCACTCTGCAAGTCCTTGTTTCCAGGGACCTGTAAGGACAGTGAGTGAATTGTCCTTGTGCTATATTGTGATTAAAAAAAACATTTTTTCTAGGGACAGAAAACTGTAGGTAGGGAGAGTGTTTTTTTTCTTTCACTCTGCAAGTCCTTGTTTCCAGGGACCTGTAAGGACAGTGAGTGAATTGTCCTTGTGCTATATTGTGCTTAAAAAAACATTTATTCTAGGGACAGAAAACTGTAGGTAGGGAGAGTGTCAGTTTATTTCACTCTGCAAGTCCTTGTTTCCAGGGACCTGTAAGGACAGTGAGTGAATTGTCCTTGTGCTATATTGTGATTAAAAAAAACATTTTTTCTAGGGACAGAAAACTGTAGGTAGGGAGAGTGTTTTTTTTCTTTCACTCTGCAAGTCCTTGTTTCCAGGGACCTGTAAGGACAGTGAGTGAATTGTCCTTGTGCTATATTGTGATTAAAAAAAACATTTTTTCTAGGGACAGAAAACTGTAGGTAGGGAGAGTGTTTTTTTTCTTTCACTCTGCAAGTCCTTGTTTCCAGGGACCTGTAAGGACAGTGAGTGAATTGTCCTTGTGCTATATTGTGCTTAAAAAAAACATTTATTCTAGGGACAGAAAACTGTAGGTAGGGAGAGTGTTTTTTTTCTTTCACTCTGCAAGTCCTTGTTTCCAGGGACCTGTAAGGACAGTGAGTGAATTGTCCTTGTGCTATATTGTGATTAAAAAAAACATTTTTTCTAGGGACAGAAAACTGTAGGTAGGGAGAGTGTTTTTTTTCTTTCACTCTGCAAGTCCTTGTTTCCAGGGACCTGTAAGGACAGTGAGTGAATTGTTCTTGTGCTATATTGTGATTAAAAAAAACATTTTTTCTAGGGACAGAAAACTGTAGGTAGGGAGAGTGTTTTTTTTCTTTCACTCTGCAAGTCCTTGTTTCCAGGGACCTGTAAGGACAGTGAGTGAATTGTCCTTGTGCTATATTGTGCTTAAAAAAAACATTTATTCTAGGGACAGAAAACTGTAGGTAGGGAGAGTGTCAGTTTATTTCACTCTGCAAGTCCTTGTTTCCAGGGACCTGTAAGGACAGTGAGTGAATTGTCCTTGTGCTATATTGTGATTAAAAAAAACATTTTTTCTAGGGACAGAAAACTGTAGGAAGGGAGAGTGTTTTTTTTCTTTCACTCTGCAAGTCCTTGTTTCCAGGGACCTGTAAGGACAGTGAGTGAATTGTTCTTGTGCTATATTGTGATTAAAAAAAACATTTTTTCTAGGGACAGAAAACTGTAGGTAGGGAGAGTGTTTTTTTTCTTTCACTCTGCAAGTCCTTGTTTCCAGGGACCTGTAAGGACAGTGAGTGAATTGTCCTTGTGCTATATTGTGCTTAAAAAAAACATTTATTCTAGGGACAGAAAACTGTAGGTAGGGAGAGTGTCAGTTTATTTCACTCTGCAAGTCCTTGTTTCCAGGGACCTGTAAGGACAGTGAGTGAATTGTCCTTGTGCTATATTGTGATTAAAAAAAAACATTTTTTCTAGGGACAGAAAACTGTAGGTAGGGAGAGTGTTTTTTTTCTTTCACTCTGCAAGTCCTTGTTTCCAGGGACCTGTAAGGACAGTGAGTGAATTGTCCTTGTGCTATATTGTGATTAAAAAAAACATTTTTTCTAGGGACAGAAAACTGTAGGTAGGGAGAGTGTTTTTTTTCTTTCACTCTGCAAGTCCTTGTTTCCAGGGACCTGTAAGGACAGTGAGTGAATTGTCCTTGTGCTATATTGTGCTTAAAAAAACATTTATTCTAGGGACAGAAAACTGTAGGTAGGGAGAGTGTTTTTTTTCTTTCACTCTGCAAGTCCTTGTTTCCAGGGACCTGTAAGGACAGTGAGTGAATTGTCCTTGTGCTATATTGTGATTAAAAAAAACATTTTTTCTAGGGACAGAAAACTGTAGGTAGGGAGAGTGTTTTTTTTCTTTCACTCTGCAAGTCCTTGTTTCCAGGGACCTGTAAGGACAGTGAGTGAATTGTTCTTGTGCTATATTGTGATTAAAAAAAACATTTTTTCTAGGGACAGAAAACTGTAGGTAGGGAGAGTGTTTTTTTTCTTTCACTCTGCAAGTCCTTGTTTCCAGGGACCTGTAAGGACAGTGAGTGAATTGTCCTTGTGCTATATTGTGCTTAAAAAAAATATTTTTTCTAGGGACAGAAAACTGTAGGTAGGGAGAGTGTCAGTTTCTTTCACTGTGAAAGTCCTTGTTTCAAGGGACAGAGAAGGACACCTGAAGGTAGCCCTTATTGCTTTTTTCCCATCTCCCTGCAGGCCATCTATTAGAATGTCTGGAAGGCAAACAAGGAGAGGCAGACAGTCAGGAGGCAATAAAAGAGGGCAAGCAGGCTCTGTGTCTGGGGGCAACAGTGCTGGTCGTGGACGCGGTGCATTGTCATCAGCACATGGCCATGGGACACGCTTGTCCTTCTTTTCGGCAGCTGGACATGTTGAGCCACATCATGCCGAAGACTTGGTAGAGTGGATGACCAAGCCCTCCTCCTCCTCCTCATCCTCTCTCACCCAGGCTCAGGGTACTGGAAAAGCAGCTGCCAAAGCGTCGTCTTCCCTGGTATCAATGTCAGACAAATCATCAGTCACTCCTTCCCTAGACCCACCATGTCCTCCTCCTGAGGAGTCCCCCGAACTGTTTCAGCACAGTGTTGGGTACATGCTCCAGGAGGATGCCCAGCGTTTCGAAGGGTCTGATGATGAAACCCAGCTAGAGGAAGGCAGTAGCGTGAGAGCAGACAGAGGGGATGCTCAAGAAGGACACCAATCTGGCAGTCATGTTCCAGCAGCTGCAGCATACTGCCAGATTGGCTCCAGTGATGAGGAGGGAGGGGATGATGAGGTCACTGACTCCACGTGGGTGCCTAATAGGAGAGAGGAGGAGGAGGAGGATGAGGAGGAGGCACATCTCCAACGAGGCAGGATGCCCTTTGGTGGCCAGCGTAAGGGCAGTACACCGACGGAATCACACCGCAGAGCTCCGCCTGTGCAGGGCGCTGCCTCTGCCCGTCATTCAAAAAGTTCTTTGGTGTGGGCCTTTTTTGAGGCTAGTGCATCAGATCGCACAGCTGCTGTTTGCAACATATGTCTCAAGCGTATATCGCGTGGCCAAAACATCAGCCGCTTGGGTACCACATGCCTGACCAGACATATGTTGACCTGCCATGCAGCTCATTGGCAAGCCTACCTCAAAGACCCACACCAAAGAACAAAGCGGACCTCTCCTTGCACCGCATCAGCTGGGATCTCCAACCCCACTATAACTTCAGTCCTCTCTGAAACATGCACTGAGAGGAATGAAGGTGTAGAATTAGGTGTGTCACAGCCAAGTACTTGCGCCCACTCTGCTAGCAGTACACCGACGTCCGATTCTAGCAGGCAAATTTCCCTGCCCCAGCTGCTGGACCGTCGAAAGAAGTTCACTCCCAGCCATCCACATGCCCAGCGGTTGAATGCTAGCTTGGCTAAATTGCTAGCGCTTCAACTGCTGCCTTTTCAGTTGGTAGACTCGGCCCCCTTCCGTGAGTTTGTGCAATGTGCGGTTCCTCAGTGGCAGGTTCCCAAACGCCACTTTTTCTCACGGAAGGCTATTCCGGCTCTCTACCGGCATGTGGAAGGCAATGTCTTGGCCTCGCTGGACAGGGCGGTCAGCGGTAAGGTGCATATTACCGCTGACTCATGGTCCAGCAGGCATGGACAGGGACGTTACCTTTCTTTCACGGCCCATTGGGTCACTCTTTTGGCAGCTGGGAAGGATTCAGGACAAGGTGCAGTAGTGTTGGAGGTTGTCCCACCGCCACGCCTCCAAAATGCTACTACTGGTTGTGACACACCTCTCTCCTCCACCCCCTCCTCTTCTTCTTCCTCCATGGCCTCTTCCTGTGGTTTGTCCTATGAACCAGCGGTGCTCCGTAGCCGTTCACGGGGCTACGCAAGTACGCAGGCAAAAAGATGCCATGCCGTGCTTGCGCTGGTGTGTTTGGGGGACAGAAGCCACACTGGGGCAGAGGTCCTGTCTGCTCTGCAGGGCCAGGCCGAGAGGTGGTTGACGCCACGCCAGCTTAAGCCAGGAATGGTGGTTTGCGACAATGGCACCAACCTCCTCTCCGCCCTCCGACAGGGACAACTGACCCATGTGCCCTGTGTGGCTCACGTCCTTAACCTGGTGGTGCAGCGCTTCTTGGGCAGGTACCCGGGCTTACAGGATGTCCTGAGGCAGGCCAGGAAAGTCTGTGTGCATTTCCGCAGATCTTATAATGCCAGTGCTCGCCTGGCTGAGCTGCAAAAGGAGTTGAACCTGCCCAAGAACCGCCTTATATGTGACATGCCCACCAGGTGGAACTCAACGTTGGCCATGCTGCAGCGGCTGCACACGCAGCAGAGGGCCATCAATGAGTACCTGTGCGACTACGGCACCAGGACAGGGTCAGGGGAGCTTGGTTTTTTTTCTCCACGCCAGTGGGGCATGATCAGGGATGCATGCACTGTCCTGGCACCATTTGAGGAGGCCACGAGGATGGTGAGCAGTGACAGTGCATGCATCAGTGACACTGTACCTCTTGTCCACCTGTTGGAGCACACGCTGCGTGGAATAATGGACAGGGCACTTGAGGCAGAACAGAGGCAGGAAGAGGAGGACTTCCTTGCCTCTCAAGGCCCCCTTTACCCAGACAGTGTTCCTTCTGTCCCACCCATCGCACAGGAAGAGGAGGAGGAGGAGGAGGAGGAGGATTGTGTCAGCATGGAGGTGGAGGCTGGCACTCAGCATCATCAGCAGCAGTCTTTTAGGGATGATTTACAGTCCCAAGAAACCAGTGGACTTGTACGTGGCTGGGAGGAGGTGGCTGCGGATCATGTCGTCCTTAGTGACCCAGAGGACTCCGGAGCGAATGCCTCAGCAAACCTACGCTGCATGGCCTCCCTGATCCTGCAAAGTCTGCGGAAGGATCCTCGTATTCTTCGGATCAAGGAGAGGGACCATTACTGGCTGGCCACTCTCCTTGATCCACGGTACAAGGGTAAGGTTGCGGACCTTATGTTACCGTCGCAGAGGGAGCAGAGGATGAGACAACTCCGGGAGGCCTTGCAGAAAGGTCTGTGCAACGCGTTCCCAGAGACTGGGAGGTTGCAAACTCCTGGTCCTGGACAACGAGTTGCTGAGGCTTCGGCCAGTCAAAGAAGGAGCGGTGGGGAAGGTGGCCGTCTGACCGATGCGTTCAGACAATTCTTTAGTCCGCAGCCCCAAAGTATGATCGGTTCCAGCAACCATCGCCAGCGTCTGATAAACATGGTGCAGGAATATCTAGGGGCAAGGTCAGACTTGGACACCTTCCCCACCGAAAATCCTCTGGCTTACTGGGTCTTGAGGATGGATCACTGGCCAGAGCTTGCACAGTATGCAATTGAGCTACTGGCCTGTCCTGCATCCAGCGTTCTTTCGGAACGCACATTCAGTGCTGCTGGAGGATTTGTCACGGATCACAGGGTGCGCCTGTCCACCGACTCGGTTGATCGACTGACTTTCATCAAGATGAACCAGTCTTGGATCACCACCAGCTACCACACACCTGATGCTGATATAACAGACTAATTGATTTTAACATGTCACATCCCTTCAAGACTGATGCTGATGCTGAGTGCCTGTGCTGTTATGTTGACTGGCTATCCTCCTCCTCCGAGTCCTCAATGATACGATTGATGATGATAGCTTGTAAGATCATTTTTGTTTATGGGTGCCGCCACCAGTGCCTAACGCCCAATTTTTCAGCCCCTGTTTAACAGGGGCGTGTAATTACAATTTTTGAAGCAATACTTTGCAACAGGGCTCATTGCTGTGCTCCAAGTACAGTATCTGTGAGGAGTTGCAGTGTTGTGCCACCAGTGCCTAAGGCCCAATTTTTCAGCCCCTGTTTAACAGGGGCGTGTCATTACAATTTTTGAAGCAATACTTTGCAACAGGGCTCATTGCTGTGCTCCAAGTACAGTATCTGTGAGGAGTTGCAGTGTTGTGCCACCAGTGCCTAAGGCCCAATTTTTCAGCCCCTGTTTAACAGGGGCGTGTCATTACAATTTTTGAAGCAATACTTTGCAACAGGGCTCATTGCTGTGCTCCAAGTACAGTATCTGTGAGGGGTTGCAGTGTTGTGCCACCAGTGCCTAAGGCCCAATTTTTCAGCCCCTGTTCAACAGGGGCATGTAATTACAATTCTTGATCTAATAATTCACAGCAGGGCCCATTGCTGCACCCACCAAGAGTAACTGTCAGGGCTTACAGTGTTGTGGCACCAGCACCACCATCAAAGGCCCAATTTTTACTACCACTGTTCAACAATTATATGTAATTAAAATTCCTGATATAATAGTTGACAGCAGGGCGTTCCAGCACCAACCAAGAGTAACTGTGAGTGCTTACAGTGTTGTGCCAACACCAACAACTAAGGGGCCTATTTCTGCAGAGTATATACGGCAGGTCCCTACTTTCAAACATCCAACTTACAAACGACTCCTACTTGCAAACGCAAGAAGACAACAGGAAGTGAGAGGAAATCTACCACTAGGAAGGAAAATTCTCTCCTGTAAGAATAAATATGGGAGAAAGGTGTCTCCTCTGTACTGATGCTTTATCAGCAATCCTTGTTTCAAGAAAAACACCACATTTCAAAAACAGTTGTCATTGGGACGGAAAGTGAGGTGAAATGTTCTGAACAGGGGCACAGACAGCAAAACAAATGTTACAGGGGTGATAACCCTTACCTATGTTTTCCAAAAAGTTTAAAAATAGATTTTTGGTCTGGAGCTACACTTCAACAATGTACCTGTTCAAAATTACAAACAGATTCTACATAAGAACAAACCTACAGTCCCTGTCTTGTATGCACCGCCTGTATAGGGCTGTTCAGAGTATATAGGGCCTTTTTTATTTTATGTGCGGGGTTCCCCTTAATATCCATACAAGACCCAAAGGGGCTGGTAATGGGCTGGGGTAGGGGGGGGGGTCATGGGGTAGCTATGCCATTTTTCTTAAAGAATTTCATCCATATTACCGGGACCAGACATTACATTAAAGCCGCAAGCAGTTTTAAATGGCTTTTTTTTCCTTTAGAAGTGTCATTTTGTGCAGGGACAGTTCTAAACACGGGAAACACGTGGCACTTCACAGGCATACTTTAGACACCCCCCAGGTACGATATTTAAAGGAATATTTGACTTTTTTTTTTTCACTTTATGCATCATTAAAATGACTGCTCCCGAAAAACGACCGTTTTTAAAACTTCTTTTTGCATTGATACATGTCCCCTGGTGCAGAACCCGGGTTCCCAAACCCTTTTTAGGACAATAACATGCATAATAGTTGTTATAATTAGCACTTTAGAATTCGAACGTTCGCATCCATTGTATTTAATAGGGTTCTAATGTTCGTTCGAACTTTCGGTCCGTTCGCGGGTTCTGGTGCGAACCGAACCCGGGGGTGTTCGGCTCATCACTACTGGTTAGCTTCCCATTTCATGGAGAACGCTTATTTGGAGAAGATCTGGACAAATATATCCAGAAAATTTCTGCCGGTAAAAGTTCACTCTTACCGGTTAAGAACAAGGGTAGAAGTCCTTCTTTTAAGAGGCCTACTTCTCCAGTCCCTGGCACATCGGCTGTGAAACAGTTCCGACGGCCTCCGCGGTCAAATCCAGGGGGCAGAAATCAGGGACAATCACAGGGTATCAAGAAACCCTGGGTCAAGAGAGGTACAAAACCTCCCCCTAAGTCATGAAGGGTTGCCCCCACTCAGTCGGGTGAGGGGAAGACTTCAGTTGTTCACAGAGACCTGGCGGGACACCATCAGAGATGGGTGATCCCCGCAGTAAGTCTGGGATACAGGCTGGAGTTAAAAGACATTCCTCCTGCCCATTTTATAAGGTCAAACGTGCCAAGCGATCCCCAGAAGAGTGGATCCCTCCTTCTGGCACTAGAGCAACTATTGCCCCAAGGGTAATCATGAAGGTTCCCTTGAAAGAAAATGGGTTCGGGTTTTTCTCGAACCTTGTCACAGTCCCCAAACCAAATGGGGACATGAGGCCCATATTGAATATAAAAGGGCTAAACAAGTTCCTACATATCAGGACTTTTTTCGGATGGAGTCGATCCGATCGGTGGCCACCGCCCTACAAGGGCAGGAATGGTTAGCCTCGATCGACATAAGGGATGCTTATTTGCATATTCCCATCTGTCCGGCCCACCAGAAATTTCTACGCCTTGCAGTAGAAGGGCGCCATTTTCAGTTCAGAGCCTTACCTTTCGGTCTGGCCACGGCACCACGAGTGTTCACAAAAATTCTGGCCCTACGATTGGCCAAACTAGGAACACAAGGTGTAACGATAATGGCATATCTAGACGACTTGTTGCTGATAGACCACTCAGTGAAAAAAACTAGAAGTGGTCGTTCACAAGATAATCAAGTATCTGGAATCTCACGGTTGCATTATCAACCGAGACAAGTCAGCCCTAAAACCAGTCAAAAGCCTGGAATACTTGGGGGCTAAGACTGGATTCAAATCAGAGAAAGATTTTCTTACCTCCAGAGAAGGTGTCGTCTTTGAAAGATTTGACCCACTTAGTGGGTACAAAAAAGAAAAACCATCCATACGCCTGTGTATAAGGCTGCTGGGAAAAATGGTGGCTTCATTCGAAGCGGTACCCTACGGTCAATTCCATTCAAGGAACTTGCAGAGGGCCATACTGTCAGCCTGGAACAAAAAAGTTCAGGCTTTAGACTTACCAATGTCCCTGTCCCCTTCCGTTCGCAAGAGCCTCCATTGGTGGTTGGTGCCCCAGAATCTGGGAAGGGAAACCCTTCAGTCCGGTTTCTTGGAAGGTGGTCACTACAGTTGCCAGCCTCATAGGCTGGGGGGCAGTACTGGAGCAATGGTCTCTCCAGGGCAAGTGGTCAGAAGCAGAGAAGGCCCTGCCCACCAATCTCTTAGAGATACGAGCAGCCCGGTATGCCCTAGTAGCATGGACATCCAAACTCCAAGGGTCACCTGTCAGAATTCAATCAGACAATGCCACAGCAGTGGCATATATCAATCTCCAGGGTGGCACCAGGAGTCGTGCAGCCCAGAGGGAAGCGAAATGCATCCTGGAATGGGCAGAAAGGTATGTCACAGCCATATCCGCGGTTTTCATCCCAGGAGTGGAAAATTGGAGAGCGGACTTTTTTAAGTCGCCAGCAATTATGCCCGGGGGAATGGTCTCTTCACCCCGAGGTTTTCCAGGCAATATGCCAGCGGTGGGGAACACCGGATGTAGATCTGCTAGCATCCAGATTCAACGCAAAGGTGGACAGATTTGTGTCTCGCACAAAGGATCCCCTAGCTTGCGGTTCGGATGCCCTAGTGTTCCCTTGGGATCAGTTCAAGCTGATATATGCATTCCCACCGCGATTAATCCGCAGAATCAGGGTAGAAAAGAAACCAGTGATTCTGGTGGCTCCAGCGTGGCCCCGAAGGGCATGGTACGCGGAGATTGTAAAAATGTCAGTGGGAAGTCCTTGGACCCTCCCACATCGTCCGGACCTGCTTTCGCAAGGACCGATATACTACCCTTCCTTACCAGCCCTAGGTTGACGGCCTGGCTATAGAAGCCCACATTCTAAAAAAGAGAGGGCTCACTAATCCTGTGGTATCTACCATGATCAATGCCAGGAAGCCGGTATCCAGGCAGATCTATTATAGGATCTAGAAGGCGTACATCACGTGGGGTGAGGCCAGGAAATGGCATCCACGTAAGTACGTAATAGGTAGGATTCTGGACTTCCTACAGTGGGCTGTACATAGGAAGCTTGCCTTGAGTACTATCAAGGGTCAGACGGCCTTGTCAATATTTTTTTTTCAAAGGCCCTTGGCTTTGCATTCATTAATCAAAGCTTTCATACAAGGAGTGATGCGTATTAGCCCTCCGGTTAGTATTCCCATATGTCCATGGGACTTAAACCTGGTTCTGTCGGTTCTACAGAAACAACCATTTGAACCATTGCGGCACATTTTCTTGGTTCTTTTCACCAGGAAATTGATTTTCTTAGTAGCCATTTGTTCGGCTAAAAGAGTATCGGAATTAGCCGCCTTGTCCTGTAAGGAGCCATATCTGGTTATCCATAAGGACAGAGTAGTATTACGTCCTCATCCAGCCTTCTTCCTAAGGTGGTATCGAGGTTCCATTTGAACCAAGATGTGGTTCTTCCTTCCTTTTTCCCCAAACCTAGTTCGGTAGAGGAAAAGTTATTGCATTCTTTGGATGTAGTAAGAGCAGTTAAAGCTTATCTTAAAGCCACTGCTCAGATTCGTAGAACGGATACTTTGTTTGTTCTGCCGGAAGGCCCCAGAAAGGGTCAGGCAGCATCAAAAATCTACTTTAGCCAAGTGGATTCGACAGGTCATAATACAAGCCTATGGCTTGAAAAGGAGACCGCCTCCGTTCAAAGTTAGGGCGCACTCCACAAGAGCAGTTGGAACTTCATGGGCAGTGCATCACCAAGCCTCCCTGGCTCAAGTACTGTAAGGCCACAACATGGTCCTTAGTACACACGTTTACTAGATTCTACCAGGTAGACGTCAGAAGTCAGGAAGATGTCGCCTTTGGGCGCAGTGTGTTGCAGGCCGCAAAAGAGCCTCATGCCTGATGGCGCCCAGCTTATGTATCCCTCCCCTCATTTGGCATTGCTTTGGGACGTCCCATTAGTAATGACTAAGTCGCTCTGTGTCCCGTGATGTACGAAAAAGAAAAAGGGATTTTTATAACAGCTTACCTGTAAAATCCTTTTCTTGGAGTACATCACGGGACACAGAGCTCCCACCCCTCTTTTTGGGACACTTATTGCTTGGCTACAAAACTGAGATGCTCCCGGGTGGGAGGGGCTTATATAGGGGAGGGTACTTCCGGTTTGGAATTGGCCAGTGCCAACACCTGAAGGTAATCTATATAACCCATTAGTAATGACTAAGTCGCTCTGTGTCCCGTGATGTACTCCAAGAAAAGGATTTTACAGGTAAGCTGTTATAAAAATCCCTTTTTCCCTCACTGTCCTTCCCTGTCCCTAGAAACAAGGATTATCACAGTGAAAGAAACTGACACTCTTCCTACCTATAGTTTTCTGTCCCTAGAAAAAATGTTTTTTTAAAGCACACTATAGCACAAGGAGAATTTCCCTCACTTTCCTTCCCTGTCCGTAGAAACAAGGATTATCACAGTGAAAGAAACTGACGCTCTTCCTACCTATAGTTTTCTGTCCCTAGAAAAAATGTTTTTTTAAAGCACACTATAGCACAAGGAGAATTTCCCTCACTTTCCTTCCCTGTCCCTAGAAACAAGGATTATCACAGTGAAAGAAACTGACACTCTTCCTACCTATAGTTTTCTGTCCCTAGAAAAAATGTTTTTTTAAAGCACACTATAGCACAAGGAGAATTTCCCTCACTTTCCTTCCCTGTCCCTAGAAACAAGGATTATCACAGTGAAAGAAACTGACACTCTTCCTACCTATAGTTTTCTGTCCCTAGAAAAAATGTTTTTTTAAAGCACACTATAGCACAAGGAGAATTTCCCTCACTGTCCTTCCCTGTCCCTAGAAACAAGGATTATCACAGTGAAAGAAACTGACACTCTTCCTACCTATAGTTTTCTGTCCCTAGAAAAAATGTTTTTTTAAAGCACACTATAGCACAAGGAGAATTTCCCTCACTGTCCTTCCCTGTCCCTAGAAACAAGGATTATCACAGTGAAAGAAACTGACACTCTTCCTACCTATAGTTTTCTGTCCCTAGAAAAAATGTTTTTTTTAAAGCACACTATAGCACAAGGATAATTTCCCTCACTGTCCTTCCCTGTCCCTAGAAACAAGGATTATCACAGTGAAAGAAACTGACACTCTTCCTACCTATAGTTTTCTGTCCCTAGAAAAAATGTTTTTTTAAAGCACACTATAGCACAAGGAGAATTTCCCTCACTGTCCTTCCCTGTCCCTAGAAACAAGGATTATCACAGTGAAAGAAACTGACACTCTTCCTACCTATAGTTTTCTGTCCCTAGAAAAAATTTTTTTTAAAGCACACTATAGCACAAGGAGAATTTCCCTCACTGTCCTTCCCTGTCCCTAGAAACAAGGATTATCACAGTGAAAGAAACTGACACTCTTCCTACCTATAGTTTTCTGTCCCTAGAAAAAATGTTTTTTTAAAGCACACTATAGCACAAGGAGAATTTCCCTCACTTTCCTTCCCTGTCCCTAGAAACAAGGATTATCACAGTGAAAGAAACTGACACTCTTCCTACCTATAGTTTTCTGTCCCTAGAAAAAATGTTTTTTTAAAGCACACTATAGCACAAGGAGAATTTCCCTCACTGTCCTTCCCTGTCCCTAGAAACAAGGATTATCACAGTGAAAGAAACTGACACTCTTCCTACCTATAGTTTTCTGTCCCTAGAAAAAATGTTTTTTTAAAGCACACTATAGCACAAGGAGAATTTCCCTCACTGTCCTTCCCTGTCCCTAGAAACAAGGATTATCACAGTGAAAGAAACTGAAACTCTTCCTACCTATAGTTTTCTGTCCCTAGAAAAAATGTTTTTTTAAAGCACACTATAGCACAAGGAGAATTTCCCTCACTTTCCTTCCCTGTCCCTAGAAACAAGGATTATCACAGTGAAAGAAACTGACACTCTTCCTTCCTTTAGTTTTCTGTCCCTAGAAAAAATGTTTTTTTAAAGCACACTATAGCACAAGGAGAATTTCCCTCACTGTCCTTCCCTGTCCCTAGAAACAAGGATTATCACAGTGAAAGAAACTGACACTCTTCCTACCTATAGTTTTCTGTCCCTAGAAAAAATGTTTTTTTAAAGCACACTATAGCACAAGGAGAATTTCCCTCACTGTCCTTCCCTGTCCCTAGAAACAAGGATTATCACAGTGAAAGAAACTGACACTCTTCCTACCTATAGTTTTCTGTCCCTAGAAAAAATGTTTTTTTAAAGCACACTATAGCACAAGGAGAATTTCCCTCACTTTCCTTCCCTGTCCCTAGAAACAAGGATTATCACAGTGAAAGAAACTGACACTCTTCCTACCTATAGTTTTCTGTCCCTAGAAAAAATGTTTTTTTAAAGCACACTATAGCACAAGGAGAATTTCCCTCACTTTCCTTCCCTGTCCCTAAAAACAAGGATTATCACAGTGAAAGAAACTGACACTCTTCCTACCTATAGTTTTCTGTCCCTAGAAAAAATGTTTTTTTAAAGCACACTATAGCACAAGGAGAATTTCCCTCACTGTCCTTCCCTGTCCCTAGAAACAAGGATTATCACAGTGAAAGAAACTGACACTCTTCCTACCTATAGTTTTCTGTCCCTAGAAAAAATGTTTTTTTAAAGCACACTATAGCACAAGGAGAATTTCCCTCACTGTCCTTACCTGTCCCTAGAAACAAGGATTATCACAGTGAAAGAAACTGACACTCTTCCTACCTATAGTTTTCTGTCCCTAGAAAAAATGTTTTTTTAAAGCACACTATAGCACAAGGAGAATTTCCCTCACTGTCCTTCCCTGTCCCTAGAAACAAGGATTATCACAGTGAAAGAAACTGACACTCTTCCTACCTATAGTTTTCTGTCCCTAGAAAAAATGTTTTTTTAAAGCACACTATAGCACAAGGAGAATTTCCCTCACTGTCCTTCCCTGTCCCTAGAAACAAGGATTATCACAGTGAAAGAAACTGACACTCTTCCTACCTATAGTTTTCTGTCCCTAGAAAAAATGTTTTTTTAAAGCACACTATAGCACAAGGAGAATTTCCCTCACTTTCCTTCCCTGTCCCTAGAAACAAGGATTATCACAGTGAAAGAAACTGACACTCTTCCTACCTATAGTTTTCTGTCCCTAGAAAAAATGTTTTTTTAAAGCACACTATAGCACAAGGAGAATTTCCCTCACTGTCCTTCCCTGTCCCTAGAAACAAGGATTCGCACAGTAAAACACACTGACACTCTCCCTACCTATAGTTTTCTGTCCCTAGAAAAAATGTTTTTTTAAAGCACACTATAGCACAAGGAGAATTTCCCTCACTGTCCTTCCCTGTCCCTAGAAACAAGGATTCGCACAGTAAAACACACTGACACTCTCCCTACCTATAGTTTTCTGTCCCTAGAAAAAATGTTTTTTTAAAGCACACTATAGCACAAGGAGAATTTCCCTCACTGTACTTCCCTGTCCCTAGAAACAAGGATTCGCACAGTAAAACACACTGACACTCTCCCTACCTATAGTTTTCTGTCCCTAGAAAAAATGTTTTTTTAAAGCACACTATAGCACAAGGAGAATTCCCTCACTGTCCTTCCCTGTCCCTAGAAACAAGGATTCGCACAGTAAAACACACTGACACTCTCCCTACCTATCCTTCTCTTTCCCTAAACTAAAGGAATCCAGGTTAAGCAAGAAAAAATAAATGTCACTGTCCCTGCCTATGCTTCTCTTTCCCTGCTCCGGAACACACTACACTAGGCCGCCGTGCTGGCGGCCTTTTATAGTGTGGGGCGTGTACTAAACACCCTCAGCAATAATTGGCCACAGGCATCCTGCCTGTGGCCAATCATTGCTCTCCTCCCTGCCGGCGCTGTGATTGGCCAAGCATGCGGGGTCACAGTGCATGCTTGGCCAATCACAGCGCCTGGATGACACTGCGATGGCGTAGTGCATTGTGGGCCGTTCGCGTCACTCGAATTTGGCGCGAACTGCCCAAATCGTTCGATCTTCGTCGAACGATCGAACAGCCGATGTTCGAGTCGAACGTATGTTCGACTCAAACACGAAGCTCATCCCTACTCTTGTACATGTATATCTTTAAAAAAAAAAAATCTGTACAAAGGTTTTTTTCATCAGTTTAGGGGTATACTAAAGAGGGTCCAAGCCCTCTCATTATGATTTTAAGGTCTCTCTGCATTGATTCAAGTTTAATATTTAACAAATTCCTTAGGATCCATGTATTGCTGATCTGCTCCCAAAGCAATATGACTGCTTAAATATACCATACCAGGTATTCAATTCAGTAACAATTGTTGCCCTTAAACCTCAAAAGGTATCTGAGTACCATTTCTTGCCATACATATAAAAGTTTTTGGCAGATTGGATCATAGTCTGTATTTAATTCTATGCATGTAGAATTTCCATTTGCTAACTAACATGGTTTTTCAACTGTTACATTAAGAAACTTTTTAGTTGTAGTCCTCATCATGCTATTGACTTTTGACCTCTTTTGGAATTTTAACTAGGCATAACTATCTTCAAACATTTGAGTTCTTTCACCCTAATACTCAGTGGCGGTGCGTCCATAGAGGGCGCCGGAGCGCCGCCCCCTCTCGCTCCCGCACCGCCACTGAAAGACAATACACAGATTCATGCATTGCATGAATCTGTGTATTGTCACTGCTGCCGCGCTGCCCACTATTCATATGGCCGGCCTCCTGGTGAGCGCCGGCCATATGAATTAGAGCGGCGGCCGGCGGTGGGTGTAACTTGGAAGTGCCTATCAGAGCCAGTGGCTCTGATAGGCTTTCCGAATACAGCTCTCACGCTTTATTCGGCTTCCAAAAACTCCTCCCAGGTACGCACGGGGGTGCGTTCCTTGGAGAAGACTGTGTGGAGGTTTCAGCCAATCAGGTTCACCGGATCTGGTTACCGGTAACCTGATTGGCTGAAGCGACATTGAGGGCGGGAGAACACATCGAGGACGGCGCGGACCGAGGAAGGTAAGTGCAGGGCTGGGGGAACTGGCTGCATTTGGGGGACAAACTGGCTGAATATGGGGGGAACTGGCTGTATATGGGGGACAAACTGGCTGAATATGGGGGGGACTGGCTGTATATGGGGGACAAACTGGCTGCATTTGGGGGGAACTGGCTGTATATGGGGGACAAACTGGCTGCATTTGGGGGGAACTGGCTGTATATGGGGGCACACTGGCTGTATATGGGGGCACACTGGCTGTATATGGGGGCACACTGGCTGTATATGGGGGCACACTGGCTATATATGGGGACACACTGGCTATATATGGGGGCACACTGGCTATATATATGGGGACAAACTGGCTGTATATGGGGGCACACTGGCTGTATATATGGGGGCACACCGGTTATATATATATGGGGCACACTGGCTGTATATGGAAACAAACTGGCTGTATTTGAGGGGGCAAACTGGTGGCGTTTGGGCACAGTGGCTGCGTTTAATGGGCACAGTGGCGGCAATTGATTTTTTTTTTCAGTTTGTTTGCGCCCCCCCAAAAATTTTGAGCACCAGCCGCCACTGCTAATACTGTAGAACTGGTTGTACTAGGAACACAATCATGCATTTAACAGAATCCAAAACAGATTCTCTGAAGGTTCTTTTCACATCTGACAAATACATTCACTATTTGGGGCTCGTTCACACCCCATAGGTGCATCCGCATCTTTTTGTGTCTCTGCGCAATTCCACATGGTTTTCTGGCAGCCTACTCATATTAATGGGTTGCCAGATGCACAGAAACACGCAGAAAGAATGGCAGGAGCGTTTTTTTTATTTTTATTTCATATCTTTATTAAACCATTTTGCATTTTCCAACAATACATACAATCCCTCTTTTCTTCCCTCCCCAATCTCCCATACAAAAACAATTTGTAAAAAACATAATATCACTTTAAAACCAGTACTAAATCCCCTTCCCCACTACCTTGTACCTCTCACTCCTTTCCACATCCCCCGTCCTTCCACTGGTTGGTCTATGCCCCACGCACTCACACTTCCTTCCTCCAAATCATCCATTCCCTTCTACAGCGACTTTACTTATATTTGAATACGATTTTTTCTCCTGCCACAGTTTCCAAATCTTATCAAATTTTTTTTAAGGCTCCTTGTCTGATATAAGTAGTCCTTTCCTTTAGTATAGTTATGTTCATGTTTTGCTCCCAATCCTTACTGCGCGATCAGCCTCCTTGCTTGAAATAAGCATCTTGTTATTGCTAACTGAGTATTGACATTTGACCCCACACCCTCTGCCCAGCCCAATGGAGCATTTTTTTTTTTTAATTGTGCAGCACCAAACTGCATGGTACTGTAGCTCCATGTGTATTAATGTCTGTGAACACATGTTTGCTAGATGCATGGGGTGCTATTAAGAATGAATGCAGGGAGCCTAAAGAAAATATTGGTGACTCTGTCCTTTGCTTTCATTTTTTTTGGCACAGCTTCCGCAGTCCTGGTCCTCAACAATCCTTCAGCCACATACATACTTTCCTACCTTCTTACCTTCTTAGTAGCTACTTTTTTCATTACTGTACTGCACTGGTCCACTCCACCTCCAAGATATCAAGCAATTGTGCTGCAAGTTTGAAAATGACTTGCTAAGCTATTGCTAGACTTGCCATGCTTCACAAGTTTGTTGAACGATTGCAGCAAGACCGCATTGCATGACTCCAGATCAGTGTTGCCAACCCCCTGAAGTGAAATTTACTGGCAAGGATGCCAAAATTTCTGTACGGCACCAATTTCTTACTGGCAAAAATAATGAAGATTACTGGCAGAGCCGCATTTTTTACTGATGCTGCAAAAAAGTACCTAAAATTACGGTTTTTAGTGCTAAACAGTGCAAATATCAATATTTGAACTAAAAACACATAGCTAATGCTAATATCAATGTGTTTAAGTTAAACAAAAGTAAAAAAACATATTTCTCAATTCACATGAAGGTTAGGTTACTATAACCCAGCCAGCACAGAGTTCCCTCTTACATCAGAGTCTGCAGGATGCCCCCTTACAGTGCAAGGGAACTCTTATGTAAAGGGGAATGCTGCAGATCATGATGTAAGGGGGAACTCTGATGTGGGGGGAGGGGCTCTGGTGAATAGAGACCACCTTCCACAGAGTGAATACACTAAGGTAAAGGGGGGGTACTAATATAAGGGGGAAACCTTTATATCAGTGCCCCCTTACATTATTGTATTCATTCACCTCCTTACATCAGACAGTGACCCCCCCCTCAGAATGGCCTGGCGGCACTGTCACTTACCTCCTCTCGGGTGCACAGTGTGGGGCTCAGTCAGACGGCTCCAGCTTGGTGGCTCTGATCTCCTCTTCCCAGTCCACACGTCTGTTTCTTCCTGGGCCGTAACCCCCATTCCGGCGGCACACCCACTCTTGACTCCTTTCTAGGATCCCCTCAGAGACTGTAGACATGACAAGAGATGGTCAGAGGCTGCGGACACACGATACAGGAGGGGGACAGAGACTGCAGACACACTACAGGAGGTGGACAGAGGCTACGGACATACTACAGGAGGGGGACAGAGGCTGCGGACATACTACAGGAGGGGGACAGAGGCTGCGGACATACTACAGGAGGGGGACAGAGGCTGCGGACATACTACAGGAGGGGGACAGAGGCTGCGGACATACTACAGGAGGAGGACAGAGGCTGCGGACATACTACAGGAGGGGGACAGAGGCTGCCGACATACTACAGGAGGGGGACAGAGGCTGCCGACATACTACAGGAGGGGGACAGAGGCTGCCAACATACTACAGGAGGGGGACAGAGGCTGCCGACATACTACAGGAGGGGGACAGAGGCTGCCGACATACTACAGGAGGGGGACAGAGGCTGCCGACATACTACAGGAGGGGGACAGAGGCTGCCGACATACTACAGGAGGGGGACAGAGGCTGCCGACATACTACAGGAGGAGGACAGAGGCTGCGGACATACTACAGGAGGGGGACAGAGGCTGGCGACATACTACAGGAGGGGGACAGAGGCTGCCGACATACTACAGGAGGGGGACAGAGGCTGCCAACATACTACAGGAGGGGGACAGAGGCTGCCGACATACTACAGGAGGGGGACAGAGGCTGCCGACATACTACAGGAGGGGGACAGAGGCTGCCGACATACTACAGGAGGGGGACAGAGGCTGCCGACATACTACAGGAGGAGGACAGAGGCTGCCGACATACTACAGGAGGGGGACAGAGGCTGCCGACATACTACAGGAGGGGGACAGAGGCTGCCGACATACTACAGGAGGGGGACAGAGGCTGCCGACATACTACAGGAGGGGGACAGAGGCTGCCGACATACTACAGGAGGGGGACAGAGGCTGCCGACATACTACAGGAGGGGGACAGAGGCTGCGGACACACTACAGGAGGGGGACAGAGGCTGCGGACACACTACAGGAGGGGGACAGAGGCTACGGACATACTACAGGAGGGGGACAGAGGCTGCGGACATACTACAGGAGGGGGACAGAGGCTGCGGACACACTACAGGAGGGGGACAGAGGCTGCGGACATACTACAGGAGGTGGACAGAGGCTGCGGACATACTACAGGAGGGGGACAGAGGCTGCGGACATACTACAGGAGGGGGACAGAGGCTGCGGACATACTACAGGAGGTGGACAGAGGCTGCGGACATACTACAGGAGGGGGACAGAGGCTGCGGACACACTACAGGAGGGGGACAGAGGCTGCGGACACACTACAGGAGGGGGACAGAGGCTGCGGACACACTACAGGAGGGGGACAGAGGCTGCGGACACACTACAGGAGGGGGACAGAGGCTGCGGACACCACCATATTACTTCTGCACATCATCAGTGTGCTGTGTCCTCCTCCTGTGCCCCTTTTTACCACTCCACAGGTCAGGGCAGCACTGTGCTGCCCTGACCTGTGAAGAGGTGAAAGGGACACAGGAACCAGAGGAGGATACAGCACACTGATGACGCTGTCCCCTTGTATCCCCCCCTGTTTCACTGACCTTGAGTCCGTCCTTCTCACTCCTGCCTGGGCCCTGTCAGTGCTCCGAGTCCTCCACAGACCACCTATGATGAGTGCATGGCATGCACTCACTGCAGGTGTCCCGCCACTGCCGCCAGCCACTGTGGCCTTTTCAAAAATGGCGCCAGCGGCGCCATCACGTTACTGCGTGTGCGCCGCCGCCGCTCGGCTGAGTTCCGAATGCGCTCGGCCGGCGCATTCGGAACGGCGCATGCGCAGTTGTATGGCCGGCTCGCGGCCATCTTTTTTATGGGCGCCGGTGCCCATAAACGGACTTTTACGTACAGCCCGAAAAAGGGGTTAAATCGCGGGCTGTACGTAAATCTACGTACGGTTGGCAACACTGCTCCAGATCAACATTCTTTGCAAACATTCTGCAAGTCTGCTACAAGGTCTGGTTCAGTTATGTTTTGCAATAGTCATCCTACCACAGGGGTCACTGTGGCCGAATTTTCATGCTGTAGACTTGCAGAACTATTGCTGTAGACTCACCATTGTAACTGTGCTCTTGCTAGAGATTTGCCATGCACATTTGCTACAAATTGGAAAAGTGTCAACTAGAACTTGTGCTTCAAGTGCTCTGGAAGTGTACAACTTGCCAGTGAAAATGTGCAGCAAGTTAACAAACTTACAATTCAACACTGCTACAAATTTGTGGCAAGTTATCCTTGCTATCTGGGTTCCTGCTGTTAGTAATATGTGATCCTGGAATACAACGATCTATTATGCAGCAATCTCCCTGACAGCTTCTTCTGACCCTCACTTAGAGAAAATCTGATGTATGTTGTAGGAAATATCATAGTACTAAGGCGTTCAGATGCAAACCTGCCTTAACAGTTTAAATATGAGTAATAAAGCCATAGTGGAGCATACAGAAATAGAAAACTGAATACATTTTCTGATTTTAGCACCCCTGCAGTATTTACTTAGCATTAAAACTTTACTAATGGCTGTCCAATTGCATTGCATTGTTTCCTGGAATTGCTTTTTAATGCATTTATCCTTCCTATTCCTACTAGAAAATTTTATTAATGAATACTAACTTGGCTTGTAACCAGCCACCAGATTTTTCTCAAAATTTTATTCTAAATTCTGAATGGTAAAAATTAAGAGCTAAAACGTCAAAAGAGGTCTCCTTATATCGGATTTTCCTTCATATGTCCAGTGTCTTATCATGCTTAGGTATGCTCAGATGAAGGTGTTTGTTTTCAGCAAGTATGTCATTATTCCCATCACAACCATTAACACAGTCTGCTATGCCCATGCTAACTGTGAACCTAAGCGTTAGTACAAGTGTTAGCACAAGTGATAACTGTAGTGAATGTGAAGGTTGTATGTGTTGAAATATTCCACTTGTGCTGTAATCAAGACATATGGATTCTTTAGTACAGTGTGTTACTTCTGCGTACCAAGAAATTCTGCCTGGTACTTCCATTAACCATTTTGTGGCCAGAGGTCATTGATGCCTAGATGCCCAGGCCAAATTTAGCAGCATCAGGACGTGTCAGTTACCTTAACAATAACTCCAATTCGATAAACAAATTTGCATACCGAAGTAATTTTTTAATATATCTTAAGAATATATATATATATATATATAATATATATATATATATATATATATATATATATATATATATATATATATATATATATATTATTACTCTGCTCTGCTTTTATTATAGAAAAAATGTGCCTTTCTCCTACTGACTGTTTACTGTTGTCTATTAACACTTAATAACACTTAATAATATAAATTGCATTTTTGAGATTGCAGAATATAAATATATACAGTTACCTCCAATACAGCAAAAGCATTACAGACATATCCAGCAAAAATATATAAAGAGCAATGATTATGTGCAAAGCAAAACTACCAATTGGATTTTAGTAGCCCGAAGTCAGATCTGTGAAATATACATTCTAACTAGTTGCTGTTGGTTACTTAATTTTGCAAATTGCCAGTAAATGTCTTTAAGTTTTTCCGGAAGACCAAAAGCAAAATCACTTGAATGATCCACTACTAGGTCCAAAGCATATTAACATCTTATGTCAGTAAATGTGTTTTTAATTGTCTCCTTTTATGAGAAGAATATATGAAATTGTCAAGGTTCACTAAATGATAACGCATGCATTCGTTTTATGACTGCATTTTTGTGAAATTTTCAATTGAAAAAGTTACTTGCGATTCAGAATAGATTGCTTTTGCATAGGTCAGACTTATTTACCGCAGGTTCACAGCCTTGGCAAGCATAGAAAGCAATATGCAAAGACCCATGCCCCCTTAGGCATCATGGCTTGGGCACCATTCACCCGGGTCACCCTGACAACCTCTACTGTTTCATCAGTGGTTCATGTCCCAGGTCACGGTGTTTTTTTTTGGTTTATTTTTTTGGTTAAGGTTAGCATGTACATTTCCATTAGTCTTGTAATTTCCGACCCTTAGGCTAGACATACAAAGCACAGCTGAACAAATTTAACTCCTCATTTTACAACAAAGTGAAAGAATTTGCCACAGAAGACTATAATATGGCAAATAATAGAATTATATATATTATTGTTAAAAATATAATATATTATATAATAATAGAACTTTTTGATAATTATCAGCAAGCTTCATTATTGGCTGTTGCTATGCTTTGTATACTTGTAATTCTGTGCAGAACTTGTTTTTACACACTCTTTTCCCTGGGATATATTACTTCACGTAACTGGGACAGATTTACCATTAAGCACAGTAGGCCTGTGTCTATTGGCTACATAGTCACCAGCCACACATTTTTCTAATGTAAGCTTTTTTATACATTCCTTTATATTTTGCATTGTCACAATAATTTGGGTTACATTCAATGAAACGAGGAAATATTCTTTGTAACAACAACTGATCATAGCAAAAAGGGTGTTCTTTTGGACATCACCAGTTGTGCACCAACAGGCTCCAGTAATGTAAATCTGGCCTTGGATATAATATATAATGGAAGCTCAGTGGCTTTATGCCAGGTGGCTTGTGTCCCATTTTTAACATATCTAATCATAGATTGGCCTTATGGTAAGTAACAAGAGATAAAAAGAGGACTGAATGATAAGAGCAGGAAAAAAAGGAACTGCTCTTGGCTTGGCATGAATCTTTCTTTTCAACATGTACGGCAAAGTCTTACTTTACCCATTCATTACAAAGTAACAGGTTCACTTTAAAGGTATGATTAGCAGCAGCCAAATTTGCTTCCTCACTGTCAGATAAGGGTACTCACCGAGGCCGAGATGCAGAGAGCGTCTCACTCTTGTGACTAAGAGCACTCCACCCCCTGGAGATGGGACAGAGGGTGGATGGCACCAAGAGGCACAAGCTAACCAGCAGGCAGAACAGGACTTGCGTGAAGGTCCCTGAGGGCTTGTGTAGACACTGACAGGTAGCAGAGCTCAGCTGGTGTTATTTAGCAGAAAGTCCAAAGCAGGCCGGGTGTCAAACACCAGAGAGGAGAGAAGTCCAAGACAAGCAAAAGGATCAAGACGCTGGAGACTGGAGACAATCCGGGTCACAAGCAGAAGGTCAGGTGCAGGAGACTGAAGGCAAGTCCGGGTCACAAGGCAGAGGATCAAACGCAGGAGAGAGCAGCAAAGTCCAATAAGCAAGCCAGGAGTCAGGTTTAGGAGAGATCAGGGTGGTCAAGGCAATCCGGGTCACAGCAGAAGATCAAACAGGCAGGAAACAGGAACTTGGATCACAGGAAGCTGCAAGACAAAACAGCAATTTACTTGGGGATTTGCTCAGCTTTTATAGGCAGCCAGGATGTCATGTGACACGCTAAACAGATAGAAGCTGTTTACTTCCTGACAGGCAGCCAGGATGTCATGTGACACGCTGAACAGATAGAAGCTGTTTACTTCCCTGACACTCACCTTGATCTGTTCAACTACCAGGAGCAAAGACAGGGCCCGGGTACTTTTGGGTACGGGGAAGCACGTGACTCCCTTTGCTTCTATGTAAGTGACAGTGCTGGTGCTTGGTGATTGGATGCTCAGGTTCCCGAATGCTGTCACTTGGTGAGGGGGAGAGAGTCATCAACTCTTTGTAAACTCCAAGTTGGTACACAGGTCTTCCAGTTTTCATTTGTTGCTTTGCCTTGCATGTAAAAGTCAATTCAGAATAATGACTGACAGATTTTTGTCCTTTCAACATCACCAGCCTCTATAAGTAGAGCAGAAAATAGGACTATTTAAGATTGAGATAAGATTAAAACCCTTTCCCACCGAGCGGACGCAGATATGCGTCCTCGGCTTTCGGGGGTTATACCGGGATGATGCCTGCAGCTGCAGTCATCATCCCAGTATCATTTTTTAGAGTCAGCGATTGGCTTTCCAGGGATAACAACCGATGCGGCTAAAAGCCGCTCGGTTGTTATCCCGGAGGAGCGGGAGGGGACATCCCCCCTCCCGCCGCCTCCGCCGCTCTTACCGGGCCTCCCGTCCCACCGGGAGACCCGATCCACGATGCGCCACCTCCGGCGCCTAGAGAGAGACTGAAACAAAGCCGTGAATGGTTTGATTCAGTCTCTTCATTGTAACTATGGAAGCAACGTCATGACGTCATGTACGGGTTACTCGGCTGCCAATGGCGCCGGATTTAAAAAAATACACAGTATTCAGAATCGCAGTTTTCAGTGATCTGAATACTTTGAAGTGCAAAGGTGGGATTGGGGGTCTTTTAGACCCCCGATCCCTCCATAAAGGGTACCTGTCACCACTTATTACTGTCACAAACGCTGTTTACATTCCTTGTGACAGCAATAAAAGTGATCAAATTTTTTTTTTTTTTAAAAACACTATTTTTTATTATAAAAATGAATAAAAGAAATAATAAAAAAAGAAAAAAATGTAAAGCGCCCCTGTCCCTGCGAGCTCACGCAGCAAAGAAAATGGATACGGAAGTCGCGCCCGCATATGTAAACGGTGTTCAAACCACACATGTGAGGTATCACCGCGATCGTCAGAGTGAGTGCAATAATTCTAGCTGTAGACGTCCTCTGTAACTCTAACCTGGTAACCGTAAAAAAAATGTAAAACGTTGTGGAGATTTTTAGGTACCGTAGTTTGTCGCCATTCCACGGGTGCGTGCAATTATAAAGCATGACATGTTTGGTATCTATTTACTCGGCGTAAAATCATCTTTCACATTATACAAAAAAATTGGGCTAACTTTACTTTTTAATTTTTTTTTAATTCATGAAAGTAAATTTTTCCAAAAAAGTTGCGTTTAAAACACCGCTGCGCAAATACCGTGTGACATAAAATATTGCAACAATCGCCATTTTATTCTCTAGATTCTCTGATAAAAAATATATATAATGTTTGGGGTTTCTAAGTAATTTTCTAGCAAAACATATGCATTTTAACTTGGAAAGCCCAAATGTCAGAAATGGGCTTACTCATGAAAGGGTTAAAGCAAACACTAGTGAAAAAAAAAAGAGCCTACTCCAAACAAAAGAATAGAATTTTCACACTTAGCAATATTTAGATCTGTGACTTGAATATTCTGATGAAGAATTATCTTGAGATTAATTGATTGATTTGATAAGGAAATTATTTTTAGATAAAATAATAAACAGGTAAACTTGACACCATAAGCAGCCTGCATGCTGTACAGTTGAGGTAACTGTAACAGCTGATTAGAGAAAAGCCAATGTGGTATCAATATTTAAAAATGGGCAGAGATATATTCCTGGAAACTACAGGCCAGTCAGCCTAACATCAATAGTAGGTAAATTATTGGAGGGGATAAGGGACTATATTCAAGAATTTGCTGAAGAAAACAGTATCAATAGTAGTAATCAGTGTGGGTTTATGAAGGATCGTTCCTGCTAGACCAATCTGTTAACATTCTACGAAGAAGTGAGCTGCCACCTAGATAGGGGGAGGCCTGTGGATGTGGCTTATCTGGATTTTGCAAAATCTTTTGATGCAATTCCCCATAAATGCCCAATCTACAAGCTGAGGTCTGTAGGCATGGACCATAAGGTTTGTTCTGGTTACAGGGGCATGTCTAAAGGATGGTGATAAATAACGTGTACTCAGACTGGTCTGCAGTGGTAAGTTGGTACCCCAAGGCTCTGTCTTGTGACCAATTCTGTTAAATGTATTCATGAATGATACAGAAGATGGGACAACACAAAAATATGCAGGGCAATAACTAATAACTTCACATCAGGATATAGACATTTTACAGAAAGTCCAGAACAAAATAATAAGGGGGGGGGGGCAACAACATGGTAAATGAGGTTTAATGTGGAAAAATGTAAGGTAATGCATTTGGGGGCTTAAAACATAAATGCAAAATCCTCATTAGGGGGAGAACCTCTGGGGGAATCAAGGATAGAGAAAGATCTGGGGGTTCGAGTAGATGACAGACTGAGCAATAGCATGCAATGTCAGGCTGCAGCTACCAGGAATTTTAGCTTTCATTAAAAAGGGGATATACTCCAGAGATAAAACTATTATCCTGCCACTTTATAAATCTCTGGTCAGGCCACATCTGGAGTATTCTGTCCAGTTCTGGTCACCAGTCCTCAGATGGCATGTGCTGGAGCTGAAGGGAGTCCAAAAAAGGGTAACAAATTTATTAAGGGTACTGGAAGACCTTGATTATGAGGAACGACTACAAGCACTAAATGTATTCTCACTGGAGAAGAGATGCTTCAGCGGGGACATGATAGCGATTTACAAATACCTCAATGGTGATCCCAGCGTAGGAAAAAAAACAATTTAGTCCCAGAGAGTGTAAGAGGACACGGGGCCACACAATGAGATTAGAGGAAAAGTAGTTTAACCTTAAGCTGCACAGGGGGTTTTTCACTGTCAGGGTGATAAGGACATGGAACTCTCTTCCACAATTAGTGGTGTCAGTGGGGAGTATTGATATTTTTAAAAGACTCTTGGACGGGCATCTTAAAGAACACAACATTCAGGGATATGGGAAATGATTATCAACACTGATACACGTACACCTACACAGTCAATTCACAAAAATAATTGTACATGTATTTTATCCTTATAATATCACTAGCTTCTGACTAGCATATACAGTATGAGGAGAGCAGAAAATAGGGCTATTCAAAGTGAAGGTAAGATAAAAACAATCTATAGGAATAAAATTACAATTTCAAATACTTATGCAATATTTAGCTATATAAACTGAATATTTTATTAAGGAAATTATTTTTAGTTCAATTGAATATTTTGATGAGGAAATTATGTTTAGATAAAATAAACATAGTTAATTTAACCACTTCCATACCGGGTCATTGTAAAATGACGCCGGCAGGAACCCTCTCTCCCTCCGAGTGGACGTCATATGATGTCCTGTGCTTTGTGGGGGGATATCTGAATGATACCTGCAGCTAGAGGCATCATTCAGATATCCTTCTCTTCTGCCAGCGATTCTACGCACCATAAGAATGATCATAGCGGCGGTTCCACCGCTTGATCGTTCTTATAGGCGGCGGGAGGGGACATCCCCCCCTACCGCCGCCATCCGGTGCTTTTCCGGGCTCTCTCGTGCCATCGGGGGCCCGGAGAAAGAATCGTCGGGCGCCGGTGGTCACATGATGAGCATAGAGATGACTGGTGACCAGATGGTCACCAGTCATCTCTATGACCGTCGGAGGCCCGGGCGCGATGTGATGACGTCACGCCGGGTGTCCAAAGTTAAATAAAGCCGTGATTGCGGTTGAAAGCATGAGATTGGTGATTTATTTTTTCCGATTTCTCATGCTTTCCAGCCTGGAGGAGAGATGTGGGGTCTTATTGACCCCGCATCTCTCCATAAAGAGGACCTGTCACACACCATTCCTATTACAAGGGATGTTTACATTCCTTGTAATAGGAATAAAAGTGATCAAAAATTTTTTTTTTTTTAAAGTGTAAAAATAAAAAATTAAGTAAAATAAAAAAATATATATATATAAAAAAAAAAAACGCCCCTGTCCCCGGTAGCTCGCGCTCAGAAGCGAACGCACACATAAGTCCCGCCCACATATGTAAACGCCATTCAAACCACATATGTGAGGTATCGCCGCGTGCGTTAGAGCGCGTGCAACAATTCTAGCACTAGACCTCCTCTGGAACTCTAACCTGGTAACCTGTAAACATTTTCAAAGCGTCGCCTATGGAGATTTTTAAGTACCGAAGTTTGGCACCATTCCATGAGTGTGCGCAATTTTAAAGCGTGACATGTTAGGTATATATTTACTCGGCGTAACATAATCTTTCATATTTTACAAAAAAATTGGGCTAACTTTACTGTTTTGTTATTTTTTAGTACATGAAACCATTTTTTTTCCAAAAAAAGGCGTTTGAAAAAAGTTGCAACAACCGTCATTTTATTCTCTAGGGTGTCTGATAAAAAAACATATATAATGTTTGGGGGTTCTGAGTAATTTTCTAGCCAAAGAATGATGATTTGTACATGTAGGAGAGAAGTGCCATAATAGGCCCGGTATGGAAGTGGTATAAAAAGCCCTGTATTGAAGTGGTTAATATAGTTTGGAACACTTGACACCATGGGGTTGATTTATTAAATCTGAATAGTGCAAAATCTGGTGCAGTTGTGCATGGTAGCCAATCAGCTTCTAACTTCCGCTTGTTCAATTAAGTTTTTGACAATAAAACTTGGATGCTAATTGGTTTCTATGAAGAGCTGCACCAGATTTTGCACTTTCCAGTATTAGGCTGGGTTCACACTGATACTACACGACAGTCATACAACTTTCATCCTACTTTGCTCTGCGACATCAGTCCTACATTGATCCTACATTGGTCCGACATCCATCCAACATTCATGAACAGGATACTACTTTGATCCGACTTTGTGCTAGTCTGACTTGTCCTTTGACCAATCAAAACAATCCCAGGGTGAGATAAATTCCTTTTACTGCTGCTGTAATCACCATGTCGGATGTCAAAAGTCGGATGGTTAGGACAAGGATCCTACATTGATTGGACTTCAATGATAGTCAATGGGCTGAAGTAGGATCAAAGTCGGACCAAAGTAGTGCAGGGAGCATTTTCAAAGTCGGACCGACTTGTGTCGGACCAGTTAAGACGGCTCTCATAGGGAAACATTGATTTTCACACGTCATGCGACATTTGCTCCCAATGTCGGAACGTTTGTCGGACCAGTGTGAACCCGGCCTTAGTATATCAACCCCCATATTCAGCCTGCATGCTGTATGGTAGAGCTGCACAATTCTGGATAAAATGAGAATCACATTTTTTTTGCTTAGAATAAAGATCATAATTCTCTCACGAAGAAATTTTTATTTTAAAGATTTACAACCCCTGAACATTAGGTTATCAAACAAAATGGCAATAAAATAAGACATAATACTCTTTGCTTCAATCAAATTTAAAGAAATGTAATGAAAAATAATGTAATGTATAAAAAACAAAAAAAAATGACCATTAAGTTATATTAGGGTCTTTTTTCTTAGTACTCACCAATGCCAATTACCGATACCTACCGCAACTTTTTTGTTTACACTTCAGCTGTCAGCAAAGGTACAGAGCATTGAAAAGTTATTTTAGTAAATGTGTAAACATATTTTAAAGGTGTAAAAATAATAATAATGAACAAAGCAAACAACATTTTTTTCTTAATTATTAATACCTTATAAAATAGAAGTAAATAATAAAAAAATGAGCAGGAAAATAATAATTAAATGGAAAAGGAGAATAAGGTGTTAATAAGGCTGATTAGAGTAAATGAAGGGTTAATAAGCGGTTAAACAGAGGTACAATTTATTAAAAATTACAAAACTTTTAAATACATTTTTTTTTTACTTGACAAGGTTGCTTTAACCACTTGCCATCCGAGCCATTGTAATATGACGGCCACAGGATCCCTCTGTCCCTCCGGGCGGCCGCCATATGACGTCCTCGGCTTCCAGGCATTTTTAGAGAGTGCGCACACCCGCCGCATCACTCGGGACGCGATGCGAGTGCCCGGCGGCGCAGAGCAGGGACGTGGATCTGTGTGTGTAAACACACAGATCCACGTCCCGTCAGGGGAGAGGAGATCGATCAGTGTGTTCCTAGTATATAGGAACACTGATCGGTCTCTTTCCCCTAGTCAGTCCCCTCCCCCCACAGTTAGAATCACTCCCTAGGGAACACATTTAACCCCTTGATCGCCCCCCAGTGTTAAGCCCTTCCCTGCCAATGACATTTACACATATTCAGTGCATTTTTATAGCACTGATCGCTGTATAGATGCCAATGGTCCCAAAAGTGTCCGATGTGTCCGCCGCAATGTGGCACTCCCGATAAAATTTGCAGATCGCCACCATAACTAGTAAAAATCGATATACGCTTATTGGGATTTTTTTTACCAAAAATTTGTAGAAGATTACATATCGGCCTAAACTGAGGAAAAGAATATATAAAAAATTGGGATATTTATTATAGCAAAAAGTTAAAAATATTGTGTTTTTTTTTTCAAAATTTATGTTTTTTTTTGTTTATAGCACAAAAAACAAAAAACGCAGAGGTGATCAAATACCACTAAAAGAGAGCTCTATTTGTGAGGAAAAAAAATTATCAAAATTAAATTTGGGTACAATGTCGCATGCCATTCAAAATGTTACAGCGCTGAAAGCTGAACATTGGCCTGGGCAGGAAGGGGGTGAAAATGCCCAATATTGAAGTGGTTAAACTAACTTCATTTGCAGACTGAAGTTCATCCCTTTGATCTACAAATGAATACACAGAAAGATACAATGTTTCTTTTCATCACTCTTTCAGCGAGCAATATTGTTAATAAACATTGCGGGCTCCTTTTTTTTTTTTTTTTTTGACAGCTGTGAGCCGGAGAATGGCTCTGCACTTTCTACATGAATCGTGGAAATGCTGAATTAAGATCGTGTGGGAGGTCGAATCGAGATCACGATCTTTTGACGATTAATCATGCAGCTCTACTGTATGGTTGAGTTAAAAATAATTGGGATGTGGGATAGGATCCAGTCATAACCATCAACAATGCTTTCTGTACTTTGGCTAACTCAGGAACTGACCCAAAATATTGGGAGGTGGTGCAAAACTCAACAAGATGGAATTATTGGGGTTTGGACCATCATTGTAAAGAAAGGGGTTGCAGTGTTATCCCAGCCTTGTAAACCAAAGTACTGTATCTGGATGTGCTCATCAGGGATGAGCCGAACACCCCCCTGTTCGGTTCGCACCAGAACCTGCGAACAGACAGAATGTTCGCGCGAACTTTAGAACCCTATTAAATACAATGGACTCGAACGTTCGAAATCTAAAGTGCTAATTATAAAGGCTAATATGCAAGTTATTGTCCTAAAAAGTGTTTGGGGACCCGGGTCCTGCCCCAGGGGACATGTATCAATGCAAAAAAAGGTTTAAAAAATAGACGTTTTTACGGGAGCAGTGATTTTATTAATGCTTAAAATGAAAAAATAAAAGTGAAATATTCCTTTAAATTTCGTACCTGGGGGGTGTGTATGATATGCATGTGAAGTGGCGCATGTTTCCCGTGCTTAGAACTGTCCCTGCACAAAGTGTCATTTTTGAAGAAAAAAAGTCATTTAAAACTCACTTGCGGATATTAATGAATTGTCGGCTTTTATCAATACATACAAAAGTCATTGATAAAAAAAAAAAAAAAAGCGTGAGGGTTCCCCCAAATTCAATTACCAGGCCCTTTAGGTCTGGAATGAATATTAAGGGGAACCCCGCCGCAAATTTAAAAAAAATGGCGTGGGGTTCCCCCTAAATATCCATACCAGGCCCTTGAGATCTGGCATGGATTTTAAGGGGAACTCCACCCCAAATAAAAAAAAATGGCGTGGAGTCCCCCCAAAAATCCATACCAGACCCTTATCCGAGCACGCAACCTGGCCGGCCGCAGGGGAAGAGGGGGGGGGACGAGAGAGCGGCCCCCCTCCCTCCTGAACCGTACCAGGCCACATGCCCTCAACATGGTGATGGTGACAAGGGCCTCATCCCCACAACCCTTGCCCTGTGGTTGTGGGGGTCTGCGGGCTGGGGGCTTATCGGAATCTGGAAGACCCCTTTAACAAAGGGGACCCCCAGATCCCGGCCCCCCCTATGTGAATTGGTAAGGGGTACATTATACCCCTACCATTTCACGAAGAAAGTGTCAAAAAAATTAAATAAAAACACACACACCTTGAAAAAGTCCTTTATTGAAAAATAAAAAAATAATAAAAAAATAAAAACATTCCAGCGATGAAATCCAGTGTCCCGCGGTGATCCCGATGTCCAGCGCTGTCCGTCATTGGTTGTGCCTGTGCGGACCTGATGGGGAACTTCCTCTGCTGTGTTTTAAATGTATAGACCCGCCCCTTCTAAGGTTCCCCATCAGGTTCGCTCAGCGGACCAGATGCGGAACGAGAGAAGGGGCGGGTCTATTCATGTATTACACAGCGAATGAAGTTCCCCATCAGGTCCGCTCCCTCGGTATGTCGGACCCCGCCTACGTCCTTGGCCTGAGCGGGAAACTTCCTTCACTGTGTAATTTAAATTTACACAGTGAAGGAAGTTCCCCGCTCAGGCCAAGGATGTAGGCGGGGTCGGACATACCGAGGGGGCGGACCTGATGGGGAACTTCGTTCGCTGTGTAATACATGAATAGACCCGCCCCTTCTCTCGTTCCGCATCTGGTCCGCTGAGCGGACCTGATGGGGAACTTTAGAAGGGGCGGGTCTATACATTTAAAACACAGCGGAGGAAGTTCCCCATCAGGTCCGCACAGGCACAACCAATGACGGACAGCCCTGGACATCGGGATCGCCGCGGGACACTGGATTTCATCGCTGGAATGTTTTTTTTTTGTTTTTTTTTAATAAAGGACTTTTTCAAGGTGTGTGTGTTTTTATTTACATTTTTTGACACTTTCTTCGTGAAATGGTAGGGGTACAATGTACCCCTTACCAATTCACATAGGGGGGGCCGGGATCTGGGGGTCCCCTTTGTTAAAGGGGTCTTCCAGATTCCGATAAGCCCCCCACCCGCAGACCCCCACAACCACCGGGCAAGGGTTGTGGGGATGAGGCCCTTGTCCCCATCAACATGGGGACATCCTCCCAATGTTGAGGGCATGTGGCCTGGTACGGTTCAGGAGGGAGGGGGGGCCGCTCTCTCGTCCCCCCCTCTTCCCCTGCGGCCGGCCAGGTTGTGTGCTCGGATAAGGGTCTGGTATGGATTTTTGGGGGGACTCCACGCCATTTTTTTTTTACATTTGGGGTGGAGTTCCCCTTAAAATCCATGCCAGATCTCAAGGGCCTGGTATGGATATTTAGGGGGAACCCCACGCCATTTTTTTTTTATTTGCGGCGGGGTTCCCCTTAATATCCATTCCAGACCTAAAGGGCCTGGTAATTGAATTTGGGGGAACCCCCATGCTTTTTTTTTATTTTTTATCAATGACTTTTCTATGTATTGATAAAAGCCGACAATTCATTATAGCCGCGAGTGAGTTTTAAATGACTTTTTTTCCTTCAGAAATGACACTTTGTGCAGGGACAGTTCTAAGCACGGGAAACATGCGCCACTTTACATGCATATCATACACACACCCCAGGTACGAAATTTAAAGGAATATTTCACTTTTATTGTTTCATTTTAAGCATTATTAAAATCACTGCTCCTAAAAAAACTGCAGTTTTTAAAACTTTTTTTTGCATTGATACATGTCCCCTGGGGCAGGACCCGGGTCCCCAAACACTTTTTAGGACAATAACTTGCATATAAGCCTTTATAATTAGCACTTTAGATTTCTCCCATAGACTTTTCGAATTTGCCGCGAACACCCCAAATTGTTCGTTGTTCGGCGAACGGGCGAACAGGCAATGTTCGAGTCGAACATGAGTTCGACTCGAACTCGAAGCTCATCCCTAGTGCTCATACTGGCCAAACATCTAATCCGAGAAATAGCGATATCTTTCAGCACAAAGTATATAGGCAAATCACACACCGCTGCCATGCCGCAATTGGGCAAATCATAAAGTGCTTATACGAAAAAAAAAGATTACATTAAAATCGCAATAGCTTTTTTTCACCACTGCTTTTCCTTTAGACTGACCTTTAAAAATAGTAAATGCAACAATTTAAAGAGTAGATTAAAGGTATAGTATAGTATAATACTTTTGGTACTTAAATGGTGCTTTGTGACAGAGATCTATTCATCAGACCAAAAAGAGAGACTGCTAAGAAGGCAAGAGAGAGTTATTTGGTTCCAAAAGAGGGATAGTCCTTCCAAATGAGGAATAGTTGGAAGCTATGCTCTGTTGGTTATCAGAGCGCTGAGTGTTCTGCAGTGGAGGACATCTAATTATTGTGATCTAGTGTTTAGCACTTTTGGCTAAAATGTGAAAACAAAAAATCATTAAAGAGCAAACATTTGTGCTGCCCACCTTGGGGCTATGCTGGCAGTGTTTTATGATTTTTTTTTTTTTTTTTTTACAATTATTAACTTCTAATGCCCCATACACACGATTGTTTTTCATGCCGTTAAAAATGGCATTAAAAAAAATGGCCATTAAAAATGATCGTGTGTAGGCTCCAGAGCATTTTTAACGACGTGAAAAACGGGCATTAAAAATTTCGAACATGCTCTCTTTTTTCACGTCGTTTTTCATGTCGTTTTTTTTAACGACGTGAAAAACGATAGTGTGTATGCTTTAACGACGTGAAAAAAAAACGCGCATGCTCAGAATCAAGACAGGAGCGCTCGTTCTGGTAAAACTAGCGTTCGTAATGGAGATAGCACATTCGTCACGCAGTCACGGACTGAAAAGCACGAGACTGAAAAGAGCGAATCGTCGCTCAACAAACTTTACTAACATGAAGGGTGGCGCCATTCGAACGGAACTTCCCCTTTATAGTGCCGTTGTACGTGTTGTACGTCACTGCGCTTTGCTTGATCGTTTTTTAAAATGATCGTGTGTACGCAAGACAGGCTTGAGAGGAAACATGAAAAAAAACGACGTGAAAAACGGCAAGAAAAAAAATGGCAAGAAAAACTATCGTGTGTATGGGGCATAAGTCTTCATCACACTAATAAAACTGTTTTGCTGTTGTTTGGGTCCTTGTTGGGGAGATTTCCTCTGACTTTCTGCTCTGTCCGACACATACAGCAGTTAAATCTAAATTGAGGTCTAAACATTTATAGCTCTATCAAAAACTGTAGGATAAATTTACACAGACATTTTAAAGCCTGTAATGCACATTAACACAACTATAGTTTTTCCAACGTGTTGCACAGACATTCGAGTCTTGTCAAGCGATACTCCTCAAATGCCCTTTGAGATGTTCTTTTTTATGTTTTACAATGCAAAAATGTAAAATGATCACTTTTGATGCTTTGCAAATGTGCCTTAATAATGCTGTAAACGCCATGCACTTGCAGCATTTTTCAACAGCAGTGAATGGAGGTGGTTGCAAAGTCTTAAAGGCTGCTAAACTCCGCAGGTAGCATTATTTTTGCCAACTATCGATGTGAAGCTGTGCTAATGCTGCCATGTGTACACCTCCATTTGTTCTATGTTTTAACATCTATGAGTGGCATTGGTAGGCAGTCGGACAGTGGTAAAAATGTGACCCAACCACCCATTGCCAATGCCTGTGTAAACCAGACCTAAGAAAGGTTTTAACCAGCTTTACCCTTACCACAGAAAATCTCAACCAATATTTAGCACAAAACCATATTTTATAAATCCCTTTAGACATTATACTATTGAATTATATACATTATATATATTTTTAAGAACAGTAAGCATACATTTTTTAAATTTGACATTTTTGGAATTTCCAGGCAAAAAAGCATTTTCTTGGAAATCATCAAAGTACTTTAAAACTTTATGTCTCAAACCCAAGAGAGATTTCTTCTGAAGCGTTCATCGTCACTTCAAGCCACAAACTAATGGTGCTGACATAAATACACTATTAAATAAAGCTAAAGACTAAGCCGGCCTAAGAAAGTGTCACTCCTGATTAAGACGCACTATAATATTTGCCTAATATAAATAATTAAAAAGGCATCAAAATAAATGATGCGTCCCTTTCTAAAGTAACCCATGGATTTTGATTTTGTGTGTTTTATTTTTCTGTTTATTTTGAAAACTGTGCATATAAAATATCAAAATCTATCTATCTATCTATCTATCTATCTATCTATCTATCTATCTATCTATCTATCTATCTATATCTCTATCTCTATCTATATCTATCTATCGATATCTATCTATTTTACCAAAACCAGTAAAAATAGCAATGGTCATACACTGGTACCAATGCCGCTGTAGTTAAACTGTTACCAAACCCACAACGGTAAAATCAATCTGTATATGCAGTAAAGCATGCTTGTTGTATTCACTGTGGAACCCAAGGGGTTAATCCTCTGCAATAAAAAGGCTATTTGATCCTGTCTTCTCTGTTCCTCCCCTCCTTCCACTGTCCCCAATCAATCCCCTGATAAAATAGAGCCTTTGGTGTAACTCTGCACATGCTTAGTTTGGTGTGTATTGCTAGAGAGTTTTTTTTTTTTCTTGGGAGGATCAGCACAGGGCCAATCAGTCCAGACAGAGGGTCAGGGGTCCTGCAGCCTCATAGGGCAGTCAGAGTAGAATGAAAACTCTTCCTACAAGCTTTAACCAGACACTTATAGAAGTCACAAGACTGCTATATACTACTGATGAGAAAAGGTATTTAGCAGTTTTTATTTACTAAAATAATTGTATTTCCATGTTCTGTGTACTGTGGGAGAACAAATATAGTGAATGCAGGGTCCTGGGTTTAGTAACACTTTAAGGTGCAATTTGCCTAACATTTTGGACTAATTGGCATCAGATGTGATTCTGTGCAATGCCAGCGGACTGATTGGTGGATTTGTTAAAATGTTTTTAGTTTTTATGGAGCAATAATGCAGGATTTTCTTAGTACTATAGGTACGCTAAAAAGACAGCACAGCAGATGAAGCTTCCTCTGCAGCTTTCTGTGTCTAAATAAATCTAGCGCTGAGCCATCTGATAAGAGAAGAATCACTGCTGTTATGACTCTTTTGAAAAGGCCTTAAACTATTTGAAAGTCTTCTTTCTTTTACGTTGTACATTTACTTTTTATTAATAAAAACAGTACATAGGTATATGCAAATATAGTCATGGGCGGCACAGTGGTATAGTGGGTCGCATTCTCGCCTAACAGTAAAAAGGGTCGCTGGTTCGAATCCCAACCACGACACTACCTGCCTGGAGTTTGCATGTTCTCCCTGTGCCTGCGTGGGTTTCCTCTGGGTACTCCGGTTTCCTCCAACACTCCAAAGACATGCTGGTAGGTTAATTGGCTTCTGTCTAAAATTGGCCCTAGTATATGAATGTGAGTTAGGGACTTTAGATTGTAAGCTCCTTGAGGGTAGGGACTGATGTGAATGTACAGCATATATATGTAAAGCGCTGCGTAAATTGACGGCGCTATATAAGTACCTAAATAATAATAATAATAATAATACTGTGGGTGTATGTAAATTGTGACACAAAAATAAAGAAAGTCAGAATTTTCCCAAAGTAATTTTAGAAGCTGCTAAAATCCTGGACATTTTATTTAGAAATTCCTATTTTTGTATATATTTTAAATGCAGTCAATTTATCTTACCTATGAATAAATCTTACCATGCAAAGAGCTCAGGATGTTATTTCAGCAATCATTAGTCTTTGCTCCATTATTCAATGGTGAAAATATAGTTGTTGCTACAAAACTGCTTTCTGCATGATATTACCTGGCAGATGTTCACTCAAACTTTGTAGCAGCTATATACAAAATTGCTTGGTGTGAACTTTAAGATTCAAGAATAATACAGATAGCTTTGGACTCCTACACCAAAAAAGGATTGCAAAGTCATTAATCATCTGCAAAAAAAATTCTAATTAGTGCTTCTGACTCACAGCTTTTCTTTAGCTCAGTTTATAGAATGTCTGCAAAAAAAAAAAATCTATTTTCAATGTATTCTACCTTGTATCCAAGAAGTCAAAAGCCGAGGGAGAGAAGTGCATTAACTTAAACTTCACTTTGTGTTTGCTGAAGCTGATATGTAAATTTCAACCTATTTTTAAGGGCTGTTAAGTTTCACTCCTATCTTCAGCCCAGTGAAATTTATCAAGGAAGTCGGGTTATTTTTATAGCACCCAGCGCCTGCTGATTGCCATGGTAACATGAATTGTTCAGTGTAATAAACTACCTCCCTCTGTTCTCATAAACACAAGGGTTTTTTTTTTTTGGGGGGGGGGGGGGCTCAGGGAATATGTAAGGCAAACAACTATTAAAAGGAATGTAAGTCAGCCTAAGGAACCAACGTGCATCATTCTTCAGAATATTGTACCAGCCACTTAAATTGTGAAAACCTATCCTCTCTAACAGCCTTTTCTATTTGACTGCTATAGTGAGGACAAGTTAAACCCCATATTCGGGTCCCTCAGCAGCATCATTTACAGGTGTTGGAGACTAATGATTTAACAACATAGATGTGCCCACACCAGTTGGTCTCCCATACCCCCCCTTTTGCTGACATCACTGCCGAGACACCACTTGTGGATCCAGAGTGGACCCTAACGGCCAATAGGAAGCATCCACAACACACAGGCACTGATGTAGACAACGGGCCCCACTGCCTAGAAACAGAAGACTTAGGACTAGAAGATCATATGATTGCCAGCTGAAGCAAGTACAAAGGTTGTTCAAGTAATATCCTTTTTTTTATGTGGAAATTAGTAAGAGGAGGGTGGGAGCCCAGATTTCAGCTTTAAAAATTAAAGTAAAGGAACAAGAACAAAGACACAGTACAGTTAATAACAACCAGCAAAATATTAAAATCTTCACAAATAAAAACATAAAATCATCTTCTAAAATCAGGCCACATGAACCAGCTTTCATAATTTCTACCTCAAAAGATGCACCTTAAAGTGGATGTAAACCCAAATTTTTTATTTATTTTTTTGCTGTCACAATGTAGAGTATAAGATTTCGTATCATTTGTGCCAGGTCTTACCACAAAGAGTTAATCCAGCTCTGAGAAATCCTCTTTTATTGTTCAGTGAGATAAAACGGATAAACAGAGTTACCTTTGTCTGTTCCGCCCCCTTGCTTTGAGTGACAGGTTATTTACAGATCTCGTGCACTAGCTTTAGAGAGGCATTATTTTTTAATTCCCACTCCCACTCCTTTTCTGAAGTCATGTGGTTACTTTTCTTGATTTTAACTGGATGTTGGTGATCATAGCAGAAGAATACACAGGAGAAAATGCATGTTGACAAGGGGAGTGTAGAGGTGGGCGGGGAGTCTACTGACATCACGACTCCACCCACCGAGCTCCAGACAACAGATCCACCCACAGAATCTGCAGTTTTTAAGTTCTTATAACAGACAGAAGGGAGACATTTGACAGATAAGGATACATGCAGAAGGCATCTATATCCTTATAGATCAGCACTATGGCAGTAGTTTAGAAAGGATGAGAGTGGGTTTACATCCACTTTAAGCAGAAGAAATGTTGTAGTGGCCCAGATTGGGTATATGTGATCTGCTCTGCCAAGAATTCTACAGGGAGAACGGGCAGGTAGTGTGGTGGAGAGATGTTTCTAGAAAGTTCCTCCACCAGGGAATGCACCAAGTTGTAGTGGCACAGCAAGTTGAATAACCACCACTATTTTATTGCAGCAACACCACTACAGTCAGTAGGAACTGTTCTCCAGATTGGGATTGAGATTCAGTACTTGAGAAGCTTATGAAGCCTGGCTGTAGAGGAAAAGGTCATGTACAATGATTATAAGTAGGGTTGTTCTGATACCGATACTAGTATCAGTATCGGTACCGATACTGAGCATTTCCCCAAGTACTTGTACTCGGGAGAAATGCTCCGATGCTTCACCCGATACCTGGGCAGTCAGGGATGATCGGTGCGGCGGGGGAGTTTCAAGCACTGATCTGCCTGTATACATTTCATTACAGCCTGACAGCTTCTCCCCCCGGACCCCCCCCCCCCCTTTTCAGCTGCTTTAGCGAAATATATACATCGGTGATCGGTGCTTCTAAACTCCCCCCAAAGCCGCACCGATCACCACTTACTGTCCCTGTATCCCCCTTCATGCAGCTGCTGCTGTCCTTCTCCATGCTCTGTGTCCCGTGTCCTCCTCCGTGATGCTGCTCTCCCCCTCCGCATTCTGTGTCCCCCTCCATGCTGCTCTCCACCTCCGTGGTGTTGTCCGCGCTCCGTGTCCCACTCCTGCTGCTCTCCCCCTCCGGGTTCGTTGTCCCCCTCCATGTCCTCCTCCACTCCCTCTGTCCTCGATCTGTCAGGATGGAGAGCGGAGGTAGGAGACGCTAAACCTGGCTCCTACCTTTTCTGAATGAACAGAGTCAGTGATTACTGACTCTGTTCATTCATATAACTGAAACATCGTAACCTGTGTTTACGATGCTTCAGTTTATGAATGGAGAGGAGCCTCCTGTCCATTCATTTTATCTGAGGCTGCAGAGAAAGTGACTGGGGAATCTGTGTCCCTAGTCGCTTTCTCTGTCTCAAAGGGGAGATGTCAGGGGTCTGTCAAGACCCCTGAAATCTCACCAAAGCCCTCCAACAGCGCTAAAAAAAAGAAAAAAATTGCAATAAATAAAAAAAAAATGAATTGTAAAAAATAATAAAAATTAAAATAAAAAACACACTGACACAATCCACCCCCCCCCCCCTAAAAAAAAAAAAAAAGAAGAAGAAAGCACTGTAAAAAAACATAACAAAAAATAGTAAAAAAAAAAAAAAATTGTAAAAAAAATACTGGCACATGTGCCACTGTCACATGACATTAACAAAAGTATCAGTAATCGGTATTGGCGAGTACTTGAAAAAAAGTATTGGTAATCGGTATCGGCGAGTACTTGAAAAAAAGTATCGGTACTTGTACTCGGTCTTAAAAAAATGGTATCGGGACAACCCTAATTATAAGTAGGAATTGTCATGATTGAAAACATTCTTTTGACATTGAAAAAAAAGGGCAGTGGGATCCAGAAAGGGGAGAGAAAAACTCCTCACGATCTCCAAGATATGTGGACTTTATTGGCACACCACAAAACAATAGTAAATAAAATGCATACATTTATCCCAATTTTTTGCCTTGGACCACATCCTCTCGCATGAAAGGGGGAGGGAAATATGGATACAAAATGTCTACAGAATGAAGCTATGTGGATTTATAAACTACGGCTACTAAATACCTGGGTCTGAATGAGGCTATAAGGTTTAAGCCTTTCCTATGACTGAATTCGCCCTCTTCCCTTCAAAAATTGCCCTCCTGTTTGCCATCATAAATTAAAGTACAGTAATGTATGGTACTCATTATTTTATTATTTGATGTTTTTTTAATTAATTTTCCCTGCATCTTTGAATACCTCTGATGGGATTTTATCAGCAACCACAAGAAAAAAAAACATATAGGAACATATAGAAATTATCTTTAAAATATGTAGATTGGTTTGTGGCAGGAGCCCCCTTTTGTCCCCATTGGTTGGGTGGTCATATGGAACATGGGGCAATTCCCTTCCTATAGGAGATGTTTAACTTTATGTGCCCTGTCTGGAGATGGGCAGTGTTATTTGCCACGCAGTGTGCAGCGACTTCCTCCTGGTGCCCATTTGATCTGGAGGTATAGTCTAGGCGATGGATATTTGGATCGTTGTGTTTTTTTACCCCTCCCCCTTTGGTTTTCCCCCTAGCGCCGAGAGTAGCGCCATCCGCAATTTACCAATCTCCTCTGATGGATTTTTTAAAATGGCGATCGATGGATTGCCGCGCATGTGCGTGACGTCACCCCCTGGCAACGATTCATGCATGCGCGGTAAATCCATGGATTCCACAGCTCGTTGGTGACTTCAGACTCAGGTGAGCCGGAAGAGCATATAATGCAGAGCTGATGCCGACTATCGCCACAGCATATGCAGGGAGCTGGGGGACCCTTGTACAGTTCTTAGTTAAGGTGAGCTTTTCCTCAGTGTGGGAGCTGGTATGTTGAGCCTATTTAATTGAATCAGTACCCCTATGGGGACTCTTGTTTGGGGTGTACTATATATATTTATATGTGTTTTCTCTCCTACTATTTAGGTTTGGGGAACATTATTGCCCTGTATTAGGGTTGCCTTGATTGCCGGGTGAATGGGTCCTAAGCCTTGTGAAACGTTAAAGGTATGCACAAGCATTATTGTGAAGATACTATTGAGAACTTCCTAGCTTGTCTTGGTTCCCTTTATTGTTGTCCTCTTGATTTCCACACTTGTTACCTTGCCTCTTTATTCCTGTTTCTCCCCCACAACACTGATCAGCGCTCTCTGCCATTGGCTGGATGCTGGCTTTCCAGCATGCACATCTGAGAGAAGCCGGGCTTGTCTCCCAACATGCGGCTCGCGTGTACCCGGCTTAAACCCTTGCTATATGTCAAGATGGTAGCAAATGCTGTATATCTTGGAGAATTTAGGGAAGGGCTTTTGTATCTTAATGCTGCTGAAGTCCTGCAGCCCCTTTATAACCTGTCTCTTTCCTCGTGCACTACAGTAATAACAGGCTGCATGTGCTTTTTTACAGGGAATATTTCCTAATTGTTGCTGGCTGCAATTGTTTCTTTCACAGCATCTTTAGAAGCTGTCCCTTTCCACATGAAAATTTGGGGTAGGGGATGAATTAGGTTTTTTATTTTACCTTTTTTCCATCTGTTTATACATCTTAATGCTGAAAATGTTCTGCAGCCTCTTTACAGCCTGTCCCTGACCACACGCACTACAGTGATAACATGCATGTGTTTTTCATGGGGCATATTTTCTAATTGTTGCTGGTTGCAATTGTTTTTTTTTTCCAAAAGCTTTTTTTTTTTATTGTGACAAAAAAATGTCACCATCTGTGTCCCATTGCAAAGTTTTACCTTAACTTTCTGTCCCATAGCCAAACTGGAAGTGAGAGGAAATCCCAGCAAATTAAAATAATTCTTTAGGGACTCATTTGAAGATTTCCCCTTGATTACTTTTCTGGGGACAACACAAAATTTGGGATTTTCTTTTACTTTCACTTTCGGTGATAAAAGTAAACAGAACAATTAGGGAGGGTGAATCTCTCTAACGAAAGGAACAGACAGCAATAAAAACTGACAAGTGTTCTAATATATCTCCACTCTATCCAAAACTTTAAAAAAATGTTTTGCCTTTAGCTATACTTTGTGTCCTGCCTATTTGCACAGATTTGTACACATAAAAATCCTTTTAAAGACCAAAATATATCCGCAGCAACTGACAACTGTCAGTTGACAACATAAAAAAATGTCACAGCGCTACAAGGAAAAATACTCAATATAACAAAAAGCCAGCCAGCACACTTTGTGAAGCACCCACAGCAAAATAGACATAAACATAAAAATGTGTGTAGTGCCAAAATGCAAAAAGCTCAAAAACCACAAAAAAATACAATATATTAAAGTGCAAAGTGCTAGAAATCAATCCTGAATTTCATTTATCCACCCAATCGATTATTCTATAAATATTTATCGATCAAATATAAACAGCTTCGCACCATAAAATATATGATAATGAAAGTTAAATAAACTGGTAAGTGCACGCCTGTAAATAATAAATTACTACATAAACTGATCAAAGTGAAAAAGTTAATGTGTCCTCATAGAATAAAGTAAAATAAAGTTCACTGAACAAACACTTCTTGTGTGCAGTCATTCTCTCCACAACACTTCTTCGGCTGAAATAGTGACTCCACCTCTACACCCAGTGTGTATGTGAGTGCGCTCACCTTACGATTGACCTCCAAATTATAAAAGGTCTAAGCAGGCACAAGGTAAGTATAATGGTGGCAAATGCTTCCAGCTTTAACAGCACCTCCAGATCTCCATAGGTAAATCTTCCAACCACTAACATCCAAGGGGAATGATTCATAGTTTCAACCATGATGATGTCTGCCCTTATGCGTTACATCTCTGTAATGGGTCATCATTAATGGGTAGAGGACGCCTGCATGCATTTACATAATGTTCCTGAGCACCATGAAAACCTGACACAAACAATATCGCCGGTCCGCACCCAGACTCAACCAACATCGCTGGTCCCCCATACGCTCAACAATAAAGTCTATACAAAAAATATGTATAAAACTACAAGACATTATTCTCAAAACACTTAACGTGCATATACATAAAAACTATGCATTTAATACATATATGAAAATTCCATAATATCTAAAAAGACAAATGGGCACTAAATACATCCAACCCTACTTGCATTAAAAAACATCAAAATAACATAAAAAAATATCCTAAAAAAATTCATAAAAACAAAAACTAAAGAAAAGGGCAGTGGGATCCAGAAAGGGGAGAGAAAAACTCCTCACGATCTCCAAGATATGTGGACTTTATTGGCACACCACAAAACAATAGTAAATCAAATACATACATTTATCCCAATTTTTTGCCTTGGACCACATCCTCTCGCATGAAAGGGGGAGGGAAATATGGATACAAAATGTCTACAGAATGAAGCTATGTGGATTTATAAACTACGGCTACTAAATACCTGGGTCTGAATGAGGCTATAAGGTTTAAGCCTTTCCTATGAATGAATTCACCCTCTTCCCTTCAAAAATTGCCCTCCTGTGTGCCATCATAAATTAAAGTACAGTAATGTATGGTACTCATTATTTTATTATTTGATGTTTTTTTAATTAATTTTCCCTGCATCTTTGAATACCTCTGATGGGATTTTATCAGCAACCACAAGAAAAAAAAAAACATATAGGAACATATAGAAATTATCTTTAAAATATGTAGATTGGTTTGTGGCAGGAGCCCCCTTTTGTCCCCATTGGTTGGGTGGTCATATGGAACATGGGGCAATTCCCTTCCTATAGGAGATGTTTAACTTTATGTGCCCTGTCTGGAGATGGGCAGTGTTATTTGCCACGCAGTGCGCAGCGACTTCCTCCTGGTGCCCATTTGATCTGGAGGTATAGTCTAGGCGATGGATATTTGGATTGTTGTGTTTTTTTACCCCTCCCCCTTTGGTTTTCCCCCCTAGCGCCGAGAGTAGCGCCATCCGCAATTTACCAATCTCCTCTGATGGATTTTTTAAAATGGCGATCGATGGATTGCCGCGCATGTGCGTGACGTCACCCCCTGACAACGATTCATGCATGCGCGGTAAATCCATGGATTCCACAGCTCGTTGGTGACTTCAGACTCAGGTGAGCCGGAAGAGAATATAATGCAGAGCTGATGCCGACTATCGCCACAGCAATAAAAACTGACAAGTGTTCTAATATATCTCCACTCTATCCAAAAGGGGGAGGTGTAAAAAAACACAACGATCCAAATATCCAACGCCTAGACTATACCTCCAGATCAAATGGGCACCAGGAGGAAGTCGCTGCGCACTGCGTGGCAAATAACACTGCCCATCTCCAGACAGGGCACATAAAGTTAAACATCTCCTATAGGAAGGGAGTTGCCCCATGTTCCATATGACCACCCAACCAATGGGGACAAAAGGGGGCTCCTGCCACAAACCAATCTACATATTTTAAAGATAATTTCTATATGTTCCTATATGGTTTTTTTTCTTGTGGTTGCTGATAAAATCCCATCAGAGGTATTCAAAGATGCAGGGAAAATTAATTAAAAAAACATCAAATAATAAAATAATGAGTACCATACATTACTGTACTTTAATTTATGATGGCACACAGGAGGGCAATTTTTGAAGGGAAGAGGGTGAATTCATTCATAGGAAAGGCTTAAACCTTATAGCCTCATTCAGACCCAGGTATTTAGTAGCCGTAGTTTATAAATCCACATAGCTTCATTCTGTAGACATTTTGTATCCATATTTCCCTCCCCCTTTCATGCGAGAGGATGTGGTCCAAGGCAAAAAATTGGGATAAATGTATGCATTTTATTTACTATTGTTTTGTGGTGTGCCAATAAAGTCCACATATCTTGGAGATCGTGAGGAGTTTTTCTCTCCCCTTTCTGGATCCCACTGCCCTTTTTTTTCAATGTCAAAAGAATGTTTTCAATCATGACAATTCCTACTTATAATTAGGGTTGTCCCGATACCACTTTTTTAAGACCGAGTACAAGTACCGATACTTTTTTTCAAGTACTCGCTGGTACCGATTACCGATACTTTTTTTCAAGTACTCGCCAATACCGATTACTGATACTTTTTTTAATGTCATGTGACAGTGGCATATGTGCCAGTATTTTTTTAAATTTTTTTTTTTTTTTACTATTTTTTGTTATGTTTTTTTACAGTGCTTTCTTCTTATTTTTTTTTTTTTTTAGGGGGGGGGGGGTGGATTGTGTCAGTGTGTTTTTTATTTCAATTTTTATTATTTTTTACAATTCATTTTTTTTTATTTATTGCAATTTTTTTTCTTTTTTTTAGCGCTGTTGGAGGGCTTTGGTGAGATTTCAGGGGTTTGACAGACCCCTGACATCTCCCCTTTGAGACAGACTGTTGCTGGCAGTGGACCAACTGTTGCTGGCAAGGGATTTACTTTTGCCAGATGGGGATCTACTTTTGACGGAAGGGGATAAATTGCTATAGATCACCCACCCTCAGTACAGACACCCCTCCACTAGCTACAGTCCCCCCTCCCACATTTTAGATCCCCCTCCCTCAGTATAGATCCCCCGCCCTCAGTACAGACACCCCCACTAAGTACAGACCCCCTTCCACTATCTACCGACCCCCCTCCCACAGTATAGATCACCCACCCTCAGTACAGACACCCCTCCACTAGCTACAGACCCCCTCCCACATTTTAGATCCCCCTCCCTCAGTATAGATCCCCACCCTCAGTACAGACACCCCCACTAAGTACAGACCCCCTTCCACTATCTACCGACCCCCCCTCCCACAGTATAGATCACCCACCCTCAGTACAGACACCCCTCCACTAGCTACAGACCCCCCTCCTACATTTTAGATCCCCCTCCCTCAGTATAGATCCCCCACCCTCAGTACAGACACCCCCACTAAGTACAGACCCCTTCCACTATCTATCGACCCCCCTCCCACAGTATAGATCACCCACCCTCAGTACAGACACCCCTCCACTAGCTACAGACCCCCCTCCCACATTTTAGATCCCCTTCCTCAGTATAGATCCCCCACCCTCAGTACAGACACCCCCACTAAGTACAGACCCCCTTCCACTATCTACCGACCCCCCTCCCACAGTATAGATCACCCACCCTCAGTACACACACCACCTCATTGCAGACCCCTCCATCAATACAGACACCCAGACCTCAGTGAAGGCAACCCCAGCATTAGACACCCCCTCGCCTCAGTGCTGACCCACCCCCCCCCCCCAATCAGTATAGACATCACTCTTACCTTACAGACCTCAGAAAAGCAGATACACACAGTGGTGTGTGTCCCTCGAGCATGGGCTCCTCCTCCTCTGTGGACACTGCATGCCTCCCCCCGGCAGAACCCCCGTTAATCAGAGGCCACATATTTGCATGTGGTTGGCTAAGTGGTAATGTGTGTGTGTGTGTGTAGCTACCTTTGGTTGATACATCTTATTTTCAAGTTATTCAATTCAATTTTTTTTATTATTAATGCAGTTTTGACGAATTGCTTGGTCTGAGTGGCATATGAAACGATTCATGAATGACTCGTTGATTCCCCGTTGCACCAAGGGTACTTGGAATAGGGGACGGTAATGGATAGGGGATGGGGGTATTTCGGGGATTCACGGCATTGCCATACTCGTCCGTGTATGGGTGGAAGCGAGGGGGATAGTAGGGGTGGGTTCTGGGTGGCGGAGGATTTTGAAAGTCATAATAAGGGCCTGATGGTGGTGGTGGGGGCCCAAAAATTGGTGATGGGGCAGTGGCTGGCTCACTTGGAATGTTTGCCTCCAGGATGTCCATAACTGATATTTTAACGAAGCTCCTCCTATCCTGTGGGACTTTTTTTAACATTCCTGCCACCATACTACCAAACCCACTCTCCTCAGGCTCCAGGGCGCCCAGTTTTTGATCAAGTTTTTCCATTAAGGCTGAAAAATGGTTCATGGTTTGATTGATTCTGCCCCCTATTGGTCTGCTGGATCTTTCAGGGAGTGGCATTGGAGTAGGTGGTTCCTGGACTTGGGGCTGCTCTACATCGGGCAGGGCGATCTGAGGAAGCTGGACCTCTGGCAGCTCAAGCTGGGGAGAAGTCTCTGAGATGTTGGTGTCATGTGTGTCCTGAGTGTCCACAAATGACTGATGGGCAGACCGACACTGCGACATTCTTCCACGCATGCTGCCTGTCCACCTGCCCGCTGTCCGTTCTCCCTCTCCTCCCAACTTGATTGTGTTCTGCATTAAAAATATAATACCATTTTAGCACACCCTTCTGTATAGAACGTTACAGTATATCACTTTAGAAATCTGAAAGATGTTATCTTACTCTCTTAGTTCCATGAAAGGCCTCAGGAACTGCAGCTCTTCAGCATGTACGTGAGGTACAATTCTTTTAGATCAGGACCCACTTCTGCACTCATTTTGTCTCCTCAGGTGATGCTTAAAGCAGTCCCTCAAGCCTTTCCATCTTGTTTGTAAATTTTCCACTGAAAAATATATACAGAAACATAATCACTTAGTTATTTTTCTTTCAGATACCTGGCAACCGGTCATTCTATAGTAAGCCTTAATTTTGAGTTCATGGCGGGCAAGTCAACAATCAGCTACATCATCCGTGAAACCTGCCAAATATTATGGGATGTTCTGAACACCATAGTAATGAAGAGGCCTACAAAAGAGAATTTGCGGGACATTGCTGATCTATGTTCGAGTCGGTGCAATTTCCCCCATTGTATTGGAGCTATAGATTGGAAGCACGTGCATGTCACTAAGCCTATTGGTAGTGGAAGTATGTACTTTAATTACAAAAAATATTGCTCCTTTGTACTGCTTGCCGTGGCCGATTCGAACTATTGTTTCACCTATATAGATATAGGATCCTACAGAAGTACCTGCGATGCTCGTAGTTTTTGCTAATACCTCCTTTGGTCAAAGGCTACGAGAGAATAAACTCGATCTTCCAGAAAACTGTCCTCTTTCTGGCACAACATAACCCCCGCTACCCTATGTGTTTGTCGCGGATGAGGCATTTGCGTTGGGGGAACATATTATGAGGCCATACTCTAATAGGAACCTGACTACTCCGAAGAAGGTGTTCAACTATCGTTTGACACGGGCAAGAAGGGTGGTTGAGTGCAGTTTCGGCATTCTTGCCAATAAATGGCGTTTTCTACATACACCTATAGCCTTGAATATAGAAAATGCAATTACTGCTGTCTAGGGATGAGCCGAACACCCCCGGGTTCGGTTCGCACCAGAACCTTCGAACGGACCGAAAGTTCGCGCGAATTTTCGAACCCTATTCGTTATAATGGACGCGAACGTTCGAAATCAAAATTGCTAATTACAACGGCCAATATGCATGTTAATGTTATAAAACAGGTTTGGGGACCCGGGTCCTGCCCCAGGGGACATATATCAATGCAAAAAGAAATTTTAAAAACTAAAGTTTTTTCGGGAGCAGTCATTTTAATGATGCATAAAGTGAAAAAAAAAAAAAGTGAAATTTTCCTTTAAATATGGTACCTGGGGGGTGTCTAAAGTATGCCTGTGAAGTGGCATGTGTTTCCCGTGTTTAGAACTGTCCTTGCACAAAATGACATTTGTAAAGGAAAAAAAGAAGCCATTTAAAACCACTTGCGGCTTTAATGTCATGTCTTGTCCTGGCCGCCATATGGCTGAAAATCCTTGAGAAAAATGGCATGGCTACCCCATCACCCCCCCCCACCCCAGCCCCTTTGGGTCTTGTATGGATACTAAGGGGGACCCCGCACCCAAAATAAAACCCTATACCTACAACCCTATATACTCTGAACAGCAGTATATAGGTGGTGCAAACAAGACATGGACTGTAGGTTTGTTCTTAAGTAGAATCTGAACAGGTACATTATGAAGTGTAGCTACATCCCAAAAAAATCAATTTTTAAGCTTTTTGGAGAACATAGGGAGGGGTTATCACCCCTGTAACATTTGCTGTCTTTGCACATCTGTTCAGAACATGTCACCTCACTTTCCGTCCCAATGACAAATGTTTTTGGAAAAGTGGGGTTTTAATTGAAACAAGGATTGGTGATAAAGCATCAGTAGAGAGGAGATACCTTTTTCCCAAATTAAATCTAACAGGATAGAATTTTCCTTCCATGGGGTAGATTTCCTCTCACTTCCTGTTTTCTCTTGCCGTTTGCAAGTAGGAGTCGTTTGTAAGTTGGATGTTTGAAAGTAGGGGCCTGCCGTATATACTCTGCAGAAATTTGCCCTATTAGATGTTGGTGTAGCCACAAGACTGGTGGGCACAGGAATGGGCCCTGCTGTGAGTTAATAGATCAAGATTTGTACTTGCATGCACCTGTTGAACCGGGCAGAAAAATTGGGCCTTTGGTGGTGGTGGTGGTGGTGGTGGTGGTGGTGGACGGTGTTGCCACAAGACTGTAAGCCCTCACAGTTACTCTTGGTGGGTGCAGGAATGGGCCCTGCTGTGAGTTATTAGATCAAGATTTGTAATTGCATGCACCTGTTGAACAGGGCAGAAAAATTGGGCCTTTGGTGGTGGTGGTGGTGGTGGACGGTGTTGCCACAAGACTGTAGGCCCTCATAGTTACTCTTGGTGGGCGCAGGAATGGGCCCTGCTGTGAACTATTAGATCAAGATTTGTAATTACACGCCCCTGTTAAACAGGGGCTGAAAAATTGTGCCTTAGGCATTGGTGCTGGTGCCACAACACTGCAACCCCTCACAGATACTGTACTTGGAGCACAGCAGTCACACCTGTTGCGAAGCATCTTTTTAAAAAATTGTAATTACACGCCCCTGTTATACAGGGGCTGAAAAATTGTGCCTTAGGCACTGGTGCTGGTGCCACAACACTGCAACCCCTCACAGATACTGTACTCTGAGCACAGCAATGAGACCTGTTGCAAAGCATTGCCTAAAAATTGTAATTACACGCCCCGACAGGGGCTGAAAAATTGTGCCTTAGGCACTGGTGCTGGTGCCACAACACTGCAACCCCTCACAGATACTGTACTCTGAGCACAGCAGTCACACCTGTTGCGAAGCATCTTTTTAAAAAATTGTAATTACACGCCCCTGTTATACAGGGGCTGAAAAATTGTGCCTTAGGCACTGGTGTGGTGGCATGGATCATTGAGGAGGAGGAAGAGGATAGTCAGTGAACATAACAGGACAGTCACTCAGCATCAGCATAGGCAGTCTTGAAGGGATGTGACATTATAAATTATTCCGTTATATCCGCTTCAGGTGTCTGGTAGCTGGTGGTGATCCAAGACTGATTCATTTTTATGAAGGTCAGTCGATCAACCGAGTCGGTGGACAGGCGCACCCTATGATCGGTGACAAATCCTCCAGCAGCACTGAATGTCCGTTCGGAAAGAACGCTGGATGCAGGACAGGCCAGTAGCTCAATTGCATACTGTGCAAGCTCTGGCCAGTGATCCATCCTCAGGACCCAGTAAGCCAGAGGATTTTCGGTGGGAAAAGTGTCCAAGTCTGACCTTGCCCCTAGGTATTCCTGCACCATGTATATCAGACGCTGGCGATGGTTGCTGGAACCGATCATACCTTGGGGCTGCGGACTAAAAAATTGTCTGAACGCATCGGTCAGACGTCCACCTTCCCCACCGCTCCTTCTGCTACTGACCGAAGCCTCAGCAACTCGTCGTCCAGGACCAGGAGTTTGTAACCTCCCAGTTTCTGGGAATGCGTTGCACAGACCTTTCTGCAAGGCCTCCCTGAGATGTCTCATCCTCTGCTCCCTCTGCGACGGCAAGATAAGGTCCGCAACCTTACCCTTGTACCGTGGATCAAGGAGAGTGGCCAGCCAGTAATGGTCACTCTCCTTGATCCGAAGAACACGAGGATCCTTCCGCAGGCTTTGCAGGATCAGGGAGGCCATGCAGCGTAGGTTAGCTGAGGCATTCGGTCCGGAGTCTTCTGGGTCACTGAGGATGACATGATCGCCAGCCACCTCCTCCCAGCCACGTACAAGTCCACTGGTTTGTTGGGACTGTACATCATCCCTAAAAGACTGCTGCTGCTGATGCTGAGTGCCAGGCTCCACCTCCATGCTCACACAATCCTCCTCCTCCTCCTCCTCCTCCTCTTCCTGTGTGATGGGTGGGACAGAAGGAACATTGTCTGGATAAAGGGGGCCTTGAGAGACAAGGAAGTCCTCCTCTTCCTGCCTCTGTTCTGCCTCAAGTGCCCTGTCCATTATCCCACGCAGCGTATGCTCCAACAGGTGGACAAGAGGTACAGTGTCACTGATGCATGCACTATCACTGCTCACCATCCTCGTGGCCTCCTCAAATGGTGAGAGGACAGTGCATGCATCCCTGATCATGCTCCACTGGCGTGGGGAAAAAAAGCCAAGCTCCCTTGACCCTGTCCTGGTGCCGTAGTCGCAAAGGTACTCATTGATGGCCCTCTGCTGCGTGTGCAGTCGCTGCAGCATGGCCAACGTTGAGTTCCACCTGGTGGGCATGTCACATATTAGGCGGTTCTTGGGCAGGTTCAGCTCCTTTTGCAGCTCAGTCAGCCGAGCACTGGCATTATAAGATCGGCGGAAATGCACACAGACTTTCCTGGCCTGCCTCAGGACATCCTGTAAGCCTGGGAACCTGCCCAAGAACCGCTGCACCACCAGGTTGAGGACGTGAGCCATACAGGGCACATGGGTGAGCTGCCCCTGTCGCAGGGCGGAGAGGAGGTTGGTGCCATTATCAGAAACGACCATTCCTGGCTTAAGCTGGCGTGGCGTCAACCACCTCTCAGCCTGCCCCTGCAGAGCTGCCAGAACCTCTGGCCCAGTGTGGCTCCTGTCCCCCAAACACACCAGCGCAAGCACGGCATGGCATCTTTTTGCCTGCGTACTCGCGTAGCCCCTTGTACGCCTACGGAGCACCGCTGGTTCCGAGGACAGAGCACTCGAAGAGGACATGGAGGAAGAAGAAGAGGAGGGGGTGGAGGAGAGAGGTGTGTCACAACCAGTAGTAGCATTTTGGAGGCGTGGTGGCGGAACAACCTCCAACACTACTGCACCTTGTCCTGCATCCCTCCCAGCTGCCAATAGAGTGACCCAATGGGCCGTGAAAGAAAGATAACGTCCCTGTCCATGCCTGCTGGACCATGAGTCAGCGGTAATATGCACCTTACCGCTGACCGCCCTGTCCAGCGAGGCATGGACATTGCCTTCCACATGCCAGTAGAGAGACGGAATCGCCTTCCGTGAGAAAAAGTGGCGTTTGGGAACCTGCCACTGAGGAACCGCACATTGAACAAACTCACGGAAGGGGGCCGAGTCTATCAACTGAAAAGGCAGCAGTTGAAGTGCTAGCAATTTAGCCAAGCTAGCATTCAACCGCTGGGCATGTGGATGGCTGGGAGTATACTTCTTTCGACGGTCCAGCAGCTGGGGCAGGGAAATTTGCCTGCTACAATCGGACGTCGGTGTACTGCAAGTACTTGGTTGTGACACACCTAATTCTACACCTTCAGTCCTCTCAGAGCAGCTTTCAGAGAGGACTGAAGATATAGTGGGGATGGAGATCCCAGCTGATGAGGAGCAAGGAGAGGTCCGCTTTGTTCTTTGGTGTGGGTCTTTTATGTGTGCTTGCCAACGAGCTGCATGGCAGGTCGACATATGTCTGCTCATGCTTGTGGTGCCCAAGCGGCTGATGTTTTGGCCACGCGAGATACGCTTGAGACAAATATTGCAAATAGCAGTGGTGCGATCTGATGCACTCGTCTCAAAAAAGGCCCACACCAAAGAACTTTTGTGATAACGTGCAGAGGCAGCGCCCTGCACAGGCGGAGCTCTGCGGTGTGGTACAGTTGCTGTGCTGGCCTCTAGCTGGCCTCCAGGGGGCATCCTGCCTCGTTGGACATGTGACGCTGCATCCTCCTCCTCCTCCTCCTCTCTCCCTTCAGGCACCCACGTGGAGTCAGTGACCTCATCATCCCCTCCCTCTTCACCACTAGAGCAAACCTGGCAGTAAGCTGCAGCTGGTGGAACACTACTGCCAGATTGCTGTCCTTCAGCATCCCCTCTCTCTGCGCGCACACTACTGACTTCCTCAAGCTGGGTATCATCATCCGAGCCTTCGAATCGTTGGGCATCCTCCTGGAGCATGTACCCAACACTGTGCTCAAACAGTTCGGGGGACTCCTCAGGAGGACATGGTGGGTCTAGGGAAGGGGTGGCTGATGATGGCATTGAGTACGCGTTGGCAGCTGCTCTGCCAGTACCCTGAGCCTGGGTGAGAGAGGATGAGGAGGATGAGGAGGGCTTGGTCATCCATTCTACCAAGCCTTCGGCATGATGCGGCTCCACATGTCCAGCTGCCGAAAACAAAGACAAGCGTGTCCCATGGCCACGTGCTGATGACGATGCACGACCACGTCCACGGCCAGCACTGTTGTCTCTAGAAACAGAGCCTGCCTGCCCTGTGTTCTTGCCTCGGCACGCTCTGCCTCTCCTTGGCGGTCTTCCAGCCATTGCAGTCGGTAGTGTATATAGTATAAAAAATAGAACTCCTATGTGTGCTCACAACACACTGTAGGTCCTATGGGTGCTGACACTAACACACTATAGGTACTATGTGTGCTGCTGACAAGAAAATATAGGAGCTCTGTTTGCTGCTACTAACACACTAGAAGTCCTATGGGTGCTGCTGAGAAGAAAATATAGGAGCTCTGTGTGATGCCACTAACACACTAGAAGTCCTATGGGTGCTGCTGAGAAGAAAATATAGGAGCTCTGTTTGCTGCCACTAACACACTAGAAGTCCTATGGGTGCTGCTGAGAAGAAAATATAGGAGCTCTGTTTGCTGCCACTAACACACTAGAAGTCCTATGGGTGCTGCTGAGAAGAAAATATAGGAGCTCTGTGTGATGCCACTAACACACTAGAAGTCCTATGGGTGCTGCTGAGATGAAAATATAGGAACTCTGTGTGATGCCACTAACACATTAGAAGTCCTATGGGTGCTGCTGAGAAGAAAATATAGGAGCTCTGTTTGCTGCCACTAACACACTAGAAGTCCTATGGGTGCTGCTGAGAAGAAAATATAGGAGCTCTGTGTGATGCCACTAACACACTAGAAGTCCTATGGGTGCTGCTGAGAAGAAAATATAGGAGCTCTGTTTGCTGCCACTAACACACTAGAAGTCCTATGGGTGCTGCTGAGAAGAAAATATAGGAGCTCTGTGTGATGCCACTAACACACTAGAAGTCCTATGGGTGCTGCTGAGAAGAAAATATAGGAGCTCTGTGTGATGCCACTAACACACTAGAAGTCCTATGGGTGCTGCTGAGAAGAAAATATAGGAGCTCTGTTTGCTGCCACTAACACACTAGAAGTCCTATGGGTGCTGCTGAGAAGAAAATATAGGAGCTCTGTGTGATGCCACTAACACACTAGAAGTCCTATGGGTGCTGCTGAGAAGAAAATATAGGAGCTCTGTTTGCTGCCACTAACACACTAGAAGTCCTATGGGTGCTGCTGAGATGAAAATATAGGAACTCTGTGTGATGCCACTAACACATTAGAAGTCCTATGGGTGCTGCTGAGAAGAAAATATAGGAGCTCTGTTTGCTGCCACTAACACACTAGAAGTCCTATGGGTGCTGCTGAGAAGAAAATATAGGAGCTCTGTGTGATGCCACTAACACACTAGAAGTCCTATGGGTGCTGCTGAGAAGAAAATATAGGAGCTCTGTTTGCTGCCACTAACACACTAGAAGTCCTATGGGTGCTGCTGAGAAGAAAATATAGGAGCTCTGTGTGATGCCACTAACACACTAGAAGTCCTGTGGGTGCTGCTGAGAAGAAAATATAGGAGCTCTGTTTGCTGCCACTAACACACTAGAAGTCCTATGGGTGCTGCTGAGAAGAAAATATAGGAGCTCTGTGTGATGCCACTAACACACTAGAAGTCCTATGGGTGCTGCTGAGAAGAAAATATAGGAGCTCTGTTTGCTGCCACTAACACACTAGAAGTCCTATGGGTGCTGCTGAGAAGAAAATATAGGAGCTCTGTTTGCTGCCACTAACACACTAGAAGTCCTATGGGTGCTGCTGAGAAGAAAATATAGGAGCTCTGTGTGATGCCACTAACACACTAGAAGTCCTATGGGTGCTGCTGAGATGAAAATATAGGAACTCTGTGTGATGCCACTAACACATTAGAAGTCCTATGGGTGCTGCTGAGAAGAAAATATAGGAGCTCTGTTTGCTGCCACTAACTCACTAGATGTCCTATGGGTGCTGCTGAGAAGAAAATATAGGAGCTCTGTGTGATGCCACTAACACACTAGAAGTCCTATGGGTGCTGCTGAGAAGAAAATATAGGAGCTCTGTTTGCTGCCACTAACACACTAGAAGTCCTATGGGTGCTGCTGAGAAGAAAATATAGGAGCTCTGTGTGATGCCACTAACACACTAGAAGTCCTATGGGTGCTGCTGAGAAGAAAATATAGGAGCTCTGTTTGCTGCCACTAACACACTAGAAGTCCTATGGGTGCTGCTGAGAAGAAAATATAGGAGCTCTGTTTGCTGCCACTAACACACTAGAAGTCCTATGGGTGCTGCTGAGAAGAAAATATAGGAGCTCTGTTTGCTGCCACTAACACACTAGAAGTCCTATGGGTGCTGCTGAGAAGAAAATATAGGAGCTCTGTGTGATGCCACTAACACACTAGAAGTCCTATGGGTGGTGCTGAGAAGAAAATATAGGAGCTCTGTTTGCTGCCACTAACACACTAGAAGTCCTATGGGTGCTGCTGAGAAGAAAATATAGGAGCTCTGTGTGATGCCACTAACACACTAGAAGTCCTATGGGTGCTGCTGAGAAGAAAATATAGGAGCTCTGTTTGCTGCCACTAACACACTAGAAGTCCTATGGGTGCTGCTGAGAAGAAAATATAGGAGCTCTGTTTGCTGCCACTAACACACTAGAAGTCCTATGGGTGCTGCTGAGAAGAAAATATAGGAGCTCTGTTTGCTGCCACTAACACACTAGAAGTCCTATGGGTGCTGCTGAGAAGAAAATATAGGAGCTCTGTGTGATGCCACTAACACACTAGAAGTCCTATGGGTGCTGCTGAGAAGAAAATATAGGAGCTCTGTTTGCTGCCACTAACACACTAGAAGTCCTATGGGTGCTGCTGAGAAGAAAATATAGGAGCTCTGTTTGCTGCCACTAACACACTAGAAGTCCTATGGGTGCTGCTGAGAAGAAAATATAGGAGCTCTGTGTGATGCCACTAACACACTAGAAGTCCTATGGGTGCTGCTGAGAAGAAAATATAGGAGCTCTGTTTGCTGCCACTAACACACTAGAAGTCCTATGGGTGCTGCTGAGAAGAAAATATAGGAGCTCTGTTTGCTGCCACTAACACACTAGAAGTCCTATGGGTGCTGCTGAGAAGAAAATATAGGAGCTCTGTTTGCTGCCACTAACACACTAGAAGTCCTATGGGTGCTGCTGAGAAGAAAATATAGGAGCTCTGTGTGATGCCACTAACACACTAGAAGTCCTATGGGTGGTGCTGAGAAGAAAATATAGGAGCTCTGTTTGCTGCCACTAACACACTAGAAGTCCTATGGGTGCTGCTGAGAAGAAAATATAGGAGCTCTGTGTGATGCCACTAACACACTAGAAGTCCTATGGGTGCTGCTGAGAAGAAAATATAGGAGCTCTGTTTGCTGCCACTAACACACTAGAAGTCCTATGGGTGCTGCTGAGAAGAAAATATAGGAGCTCTGTGTGATGCCACTAACACACTAGAAGTCCTATGGGTGCTGCTGAGAAGAAAATATAGGAGCTCTGTTTGCTGCCACTAACACACTAGAAGTCCTATGGGTGCTGCTGAGAAGAAAATATAGGAGCTCTGTGTGATGCCACTAACACACTAGAAGTCCTATGGGTGCTGCTGAGAAGAAAATATAGGAGCTCTGTTTGCTGCCACTAACACATTAGAAGTCCTATGGGTGCTGCTGAGAAGAAAATATAGGAACTCTGTGTGATGCCACTAACACATTAGAAGTCCTATGGGTGCTGCTAAGAAGAAAATATAGGAGCTCTGTTTGCTGCCACTAACACACTAGAAGTCCTATGGGTGCTGCTGAGAAGAAAATATAGGAGCTCTGTGTGATGCCACTAACACACTAGAAGTCCTATGGGTGCTGCTGAGAAGAAAATATAGGAGCTCTGTTTGCTGCCACTAACACACTAGAAGTCCTATGGGTGCTTCTGAGATGAAAATATAGGAGCTCTGTTTGCTGCCACTAACACACTAGAAGTCCTATGGGTGCTGCTGAGAAGAAAATATAGGAGCTCTGTGTGATGCCACTAACACACTAGAAGTCCTATGGGTGCTGCTGAGAAGAAAATATAGGAGCTCTGTTTGCTGCCACTAACACACTAGAAGTCCTATGGGTGCTGCTGAGAAGAAAATATAGGAGCTCTGTTTGCTGCCACTAACACACTAGAAGTCCTATGGGTGCTGTTGGGGTGCAATGCTGTGCTAACAGCACTGCGGTTGGTACTACTGCAATACTGTACTAACAGTAAGCACGCACCAGACTAATCCCCAGCAGCAGCTAATAACACACTAACTGTGCAATCAGCAGCAATGAACGATCAATGACTTAGGTAGCAATGGTTTAGCAAAGAAATAGCCAATGGTTTAGCAAAGAAGAGCAAATCTTTCAGTATCAAGCAAAGACAGAATCAGCAGACTAATCTCTCCTAAAGCCGGAACTCATGTGACCGGGGCCGATGGCGTGGCGGCCTTTTAAATGGTGGGGCGTGTACTAAAGCCCCTGAGCTGTAATTGGCTACAGGCGTCCTGCCTGTAGCCAATTATTGCTCTCCGAGTTTCGGGCGCTGTGATTGGCCAAGCATGCGGGGTCACAGTGCATGCTTGGCCAATCATCAGCCAGCAATGCACTGCGCCGGCCGCGCCGGCCGCAATGCATTGCGGGGCCGCTCGCATCACACGAATGTGATGCGAACGGCCCAAATAGTTCTGGGCTCGACGAGCGAGCGAACGCCCGATGCTCGATTCGAACATGGGTTCGAATCGAGCACCGGGCCCATCCCTACTGCTGTCAAAGCAGCATGCGTGCTGCACAATTATGTCAGGGACAGGGTACGTGATGGATACTGTTTTGAGGATTCCCTGATGCACGACCTGGAAGGTGCACACCTCAGTGCTACGAGGGGATCCAGTGACGGTGCCACTGTGCGTGATCAATTTACTTCTTACTTTGTTTCACCGGCTGGTGAAATACCATGGCAAATGGATGCTATTTAATAACTTCATTGCTATTAACTGCTTTCAAGAACAATATTTTTTTCAGTTTTTTTTTTCTCAAAAATTTGATAGAGCCTGCAGGTATCCATTTTATAATCTTTTCATGCTATGTTATGTTATAATGTCGTTAATGTTTTCAATAAATATTTCTGGTTAAAATTTTGTCATGATTACTTTGGCTATGGTTATATTGTTCAATCATTACCTCCATAAAATGACATTACAGCTAGACATCACTGACAGACTTCGCCAGGGTTCTCAATACTCTGGCCCTCAAGTTGTTCTATAAACACTACTACTAGATTCTATAAATCTACTGTTGCCGGAAGGGGACCTACTGTTGCTGGCAGGGGATCTACTGTTGCTGGAAGGGGATCTACTGTTGCCAGAAGGGGATCTACTGTTGCCGGAAGGGGATATACTGTTGCCGGAAGGGGATCTACTGTTGTCGGAAGGGGATCTACTTTTGACAGAAGGGGATCTACTTTTGCCAGAAGGGGATCTACTTTTACCGGAAGGGGATCTACTGGTGGTGGAAGGGGATCTACTGTTGCTGGCAGTGGACCTACTGTTGCTGGCAGGGGATCTACTTTTGCCAGATGGGGATCTACTTTTGACGGAAGGGGATCTACTGTTGCCGGAAGGGGATCTACTGTTGCCGGAAGGGGATCTACTGTTGCTGGCAGGGGATCTACTTTTGCCAGACGGGATCTACTTTTGCCAGAAGGGGTTCTACTGTTTCTGGCAGGGAATCTACTTTTGCCGGAAGGGGAAGTACTTTTGCCAGAAGTTGATCTACTTTTGCCGGAAGGGGTCTACTTTTGCTGGAAGGGGATCTACTGTTGCTGGCAGGGGATATACTTTTGCAGGAAGGGATCTACTTTTTCCGGAAGGGGCTCTACTGTTGCTGGTAGGGGATCTACTTTTCCCGGAAGAGGAAGTAATTTTGCCAGAAGTTGATCTACTTTTGCCGGAAGGTGATCTACTTTTGCCAGAAGGGGATCTACTTTTGCCGGAAGGGGATCTACTGTTGCTGGCAGGGATCTACTTTTGCTGGCAGGGATCTACTTTTGCCGGGTGGGGATCTACTTTTGTCAGAAGGGGATCTACTGTTGCTGGCAGGGGATATACTATTGCTGGCAGGGGATCTACTTTTGCCGGAAGGGGATCTACTTTTGCCGGAAGGGGATCTACTGTTGCTGGCAGGGGATATTTTTTGCTGGCATGGGGGATCTACTTTTGCTGGCTGCAGGGGATCTATTATAATAATTTTCTGACTACAACAAATCTACCAAAGTGGTAGTCTTGTGAGGTGGGTAGGGGTGGAAACAAGGACTGGTGCTGAAAGCTGGATAGGCCAGGAGAAAAGGGGCAATTTGTAAAGGGGGAGTTCATGCACCTATTCTCTATGGCAAAAAGGGCTGTATGGAACTACAAGCATCATGCCTAGTCAAAGATAACAGACTTCAATATGAATATGTTTAACTTACATTTCTCACTGCGGGCGGTCTCTGATGATACATGCCAATCCGGAAAGGACATCCGGCAGACATCAAGCCATGCATTGTCCCTCTTGGTCTGATCCTTATAGTTTGGGTCTGTTTTGTCATACAGACATTTTTTCAGCTTAATGCATCTGATCAGGGACTCATTGTCCACCACCTCCCGTGTACTATGTTCCCTCACTCTGGAAGACATTGCGTAGAGAGCTTTTTCCTGAAACAGCATACAGAGCTCACGTCCATAATGGAGGTACTCTGTGTGTGAGAAGGAGGTGGCTGGCTGTTTAGTGGGGGGTTCCTGGGTGGATTACTTTCAGTTTCCTTTCTACTTCCTGTAAAGTTGCCTCAGTTAGAACGGTGATCCGACTTGGAGGCGACTTCCATTGAAATCAATGGGTACAAGTCGCCTAGAAGTCGTATTGAAGTAGTACAGGGACCTTTTTTGAAGTCGGAGCGACTGCAGTTGTGTGCATTAAGACGGCTCCATTCACTTACATTGATTTTATCATACAGCGCGACTTTAGGCGACTTGGGTGTGAAGCTGTTTACATACAGTATGATTGATAATATTTATAACATAATTGATTGAGTGGATAGAATAAATTTAGGATTGATTTACTGCACTTTGAACTTTAATATTTTTTGGTGTTTTTTTGAGCTTTATGCATTTAAGTGCTGCACAAATTTGTATGTTTACAAACTGTTTTTCTATTGCTTGATTTTTTTTCCCCCTTTTTTAGATTATAACATTTGGTTTGTATTCATTGGCATTTATTGGTACATATTTTCATATAGTATTGGTCTTGTGCTATCGTCATACCACATTATCTCTGATTTAGCCAATTGTTTCCCCATTTTTCCCCTCCCACCCCCACACACACAGCCCCTCTCCTATTTTTTATTTTTTCAAAAGTAAAAAAACAAAAAAAAAAAGGAACTGAAAAGTACATCAGGAATATGATTTAGATGTGAGCTGAAACCTACTCCATTGGCCCCATGTCTTATAAAATCGTTCTCCTTGATTCCTCAGAGAAAGTGTCAGATATTCCATTTTCATTAATTCATTTACTTTTATCAGCCACTGCCCTACTGTAGGAGAAGAGGATTCTTTCCATTTTGCTGAAATACATGACCTTGTCACATTTATCAAATGGATTACTAATGAGCATAGGTATTTTCTCTTGGATAGAGGACTAAAATGCAAAAGGCAAGCTGCTGGATTATCTACCAGATAGGCTAGTAAGATAGGCCAGTAAGATTGTGAATCAGTTTACAAACCTCAAACCAAAAAGGCCAGACTCACGAGCAGGTCCAAAATATATGTAGGGTTGTTCCTTCAATTTCCCCACATCTCCAGCAAATTGGATTTATTTCTGGTTACATTCTATGTAATTTCGCAGGGACCCTATACCATCTAGTGAGAATCTTATGTCCAGGTTCTTGAAATTTAGAGGCAATTGAGGATTTGTGTGCAAAGTACAGTATACATGCACATTGTTTATCGGTAAAATCAGGTTTCGTTCCCACTTCATCAGAAATGGGGAGAGAAAATTGTCTGTTAGAGTAACAAGTAAGGAGTAGGCAACAGATAGACGCTGAATCAGGGATGAATCTTTGCATAAGGTTTCATATAACGTTCCAATTTTCCTCTGCCAGAAAATCCTTTAACCTAAATATATTGTTGTGGAGGAAAGGGCGAAAACTTGGGTCTCGTTTTCCAGGTGGAAAATCAGGGTTTCCTACACCTGGCATCATAAGAGACTGTTTAGTTGAAGAAAAGGCAATACCTTTTGTTCTTTGTTCCTATCAGTGGGTGGTTTGGTTTCTAAGTGTTGGGTAGCTGGTTATGGGTAGGCAAGGTAGTGTCTGAAGGCACAGGGGCGAGAAAGCCTGCTCTAGGGTCACCTATCTCTTTGTCCCCGCATGTTTATACCAGTCCAGTACCCTTGCTAAATAGGTTGCCTGGAGATAAATGGGACTGGAAAACCCATACCTTCTCTGTGTTTTGAAAGATTCAAATATCTGCTTTTAATCTAGGTTTTTGGTCTACCCACAAAACCTGGAAGAATTCACATTTCAGTGTTTTAAAAAAAAGTTGGAGAAATAGAGATTTGAAGAGCTTGAAAAAGATACAATAACCAAGGGAGAGCATTCATCTTTAGAATACTATTCCTTCCAAACCATGTATGCGTAGAATGTTTCCAATTCTTCAGGTCCCATCAAAGAGGGTTTTACTTTCGCCTACTTAAAAGGAAAATTGGTCTCTAAGGCTTAAATAGTGATATAGCCTTACATAGTGATGACTTGGTTAATTTTTTTTTGTAATTTGAGAGTTTTGAATAAGCCTCAAATTCTTGTAGCAGGTTAGGGACAGATATTTCTGGTCTAGATAAAAAGAACAACAAGTAAGCAGCAACCTTGTGTTGTGTATGATTCACTCCAGTATAAGAACAAAAATAAGCGGCGATAGTCTGTTTTTTTTTGTTAAAAAAATAAAATCTGGTGAAACTACATCATTAGCCTTTGCCACTGCCACAGGATGCTCATATAAAGCATTTTTCCATCTGAGCATGTTATTTCCATGGCCAAAATGGGTGAGCGTTCTTTTCAGAAAGCTCCAACTCACTCTGTCAAAGACCTTCTCCGCATCTGGCATGGCTTTAGTGGCCTTTGATAGTTCTTCTGCAGTTATAGGCTCCTCCATGGAGTCCCTTGCCTGAAGTGATAAGATCCTCCCTTAACGGACATTGTGATTATGGTAAATTTTATCGAGATTTGTAGAATTCTCTGAACCAATCTGCTATGTCATCTGGTTTTGTATACTTAAAGCCTTGCGCAGTGATGATTTGAGGTATGAATGTCAGAGTCGTGGTGTTAATAATAAATCTCACTAGTGATCCCGATTTATTGGCAATCTCATAGAATCGAATCGATGTCAAGAAAGCATCATTTTAAATTTTACCTTCTCTGAAAGCATATTATTAACCTGGTCTTGCCGTAGGCAGAGATTAGCCGCCTTATCCACTTCCAATGGTTGTTTATGTGTACACTCCAGTGACTGTATTTAGTCAATTAAAGTAGAAAGTTTATTAAGCCTCTTTCTCTTATGTCTGGTCCCAATATTTATTAGTGTGCCTCTAATAACGCACTAATGGGCTTCCCAGATGCACATAGGTGAAACCTCAGCAGATGAGTTAATAGAGAAAGAAGGAAAGTTCTGTATCCAACCCAGCTCATACCCTCACATCCTGCAAAAGGCCCCCATTGAGTCACCAGCAAAATGGTTTCCATAAGATTTTGCCTACCATAAGAGTAATTGTTATCAGAGTGTGGTCTGAAAGAATCATAGGTTCTATTGTGGTCAGGGAAGCTGCTCAGACACTGACAGTGCAGGAACTAAAAGAACAGCAAAAGCACATGGAATCTCCACAAGTTAGCATCACAGCATCTTCACAAGGTGGTAGCAATAACAGTGCCTGTGAGTGAGAAAGAGCTGTCCGTAAGCATCATAATTTGATTTTACAAAGGAGTCAGCAGGGGGTCCCCATTCACAGTCATAGTCAATCTCTGCCACAGAGGAGGGAAGGGGAGGAAGGACCGAGAGAGGAACTTGCAATTACTGGAGTACCTGGGCAAGATTTGTCCTGCTTCTCAATGGACCCATAAATCAGAGCATTACTTACTAGTCCACCTACAAAACAGGATCTGACTGAGTTTGTAGGCCAGATAAAACAAATTTTAAAGGAAGAGATAACAAAAATAGTCTCTGCAAAATTTAAATGACAGTTGATACCATAGAATCTACACAGTCTAATGTAGAAGAACGCCTGACGACACTTGAGCGCACACATGCACATCAAAGTCAACAACAACTCTTTTCTATGCTTTTCCATCAGATGACCTTGAGAACGGGAGCAGACACAATCATTTAAAAATTGTGCAGCATATTTAAGACTTACTGTGCAAACCATTCTTAATAACCTAATCGTTATATCTCTACCGATATTGAATTTGATAGAATACATAGAGTTTTAGCTTCTCATACTGCTCCCCAGAATGCTGAAATACCAAGGCCAGAGACATACTGTGTTGCTTACATTATTATACGTTAAAAGAAGAAATCTTGTAAAAAGCCTGGGTGAGAGGCATTATTGAATACCATGGTACCAGTATCCAGATCTTACCAGACTTGTTGAGGCGTACATTAACAATGTGTCGACTTATGAAACCTCTGTTGGAGGTGAGTCAAGCTGTAAGAGGTAAGTAATAAATGGGGTTTTCAATTTAATTTACAAATAAAAAAAGGAAAGCATGTCTTCTATCTTTGGACACCGTTACAACTGCCCAATAATTTTAGCCTCCTGGAGGTCCCCCATTGTAGATTTCAGATTGGATGGCATTTGTCCTTCCGACTTCATTACCTCCTCAGGTTTCCACATCTCTTTCAGCTATAACATCTCAACCACCTCAATAATATTGGCTGATTAATTTGAATATACAGGTCCTTCTCAAAAAATTAGCATATTGTGATAAAGTTCATTATTTTCTGTAATGTACTGATAAACATTAGACTTTCATATATTTTAGATTCATTACACACAACTGAAGTAGTTCAAGCCTTTTCTTGTTTTAATATTGATGATTTTGGCATACAGCTCATGAAAACCCAAAAATCCTATCTCAAAAAATTAGCATATCATGAAAAGGTTCTCTAAACGAGCTATTAACCTAATCATCTGAATCAACTAATTAACTCTAAACACCTGCAAAAGATTCCTGAGGCTTTTAAAAACTCCCAGCCTGGTTCATTACTCAAAACCGCAATCATGGGTAAGACTGCCGACCTGACTTCTGTCTAGAAGGCCATCATTGACACCCTCAAGCAAGAGGGTAAGACACAGAAATACATTTCTGAACGAATAGGCTGTTCCCAGAGTGCTGTATCAAGGCACCTCAGAGGAAAGGAAAAACGTACCGCTCAAAAGCTTGAGAATTCACCAAATAGCTGCTTCCGCCCGGTCACTCACACAGGTGCTGGCTCTGCACTGATGCATGGGAGAAAAAGAAACCCTGGACTGCCGCACTCTGTATAGACAGTTATTTATTCTGAAATTTTGGAATAAATAACTGTCTATACAGAGTGCGGCAGTCCAGGGTTTCTTTTTCTCCCATGCATCAAGGCACCTCAGTGGGAAGTCTGTGGGAAGGAAAAAGTGTGGCAGAAAACGCTGCACAACGAGAAGAGGTGACCGGACCCTGAAGAAGATTGTGGAGAAGGACCGATTCCAGACCTTGGAGGACCTGCGGAAGCAGTGGACTGAGTCTGGAGTAGAAACATCCAGAGCCACCGTGAACAGGCGTGTGCAGGAAATGGGCTACAGGTGCCGCATTCCCCAGGTCAAGCCACTTTTGAACCAGAAACAGCGGCAGAAGCGCCTGACCTGGGCTACAGAGAAGCAGCACTGGACTGTTGCTCAGTGGTCCAAAGTACATTCGGAAATCAAGGTGCCAGAGTCTGGAGGAAGACTGGGGAGAGGGAAATGCCAAAATGCCTGAAGTCCAGTGTCAAGTACCCACAGTCAGTGATGGTCTGGGGTGCCATGTCAGCTGCTGGTGTTGGTCCACTGTGTTTTATCAAGGGCAGGGTCATTGCAGCTAGCTATCAGGAGATTTTGGAGCACTTCATGCTTCCATCTGCTGAAAAGCTTTATGGAGATGAAGATTTCATTTTTCAGCACGACCTGGCACCTGCTCACAGTGCCAAAACCACTGGTAAATGGTTTACTGACCATGGTATTACTGTGCTCAATTGGCCTGCCAACTCTCCTGACCTGAACCCCATAGAGAATCTGTGGGATATTGGGAAGAGAAAGTTGAGAGACGCAAGACCCAACACTCTGGATGAGCTTAAGGCCGCTATCGAAGCATCCTGGGCCTCCATAACACCTCAGCAGTGCCACAGGCTGGTTGCCTCCATGCCACGCCGCATTGAAGCAGTCATTTCTGCAAAAGGATTCCCGACCAAGTATTGAGTGCATAACTGAACATAATTATTTGAAGGTTGACTTTTTTTGTATTAAAAACACTTTTCTTTTATTGGTCGGATGAAATATGCTAATTTTTTGAGATAGGATTTTGGGGTTTTCATGAGCTGTATGCCAAAATCATCAATATTAAAACAAGAAAAGGCTTGAACTACTTCAGTTGTGTGTAATGAATCTAAAATATATGAAAGTCTAATGTTTATCAGTACATTACAGAAAATAATGAACTTTATCACAATATGCTAATTTTTTGAGAAGGACCTGTAGATCTGCCTATAGCAACAATTGTTTACTTGACAGGTTTATTATATTGTTGAAACTATACATAGCAGGATATAACTTTTTTTTTTGTCTCACTCATTTCTCTACTGCCTACATATGGATGTTGTCAGTATAACAGCTGACATGGCGGAGCGTAAGCAGTGAAGCAAACAGACTCCTACACATGGATTTTTTGGAAGAGAGTTTTAACATAGATACTGTATATATATATATATATATATATTAGGGTTGTCCCGATACCACTTTTTTGAGACCGAGTACAAGTACCGATACTTTTTTCCAAGTACTCGCCGATACCGATTACCGATACTTTTTTTTCAATGTCATGTGACAGTTTGAAAGATGGGGACTGATAGGTGGCACTGACAGGTGGCACTTATGGGCACTGACTGGTGACTGGCGCTGATGGGCACTAATAGGTGGCTGGCAATGATAGATGGCACTGATTGCACTGATAGGTGGCACTTATGGGCACTGATGGCACTGATAGGTGGCACTTGTGGGCAGTGATAGGTGGCACTGATAGGTGGCACTTGTGGGCACTGATAGATGACACTGAAAGGTGGCACTTGTGGGCCCTGATAGATGGCACTGAAAGGTGGCACTTGTGGGCACTTATGGGCACTGATAGGCGGCACTTATGGGCACTGAAAGGTGGCACTGATAGATGGAACTGATGTCACTTATGGGCACTTATGGGCAGGCACTGAAATGAAGCACTGATTGGCAATTGCATAATAAATTACATGAATGATGAGAGGAGAGGAAGGACTTTGCAATACTATATGTCATATAGCATTGCAAAATCCTTCCTTTCCTCTCATCATTCATGTCATTTAACTTCTAGTAAGTATACTGCAACACCTATATTGGTACACCTTGCACTTGGCTGCAGTAAGCCAGCAGCAGACATCTTGTTACACCCAGCCCGAACTATATGAGCTGGGTGTAACAAGATGTCCGCTGCTGGCTTACTGCAGCCGAGTGCAGGGTGTACCAAGATGGGCGTCGTGATGTTTACCTTCCGACGGAGACACGGAACGTCACTTCCTGTACCGAATGTGACTGCTCCGGTCACCGTTTTGGAAGGAATATGCGGCGTTGCCCTGCACTCCTGCCCCGGCCAACTTACCCCCGTGATCTGCAGCTGCCAGGCCGATCTCTGCTCCGCCCTCTCCGTCCGCCGACTTCCGGTTCCAGGTATCGGATCTGGAATCGGGAGCATTTGGGTGAGTACAAGTACTCGCCCAAATGCTCGGTATCGGTCCCGATACCGATACTAGTATCGGTATCGGGACAACCCTAATATATATATATATATATATACAGTAAGTTAGATGTTTGAGACTCTATAAATGTATTGCTGGGGCTAAGCATGAAATTACGTATTGATGGGGGGGGGGGGGGGGAGAGAGAAATAAATGACTGCATGTGTGTTAGTGTATATGTGTATATATACAGTATCTCACAAAGTAAGTACACTCCTCACATTTTTGCAAATATTTTATTATATCTTTTCATGTGACAACACTGAGGAAATGCTACAATGTAACTGTACAGCTTGTATAACAGTGTGAATTTGCTGTCCCCTCAAAATAATTCAACACACAGCCATTATTGTCTAAACCGCTGGCAACAAAATTGAGTACACCCCCTAAGTGAAAATGTTTCACCCCTAAGTTTGCTGAAGACAAGCAGACTAAGAACATGGAGTACTGGACCCATGTCTTGTGGTCTGATGAGACCAAGATAAACTTATTTGGTTCAGATGGTGTCAATCGTGTGTGGCGGCACCCAGGTGAGGAGTACAAAGACAAGTGTGTCTTGCCTACAGTTAAGCATGGTGGCTCAGAGTGTCATGGTCTAGGGCTGCACGAGTGCTGCCAGCACTGGTGAGCTACAGTACATTGAGGGAACCATGAATGCCAACATGTACTGTGACATACTGAAGCAGAGCATGATCCCCTCCCTTCAGAGACTGGGCCGCAGGGCAGTATTCCAACATGATAACGACCCCAAATACACCTTAAAGACGGCCACTGCCTTGATAAAGAAACCGAGGGTAAACGTTATGGACTGGCGAAGCATGTCTCCAGACCTAAACCATTATTGAGCATCTGTGGGGCATCCTCAAATGGAAGGTGGAGGAGCGCAAGGTCTCTAACATCCACCAGCTCTGTGATGTCGTCATGGAGGAGTGGAAGAGAACTCCAGTGGCAACCTGTGAAGCTCTGGTGAACTCCATGTCCAAAAGGGTTAAGACAGTGCTGGAAAATAATGGTGGCCACACAAAATATTAACACTTTGGGCCCAATTTGGACATTTTCATTTAGGGGTGTACTCACTTTTGTTGCCGGCAGTTTAGACATTAATGTCTGTGTGTTGAGTTATTTTGAGGGGACAGCAAATTTACACTGTTATACAAGCTGTACACTCACTACTTTACATTGTAGCAAAGTGTAATTTCTTCAGTGTTCTTCTATTACCATCAACTATATTTTTTCTCCCTCTTCTTTCCCCTGCTCCAGTACCACACACATGCAAGTACATATTGTGACATGTTTATAATATGTTTTTTCTTTTTCGTGTTTACGAAGCATGTTTTTAATTTTCGTGTTTACAACGCATTTAAAAAGCTTTAAGAATGCTTCATAAATGCCCGTACAAGTATTGCTTTTCTAGTGGGAAGTGCTTTAAGGGGAAGTGATGTTGAGAAAATGATCTACTTAGACGTGTGGTAAGGTTGTGGTGTGATAGCAGACAATTTTTGAGAATTCTCAACAAGATGGATCTGTATACTTTGATCTCATTGTCCCATGGTTTGTTCCAGGTCAATTTTGATGAAACAATAAGCTGTGTCCTTGATCCTGCTTGGCACTGTCAGTGTTGTCGGCCAGATAAGGCTTTTGCCTGCACACAGAAGTGAATGGTGTTACCACACAGCTACTCCATACAGCCAGGAAGTGGCTGGAGCTGTCCTGTCCTAGTTCTTTAATATTTGTGAGTGCATTCTGGGATACGGGAACCTCCATTGTCTCTCCTCCAGTGCCCAATTAACACTTCATAAAAACGTTTTACTAGCCTGGTATTGATGCTCTGGGTGCCGTCAAGGTGCAGCTACAGAGCATTACCATTGAAATCAATAAGTCAACTGCCGATGCCTCAGTAAAGCAACATGCTGCTTTTTTTTTTTAACATACAACACAACTCTATCGCTCCTGTGTGAATAGCACTGTGTGGTGCCATTGTACCGGTAATATTCATGGCAGACTTTGATGGGTGGTTGTGTGTCTTTAAAAAACAGATGCTGCATGGACATATGGTGTTTGGGGTGGCTGCTGGGGATGGGGCGCAAAAGGTAGGCTCTTACATAAGGATTATTTGAAAAGAGAATGTATATGTATGTATACGTATTTGTATACAGTGGGTCAAAAAAGTATTTAGTCAGCCACCAATTGTGCAAGTTCTCCCACTTAAAAAGATGAGAGAGGCCTGTAATTGTCATCATAGGTATACCTCAACTATTAGAGACAAAATCTGGAAACAAATCCAGACAATCACAATGTCTGATTTCGAAAGAATTTACTGTATTTGCAAATTATGGTGAAAAATAAGTATTTGGTCAGTATCAAAAGTTCATCTCAATACTTTGTTATATATCCTTTGATGGCAATGATAGAGGTCAAACGTTTTCTGTAAGTCTTCACAAGGTTGTCACACACTGTTGCTGGTATGTTGGCCCATTCCTCCCTGCAGATCTCCTCTAGAGCAGTGATGTTTTGGGGCTGTCGCTGGGAAACACAGACTTTCAACTCCCTCCAAAGGTTTTCTATGGGGTTGAGATCTGGAGACTGGCTAGGCCACTCCAGGACCTTGAAATGCTTCTTATGAAGCCACTCCTTCGTTGCCCGGACAGTGTGTTTGGGATCATTGTCATGCTGAAAGACCCAGCCACGTTTCATCTTCAATGCCCGTGCTGATGGAAGGAGGTTTGCACTCAAAATCTCACGATACATGGCTCCATTCATTCTTTCATGTACACGGATCAGTCGTCCTGTTCCCTTTGCAGAGAAACAGCCCCAAAGCATGATGTTGCCACCCCCATGCTTCACAGTAGGTATGGTGTTCTTTGGTTGCAACTCAGCATTCTCTCTCCTCCAAACACGACGAGTTGTGTTTCTACCAACCCGTTCTACTTTGGTTTCATCTGACCATATGACAGTCTCCCAATCCTCTTCTGGATCATCCAAATGCTCTCTAGCAAACCTCAGATAGGCCCTGACATGTACTTGGATTAAGCAGGGGGACACGTCTGGCACTGCAGGATCTGAGTCCCTGGCGGCGTAGTGTGTTACTGATGGTAGCCTTTGTTACGTTGGTCCCAGCTCTCAGCAGGTCATTCACTAGGTCCCCCCGTGTGGTTCTGGGATTTTTTCTCACCGTTCTTGTGATCATTTTGACCCCACGGGGTGAGATCTTGCATGGAGCCCCAGATCGAGGAAGATTATCAGTGGTCTTGTATGTCTTCCATTTTCTAATTATTGCTCCCACAGTTGATTTCTTCACACCAAGCTGCTTGCCTATTGCAGATTCCGTCTTCCCAGCCTGGTGCAGGTCTACAATTTTGTTTCTGGTGTCCTTCGACAGCTCTTTGGTCTTCACCATAGTGGAATTTGGAGTGTGACTGTTTGAGGTTGTGGACATGCTTTGTTTCATCTTACTTCTGTAAGTGTACATTTTGATACTTCTTATTAAAAGTCTTAAGGATTTTACGCTATGAGAGCCTTCTTTTCATTTATGTGGCATATCCTGATTGGCTATTGTTCATGAGTCATTCAAGCAAGTAGCGCGGCGCCGCCTGCTGAAGACACCTTTTATTGGGATTATCGGTTTATGCGCTGACTGATCTCCTGTAATAAGAGATCATGCACTTATGGTAAGCGGCAGTGTGTTATTAAGGTGGAAGCCCTTTCCTATCACCACTTTTTCTGGATGCTGTGGGTTCATTTGCACAGTGGAGACCCGGGTGTGTGAAGAGCCCTGTATACATAAAAGTCTGAATATTATGTTTTGTTTTAAAATTTTCTTCTTTACTTTCTCTTTTCCCTCCTCCCTTGTATGCAAGTCCATATTTTGTGGTTTAGTTATTCTGAATTACTGTAACTACTTGACCTCCAGAAAATGTACCCCCCTTCATGACCAGGCCATTTTTTGCGATACAGCACTGCAGTACTTTAGCTGACAATTGCGTAGTCATGTAATGCTGTACATTTCTGTCATTTTTTTCCCTACAAATAGAGCATTCTTTTGGTGGTATTTGATCAGCGCTGCACTTTTATTTTTTGCGCTATAAACAAAAAAAGACTGACAACTTCGAGAAAAAAAAAAAAATTTTTACTTTCTGCTATAAAACATATCCATTAAAAAAAATTGTAAAAAAAAAAATTTTTTCCTCAATTTAGGCCAATATGTATTCTGCTACATATTTTTGGTAAAAAAAATCCCAATAAGTGTATATTGATTGGTTTGTGCAAAAGCGTCTACAAACTATGAGATATATTTATGGAATTTGTATGTATTTATCTTCTTACTAGTAATGGCGGCGAACAGTGACTTATGGCGGGACTGCGATATTGCGGCAGACAAATTGGACACTTTTGACACTTTTTGGGAAACAGGGACACTAATACAGTGATCAGTGTAAAAAATATGCAGTCACTAAACTAATTACACTGGCTGGGAAGGGGTTAACATCAGGGGCGATCAAAGGGTTAACTGTGTGCCTTGCCAGTGCTTATGTACGGTGTGGGAGGTGCTTTTACTACGGGGAAAGCATTGATCCCCGCTCCTGCTTTGTAGGAACACAGGATCAATGCCTTCTCTGCTGACAGAACAGCAATCTGTCTTATTTACATAGTGTACAGGACGCCAAGGTTGGGTTCTGGACGGGTGCTATATAGCACCAATATTTGGGTTATGGTCCCTTTAAGGGAAGTGTGGTAGTATTCAGGGGGACACCCAGGATGGTTGAGGAATTCCCGGGAACAGCCTTAATCAGGAGAGGACTGACTCGCAGTTCTCTCTGTGGTAATGGAGAGATATTTGGGGCCTGGAATTTCGGAGGCTCTTAAGTGACATTTGGGTGGGAATGAGCCTCCACCCCTGACTAAAGGGATTCCGGCACACACAGGGTTAGGGGCCTCCAGGAAGCAGCTCTTAAAAGACAGGAAGTAGTGCTAGGTGTGTTGGTGAGGAGGACTTGGTGATTATACCTGTCTTGGAGAGCTGTGAGTCTGCTAAAAAATTCAACATGGACCGTTAAAACCGTGGGGTGAAGACCCATCCACAAACTGTATGTGCCTTTTTACTTTTACTTTGTGCTGAATATAAGCGGACTTTATTTTGTATTTTTGTGCTTGTGTGCTGCTGGAAGCCTTATTTTGATTTGCTTGCTGAAAATAAAAGCCTTTTTGTTTAAAGTTTAACGGCTTTGCACTCGGTCCTGTGGAGCTACAATCCCCCAAACTTTACAATAGGCAGATCACCATTCTGGCTCTCTGCCTAATGATCGGTGGGTGCTATTTCTTACTGTGAAGGGACTTAATGTGCTAGAAGAGATGCCTTTTTTTCACTCCTACATGCATTACTTGAAAAAAAAAAACACCATGCACCCAAAACACAATTGGGTTTTCAATTGACAGTAAATTTACTGACAGTTTGTACAAATCTGTGATTTTTACAGCTGTCAGTAAATGTTTTTTATAGAACTTTTATGTCTGTAAAAATGTGTCTTTTTTTTTTAAAAGGCAGGTTAGTGTTGGCTTGGTAAATGTAAGAAAGAGCCCCTTAACAGCTTGGTGCAGCACCAGCAGCTACTTATCTAAGCAGAGTTTGGAGCCAGTTGGGATTATTTTTAAATAGAAATAGACTAGACCTGGCGGCAGAAGGAGCAGTCAGCCGCATTTGCCAATCTTCCTCCTCTACTTCCTGCTGCAGAGTGATTTTAACTGTGCTCCACCAGCCGTCTTTGCATAGATAGGTAGTTGGAACCCAGTGCTTGTCTGGCAGCAAGAGCTCCTGAAGCCTGTACCCACGGCCCTACATGTCCCACAGCTACACTACACTCTCCCTCTGAGTAGCCTACCCTGCAATTCTGCAGCCCCAGTTCTCTATAAGCTACTGGAGTTGGATTTGGGGGTGGGAGTAGAGCACTGTCCTGGGGGAGGGGGCGATTTTGGGGAAAAGGGGACACCCCTGTTCTCTGCACTCTGTTCACAGCGCACCCCTGTGCACAGCACAACCCTGAACCCTGCACTCTGTATGCAGTGCCCCCCTGAACTCTGCACTCTGTACACAGAACAACCCTGAACCCTGCTCTCTGTATGCAGTGCACCCTTGAACCCTGCACTCTGTATGTAGCACACACTTGAACCCTGCATTCTGTAGGTAGTGCACACTTGAACCCTGCATTCTGTAGGTAGTGCACACTTGAACACTGCATTCTGTAGGTAGTGCACACCTGAACTCTGCATTCTGTAGGTAATGCACACCTGAACCCTGCATTCTGTAGGTAGTGCACAACTGAACCCTGCATTCTGTAGGTAGTGCACACCTGAACCCTGCATTCTGTAGGTAGTGCACACCTGAACCCTGCACTCTGTACTTAACATACACTCCTGGTATTTGAAGCGGGATTCCACCCGCAATTTTTTTATTTTTTTTTAAAAAGTCAGCAGCTACAAACACTGTAGCTGCTGACTTTTAATAGGGCACTTACCTGTCCTAGGCGCCCACGATGTCAGCCCCCTCGAGGCTGACCCGTCGATCGTGGAGGGTCCCGGCGCCGCCATCCTCAGTAAGAGAAACAGGCAGTGAAGCCTTACAGCTTCACTGCCCATTTCCTACTGCGCATGCATGAGTCTCGCGCTGCTTTGTGAATGGGCGGCTGCTTTCTGGGAGACACACAGTTCCCAGAAGGCAGCGCGCCACATTCCCCTGGAGACACTGCAATGGAGGACGAGGAAGAAGACCTGCCGCATTGGATGAAGAGGCAGATCAGCAAGTTCCGCATAGCAACAGCCCTTTCTGGTGAGTAAAATTTATTTTTTTCTATTTATTTAATTATTTTTTATTTTTATTTTTTTAGGGTGTAAAACCACTTTAAAGCCCCTTGAAGACTCTTTCACTGTTAGTGCAGCAGGTGATACTGCTGCCTCCTGAATGTGTTTTCGCAGCCAAATGGGAATTTTGCATTTAAATAGTGTGTCACAACCGCAAGCCAAGCATTTGTCTTGTGGCTTCTGCGCAACCCCATTGGGCTCAACAGGCAAGTTTGACAATTGATGCTGTCTGTGAAATTGGACATGTCGAGCTAAAATTGCCACATTATGAAGCTAAGCATTGAGGCCATGGCCCTGTACACTCACCAAGCAACTGCTATGTTCATTTAGAGGTAGGCTGTCAGGGTTCTGTTTAACCATCATCTTTTTGGCCACTCCCACTATTAGACGCAATCTGGTCATGCCCATTGCTCTCTTTCGCAAGCATTACAGAACAGGTTTTTCAACTGTATCCCAGCAGAGTGGCTGATAATTTGTCATGCTGTGTTGACTTTTTAAATGTAAACCAAACCAGGCCAATTACCTGTTATTGTGTTTATACAGTACTGTATACTGTTTTTTCTGGAAAAAAAAAACCCTGCAAGAGAAAGGCATAATGAGCTTACCTGAGATCAAACCTCGTTCCCCTCCGCCGCCATGTTGCCTACGAGTCCCTTCAAGGGAATCGCCGCTCCGGCGCTGTGACTGGCCGGAGCAGCGATGACATCACTCCCGCGCATGCGCGCGGGACCGGCATGATCCCTGCGCATGCGCGCGGTTCCGGCATTATTCCATTGATAAAACCGTGTAGGTTAAGGAGATATTTCTTGCACCTACAGGTAAGCCTTAATCTAGGCTTACCTGTAGGTGCAAGTGGTCAGAGAGGGTTTACAACCACTTTAAATATCGATTGTTTTGTTTCTAATATGAGTTCTGTCATTTTTTCAGGTTGTCGGTAAAGAATTTGCTCTTTCAGTAAATTTCCCATGTTCTGTCAGTAAAAAAAGTTGTGGGAGGTTGGCAACCCTGCCACAAACCCTCACCCTAGGTGCACTGCATGGCTGCATCCCAATATACACAAAAAGTGTTTGATCTGTTCTTAGTTAAAGTGATTGTAAACGAGCACCTTGTAAAGAAACACATTCAGTTTAAAATAGAAATGAAAGGCAAAACATTTTTGTATAGCTATTAAACATTATTCATACCTTTTCCCTTTTTGATAAGTGATCACATTCCCTCTGTTTTCAGCTGCATAAGACCAGGGGGAGGAGAAGCAGCAGCACACTGAACTTCCCAGTGTTCAGGCACTGCCCTGTCATCTGCCGGTTCAGCGGGGATCAACAGAGTGATCCCCGCTGAGAAAGCGGGTGTTAAAGGAACGGATCATCACGGGATCCGCCTGTGTGAAAGGGCCCTTAAGATTTAGATTTCAGATTCAGAATACCAATCCCAAATTTAAATTATTAACAAACAGTTATACGCAAGGAAGACAAAACAAAATCACAATAACAAACAAAAACTAAAGACACAGTAGCAAACAAATATAAATCACCAATAACAGATATATTCAAAAACCATGAATTTGAAATAAAACAAATTGAAATAAAACAAATTGAAAGTTAAATTAAAACAAGTTAAAGGCTCAATTAAATGCTCTACTGTAAAGACCATACCATCCTATTAAAACATTGCATTTAATGAATACATTGGTTGTACAGATAACATACAAACTATAAAAATGCAAATATTGCACCACTTCCCCTAAATATTGCTCTAAAAATGATTACACAGAAATTACCTACTATGCTGCATGTGTCATGTCAGATAGGGTCCTCATCAAAACAGAAAGATTTGTGAGTGATTAACAAGCTAACTTATAATATAATAAATTCATGAATACACATATTTTTTAAAAGGAGATGTTTTATGAGTCTGTGGTGGCCAGCGCTCTCCTGTAGGTGCTGGCATGCCGGGGAAGCAGGTTTAAGGTGGTTAATACCAGCAGACTGTTGGTATCATCGTCAATACCAACAGACTTAATAAGCTCATCCATAAGTCCAGTGATGTTGTTGGATTGGAGTTGGAGCCTTTAACAACAATGTCAGAGAGGAGGATGCTGCCCAAGGTACGTTCAGTCTTGGACAACTCCTTCCATCCACGCCACAATACGCTGGTCAACCCAGGGAGTACCTTCAGTGATAGATTGTTCCAACCATGATGTACCACAGAACAACACAGGAAAACAAATTCTATATTTCCTCTCTGTGAGTGCTGGACTCAGGGGTTTTATTTGGACTTAAATCCAAATCTTAAAAAAATCCAGATTTTTATGTTGTATCTGGATTTTTTTAGATTGGGATTTAAGTCTGGGAATAGTTTTTTACTATAATAAACAATATATTCAAAATATGAATGTGAGTTAGGGACCTTAGATTGTAAGCTCCTTGAGGGCAGGGACTGATGTGAATGTACAATATATATATATTGTGAGGGGGTTAACTCGGTAGCGGGTGTGTGTGACCCCCTGGTTGGGCTCCCCACACAAAAACAGGGCCAGCAGACGGAGGTTGTGGTTTTCAAAATCAAAAGGTGCGGTTTATTTCTCTATGTACAGTGACAAAAACCCAGCAAAGCCAAAAAGAAACATAAACAAAATAAATCCTGGTCAGTTTGACCTCTGACTAAACATGCAGGTTTCCTAAACTAACAACTGGGATCAGCCTGGTGCTGTCCTAGTCCCTAAGTCCCTGGTTTAGTAAAAGTCCAAACAAATAGCCACACAGGCTTTGCCTCACCGCACAGGGGTTCACTCTCCCTAGACAGTCCACACAGGTCTGGTTCCAGGCATGAGCTAACATCTAATGAAGCTGGGAGTTCTTATAGAGGCCTAAATGAGCTGACAAGCTTCAGCTGGTCTCATCAACTCCCTGTCTGCACGACGCCCCACACTCTCCCTAGACATATGAGTCATCCATGAGCCCACTAGCCTTAGCTGGGCTTATACAACTCTCCACCTAGTTGTATAAGTCGGCGTAAAGCCTGAATCTGGGCGAAATATATCTACCCCCCTGGATGCAACCAGGTGACTTTACCTTCCTGCTGTCACATACCCCCCCCTCTTGTTTTAACCTCGGGGTTGGAACACCAGCAATCAGGCATTCATGTACTCGAGACAAAGCATCCACATTCCCCATTTGAACGCCAGGGCGATGCTTTACTGTGAAGTTGAATTCCTGGAGGGCCAGGAACCACCTATTCACTCTTCTATTTGTTTCCTTGTTTTGAGCCATCCACTTTAACGGAGCGTGATCCGTAACCATGTCAAAGTGCCTACCTAGCAGATAGTACCGAAGGGAATCTAGAGCCCACTTCACCGCTAAACACTCCTTTTCAACCGTGGCGTAATTTACCTCATGGGACTTCAACTTCCTGCTGAGGTAAATGACTGGGTGCTCTTCCCCGTTCCAGACCTGGGACAATACTGCTCCTAACCCCACATCTGACGCATCACTTTGTACGACAAAGTCTTTAGAGAAGTCGGGTGAGTACAACACTGGCTGGCTACATAAGGCTTGTTTCAAGAATTGGAATGCTGCCTCAGCCTCGGGGGTCCATTTAATCATGACCGACCCTTTCCCTTTCGTCAGGTTGGTTAGGGGCACAGCCTTAGAAGCAAAGTGGGGAATGAAGCGCCGATAATAACCCGCGATTCCCAGAAAGGCCCGTACCTGCTTCTTGCTGTTGGGACGTGGCCAACTCTGGATGGCCTCGACTTTGTTGAGTTGGGGTTTTATCACTCCCCTGCCAATGGTGTACCCAAGATATTTGGCCTCCTCCTGCCCAATGGTACACTTCTTGGGGTTAGCCGTAAACCCCGCTTCCCGGATAGAGTCTAGGACTGCTTGCACTTTTGGCAGATGTGAGGCCCAATCTGTGCTATGGACAATTACGTCATCCAGGTAAGCCGCAGCATACTTCCGATGGGGCCTCAGTATCTGGTCCATTTTCCGCTGGAATGTGGCCGGCGCATTCTGTAACCCGAACGGCATTCTCTTATATTGGAACGCCCCGTCTGGGGTTACAAATGCGGTTTTCTCTTTGGCCGACTTGGCCAGGGGAATTTGCCAATACCCTTTTGTGAGGTCAAGAGTCGTCATGTATCGGGCTGTTCCCAGCCGGTCGATCAACTCATCTATACGTGGCATGGGGTAGGTGTCAAATTTTGTAACTTTGTTCAACTGACGAAAATCGTTACAAAATCGCCAGCTCCCATCCGGTTTAGGCACCAACACAATGGGACTAGACCAATCACTTTGGGACTCCTCTATCACCCCTAAGTTCAGCATTTTCTGTACTTCCTCCCGTATTGCCTCCCGTCGGGCCTCTGGGATCCGATAGGGTTTTAACTTCACCCTTTCACCGGGCGGGGTAATAATATCATGCTCTACCCCAGATGTTTGTCCCGGCAGCTCAGAGAACACCTCCTTGTTGCGAAGCACAAACTCCTTAACCTCCTGTTGTTGGGGTTGTGACAAGGTGGCTGCTATTCCAACCTCCGGAATCACGCAACCAGTTTGAGCTGGTGACCAAGTTTCTGCGACTAGGGACTCTCTATCCCTCCAGGCTTTCAACAGATTAACGTGATATATCTGTTCGGGCTTTCGCCTTCCTGGTTGTCTGACCTTGTAATTCACTTCGCTCACTTTTTCCATTATCTCGTAGGGGCCTTGCCATTTGGCAAGGAATTTACTTTCAACCGTAGGGACAAGTACCAATATCCTATCCCCCGGGGAAAAGGTACGGGTCTTTGCTCCACGGTTGTACACTCTCTGCTGTGCCAACTGCGCTTGGGCCAAATGTTCCTTCACGATGGGCATTACCTGTGCAATTCGATCTTGCATCAGGGCGACATGCTCAATCACACTCCTGTGGGGAGAACTCTCACTTTCCCAAGTTTCCTTGGCAATATCCAACAGCCCTCTTGGGTGTCTCCCATACAGTAACTCAAAGGGGGAGAATCCCGTAGAGGATTGGGGCACCTCCCTAATAGCAAACATCAAATAAGGAAGTAGACAGTCCCAATCCTTTCCATCTCTATCCACCACTTTCTTCAACATTTGTTTTAGGGTTTTGTTGAATCTTTCAACCAGCCCATCGGTTTGGGGGTGATACACAGATGTACGCAATTGCGTCACTTTGAGCAATTTACACAGCTCTTTCATAACCCGGGACATAAAGGGTGTACCTTGGTCCGTAAGCAGTTCTTTACAAATACCCACCCGGCTAAAAACAAGAGATAGCTCTTTGGCTATGGTTTTGGCCGAGGTATTTCTGAGAGGGATCGCTTCTGGATAACGGGTGGCATAGTCCATTATAACCAATATGTACTGGTGCCCCCTAGCGGACTTGATTATAGGACCTACCAAATCCATTGCGATTCTCTCAAACGGGACCTCAATGATGGGTAGAGGGACCAGCGGGCTACGGAAATGTGGCATCGGGGCCGACCTCTGACACACAGGGCAGGAGGAACAATAATTTTCTATGTCCTTCATCACCCCAGGCCAATAGAATCTCTGTAATACCCTCTCTCGGGTTTTCTCTGTCCCCAGATGACCTCCAAGAATGTGCCCATGGGCCAACTCCAACACCAACTTCCTGTAAGGTTTGGGCACCACAAGCTGCTCAACGGTTTCTTCTGCCCTTTTTGCCACCCGATACAGTAGGTCCTTCTCTACGCTGAAGTATGGGTAAGTGCAGGTATTATCTGGGTTCACTAACTCGCCATCTATTTCCACTACGTTTTCCCGTGCCTTTATTAGGGCGGGGTCTTTTAACTGTTCTGTGGCAAAATTTTCCCTGTGAACCTCCAGATCAGAAAACTCCACAGACGGTAGGTTTTCGTCTGAGGAGGTGGGCTCCTCTCCAGTTTCTTGAGTCTCCCCTGCCAATACTGACAAGGGAAATTCTGGAGAGTCCTCACCACTCTCAGAGGAGTTCTGGCTATCACATTCCTGGTACATAGGGGCACCAGTGGGGGGCTCAGGATCATCCCACAGTTCCCAGAACTTCGGAAAATCCCTTCCCACAATGGCATCATGCGGTAATTGAGATACTAACCCCACTGGATGAGAGAGGGTACCTTTGGGGGTCTCGAAACACACTGTAGTCACTGGATACTCTCGGGTGTCCCCATGCACACAAATAACAGCTACCTTGCTATTCCCAGAGACCTCTGTTTTAACTAATTCAGCCTTTATCAGGGTCACAAGGCTACCTGAATCCAGTAATACCACAACATTTCTACCATTAATACACATTTTGCATAAATGTTTCTCAGTTCCCCGAATGGCAGTGCATGCGACTGTCGCACACAGCGACTGACGTCTGTCCATCAGAAAGTCACATTGCATGGGTTCCTCCACAACCGGGCAATTTGCTGCAATATGTCCCGCTTGCCGGCAGCGGTAGCAAACGATCCTTCTTGCCGCCTCTTGAGCCGCTGATTTCCCAGGCTGTTCTCGCCAAACTTGGGGTAGAGCTCCCACCCTCTCACTCTCTCCACCCTTACCCCTTGGAATCCTCTTATCCGCCCCTGGGGATGGTCTGGTCTTAGGGTGGAAAGTCCGAGAGTCTCTGGAAGAGGCCGTCAGGTTCTCTGTAGCCAAGTATTTCTCTACACGATCCACAAGACCACCGGCCGTCTCTGGGTCTCCATGGCTTACCCACTTTTGGATGGCAGTAGGAAGAGCTCTCAAAAACCGATCCATTACAACACGTTCCACAATCTCTGGTGCGGACAAAGTCTCTGGCTGTAGCCACTTCCTGCTCAGGTGAATGAGATCATACATTTGAGACCTGGGGGGTTTTCCAAGCTGGAAAGTCCAGTTATGCACACGCTGAGCCCGGACAGCCAGGGTGACACCCAGCCTTGCCAATATTTCAGCTTTTAGCATCACATAGTCTTTTGCTTGGTCAGGCTCTAGGTCATAGTAAGCCTTCTGCGATTCACCAGTTAACAGAGGAGCCACCAGTCCAGCCCACTGCTCCTCAGGCCACTTTTCTCTTTCAGCAGTCCTTTCAAATGTGGTCAAAAATACCTCTGGATCATCCTCTCCAGTCATTTTTGTCAATAAACGACTCACCCCAAAGGACGCGGTATTAGTGGGACGGCTTTCCTCACTGGTCTGCGGACGTTGCTGCATTACTGCTTCCATTTGTTGTAGTCTCTGCTCTTGCTTCTGTAACAGGTCTATGAAGCGGGCCTCAGATTGCTGCTGGGCTTGTTGATGAGCTTGCTGCTGGGCTGCAAGGCTCCTTTGCAAACCTGCATTTGTCTGCTGTTGATTGGCATTTGCTAGAGCCAGCTGTTTCAGTATCTCCTCCATGCTGGCTTAAAAAAAACTGCCACTGGTTCTCCACCAACTGTGAGGGGGTTAACTCGGTAGCGGGTGTGTGTGACCCCCTGGTTGGGCTCCCCACACAAAAACAGGGCCAGCAGACGGAGGTTGTGGTTTTCAAAATCAAAAGGTGCGGTTTATTTCTCTATGTACAGTGACGAAAACCACAGCAAAGCCAAAAAGAAACATAAACAAAATAAATCCTGGTCAGTTTGACCTCTGACTAAACATGCAGGTTTCCTAAACTAACAACTGGGATCAGCCTGGTGCTGTCCTAGTCCCTAAGTCCCTGGTTTAGTAAAAGTCCAAACAAATAGCCACACAGGCTTTGCCTCACCGCACAGGGGTTCACTCTCCCTAGACAGTCCACACAGGTCTGGTTCCAGGCATGAGCTAACATCTAATGAAGCTGGGAGTTCTTATAGAGGCCTAAATGAGCTGACAAGCTTCAGCTGGTCTCATCAACTCCCTGTCTGCACGACGCCCCACACTCTCCCTAGACATATGAGTCATCCATGAGCCCACTAGCCTTAGCTGGGCTTATACAACTCTCCACCTAGTTGTATAAGTCGGCGTAAAGCCTGAATCTGGGCGAAATATATCTACCCCCCTGGATGCAACCAGGTGACTTTACCTTCCTGCTGTCACAATATATATATATATATATATATATATATATATATATATATATGTAAAGCTCTACATAAATTGACGCCTCTATATAAGTACCTGTAATAAATAAATTAAATAAGAAATACAACTGGCTGTGGAGTGCCTGCCAGGTAAAAGAAAGATTATTCTGGCAAAGCATAGAAATTGCGAACGTGCCTGGTCTCTGCTGTTTGCAGTCCAGGCACTTCATTAATACAAAAAAAAACTTTTAAAAATATATATATAAATACATGTAAAAAAAAAAAACAGAAGTAAATAAAAGCCTTCGTATACAGGGCCTTCGTTTTGTTAATCGTGTCATTGATACCTCATGCTTAAATCTGCAAATTGTCCTAAGGATGTTTACCATTTTCTGTTAAAGGTCCATGCTGTGTCATCACATAACATGGGGTCTTCTGGGACATTTGAAAGGTCTAGTCATTGATCAGTAGGCCAACAGCTGGTCTTTTTAGGATATGAATAAAGCCTATTCACCCATCTTCATAAGGCTATCAAAAGTAGCTTGAAGCAAACATCAACAATGCCATGTCAATGAATGTCATCTCGGCTCCACTGTCCCTCTTCAGAGCTAGATTTATTCCTTAGTGTCGTACCGAAGACATAAAAATTCTGGATTTGGATATTCACCATGTGCTTGACTTACTGCTAGACTGCAGCTATGAAAAGAACTTGCTGAATTTCACTTTTAGACTCACAGATGTTTTATTATTTCAATTTACATTAATAAAAGCAACATTTAGTAATATTAAATACTGTTTTTCTAAAATTATTATCTCATTACATTTTAACAGATATTTTATACAAAAAGTTCATATTATTTTTGCAGGAGGAGTTTTATTTAGTATGTTTTAATTGTATTTATACTAGCTACACAAGAAGCAATGATCATCATTGATATCATTAATATGTAGAAGCTTTTTAGTTTTGATTAACAAAAGGTTAAGGTAAAGGTAAAAATACTTTTACGTCTGTCTTTTTTTTAAGTACGTACAATTATCTGGCAATTTTTCAAACTGTGGAGTAAAATGGATGTGAAGACTAGAGTAGGTTAAATTTGTGATCTTACTTCTGCCTCTACCCTATTTTTACATCTGCTCTTCAATGCATCTTAAAGATTTTCCAGAAAAGAGAATCTAGTACAATTATCTGTAGCTGTGCAGCTTGACAGTGTGACATAGAATTACTGAGAATGACACAAAGAGCAACTATTAAGTGAACACTGAAAAGGATTGAACTTTGCAAATTGATCTCAGTAAAAGTATTGCACAATTGTGATTATTGTTTTGCTATTACAAACCTCTTTAATGTGTTGAGAGCATTATTGCTCTTTGGTGGGCAATCAACTTTTTTTTCAGTGGCCTGCTGATCTTAAGTAGTCCACCAACAAACAGGAGCACCTGGTGTATTTGCCACTTAACAACCCCCCCCCCATATCCCATAACACTTAAATACCTACCTGTCCTACCACCACACCACTGATCTTCACTCTCTACACTATACTAGGCTATGAGCTATGATTAAACACTTAGTATAGTGTTAAACGCGACAGCCGTCCTGGTTGCTGTGGCTTGTAGTGCCTGTTCCTGATTTTACCAATAAAGGCTTTGTTTGTTTGGAGTATGGCTGTCCAGAAAATGTCTTCTCCAGTCTGCTATAAGCGTTGCCTGCACCCATGGTTCCTGAGAGGAAGTCAATCACTAATTAGATCTACCCGGAGCGGCAATTCTCTTGTTCCCTATCTGTTTTAGATTTACATTAGTGGCAGAGCTTTACAGAAGTTTTTGACAGGCTATGAGGAGGTTATATGTTGCTTCCTCGCCATCTATTTTAACCCTGTAAATGCTGAACCACCATACAACCAACACGCGCATTGCACACAGTTGTACGGCAGTTGTGGTATGGCCCTATTTACTTGAATGGGTTGAATTTGTGGTACTGCTAGCCAAATGCAACAGGGGGGGATAATTACTGTCATGGCTGCAATGCTTTGCATGTGTACATCCCTGTCCCACTCATTTTGTAACTTAAGGGGGAAGTTAAATGTGGCTCAACCTCGTTTTTTTCTGCCATAAAACTGCAAATGTAAACAAGTCCCAAGAGGGACGATGAGTAATTTAAGTGTCAAGACAGGTAACTTTTATAGCCAAAGTTTTTTCCCTTGGTTTTGAATAGAATGAGAAACGATTAGAGTCCCTGTAAGGTTTTATTGTTCCACAGGAAATGGAAAAAGAAAATTGCGCTCAGAATAAAAGAGAAAAGCCAGCAACTCCAAAGTCCTTGATGCAAAAATGTATTGGCTAGATATGAGCATTAAAAAGCAAACAACTGATGCGTTTCGGCATGAGCCTTAGTCATAGCAAGTTTACAATGAAATAATAAAAACATTTATAGAGAAACATACAAAATTCCACCCTCTTCTGAGGCACAAAGGGGGCTAAGAAATTGCGCTCAGAGGTCCCTACAGCGGCTGATACATCAATTAATATAAATTTATACCATTTAAGTATAACAATAGCACAGTGCTTCAAGTGAAATATAGTGAATGTAAATGTATAAATATTAAAAACCGAAATTAAGAAGTAAATAAAAGTCCAAAGTGTTGACACCACAGTGACAATCCAGATGTCCTTTTTAATGAAAGAGTCATCATACACCAATCCATGATGCACCCGATTATCCAGTGATTTGCCACCATGAAGAAGAGCATGCACACTTACCAGAATTAATGTATTCCCATACTGTGGGTACAGAGTCAATGACATTTGTGTGGATATGAATCACCATTCAAAGGGATGGGTACATCTCCATTGAAATTTCCACATCTCCATCTGGCTTCAGCATAGCGAATAAAGCTCTCCAAATGGGTCCCACATATGCACTCGTAGCCGATCACAGCTCAACGTCACAAGTATTGAACATATGAGAGAAAACAATGCTACATAGTGTAAAACTGCTAACTAGTGTTTATTAAAACCAAAGAGTATCAATCACAAGTTAAGAAGTATCACAGGCTTGTATAAAAATCCATCCTGGGGGAGAAAAATAACTTCCTGGAATGTAAGAACGCAATGACGTCATGAACACAGGCTCCACTTGATGCGTTTCATCCTAACTGACATCGTCTGAGTGTTTTGCTGTTGTCTGTTTGCCTGTTGTAGATTTTCCCTCACATCCTGTCTGGCAAAACATTGTTTCCAAAACAGCAAGGAAGGGGAAATATCTTTAACATGGGTTAAACAGGGGCTTCAATTCTTCCCCACTCTATCCAAAGCATTCATACTATATGCAGTGACCTGGGTTTTTCTACACAAGAAGCAGGTGCTAGGACACAGAGTATTTGTGTTGCCCCATTCACGCCATAATGCTGGTGTGATGTACGGTGTGGTGTGGAAAAAATGTAGACCTGCTGGATGGGTCCACACGTCATTTCACTATAGCGTTACACACCATGCAGGTCAGCAGATAAATAAGAGTAACGGGTGAGGTGTGGTGGACCTCACACCAACACTAGCCTGCACAGTAAAACATGGTGTTTTAATGTGTGAGCTAGTGTGAATCAGATCTCGAAGTCTTCATTTCTAAAGATATTTTGTTCAACTCTTTTCAGATTCAGAATACTTTATTAACCCCAAAGGGAAATAATTAATAATATTTATTAATACTTTATTAATAAAACTAACAAGGATTAATAAAGTATTCTGAATTTCCAGGTAGGTACAGCACACTTTAAGTAATTATTCTGAAAGGTAAATATAAATAGTGATGGCCAGAGGAAAAGCAGACATTAAAATTTGCGCTGGTGGTCTTAGGAAAAATGTGGCCTGTCATTAGTTAGCGGGAGAAGGGCCCCTTGCATTAGTTGTCAATGAAAGGAAGGATACTCCCTTACAATGGTGATCAGCTACTGGACGAATGCCCATCTTACAATAATAATTAGTGAAGAAATACCCTGTACATTAAATAGGAGGTCCGCCCACCCCTGCAAAAATGAAAAGCCAGCAGCTACACATACTGCAGCTGCTGACTTTTATTAATAGGACACTTACCAGTCCTGGAGTCCAGCAATGTTGGAAACATCAGCTGTTGGGTGCTCCCGCCACCATTGCAAGTAAGGGAACCCAGCAGGGCAGCATTATGGCTTCATGCCAGCTCCCTACTTCGCATGCGCGAGGCACCAATGCGCTATCTTACTGGCCTGGCGGTGGGGGAAGGAGGTGGAGGGAGCCGAGCCGCTGACATTATTAGCCATGGCCCGGACTCCCTGAAGTGGGGACAGGATACCTGTCAAAGATGGGTATCCGCTCCCTCCTTCCCCCTGAAAGGTGCAAAATGTGGCACCGGAGGGGGGGAGGAGACACATTTTGGGTGGAAGTTTGCTTTAATGACCAGTGCAGTGGAGAAGAGCCACTTATGCTAGTGGTCAGTGGGAAAAATGCCCCCTTATATTGGTGGTCAATGTAGTATTCACTTGCATTTGTGGTTGGTGCAAAAGTGCCACTTACCCTTGTGTTCAGTGATTTATTACCTATTGGACAGGTGGAGATGCTCCTTTGGTCCCACCTTGCTTGTTCTGCTGAGTGACTTTTAGCACTGGAACTATACAGATATCATTGGGACGAAGCTTAATCCAATTGAATAGCCTGACAAAGCATTCCATTATTGCTTGCACCTGTGGCAAAGCACTTTCACGACCTTCACAGGATGGCTGATTTGCCTTCCTAGTCACAGCTGGAAGATGACAAATATGTCACTTTCAGTTGGAATTATGGTACCAATCTATCCTCCACCAGATAACAGAAGAATATATTGTATAATCGATAAGGAATTTGATTAAATATTGTGTCTAATTTTCTGTTCAATGCAAATAAAGTAGAAATGAGTAGCAAAAGAAGAAAAGAAAAAAAAAAGCAGCATATGATCTAGATAATCTTTATTTATTGAAAAGTGGACTTTAGTTGAAGAGCGGATCATGCAGGATCTGATCAGTTCCAAGTAATCAGACCCTGCCCATAAGGCCAGCTTTCTTTTTTTTATTAAATTTTTTGCTATGATTAGCACTTACTGTATGTGCATTTGTGTTTATATTGTGAACTTTTAATAATAATCTCGATTTCTGCACGAATACCACCTAAAATGTCATCTGATTTTTGTCTAGGTCTGTCAGGAAAGACGTTCTCTCACTCATCCCAGCAATCGGGGTCTCAGAATCTCTATGCACAGGCAGACCCGTTCGGCGCATGCGCGATAGCGGCAAACGAGCGTGCGCGGGCACGCCTATGACGCAGGTTGGCGCCAAAAACTGCCTATTTAAAGAGAGCTGTCACTCTGCATCCTTGCTGTCCGGTCTACAGCGTTTCCTGAAGACCCTTGTTACCTGAACCTCTGATCTGATTGCTCTGGTACCTGACCCGGCTTCCCTTGGCTTCTCCAGTCTGCTGCCCGCCTCTGACCACGGCTCGTCCCGACTTCTCTTCTGCCTTCTCCTCTAACCAGTTTGCTGCCCGCCTGATACACCGACCCGGCCTGGACTTCAACTATTCTTGGATCCTGCTTTGTACTCATCTGCCCGCTTGTGTCTGACCCGGCCTGTCTTCACCAAGTCTGCTTCCTGATCCTCTGGTGCCTACTGCGGACCACTGCACGTCTCCCACCAGTTATCCACCGCTGCAGTCTGCTGCTTCTACTTCCACCTGCCTCAGTTCCTGCCAGGCACTTGTGCTCCTTTGCCCTCCTGAGCCCCTGTCTGCTCTATCAGGGGTTCTCGAGTCAGAGGTCTACGAGAGGCCACTCCCTGCACGTCGGGCTCACCTACCAGGTACGTGACAGTACCGGACAGCCATGTCTGAGCCCACGCAGGGAGCCTCTCCCATGGAGGAACTCTGCCGTCACCTAGATGGACTTACTACGGCAGTCAGGAACTTACAGGAAGGCTATACCCGCCTAGAGGAGCGTGTCCAGACCCTGTCTAACACGGCACCTGCCGCACCTGGAGCTTCTCCCGCACCCTCAGTCGTCATGTTACCACCTGAACCCCGGGTTCTCCTCCCGAGAGGTTCTCTGGAGATCGTAGTAAATACAGAGCTTTTCGTAACGCCTGTGAGCTCTTTTTCGCTCTGCAACCCAGGACCTTTTCCCTTGAAACCACCAAGGTGGGCTTCGTCATCGCCCTACTATCAGGCGAACCTCAGTCTTGGGCCCACCGCCTTCTGGAGCATAAAGACACCTGCCTCAACCTCCTGCGCACGTTCTTTGAAGCCATGGATCTTCTCTACGAGGATCCCCAACAAACAGCCACCGCGGAAGCAGCATTATGTTCCCTGCAGCAGGGTCGCAGGCCCGTGGAGGACTACGTCTCCGAATTCAGACGTTGGAGTTCGGACACAAATTGGAACGATGCTGCCCTGCGCCACCAGTTCCGTATGGGCCTTTCCGAGCCCCTTAAGGATGAACTGGCTCGAGTTGGCATCCCAGCAACACTAGACGCTCTAATTCTTCAGTCTATCTTAATTGACAGGCGGTTAAGGGAACGAAGAGCTGAATGTACCGCTGGTCCCTCTCGTCCTGTATGGATGCTACCTCGTGTGTTCAACCCTGCTCACTCCGCTCCTCTGGCTCCCGCTCACCCGCCTGCTGATACTTCGGAACCCATGCAACTTGGCCTGCTTCGCCCCTCGCTCACTCCCGAAGAGCGCCAACGGCGGCGATTCAACAATCTCTGCCTCTACTGTGGGGAACCAGGTCATTTCGTGAGGTCCTGTCCTGCTAAGACCCGTAAGTGTTCCTCTATCTTTTCTACCTACTCACCTACTTCGTTTGACAACTCAACTCATCTGGCTGTCTCTGTCTCCTTACAGCTTCCAGGAAGGAATATACTAACTACCGCAATAATTGATTCCGGAGCATTAGCGGTTTTATGGACGCTTCCTTTGCCAACAGATTCCAGGTCCCCTTGCAACCCCGAGCTAAGGGACTTTCTGTACACCTGGCCGATGGATCAGCTATTAAGTCAGGGCCAGTCATACTGGAAACCGTCCCTTTAAGTGCAACCATCTCCGGTAATCACCGGGAGTTACTTCGCCTGGACATCATTGAATCCCCCCTGTTTCCCATCATACTGGGTATGCCCTGGCTGAGGGCACACAACCCACAAATTGACTGGACCACGAGTGAGATCAGCTTCCCCTCTCCTTACTGTCGTCAGCACTGTGTGCCAGAAGTTGCCGACGCTCCCTCCTCACTGCTCTGCTTAGACGCTGACTCCGAAACCCGCCAGTCCGTTCCCGAAGTTTACCATCATTTTTTGGATGTATTCAGCAAAAAGGGTGCAGAAACACTTCCCCCACACCGATCCTATGACTGTCCGATTGAGCTCCTCCCCGGGGCAGAGGTGCCATTCGGAAGGATCTTCCCTCTAACCGAACTAGAGCTCGGGACCCTCAAGACCTATATCGACGACAACCTGGAGAAGCGGTTCATCCGCCCTTCTACTTTACCAGCAGGAGCAGGAATCTTTTTCGTCGAAAAAAAAGACCATTCCCTACGCCCTTGCGTAGACTACCGTGCGCTAAATAAGATTACAATTAAAAACCGGTACCCTCTTCCTTTGGTGCCAGAACTATTCCAGAGACTCGGGGCTGCAGCCATATTCACTAAATTGGATCTTCGTGGGGCCTACAATCTGGTCCGGATTCGTAATGGGGACGAATGGAAAACTGCCTTCCGTACCCGATTCGGGCATTTTGAATATCTCGTGATGCCCTTCGGTTTGTGTAACGCCCCTGCCACATTCCAACACTTTGTGAATGACATTTTCAGAGACTACCTAGACGTGTTTGTGATAATTTACCTGGACGACATCCTGATTTTCTCCTCGTCCTTGTCCACTCACCGAGAGCATGTCAGGAAAGTGTTTACCCGACTCCGTCAGCATGGCCTTTACGCGAAACCCGAGAAATGCGAGTTTGAACAACAGAGCATTCAGTTTTTGGGACTAATTATCTCCATAGAAGGTATCAAAATGGACCCACAAAAAGTTTCCGCCATCTTGGATTGGCCAATTCCTACAGACAAAAAAGGGATCCAACGCTTTGTAGGATTTGCAAATTTTTATCGCAAGTTTATCCGGGGATTTTCTACCATCATCTCGCCCATCACCAGTTTGACGAAGCAAGGCATACGATTCCATTGGACCCCGGAAGCCCAAGTTGCCTTCTCCACCTTAAAGGATCAGTTTGTCTCGGCCGCGGTCCTGAAACATCCAGACCCCGCTCTGCCTTACATTTTGGAAGTTGATGCCTCTGAGATCGCAGTGGGGGCGGTGCTCTCCCAGAGACAGGGTCCCAAGTCGCAGTTGCATCCAGTCGCATTCTTCTCTCGGAAGTTGTCCGAAGCTGAGAGGAACTATGATGTGGGGGACAGAGAGCTACTCGCAATTAAGGCCGCGTTGGAGGAGTGGCGCTACTTACTAGAGGGGGCAGCACATCCTATTTTGATCTACACAGACCACAAGAATCTGGAGTACTTGAAAGTAGCCAAAAGACTGAAACCACGTCAAGCCCGATGGGCACTTTTTTTTACCAGATTTTCTTTCCATATAACCTACAGGCCCGGGTCCAAGAACACCAAGCCAGATGCGCTGTCACGGATGTTTAGCGGAGCTGAAGCTCTCTCACCCCCAGACACCATCCTGACTCCCGGAAATTTCCTTCTGCTGCAAGGAGACCTACTTTCTCAGATTAAGCAGGCTTCTACCAATGAGACCTACCCACCGGATGTTACCCTACAGTTGAAAGACGACCTGCTGTGGTTCAAGGACAAGATCTTCGTGCCTCCACAATTACGGATTAACGTTCTCAAATCTTGTCATGATCATGAACTGGCTGGCCATTTTGGGGTGCACAAAACATCTGAACTTCTCCAGCGCACGTTTTGGTGGCCTCAACTGTCTAAGGACTGCAAGGACTATGTGGAATCATGCATTACGTGCATTCGGAACAAGGGCAGCAAGACCAGAGCTTGGGGTCTGTTGAGGCCTTTGCCCATTCCAGACAGACCTTGGAGAATGATTTCAATGGACTTTATTGTGGAACTACCATCATCAGAAAATTGCACTACCATTTTTGTGGTAGTAGACAGACTTTCCAAGATGGCCCACTTTCTGCCCATGAGATGTACACCTTCTGCCCCCGAGACCGCAAAATTATTCATCAAAGAAATCGTAAGACTGCACGGCATTCCTGTGAACATTGTATCTGATCGGGGGGTGCAGTTTACATCCAGATTCTGGAGGGCACTCTGTGAATCTTTAAAGATTGACCTTTCCTTCTCTTCAGCTTATCATCCCCAGACCAATGGTCAGACGGAACGCACAAATCAGACCCTGGAGCAATATTTGCGCTGTTTCTCTTCCTTCTCTCAAGACGACTGGGTACCACTATTACCCCTCGCCGAGTTCGCCTACAACAATTTCGTTCATTCAGCAACTAAACAGTCACCGTTCTTTGCAAACTACGGCTTCCACCCTCTGTTCCTGTCTAATAATATTCCAGAGTGTACGGTCCCAGCCGCCCAGGAGACCCTGAACTTCCTCAGTACCAACAGTAAGTTGCTTCAGGAGACAATGGCAAGGACTCAGGCGCATAATAAGGAGGTGTTCGACAAAAAGAGGAGGGGGGAACTTAACCTTACACCCGGAGATCTAGTCTGGCTGTCCACAGTGAATCTAAAAATGACATGCCCTTCTAAGAAACTGGGCCCCAAATTTGTGGGTCCTTTCCCTGTAACAAGGAAAATTAATGACGTGGCATACGAGCTGAAATTACCGGAATCTTTTCGGATACACCCGATATTCCATGTGTCGCTACTCAAACCTGCAGTCCCAGATCCCTTTCCCAATCGAGGTATTGGCCCTCCTGAGCCCGTGCTCATCAATGGTGAGGAAGAGTTTGAAATCGAGTCTATCCTGGACTGCAGGAAGAGACGCAACCAAACCCAATATCTGGTTAAATGGAAGGGCTATGGCCCCGAGGAAAATTCCTGGGAACCGGAAACCAACATTCATGCCAAAAGGTTGATCACGGCCTTCAAAAGGTCTCACCCAGATAGGCTGGCTCAGTTGGGCATCCGGAGGCTGCCCGTAGGAGGGGGGCAATGTCAGGAAAGACGTTCTCTCACTCATCCCAGCAATCGGGGTCTCAGAATCTCTATGCACAGGCAGACCTGTTCGGCGCATGCGCGATAGCGGCAAACGAGCGTGCGCGGGCACGCGATAGTGGCGAGCGGGCGCGCCTATGACGCAGGTTGGCGCCAAAAACTGCCTATTTAAAGAGAGCTGTCACTCTGCATCCTTGCTGTCCGGTCTACAGCGTTTCCTGAAGACCCTTGTTACCTGAACCTCTGATCTGATTGCTCTGGTACCTGACCCGGCTTCCCTTGGCTTCTCCAGTCTGCTGCCCGCCTCTGACCACGGCTCGTCCCGACTTCTCTTCTGCCTTCTCCTCTAACCAGTTTGCTGCCCGCCTGATACACCGACCCGGCCTGGACTTCAACTATTCTTGGATCCTGCTTTGTACTCATCTGCCCGCTTGTGTCTGACCCGGCCTGTCTTCACCAAGTCTGCTTCCTGATCCTCTGGTGCCTGCTGCGGACCACTGCACGTCTCCCACCAGTTATCCACCGCTGCAGTCTGCTGCTTCTACTTCCACCTGCCTCAGTTCCTGCCAGGCACTTGTGCTCCTTTGCCCTCCTGAGCCCCTGTCTGCTCTATCAGGGGTTCTCGAGTCAGAGGTCTACGAGAGGCCACTCCCTGCACGTCGGGCTCACCTACCAGGTACGTGACAAGGTCAATACAATTAAATTGTATGACAGGGAAAACCCATATCTGCACTAGCTGGAACACTTGACAATGATTCAAATGCCAATTAATGCCATTATCCTTCAGATTCACATATTCATGCTATTAAAACGTTGATTTGCCAAAACCCCTAAAGAGAGTTCTTAAAGCAGAACTCCAGGCAAGAAGCTAAATATGCAGATAAAATACATATTTGAGAGTTGTTTTACCTGCCAAAAGTATTTCTTTCCATCCCTTCCTGAGATTTACACAGCTATGCCACACAGCACAGTCCTGCCTGGCAGGAGACATGGTCTTTCAGCTGTCAGCTCACAGAGCTAATTTAGGTAACAAGCTTTCTGACAGCCCCTATGTCTAGGGATAACTTGGACTTTTTTTTTTTTTTTTAAGTACGGAGATATGGTTTAGAAGTATAGATGACGGGGAAATGCCTATACCAGGGTACACACTATACAGCAAAGAAAGGAGGTTGAGTTGCCAATTATGTCAAAAATAGCATAAATGTAACAATCATCCCAAAAAAATAATTAACTACTTGAAAGCTCTATGGGCCTGTCTACAAGTCAGAGAGAAATTTCTCTTAGAACTAGTGTAGAATACAAATCCTAAGAACAGTCTGAAAATTTTGTTAACAGGTTGACCGATGACATAACTCAAATGACAATGAAATTAGATGCTTTATATATGGGGGATTTTGACGTGCCAGGCATTAAATAGAATGTTTAAATTGCACTTACAATCAAGAACAGAGATATGTTAGAGGCACTGAAAGGGGTTTCTCTAAAACGGTAAAAAGACCACCCTGAGGAGATCATATTCAAGACTTAGTACAAATGGGGACCAATTGTCTGATGTGGGAGAAATGTGGTTTGTAGTGATAACCAGTGTCTTTGATTTGATATTAGAACAAAAGCTAAAAAATCGTATACTAAATCAAATGTTTTAGATTCCAAAATGCCAAATTTTCCGAAATAGGCAAATTTCTAAAAAATGAATTAAAGGTTGAAGTAAAACAGGAGTCAGTAATCGGTGAGCACTATTAAAGTCTACCCTACTGGAGGCAACTGAATTATATGTAAAAAAAATAGTATTAGCAAACAGGAGGAAAAAAACAATGTGGTTTACTACTGTGGTAATTAGGATAGTAAAAGAGAAAATATCAGCATATAGGAGAGTTCCAGGCTAACCCCAGGCCTTGGGACTCAGGGCTAATAATTCTGAATGAGAAATACAATCTTTTTATGGGCCTACTCAAGGCTATAGCCCTAGTCAGCCCCCCTTTCGACACCACTGCATGTAATGTAGTTGTGTTGTGGAGGTGCATTTAAAATGAAAGGCACTGCAATGTGCCAACTACGTGCACTATGTGGATTACCATGCATTGTGTCAACATTGTGTAATCCATGTGTACCCACAATGCACTGGTGTGAACAAGCCCTAACACTTAACTTAATTTTTTTCCTACAACACATAATCCTACCCCTAACACCTAATTCCCAAACTTTAACCCTAATTTAGCGCCACCCTTGATGGAGCCGCTGGTTAGGATGGGCCCTCTGTTTTTAGTCTCAACTTCCTCAAAAGTCTCTGCCCCTCTGACACACCAGGTTAAATGGACCACAATCAGATAACATGAATGTTGAAGGCACCAAAATAAAAAACTTCAATAATTTCAGGTTTATATATGTTTTATACTCAAGCTAGTGTTAGAATGTGGGTTAACGCCCCCTTCTGACCGGAGCCCCATGAATGTAAGGAAACGTCCACTTCACACATCCTACCAATGACTCCTCTCCCAGCACCGACATGGAGACAATTCAGAAGTGACAGTGCACAGTACCATCTCTCTCACCAGCTCCAAACAACACAGTCATATGGTGGATTCTATCCACGGGCTAAGAAGGGAGCCGCAACATTACACTCACAATGCCTTGTAGTACTGTGGTTCCAGGCCAGTTCGCACTATCTGGACCACCCCACCATTAGGACTCCCTGTCTCCTGGCCCCCACTTCTCCTAAGCTGGCTGCTTCTCCTTCCTGTATAGAAAAAAGGAGAAGGGATGTGGGGAATCAAAGTCCCCCACTGACAGTATTCTTCAATGAGGCTCAGGTAATTATATGTACTAAATGTTAGTAAACCGCAAGGATAGAAAGTTAAAGAAAACAATTTAATGATAATATTAATTGCAAAAAACACCACATCTAAACCACCTAATATAAAATAATATAAAATGCTTCTCCTTCCTGAACTTTCAAATTTCTCAGTTACCACAAAGAGTTAACATGCAGTACTCACACTCTTCTTCTATTAAACACAAACCCAGCCACAGGCTGCATTTGAACACTTAAACACTTGTTCCAAATAATGATGTAACATTACATAATATTCATTGCAAACTCTTCAACTAGTTTCTGTGCTTGTGCACTTCCCTTATTTGAGCTCCCAGGCCCCCTACATTCCATATGGGAAATAGTCCAAACCCATCTCCCATTGAAAGAACCCATCCAGGGGTATATCATCCAGCTACATCCTGGCGTGTATATTTCTCAAACCTGGTCAACTGTCCAATTCACACTGTTTCCTCCTATTTTTATAACCCCTGGAAGGCCACACAGGAGGAAATACACTGCAACAAAATCGATTAACTCTTTCACTACCTGCCTAAACCTTTATTGTTATATTGCCGTTTCTAGATCTTAAGTTTGAGCTTTAGAGGAAGATTAGATCACAATTTAGGAGCTATTCATACAGATGTCCAGTAATAAATAAAGGTCTACAAATCATAGATATTTATCTCCATTTCAGCTGACAATGTTTAATCTATACACATATAATAATGCTGATCTGAAAGCTGATGGCCTCTGTGGAATAAAGGAATAGACAATGGAGGTGGTCAGCTTGGAGAGGTAAACAATCAACAGTGTTCACAATAGTTAGAAGACATTGAACATAATACCACAAAAGAAAAAAGAGCATTTGCTGTGTGCACCTGCTTTTTCGCCTCTTTTACAAATGAGCCTACAGCTGTTACTGGGATCCTATATATTGCCTAAACATTTGTTACCTATAGAATGTCTGAGGTCAATAGCATTTTCCCTTTTATTAGGGTAGAACTTGTTCTTAAAGTGGTTGTAAACCCTTATGCCCCATACACACGATCATTTTTAATGTCATTTTTAAAACTGACGTTTTTCTCGTCATTTTTTTTCTTGTTTCCTCTCAAGCCTATCTTGCGTACACACCATCATTTTAAAAAATGTTCAAGAAAAGCGCAGTGACGTACACCACGTACGACGGCACTATAAAGGGGAAGTTCCGTTCGAATGGCGCCACCCTTCATGTTAGTAAAGTTTGTTGAGAGACGATTCGCTCTTTTCAGTCTAGTGCTTTTCAGTCCGTTACAGCATGACGAATGTGCTATCTCCATTACGAACGCTAGTTTTACCAGAACGAGCGCTCCCGTCTCATACTTGATTCTGAGCATGCGCATTTTTTTTCACGTCGTTAAAGCATACACACTATCGTTTTTCACGTCGTTAAAAAAAACGACATGAAAAACGACGTATAAAAAGAGAGCATGTTCGAAATTTTTAATGCCCGTTTTTCACGACGTTAAAAATGCTCTGGAGCATACACACGATCATTTTTAATGGCCATTTTTTTTAATGGCATTTTTAACGGCATGAAAAATGATCGTGTGTATGGGGCATTAGAATTTTTTTTTTTTTAAACTACCTTTAAGAGAAAGGCATAATGAGCTATTATGATTAGCATAATAGCTCATTATGCATCACTTACCTTAGATCAGGGCCCCCGAAGCCGTCCTCGTCTCCCTCTTCAGCCGCATCCATCGCTGCAGCGATAGCCGGAATGTTACTTCCGGGTATCGCCGCACCAGCCAATCACAGCGCCGCTCCGGCGCTGTGATTGGCCAGAGCGGCGGAGACATCACTCTGTGCATGCGCGCGAGAGCCGTCACAATTGGCTACGCCCAGCGATTGCTGGGAAGTAGCTGATTTTGTGAATGGGATTAACCCCATGAATGCGCCGTTGTCTACGGCGCGCATGCACCGTAGACAGCAGAGCCTGTAATTTTTAGTAAATATCTCCTAAACCGTGTAGGTTTAGGAGATATTTCTTGCACCTACAGGTAAGCCTTAATCTAGGCTTACCTGTAGGTGCAAGTTGAAAAAGTGGGTTTACAACCACTTTAAAGGTGATAATAACCAACCAGAAGTGAAACCACAATCCCTAAACGATTAAATAAATGTGAAGAATACTGTAAAGAAAGGAACCTCTGAATCCTTGTTAATAAAATAAGGCAGTCAGTTCCCCAGTAAATACTTGAGGGCTCATTCACAACTGAAATTTGCCAACATGTCTATGCATTTTTATGTTCGCCTTCTTGTGGATCCAATAACATATGAACACTTGTAAGACTTGTGGGGATAGAAATATGGAAGGTGCCCTTATTGGTTTGTTTTTAAAGATGCAGGATTTGTCATCCTTATTCTTTCTACATTACTTGGGGTATCGCTGTCCCAGAACAGATAAGTTCAAATGCTTTACTGGCTGCATGCTTGCTTTTGTCAATCACTGTCTGCGTAGTGATGACAATAACATACAATGGTACATTTCAAAAAGAAAAAAAATAAGCCTACTAAAGTGTAATTATTATTTAGAAAAATGTTTATTATTTTGAGGTTATTATAAGTTTCTTGGTTAAACTACTAATTCCATCAGCTCCCATGTAATGTTGATGAACAAAGGCAAATATGCTTGACGTCCAGCCTGGGTGGCAACCTTGGTTCTTTCCATAGATACAGTGGAGGAGTGAGACATCTTAGGACCAAAGGTGTACTACTCAGGGGCAGCTCGTCCATTGTGGGCGCCGCCTCCCCTATCCACCGCCGAGGGGGTGTGTCTTTTGATTAGAGCCAGAGGCTCTAATAGGCTTCAAAATAGGGTGGGCTCGGGGTGCAGAGAATTACGTTTGGAGCCCACCCAGTTGTGTTGCAACAGCGAATGAATATTCGCTGTTGCAACACTGATTCTCCTTCCGGCCAATGGGGAAGTGGGTCTGATACCCGTCACCCGATCCTATTGGATACCTAGGAGGAGGGAAGGAGATGCACGGCGGAAAAGAGTAGGAGAAGACACAGAGCAGCTGCCCGGTGCCTGCCGCAGCCTGATGTCTGCCGATGCCCCGGTCCCCGCTGCTGCCCGATGTGCCCGCCAATGCCTGATCCCAACCGCTGCCCGATGTGCCTGCTGATGTCCAATCCCTGCCACTGACCGATGTGCCTGATGCTGCCTTGATCCCCGCTGCTGCCCGATGTGCCCTCTGCCTATATGGGGTAAGTGCCGGAGGACTGGCAGACAGCCGGGGGGGGGGTTGGAGTTTGAGGTGCTGCAGAGGGGGGGTGGTTGTTTACCACCCCCCCCAAACAAAAAAATCACCAGCTGCCATTGGTACTACTACAGGATTACCAGGTGAAAAAGGAAAAGAAACCTGAAAAAAGAATAAGTGCAGTCACCTCATCTAAGGACTGGTAAGCTGCAATGAGAAAAAAAAATACACACAATAACTTTCTAGCACCTACAGATATAAATTAAAATCTGCAGTTATGAATACAAGCAATTTCTATTTCATCTGCAGACTCATGCAGCAAGAGTGAGACTCTTACATAATGGTAGTCAGTTGGGTGGAGCTGGGAACTAAAATACCAGTTGATTACCTGGGGAAGAGATGGAACCAGGATGCACTATGGGAAGAAGGCAAGCTGGTGGAGGCAGTGTGATTCTTTGAGTATTATTCTGCTGGGAAACCTAGGGTCCTGACATTCATGTGGATATTACTAGACACATACCGCTTACATAAACATGCTGACCAAGTACACTCCTTTCTGGAAACAGAATTCCCTGATGGCAGTGGCCTCTTTCAGCAGGATAATGTGCCCTGCCACTCTGAAAAATATGGTTCAAGAATGGTCTGAGGAGCACAACAATGAGTTCACTTGGCCTTTGAAATTCTCCAGATCTCCAATCAAGCATCTATAGGCTGTGCTAGATTAACAAGTCTGAACCATGGAGGCCCCACTTCACACCTTACAGGGCTTAAAGGATCTTATGGTGTGGTGCCAGATACCCCAGCATACTTTCAGAGGTCTAGTGGCATGCATACCTTAATAGATCAGGGCTGTTTTGGTCGTAAAAGTTGCTTTCTTGATGACAAAGGAGAGACCACTTCACTTCAATATTAGGTGGGTGGTCATAAAGTTAATGCTGATCAGTTTATACACTTGATGATTGATGATATGTGGACCCTAGACAAACCACAAATACATGTACACAACTCTCTAGATCAAATATCAATAGATTCCAGATTGTTTCGGATCTAGAGCCTTTTTTTATACCTAGCAACAAAAATAGACCATAGAGTCAAAGAACCCAAGTGTGTTCAAAAACCATATGCAGCTTTGAAACAAAGTACTTAGTTGAAAAACCATAGCTGTAGACCATTTGGTTTCCTCCCCGAGGCCTGGCAGAAACTTCCTACAGTTCGCTGTGCTGCATCCTGTCCTGTTACTAGGATGCTCTAACCATTAAATATTCACCGCCAGCATCACAGGAGCGTGAATTTTCTTGCAAAAAATTGTCTTTCCTTTTTATGTAAAGCCTAACTAATTGACATTGGGAAACAGGGACAGAGCATTGTCAGCCTATAACAAGAGGGGGCCAGAACAAGGAATTTAATGGCAGATTTACCAGGTATTATTTTATTGAAAGATTCGGAATTAACATTTTTGGAAATAACTTTAAAATTACATTAGCATGTGTCATGGATATGCATTAATGTCTGTCTGCCATCTTACCTTCCTCCTCATGTGTTCATCTAGAGACCAGACCTCCTTCACCTGGCTTCCTTTATAATCTCCTCCCAGCCTGACTCCACCCCAGGCCCTATCACTGAACACTATATTAACCTGTGCACTGCAAGCCTGCTTTGCTGATCAACGTGTTTGTTAGGCATTGTGTGTTTGGGTTCCTGCCTGCCGTGTGCTACGTCTGTCTCTCTGTTACGTTATTGGCTTGTCCCCGACTATCCCTGTCTGCTCGTGACCCTTGACCTTCGGCTCGTTCTTCGTTATCCTTGTCTGCTTGTGGCCCCTGACCTTCAGCTTGTTATTCGGTTCTCTCTTATCGTGTGCTGCTGCTTCCCCTCTTTTCCCCTTATCCTACGGGGCGTGAGCTAGGAAACTCCAGGGGCCGCGACCTGGTCCCAGCCTGCAGCTAACATCCTCACCACTAGAGGCCCTGGAGAAGACCAGCTGGGTCTTAGACTCCGCGCCCTGGGGAATCTTGGCTCTAGCTTCCGTTTGGATCCCGGTTGTGCTCCTCTGGTCCCGCTTTCCACAACCACCCAGTTCCCTATCCGCAGAAGCCAGCCATAGGGTTCACTACCTCGCGGTGCACTCCTGTCCCCCTACGGTGTGCATCTGTCACCTGGCCACAGGTGACCCTGACAGTTTGATCAGCCATGAACCCGGCTGACATCCCGCTTCCTGCGGATGATCCATTGCAGGGCATAGTTCGCAGACTTGAGACCCAGGAATCAAATCAGACTCAGATGATGCGATTCCTCCAGGATCTGGCTTCTCGATTCGAGCAGCTTCAGGTCTCCTTGGGAACCCCGAATCCGCAACCCCAAGTACAACCAGCGGCTGTACCTATCGCACCAGTCGCAGCCTCACACTCACTAAGATTTCCAGCTCCGTTCCGTTTCTCTGGGGACTCCAAGGCCTGCAGGGGGTTTCTCAGCCAATGCACAATTCATTTTGAGCTTCAGCCTCAAAGCTTCCTGTCTGACCGGGCTAAGGTAGCCTATATCATTTCCCTCCTCTCCGGTGAAGCTTTGGCCTGGGCTGCCCCCCTGTGGGAGAGGAACGATCCGGTGGTTTCCAGTCTGTCCGATTTCTTTAAGCTCTTTCGTAACATCTTCGAAGAGCCGGCTCGGGCTTCTTCAGCGGCTAGTGCTGTCTTACGTCTTCGCCAAGAATCTAGTTCAGTGGGGCAATATGCTCTTCAGTTTCGTATCCACACAGCTGAATTGAGCTGGAATAATGAGGCCCTGGTCGCTACCTTTTTACATGGCCTCTCTGACCGAGTGAAAGACGAATTAGCGGGAAGAGCCATTCCCGTCGGTCTGGACGATGTAATTTCATTATGCAACCAGATCGACATTCGTTTTTCAAGAGAGGTCCTTAGAAAAAAAACGCCAGCACTCTCTGGGTCTTAGCCAGTCTGAGCTCCCCTCCCTTCATTCCGTGGAGCATCCTCTACCTGCTGAAGAACCTATGCAGCTGGCCCGGACCAGACTAACCCCCGAAGAACGTGCTAGGCGCAGAACTCTGGGCTTGTGCCTCTATTGTGGGGGCAAGGGTCATTTTCGTGACTCCTGCTCGCTTCATCCGGGAAACGCTCGGGTCTAATACATTTGGAAGGTGGAGTATTGGACCCAGAAACATCACCTTCTCGCCTGCTCTTGCCGGTGTTCCTTCATGTAGGCACTTCTCCTCAGTCAACCCTTGCATACCTGGATTCCGGGGCTGCCGGCAATTTTATGGATTGGAGAACTGCTTCTTCTATGAAGCTTACCCTTTCACCTCTCACTACCCCATTGGTAGTCTCGGCAATTGATGGCACTGTTCTCCCAGGGGGCCCTATTCGCTTCCAGATGCTACCCATTAGGATGTCAGTAGGGATTCTCCACCAGGAGTGGATATCCTTTCTTATTCTACCCAAGGCCTCTACCCCAGTTGTATTGGGCCTCCCTTGGCTACAGCTCCACTCTCCACATGTGGACTGGGTCTCTGGGCAGATCCTGGCCTGGGGTTCCTCATGTTTCTCGTTGTGTCTTCTCAAGGTGACCCCCAAGGAGAGTCTTCCGGTTGCTGCCACTTCTGTTTCTTCTGATCTTCCTGCTGCATACAGCGATTACTGGGATGTGTTCTGTAAGAAATCAGCTGAGGTGCTTCCTCCCCACAGGTCTTTTGATGCCGCGTACACACGACCGCTTTTCTCGATGAGAAAAACGGCATTTTTTTTTTCGCCGAGAAAAACGATCGTCTGTGGGCTTTATGTCGTTTTTCTCGTTGAGAAAAACGGCATAAAAAACGACGAGAAAAATTAGAACATTAAATTAAAATTTTCTCATCGTTTTTTCCATCATTTTTTTCCGCGGCAGTTTTCCCATAGGGAGACACTGCCGCGGAGCCCACAGACGGTCGTTTTTCTCGTCAAGAGAAAAAATGACGGGAAAAACGACCGTGTGTAGGGAACCAAGCGGTTCCCTCGTTTTTCCTGTCATTATACACGGCGTTTTTTTAACCGCCGTGAATAATGATCGTGTGTACGCGGCATGACTGTGCTATTGATCTTGTCCCCGGAGCAACTCTACCGAGGGGTCGTACCTACCCTCTGTCCATCCCAGAGACCCAGGCCATGTCGGAGTATGTCGCAGAGAATCTGGAGAGAGGTTTCATCCGGAAATCCTCATCGCCTGCAGGGGCAGGGTTCTTTTTTGTTGCCAAAAAGGATGGTACCTTAAGACCCTGCATCGATTATCGGGGTTTAAATGCGGTTACCATTAAAAATCGATACCCCTTACCCTTAATATCTGAGCTATTCGATAGGTTGAAGGGTGCCTCCATTTTCACCAAGTTGGATCTCAGAGGCGCGTACAATCTCATTCGAATACGGGAGGGTGACGAATGGAAGACTGCATTCAACACTAGAGACGGGCATTACGAATATCTGGTGATGCCTTTTGGTCTGTGTAATGCTCCAGCCGTGTTTCAAAACTTTGTCAATGAAATCTTCAGAGATCTGCTGTACCAGTTTGTTGTCATCTATCTGGATGACATTCTGATCTTTTCTGAAAATCTGCTCGTCCACAGAAACCATGTCCGCACTGTACTTCAACGTCTTAGAGAGAACAATCTCTATGCCAAGCTAGAGAAATGTTCCTTTGAATGTTCTGAGGTCCTGTTTTTGGGGTGCTTCGTCTCATGTTCGGGTCTTCGTATGGACCCTGGGAAGGTCTTGGCTATCACCAACTGGCCTCTTCCTGCTAGCCTCAAGGCCACACAGCGCTTTCTTGGCTTCACTAATTATTATAGGCAGTTCATAAGGAATTACTCTTCCATTGCCGCGCCTATTATCGCTTTGACCAAGAAGGGTGTGAATGCCAGAGACTGGCCTCCCGAAGCTGTCTCTGCATTTCACAACCTGAAACAGGCCTTTGTTTCTGGCCCCCTCTTGAGGAGACCAAATCCTGGGAATGCATTTTTTATTGAAGTGGACGCTTCCTCAATGGGGGTGGGAGCTGTGCTTCTTCAAATCTTTGAGAAGAGACGCCAACCATGTGCGTTCTTCTCCAAAAAAAAATCTCAGGCAGAGAGGAATTATGCCATCGGTGATCGGGAACTTCTCGCAATTAAATTGGCGTTAGAGGAGTGGCGTCATCTCTTGGAGGGTTCCCCTCACTCCATAACGATCTTTACCGATCACAAGAATTTACAGTATCTACAGAATGCTAAACGTCTGAATCCTAGACAGGCCAGGTGGAGTCTCTTCTTTGCCCGTTTTAATTTCACGATTACCTACAAACCTGGTTCCTGCAACGGTCGGGCTGATGCGCTCTCTAGGTCATTTGACACTTTGGACGAGGAGTCCGCCCCTGAACCTGAGCCGATCATTCCCACCTCATGCATTGTTGCCCACTCTACCACCCTGAAGTCAAAAATTCCGCCTGGTAAGACCTTTGTCCCCACTGAGCTAAGAGCTAAGATCCTTCGTTGGGGACATGATTCCAAGGTGGCAGGGCATTCTGGATTCCTCCGATCCTTCCTACTCATCAGTCGTCACTACTGGTGGCCTAATCTCCGCTCAGACGTCAAAGACTACGTTAAAGCTTGTCATGTCTGTGCTCAGTCCAAATCCTCTACACAAGCTCCTGCTGGTCTCCTCATGCCCTTGCCCATTCCTAAGGAACCCTGGGCCCATATTGCCATGGATTTTATCACCGATCTCCCACTGTCTGAGAATAATACAGTCATTTGGGTGATAATCGATCGATTCTCCAAGATGGCTCATTTTGTTCCTCTTCCTGGTCTTCCTTCTGCCCCTGCCTTGGTTCCCATTTTCATTCGGGAAATTCTCCGCCTACATGGGGTCCCTTCTCATATTGTTTCCGACAGGGGAGTCCAATTCACGTCTCGTTTTTGGAGAGCCTTTTGCAAATCCCTCAATATTGTCTTGGATTTTTCTTCTTCTTACCATCCCCAATCCAATGGACAGACTGAGAGGGTTAATCAGGAGTTAGAGGTCTTTCTTCGCACCTTTGTGTCTTCTCACCATGACGATTGGTCCTCTCTACTCCCGTGGGCAGAATTCTCCCATAACAATCATGTGAATACCAGTTCGCAGAAGACACCCTTTTTCACAGTTTATGGAAAACACCCTCAACTTCCTCTTCCCATGATCTGTTCTCCAGACATTCCAGCTTTGGCTTCGGTTCAGGAGTCTCAATTCCGTTTGGGGTCACGTTCATGATTCCCTCCGGGCAGCTGCTGAAAAATTCAAAGGCTTTGCCGACCGCCGCAGGCGTAAACCGCCATCTCTTCAGCCAGGGGACAAAGTCTGGCTCTCTACCAGGAACATCAAGCTCCGAGTTCCTTCTCTGAAGTTTGCTCCACGATTCATCGGTCCATACACGGTAACTGCTAAACTGAATCCGGTTTGTTTCAAACTCCAGATTCCTAAGAGCCTTAAAATCACTAACTCCTTTCATGTTGCTCTTCTAAAGCCTTTAGTCCTCAATAAATTCTCTCGTCCTCTCCTTACCGTGGCGCCTGTCTCTGAGGATAATCAGGAGTACGAGATCAGTCAAATTCTGGACTCCCGACTCTGTAAAGGCGTTCTTCAGTACCTCGTTCATTGGAAAGGGTTTGGTCCTGAGGAGAGGTCTTGGATCACTGCATCTGAGGTCTTTGCACCTCGTCTGTTAAAGGAGTTTCATCTGAAGTTTCCCTCTAAACCTGGGCCCAGGCGGGGAAGGGGGAGGCCTCGTAAGAGGGAGGGTACTGTCATGGATATGCATTAATGTCTGTCTGCCATCTTACCTTCCTCCTCATGTGTTCATCTAGAGACCAGACCTCCTTCACCTGGCTTCCTTTATAATCTCCTCCCAGCCTGACTCCACCCCAGGCCCTATCACTGAATACTAGTGATGAGCTGAACACCCCCGGGTCCGGTTCGCACCAGAACCCGCGAACGGACCGAAAGTTCGTACGAACATTAGAACCCTATTAAATACAATGGATGCGAACGTTCGAATTCTAAAGTGCTAATTATAACAACTATTATGCATGTTATTGTCCTAAAAAGGGTTTGGGAACCCGGGTTCTGCACCAGGGGACATGTATCAATGCAAAAAGAAGTTTTAAAAACGGTCGTTTTTCGGGAGCAGTCATTTTAATGATGCATAAAGTGAAAAAAAAAAAGTCAAATATTCCTTTAAATATCGTACCTGGGGGGTGTCTAAAGTATGCCTGTGAAGTGCCACATGTTTCCCGTGTTTAGAACTGTCCCTGCACAAAATGACACTTCTAAAGGGAAAAAAAGCCATTTAAAACTGCTTGCGGCTTTAATGTAATGTCTGGTCCCGGTAATATGGATGAAAATCTTTAAGAAAAATGGCATAGCTACCCCATGACCCCCCCCCCCCTACCCCAGCCCATTACCAGCCCCTTTGGGTCTTGTATGGATATTAAGGGGAACCCCGCACATAAAATAAAAAAGGCCCTATATACTCTGAACAGCCGTATACAGGCGGTGCATACAAGACAGGGACTGTAGGTTTGTTCTTATGTAGAATCTGTTTGTAATTTTGAACAGGTACATTGTTGAAGTGTAGCTCCAGCCCAAAAATCTATTTTTAAACTTTTTGGAAAACATAGGTAAGGGTTATCACCCCTGTAACATTTGTTTTGCTGTCTGTGCCCCTGTTCAGAACATTTCACCTCACTTTCCGTCCCAATGACAACTGTTTTTGAAATGTGGTGTTTTTCTTGAAACAAGGATTGGTGATAAAGCATCAGTACAGAGGAGACACCTTTCTCCCATATTTATTCTTACAGGAGAGAATTTTCCTTCCTAGTGGTAGATTTCCTCTCACTTCCTGTTGTCTTCTTGCGTTTGCAAGTAGGAGTCGTTTGTAAGTTGGATGTTTGAAAGTAGGGACCTGCCGTATATACTCTGCAGAAATAGGCCCCTTAGTTGTTGGTGTTGGCACAACACTGTAAGCACTCACAGTTACTCTTGGTTGGTGCTGGAACGCCCTGCTGTCAACTATTATATCAGGAATTTTAATTACATATAATTGTTGAACAGTGGTAGTAAAAATTGGGCCTTTGATGGTGGTGCTGGTGCCACAACACTGTAAGCCCTGACAGTTACTCTTGGTGGGTGCAGCAATGGGCCCTGCTGTGAATTATTAGATCAAGAATTGTAATTGCATGCCCCTGTTGAACAGGGGCTGAAAAATTGGGCCTTTCGTGGTGGTGGTGGTGGTGGTGGTGGTGTTGCCACAACACTGTAAGCCCTCAGAGTTACTCTTGGTGGGTGCAGGAATGGGCCCTGCTGTGAATTATTAGATCAAGAATTGTAATTGCATGCCCCTGTTGAAATGGGGCTGAAAAATTGGGCCTTTCGTGGTGGTGGTGCTGGTGTTGCCACAACACTGTAAGCCCTCAGAGTTACTCTTGGTGGGTGCAGGAATGGGCCCTGCTGTGAATTATTAGATCAAGAATTGTAATTACATGCCCCTTTTGAACAGGGGCTGAAAAATTGGGCCTTTCGTGGTGGTGGTGGTGGTGGCGTTGCCACAACACTGTAAGCCCTCAGAGTTACTCTTGGTGGGTGCAGCAATGGGCCCTACTGTGAATTATTAGATCAAGAATTGTAATTGCATGCCCCTGTTGAACAGGGGCTGAAAAATTGGGCCTTTCGTGGTGGTGGTGGTGGTGGTGGTCTTGCCACAACACTGTAAGCCCTCAGAGTTACTCTTGGTGGGTGCAGCAATGGGCCCTGCTGTGAATTATTAGATCAAGAATTGTAATTGCATGCCCCTGTTGAACAGGGGCTGAAAAATTGGGCCTTAGGCACTGGTGGCACAACACTACAACCCCTCACAGATACTGTACTTGGAGCACAGCAATGAGCCCTGTTGCAAAGTATTGCTTCAAAAATTGTAATGACACGCCCCTGTTAAACAGGGGCTGAAAAATTGGGCCTTAGGCACTGGTGCCACAACACTCCAACCCCTCACAGATACTGTACTTGGAGCACAGCAATGAGCCCTATGGCAAATTATTGCTAAAAAAATTGTAATTACACGCCCCTGTAAAACAGGGGCTGAAAAATTGGGCCTTAGCCACTGGTGGCGGCACCCATAAACAAAAATGATCTTCCAAGCTATCATCATCAATCGTATCATTGAGGACTCGGAGGAGGAGGATAGCCAGTCAACATAACAGCACAGGCACTCAGCATCAGCATCAGTCTTGAAGGGATGTGACATGTTAAAATCAATTAGTCTGTTATATCAGCATCAGGTGTGTGGTAGCTGGTGGTGATCCAAGACTGGTTCATCTTGATGAAAGTCAGTCGATCAACCGAGTCGGTGGACAGGCGCACCCTGTGATCCGTGACAAATCCTCCAGCAGCACTAAATGTGCGTTCCGAAAGAACGCTGGATGCAGGACAGGCCAGTAGCTCAATTGCATACTGTGCAAGCTCTGGCCAGTGATCCATCCTCAAGACCCAGTAAGCCAGAGGATTTTCGGTGGGGAAGGTGTCCAAGTCTGACCTTGCCCCTAGATATTCCTGCACCATGTTTATCAGACGCTGGCGATGGTTGCTGGAACCGATCATACTTTGGGGCTGCGGACTAAAGAATTGTCTGAACGCATCGGTCAGACGGCCACCTTCCCCACCGCTCCTTCTTTGACTGGCCGAAGCCTCAGCAACTCGTTGTCCAGGACCAGGAGTTTGTAACCTCCCAGTCTCTGGGAACGCGTTGCACAGACCTTTCTGCAAGGCCTCCCGGAGTTGTCTCATCCTCTGCTCCCTCTGCGACGGTAACATAAGGTCCGCAACCTTACCCTTGTACCTTGGATCAAGGAGAGTGGCCAGCCAGTAATGGTCCCTCTCCTTGATCCGAAGAATACGAGGATCCTTCCGCAGACTTTGCAGGATCAGGGAGGCCATGCAGCGTAGGTTTGCTGAGGCATTCGCTCCGGAGTCCTCTGGGTCACTAAGGACGACATGATCCGCAGCCACCTCCTCCCAGCCACGTACAAGTCCACTGGTTTCTTGGGACTGTAAATCATCCCTAAAAGACTGCTGCTGATGATGCTGAGTGCCAGCCTCCACCTCCATGCTGACACAATCCTCCTCCTCCTCCTCCTCCTCTTCCTGTGCGATGGGTGGGACAGAAGGAACACTGTCTGGGTAAAGGGGGCCTTGAGAGGCAAGGAAGTCCTCCTCTTCCTGCCTCTGTTCTGCCTCAAGTGCCCTGTCCATTATTCCACGCAGCGTGTGCTCCAACAGGTGGACAAGAGGTACAGTGTCACTGATGCATGCACTGTCACTGCTCACCATCCTCGTGGCCTCCTCAAATGGTGCCAGGACAGTGCATGCATCCCTGATCATGCCCCACTGGCGTGGAGAAAAAAACCCAAGCTCCCCTGACCCTGTCCTGGTGCCGTAGTCGCACAGGTACTCATTGATGGCCCTCTGCTGCGTGTGCAGCCGCTGCAGCATGGCCAACGTTGAGTTCCACCTGGTGGGCATGTCACATATAAGGCGGTTCTTGGGCAGGTTCAACTCCTTTTGCAGCTCAGCCAGGCGAGCACTGGCATTATAAGATCTGCGGAAATGCACACAGACTTTCCTGGCCTGCCTCAGGACATCCTGTAAGCCCGGGTACCTGCCCAAGAACCGCTGCACCACCAGGTTAAGGACGTGAGCCACACAGGGCACATGGGTCAGTTGTCCCTGTCGGAGGGCGGAGAGGAGGTTGGTGCCATTGTCGCAAACCACCATTCCTGGCTTAAGCTGGCGTGGCGTCAACCACCTCTCGGCCTGGCCCTGCAGAGCAGACAGGACCTCTGCCCCAGTGTGGCTTCTGTCCCCCAAACACACCAGCGCAAGCACGGCATGGCATCTTTTTGCCTGCGTACTTGCGTAGCCCCTTGAACGCCTACGGAGCACCGCTGGTTCCGAGGACAAACCACAGGAAGAGGCCATGGAGGAAGAAGAAGAGGAGGGGGTGGAGGAGAGAGGTGTGTCACAACCAGTAGTAGCATTTTGGAGGCGTGGCGGTGGAACAACCTCCAACACTACTGCACCTTGTCCTGCATCCTTCCCAGCTGCCAAAAGAGTGACCCAATGGGCCGTGAAAGAAAGGTAACGTCCCTGTCCATGCCTGCTGGACCATGAGTCAGCGGTAATATGCACCTTACCGCTGACCGCCCTGTCCAGCGAGGCCAAGACATTGCCTTCCACATGCCGGTAGAGAGCCGGAATAGCCTTCCGTGAGAAAAAGTGGCGTTTGGGAACCTGCCACTGAGGAACCGCACATTGCACAAACTCACGGAAGGGGGCCGAGTCTACCAACTGAAAAGGCAGCAGTTGAAGCGCTAGCAATTTAGCCAAGCTAGCATTCAACCGCTGGGCATGTGGATGGCTGGGAGTGAACTTCTTTTGACGGTCCAGCAGCTGGGGCAGGGAAATTTGCCTGCTAGAATCGGACGTCGGTGTACTGCTAGCAGAGTGGCCGCAAGTACTTGGCTGTGACACACCTAATTCTACACCTTCATTCCTCTCAGTGCATGTTTCAGAGAGGACTGAAGTTATAGTGGGGTTGGAGATCCCAGCTGATGCGGTGCAAGGAGAGGTCCGCTTTGTTCTTTGGTGTGGGTCTTTGAGGTAGGCTTGCCAACGAGCTGCATGGCAGGTCAACATATGTCTGGTCAGGCAAGTGGTACCCAAGCGGCTGATGTTTTGGCCACGCGATATACGCTTGAGACATATGTTGCAAACAGCAGCTGTGCGATCTGATGCACTAGCCTCAAAAAAGGCCCACACCAAAGAACTTTTTGAATGACGGGCAGAGGCAGCGCCCTGCACAGGCGGAGCTCTGCGGTGTGATTCCGTCGGTGTACTGCCCTTACGCTGGCCACCAAAGGGCATCCTGCCTCGTTGGAGATGTGCCTCCTCCTCATCCTCCTCCTCCTCCTCTCTCCTATTAGGCACCCACGTGGAGTCAGTGACCTCATCATCACCTCCCTCCTCATCACTGGAGCCAATCTGGCAGTATGCTGCAGCTGCTGGAACATGACTGCCAGATTGGTGTCCTTCTTGAGCATCCCCTCTGTCTGCTCTCACGCTACTGCCTTCCTCTAGCTGGGTTTCATCATCAGACCCTTCGAAACGCTGGGCATCCTCCTGGAGCATGTACCCAGCACTGTGCTCAAACAGTTCGGGGGACTCCTCAGGAGGAGGACATGGTGGGTCTAGGGAAGGAGTGACTGATGATGAGTCTGACATTGATACCAGGGAAGAGGACGCTTTGGCAGCTGCTTTTCCAGTACCCTGAGCCTGGGCGAGAGAGGATGAGGAGGAGGAGGAGGGCTTGGTCATCCACTCTACCAAGTCTTCGGCATGATGTGGCTCAACATGTCCAGCTGCCGAAAAGAAGGACAAGCGTGTCCCATGGCCATGTGCTGATGACAATGCACCGCGTCCACGACCAGCACTGTTGCCCCCAGACACAGAGCCTGCTTGCCCTCTTTTATTGCCTCCTGACTGTCTGCCTCTCCTTGTTTGCCTTCCAGACATTCTAATAGATGGCCTGCAGGGAGATGGGAAAAAAGCAATAAGGGCTACCTTCAGGTGTCCTTCTCTGTCCCTTTACTTAAGGATTTCTAAATATGGTTGAGGATGATTGCTTTTGCACAGAATAGCACAACGACAATTTCCCTGACTGTCCAAAAAAACAAGGATTTCAAAGATGGTTGATGAGGAATGCTTTAGCACACTATAGCACAAGGAGAATTCCCTCACTGTCCTTCCCTGTCCCTAGAAACAAGGATTCGCACAGTAAAACACACTGACACTCTCCCTACCTATAGTTTTCTGTCCCTAGAAAAAATGTTTTTTTTAAAGCACACTATAGCACAAGGAGAATTTCACTCACTTTCCTTCTTTGTCCCTAGAAACAAGGATTATCACAGTGAAAGAAACTGACACTCTTCCTTCCTATAGTTTTCTGTCCCTAGAAAAAATGTTTTTTAAAGCACACTATAGCACAAGGAGAATTCCCTCACTGTCCTTCCCTGTCCCTAGAAACAAGGATTCGCACAGTAAAACACACTGACACTCTCCCTACCTATAGTTTTCTGTCCCTAGAAAAAATGTTTTTTTAAAGCACACTATAGCACAAGGAGAATTCCCTCACTGTCCTTCCCTGTCCCTAGAAACAAGGATTCGCACAGTAAAAGACACTGACACTCTCCCTACCTATAGTTTTCTGTCCCTAGAAAAAATGTTTTTTTAAAGCACACTATAGCACAAGGAGAATTTCACTCACTTTCCTTCTTTGTCCCTAGAAACAAGGATTATCACAGTGAAAGAAACTGACACTCTTCCTTCCTATAGTTTTCTGTCCCTAGAAAAAATGTTTTTTAAAGCACACTATAGCACAAGGAGAATTCCCTCACTGTCCTTCCCTGTCCCTAGAAACAAGGATTCGCACAGTAAAACACACTGACACTCTCCCTACCTATAGTTTTCTGTCCCTAGAAAAAATGTTTTTTTAAAGCACACTATAGCACAAATAGAATTTCACTCACTTTCCTTCTTTGTCCCTAGAAACAAGGATTATCACAGTGAAAGAAACTGACACTCTTCCTTCCTATAGTTTTCTGTCCCTAGAAAAAATGTTTTTTAAAGCACACTATAGCACAAGGAGAATTCCCTCACTGTCCTTCCCTGTCCCTAGAAACAAGGATTCGCACAGTAAAAGACACTGACACTCTCCCTACCTATAGTTTTCTGTCCCTAGAAAAAATGTTTTTTTAAAGCACACTATAGCACAAGGAGAATTTCACTCACTTTCCTTCTTTGTCCCTAGAAACAAGGATTATCACAGTGAAAGAAACTGACACTCTTCCTTCCTATAGTTTTCTGTCCCTAGAAAAAATGTTTTTTAAAGCACACTATAGCACAAGGAGAATTCCCTCACTGTCCTTCCCTGTCCCTAGAAACAAGGATTCGCACAGTAAAACACACTGACACTCTCCCTACCTATAGTTTTCTGTCCCTAGAAAAAATGTTTTTTTAAAGCACACTATAGCACAAGGAGAATTCCCTCACTGTCCTTCCCTGTCCCTAGAAACAAGGATTCGCACAGTAAAAGACACTGACACTCTCCCTACCTATAGTTTTCTGTCCCTAGAAAAAAATGTTTTTTTAAAGCACACTATAGCACAAGGAGAATTTCACTCACTTTCCTTCTTTGTCCCTAGAAACAAGGATTATCACAGTGAAAGAAACTGACACTCTTCCTTCCTATAGTTTTCTGTCCCTAGAAAAAATGTTTTTTTAAAGCACACTATAGCACAAGGAGAATGCCCTCACTGTCCTTCCCTGTCCCTAGAAACAAGGATTCGCACAGTAAAACACACTGACACTCTCCCTACCTATAGTTTTCTGTCCCTAGAAAAAAATGTTTTTTTAAAGCACACTATAGCACAAGGAGAATTCCCTCACTGTCCTTCCCTGTCCCTAGAAACAAGGATTCGCACAGTAAAACACACTGACACTCTCCCTACCTATAGTTTTCTGTCCCTAGAAAAAATGTTTTTTTAAAGCACACTATAGCACAAGGAGAATTCCCTCACTGTCCTTCCCTGTCCCTAGAAACAAGGATTCGCACAGTAAAACACACTGACACTCTCCCTACCTATAGTTTTCTGTCCCTAGAAAAAATGTTTTTTTAAAGCACACTATAGCACAAGGAGAATTTCACTCACTTTCCTTCTTTGTCCCTAGAAACAAGGATTATCACAGTGAAAGAAACTGACACTCTTCCTTCCTATAGTTTTCTGTCCCTAGAAAAAATGTTTTTTTAAAGCACACTATAGCACAAGGAGAATTCCCTCACTGTCCTTCCCTGTCCCTAGAAACAAGGATTCGCACAGTAAAACACACTGACACTCTCCCTACCTATAGTTTTCTGTCCCTAGAAAAAATGTTTTTTTAAAGCACACTATAGCACAAGGAGAATTCCCTCACTTTCCTTCTTTGTCCCTAGAAACAAGGATTATCACAGTGAAAGAAACTGACACTCTCCCTACCTATAGTTTTCTGTCCCTAGAAAAAAGGTTTTTTTAAAGCACACTATAGCACAAGGAGAATTCCCTCACTGTCCTTCCCTGTCCCTAGAAACAAGGATTCGCACAGTAAAACACACTGACACTCTCCCTACCTATAGTTTTCTGTCCCTAGAAAAAATGTTTTTTTAAAGCACACTATAGCACAAGGAGAATTCCCTCACTGTCCTTCCCTGTCCCTAGAAACAAGGATTCGCACAGTAAAACACACTGACACTCTCCCTACCTATCCTTCTCTTTCCCTAAACTAAAGGAATCCAGGTTAAGCAAGAAAAAAATAAATGTCACTGTCCCTGCCTATGCTTCTCTTTCCCTGCTCCGGAACACACTACACTAGGCCGCCGTGCTGGCGGCCTTTTGTAGTGTGGGGCGTGTACTAAACACCCTCAGCAATAATTGGCCACAGGCATCCTGCCTGTGGCCAATCATTGCTCTCCTCGCTGCCGGCGCTGTGATTGGCCAAGCATGCGGGGTCACAGTGCATGCTTGGCCAATCACAGCGCCTGGATGACACTGCGATGGCGTAGTGCATTGTGGGCCGTTCGCGTCACTCGAATTTGGCGCGAACGGCCCAAATCGTTCGATCTTCGTCGAACGATCGAACAGCCGATGTTCGAGTCGAACGTATGTTCGACTCGAACACGAAGCTCATCCCTACTGAACACTATATTAACCTGTGTACTGCAAGCCTGCTTTGCTGATCAACGTGTTTGTTAGGCATTGTGTGTTTGGGTTCCTGCCTGCCGTGTGCTACGTCTGTCTCTCTGTTACGTTATTGGCTTGTCCCCGACTATCCCTGTCTGCTCGTGACCCTTGACCTTCGGCTCGTTCTTCGTTATCCTTGTCTGCTTGTGGCCCCTGACCTTCAGCTTGTTATTCGGTTCTCTCTTATCGTGTGCTGCTGCTTCCCCTCTTTTCCCCTTATCCTACGGGGCGTGAGCTAGGAAACTCCAGGGGCCGCGACCTGGTCCCAGCCTGCAGCTAACATCCTCACCACTAGAGGCCCTGGAGAAGACCAGCTGGGTCTTAGACTCCGCGCCCTGGGGAATCTTGGCTCTAGCTTCCGTTTGGATCCCGGTTGTGCTCCTCTGGTCCCGCTTTCCACAACCACCCAGTTCCCTATCCGCAGAAGCCAGCCATAGGGTTCACTACCTCGCGGTGCACTCCTGTCCCCCTACGGTGTGCATCTGTCACCTGGCCACAGGTGACCCTGACAGCATGTTAAAGTGCAACTCTTGTGTAGTGGGGTCTTCTTTAAGGCCCCGGGACTACGTTGCCCAGAACCCCGTTCGGCACCTAGAGTGCAGTCGGCCACCGCAGAGACTCATGGGAGGGGTTATTTAAGAAGGAGGCGAGGCGGAGCTCGGCCTCTTTGGACACCGCGATACAAGCAACAGCTTCTTCCTGTGCGGATCTGCTGCAGCACAAGGCCTGGAGCCTGGGACCTTGTGCAACCTCCAAAGAGCCTTCCACCCCACTGCGGAGCCTGGGTGGCATCTGACTTGCCGAGTAAGGACATCAGTTGGATCGGGGAGCCGATCGTTGCAGACGCTGTGTGCGGATACACAGCGGGTGGATGTCCCGGATTGTGATCGCGTCCGGAGTGGTGAGCGGGCACATGCCCAAAACCAATAGACTGTACTGAGTTCAGACCTACGGCCTGTATTGGCCCACCGTTCATTTGTTTGTTGTTTGGCTGGGGACCGGTAGCAGGACAGAGTTGAAGTGTCCCCCAGTATAGTGTTCCAAGTGACTGCCATATTGCGGATTACAAATACCATTCATCAAGTGCACCACCGAAAGTTTGCATGCAAAGAAATACCTAGGGGAAAGACTGAGATTTCTTGTATGTCAGGCCTGACTCGGGAGGGGTGGTAGAGGATTGTTTAATGCGCCATAGGGCGCGTACACCACAATAGCTGCGCGCGGTGGGTTACCGTGTGGGGCCATTGTTGTGTGCTACACTTATTGCTGCAGGGCTCTGTGAGCAAGTTGTATGTGTTCTGTTCTGCTTATGCCCATTTGATGAAAATAAAATTGTTCTATTTAACCTTTCACATCAGTGTGTTGTCTTACTGCAAGGAGGTTACACCTTGCAATACTACTGTTTATGACAAGAGTTAACCCTAGACTAACTGTGCCAGAGTGGGTCGAGTAAGATTGCCGGGGGTTGGCGGTGCTGTACACAGGGCCCGAAATCAAACCAGCGGCTCTCTTAACTGGGGGTAGCGCTACACTTGAAATGTAAAAAATTGCTTGGAAGTAGTTTTTTTGGTAGAAGAGACATGCAAAGTATCTTCTGCCTAAAAGCGCCTACTTTGTTCTTCTAGCAATTTTTTATTTTGTAGGCACAATGCATGGTACATGCTTCATGCAGTGTATACTCTGGATTAATCTTGCCACTTGTAAATATGCTGAGAATGGAGCCAGAGGCCGAGGACAAAGTAACTTCTGCAACAATGCACAACCCAGCAAAAGCAGCAGAGAAGATGGAGGCAGTGGGGGACAGAGCGGTGACTGTGGACCTGGACATGCCAGCACTGGAGGAGGGCACTCTATTAGGTAAGTGTGCCAGAATAGGCATGTATGCTGCACACACATTATGGCAAAAGCTCAGGGTAAGGAATCTTTCAAGCAAAAGGTTGGGCTAGTACTGCTCAGAAGGTTGGGGGTAAAAGGGTAACAAAAGTTTGCTTGACTATTTTCTCACCCTTCAAGTTTTACTTAAATATATGAGCTTTAGCGTTTGGTTTACATATATTTTTTAACCACTTGCCGACCAGCCACCGTCATTATACTGCAGTAGGTTGGCTCTATTACACGAATCGCCGTAGCTATACGTCGGTCCGTGCAATAGATACAGTGGGCAAGCGCGCACGCTCCCGTGGCACGGCGCCAGAGCCGATGCACGTGACCGGTGGCCGCGATGTCCGCCGGCCACCCGTGATCACTCCACAGAGAGCCAGAACAGGGACATGTCAGTGTAAACAAACAGATCCCTGACAGGGGAGTAGAGAGAGAGAGAGAGAGATCGTCTATTCCTAGTGATCAGGAACAGCGATTTCTCTCCTCTTCCCGTCAGTACACTCCCCCCCACAGTTATAAACGCCTCCCAAGGAACATATTTAACCCCTTGATTGCCACATAGTGTTAACCCCTTCCCTGCCAGTGTCATTTATACAGCAATCGTGCATTTTTATAGCACTGATTGCTGCATGAATGTCACTGGTCCCAAAAAAGTGTCAAAAGTGTCCGATCTGTTTGCCACAATGTTGCAGTCCCGCTAAAAATCGCTGATCACTGCCATTACTAGTAAAAAAATATGAATAATAAAAATGTCATAAATCTATCCCCTATTTAGTAGACGCTATTACTTTTGCTCAAACCAATCAATATACGCTTATTGCAATTCTTTTTACCAAAAATATGTAGAATACATATTCGCCTAAACTGAGGAAGAAATAATTTTTTTCATATTTTTTGGGGGGGATATTTATTATATCAAAAAGTAAAAAATATATTAAGGTCTAGAGTTTTTGTGGTCTGACTATGGGTAGACTCCCAATATGACGCACCTCATCCCAAAATTTGATTAAGAAAAGGAAAAAAGGAAACGGGACTATAACGGTGCTATTAAATTAATATCAAACACAATGGAAAACCAATTGGTAAAAATATATACAATAATTTTATTTATTGAATTATACACAATTGATAAAAAATTTGAGCAATATCACTGAATCAATTTGCGGTAGGGTGATTCCAAGGTGGTGGTTGCATCAGTTGTAGGTTGAGAAGATCATACGTAGTCCCCCCAAACCAATTGGTTTTCCATTGTGTTTGATATTAATTTAAAAGCACCGTTATAGTCCCGTTTCCTTTTTTACTTTTCTTAAAAAATATATAATTTTTTTCAAAATTGTCACTCTTTTTTTGTTTATAGCGCAAAAAATAAAAATCGCAGGGGTGATCAAATACCACCAAAAGAAAGATCTATTTGTAGGAAAAAAGAACATCCTTTTTTTTTTTGGGGTACAACATTGCACAGCCATGCAATTATCAGTTAAAGCGACGCAGTGCCGTATCGGAAAAAATGGTCTGGTCATTAAGTGGGTAAATCCTTCCGGTCCTTAAGTGGTTAATGAACCGCTTTTTAATCCTAATAAGCTCCTAATTAACATCTTCTCTCTTTTTACCTTATCTTACTTTTATTTTATTGTAATCACTTTTTGGTGCTTGTGTGGAGAATACTGTGTGAAAATGACTAATACTGTGTGATTGTATTTCTTTCTTCTTACATAAATTTTGTAGAGTTTTGAAACGAAACAGAATAAAAATTTAACTTTATTTCAATTGCAAATAATACCATGATGTTTTGTACTACCAATAACCTCTAAAAAAAAATATATATTGTGAGGGTGCGACTTTGTGCGACCTTCAAGAGGGTTGGTTATTGCCACATTTGGTAAAGAAAGACACGCTGATGGAACAGCTGTGTCTTGGGCTATTTAGTTCAGAGGTAATTATGGATCAGGGCTCCACCCAACAGAGAGGAAGTCTGTGTGCATGAGAGCCAGGTGGGCTCTCTTCCTCTGAAGTGGAGTCAAAGGCGGTGCATGTCTGCAGGAGGCAGACATCGTTGGTGATATAGCAACAAAGGTTCTGACCAGGAGAAGCTAGGAGAAAGCTGAAACTCTTGGACACGGTTTGGGTCTGAGGAACAGACCGTCAGGCCTAGGCTAAAGGCCTGGATCGCTAGAAGGTAAAGCTACGAGGCTACTGTTAGTATGAAAGATACAGGAATGGTGGAACCCCCCTGTGAATATTACAGATGTGTTTGAACTTTCGTGCTTTTAAATAAAAATGGGCTACCATGCCCTTAAACAGAGTTGCTGACTGGCTTGCTTCACTGAAAAATGCATCTACTACGAGAGCTAACAACCCCCAATCTTACTATATATATATATATATATATATATATATATATGTATATGTATATATTGAATTTTTTTCTAAATATGAAGAAAAAATATTCTTAGGCAATACTACACACTACTACTAAACATTTCACTTTGGTACCTTATCGTAAATATTGACAAAGGTACTAATAAATCAGTAGGTTGTAGCTGTGATATAAAAATGTTTCTGGCCAAAAAATGGTAAACAATCATTAGTCCTGAAGTAGTTAAAAAGACAATTTTCCAAATAAATTACTTTTCATTATTTAATTTCTCATCTCTTGCTTATATATAATGGGAAAGTTTTACGTTGAGAATCTCTTTGTCATTAGAAGAATTTAACATAGAAGCACAAGGCACTGTATTGATTTAAGATGGTGTCCGAGCGTAGGAACCAGGGACCTCTCTATGATTCTGATTGGAACCATAATTTAAAATATAATAGGAGGTTTGTGAAGCCATTTGCTTTTTCAGGTTAATGGGCTTTTGTTGAACAGTGTAGGGAAAAAGATAACTCTTCCAGGCAGTTTTAAGAAGTTTAAAAGGTTTTCTAATCATAGGCTTCCATTGAATTATTACGGTTGGTTAATTAGCTGGGGATGTGTCATTGTTTGAGAGGGAGAGGTGGGACCAGGAGATGAGCTGCTTTACAGAACATGGCAAAGATTTCACAATGGAATTATCTCAGGAATGATGAGGGCGAACTAACTAAAGATAAATGGATATTAATGTGTGGCAAGCTTTGATTTACACTTATAATGGAAATCTAAACCATGTGAAGATTCTCAGCTGTACAATAATGGCATTCAAAATTTTCCATTTATCATGTAAATCTATTTCCAGAATCATGAAATATTGCACAGCGCCTTCCAGAGGTAAATGCATAACAATTTTTTATCAGAATATTTTACTCCTATTTAAAGTCAGTACTATAACATAGTATAACTAACAGAACAAACTTTAATATATGTTACTTAAATTTGAATCTCTACAAGTTGTTATAACAGTGCAGTCCCATGTCTCAAAGATAAGTGTGTGTTTGCATTCACTTATATCCCTCTTTCTGCCAGAGCAGAGCTGTCAACCCAATGTCAGGCTGTAGGGCCCATCATAGAGGCTCACCTGTCTAATAAGAGACTCATAACTGACACTGAGATCAAGTGGCTGGAGAAGGGTAAAACTGCTGATTAGCAAAACTTTTAGGGCTTGTATTCATTGCCCTTTTTTCATATCGAACAGGTTTTGCATTCCCAGGTCAATGGGGAAGCAAAACTCACTGGAAGCAGGTTACTGCAGGTCAGAAGGAAGTCATCTGTATGTCAAACGTACCTACCAATTACTTTCCAGAAACAGATCTCAGAAATATCTCAAATTGAAAAGCAAGGAAAACCTTAACTCTACTGCTTACTATAGAAGTCCATAGACTGGAGTCGGTGCTCTAGCCAGGGCATTGAACTCCTACAGATGAGTAATCCTATTTAGAAAGGCTGGCGACTCGGCATGCTCTTGAATAAAAGTACTTTATTTGCTACATAGGTACAGGGTAACTCCTGACACATTTCAGCTATCGAGCCTTCATTTTCATCCTTTTAATGAAGACTCTATAGCCAAAATGCATCAGTTTACCCTGTACCTGTACTTATGTAGCAAATAAAGTAGTTTTATTCAAGAGCACGCTGAGTCGCCAGCCTTTCTGATTAGAAAAATATCTAAAGTTTTATGTAAAACTCATGCCATTAACACAAGCCCAAAGTAAGTTGACCCAGGCCCTTAGCCCTGGTTCACACTGGTGTGGTTTTGAAATCGCGCTACTTCAGTGCAATTTCAAAGTTGCACATCTGTGCGATTTGCCTTGGCGATTTCATTGCGGCTTGCGACTTCATTTAACAGAAGTCTATGCAAGACGCAATGAAATCATAAAAAGTATTACAGAAAAAAAAATCATAATGGCTGTGATATGAGTCGTGACGATATGAACAGTTCCATTGCCGGCAATGGGGTGCGACTTCTCATGCAATTTGGAACTGTCAAATCACATGACAAGTCACAACGGTGTGAACGAGGGCTAAATGAGACTGATCTCAGGTAAGAGATAGGATGACCTTACTGCCTGACAAGGAGAAAACAAGTACAGTGGGTTCACTCTTTGTTATATTGCAGCCATTTGCTAAAACCATTTAAGTTAATTTTTTTCCTCATTAATATACACACAGCACCCCATATTGACAGAAAAACACTGAATTGTTGACATTTTTGCAGATTTATTAAAAAAGAAAAACTGAAATATCACATGGTCCTAAGTATTCAGACCCTTTGCTGTGACACTCCATATATTTAACTCAGGTGCTGTCCATTTCTTCTGATCATTCTTGAGATGGTTCTACACCTTCATTTGAGTCCAGCTGTGTTTGATTATAATTATTGGACTTGATTAGGAAAGCCACACGCCTGTCTATATAAGACCTTACAGCTCACAGTGCATGTCAGAGCAAATGAGAATCGTGAGGTCAAAGGAACTGCCTGAAGAGCTCCTCAAAGACAGAATTGTGGCAAGGCACAGATCTGGCCAAGGTTACAAAAAAATTCTGCTGCACTTAAGGTTCCTAAGAGCACAGTGGCCTCCATAATCCTTAAATGGAAGACGTTTGGGACGACCCTTCCTAGAGCTGGCCGTCTGGCCAAACTGAGCTATCGGGGGAGAAGAGCCTTGGTGAGAGAGGTAAAGAAGAACCCAAAGATCACTGTAGCTGAGCTCCAAAGATGCAGTCGGGAGATGGGAGAAAGTTGTGGAAAGTCAACCATCACTGCAGCCCTCCACCAGTCGGGGCTTTATGGCAGAGTGGCCCGACGGAAGCCTCTCAGTGCAAGACACATGAAATCCTGCATTGAGATTGCTAAAAAAACACCTTAAGGACTTCAAGATGGTGAGAAATAAGATTCTCTGGTCTGATGAGACCAAGATAGAACTTTTTGGCCTTAATTCTAAGCGGTGTGTGTGGAGAAAACCAGGCACTGCTCATCACCTGTCCAATACAGTCCCAACAGTGAAGCAAGGTGGTGGCAGCATCATGCTGTGGGGGTGTGTTTCAGCTGCAGGGACAGAACGACTGGTTGCAATCGAGGGAAAGATGAATGCGGCCAAGTACAGGGATATCCTGGTTGAAAACCTTCTCCAGAGTGTTCAGAACCTCAGACTGGGCAGAAGGTTTACCTTCCAACAAGACAATGACCCTAAGCACACAGCTAAAATAACGAAGGAGTGGCTTCACAACAACTCCGTGACTGTTCTTGAATGGCCCAGCCAGAGCCCTGACTTAAACCCAATTGAGCATCTCTGGAGAGACCTAAAAATGTCTGTCCACCAACGTTTACCATCCAACCTGACAGAACTGGAGAGGATCTGCAAGGAGGAATGGCAGAGGATCCCCAAATCCAGGTGTGAAAAACTTGTTGCATCTTTCCCAAAAATACTCATGGCTGTATTAGATCAAAAGGGTGCTTCTACTAAATACTGAGCAAAGGGTCTGAATACTTAGGACCATGTGATATTTCAGTTTTTCTTTTTTAATAAATCTGCAAAAATCTCAACAATTCTGTGTTTTTCTGTCAATATGGGGTGCTGTGTGCACATTAATGAGGAAAAAAATGAACTTAAATGATTTTAGCAAATCACTGCAATATAACAAAGAGTGAAAAATTTAAGTTGTCTGATTACTTTCCGTACCCACTGTATATAATAACAAAACGAAAAAAAAATGTTTGAGAGATCAGGCTGAACTATTGTAACAATTATATAATTTAAAAAATTAGGATTGTTTAAAAGGTGTGACTTCAAGTGCTATACTTGTTTAAAGCAAGAAGGGAAAGTTCCAAATATGGTATATTAATGATCCCTTGTACTGTGCATCTTTGTTAAATTGCCCACATTGGACTACATGCAACAATAAATGTGAAAATTATGGGCATTATGAGATCTGACCATCATTTATCACTGCTACTCACTAGAACAGTCACTCTGTACAGTATGTCATATACACATGACAGTTGCATCTGACACATGCATAGTGAAATGTCAATGATCAAAAACCGCTTACTTGCTGAAAAGTCTTTTTGGAATAAATGTTCCATATCTTGCTAAATGCCCTATGAGCTATGTGACTTGAATCACAAATGGCACCTTGGACAGACCACCCATACAGTCAATATGACATACCTAAACTATAAGAATGACTGAGTGACAGCAGAAGCAACTGTATGAAAACCACCTAGTGACCAGATATTCTTCCTCGCCTGTTTGATATACAACTGGATATTGCATGGCAATACATTGATTCATTGATGTAATTCAATTACATCTTATACAGGTGAAACTCGAAAAATTTGAATATCGTGCAGGACTTGGCACCTGCCCACACAGCCAAAAGCACCAAAACCTGGTTCAATGACCGTGGGATTACTGTGCTTGATTGGCCAGCAAACTTGCCTGACCTGTTGCATTGCCAAGAGAAAGATGAGACATTAGACCGAACAATGCAGAAGAGCTGAAGGCCGCTATTGAAGCATCCTGGTCTTCCATAACACCTCAGCAGTGCCGCAGGCTGATAGCGTCCATGCCATGCCACATTGAGGCAGTAATTGCTGCAAAAGGGGCCCAAACCAAGTACTGAGTACATATGCATGCTTATACTTTTCAGAGGTCCGATATTGTTCTATGTACAATCCTTGTTTTATTGATTGCATGTAATATTTTAATTTTCTGAGATTGTGGATTTGGGGTTTTCATGAGCTGTAATCCATAATCATCACAATTATGACAAATCTATCTCGTATATTAGTTTCACCTTTTAAGTTGCATTAGTGAAATAAATGAATTTTTGCACGATATTCAAATTTTTCGAGTTTCACCTGTAAGCTGGAGTTGGAAGATTCCAATATTCAGAGTCATTACTATATACAAAGTTTAAATAAGTGACTAGGACACCTGCAAGCAGGGTTGATTAAAAAAAATTGCTGCAGCACATTGCAAGGATCAACAGGTGTAAGAAGCAGGCTAGCCTTGCTACATGCTATTGTTATACTAGTTTAGAGGTGGGAGAAGAGTGACATGGTGGATCTGTTCTGTTGCAAACAATTCGTTTTTTTAGTTTTTTTTTCAAACAGCAAAGTACACAATTTACCCTTAGCTATCCAATCTAATTTATCACCCAAAATCTCAATTCAACCCCTGAAACATAACTACTAACCTGAATCAAGCTCTTGATTTAACCCTTTAACTCTAAACCTTAAAGCGGAGCTCCACCCTAAAGTGGAACTTCCGCTGATCGGAACCCTCCCCCCCTCCAGTGTCACAATTGAAACCTTTCAGGGGGGAGGGGGTGCAGATACCTGTCTAAGACAGGTATTTGCACCCACTTCCGGGAGTCCTCTCTGCGGGAAATCTGCGGGAAGCACGTCACTTCCCGCAGATTCCCCGTAGTGTTCTGTGAGACACTCGGCTCCCAGAACACAGGGGACCATTCAGAACGGCGCAGCGCGACTCGCGCATGCGCCGTAGGGAACCGGGCATGAAGCCGCAAGGCTTCATTTCCTGGTTCCCTCACGAGGATGGCGGTGGGGGCAGCAGAGTGACAAACGATTGCTCGTCCTCTGCTGCGGACGTCGCTGGACTCCAGTACAGGTAAGTGTCCATATATTAAAAGTCAGCAGCTGCTGTATTTGCAGCTGCTGGCTTCTAATATTAATTTTTTTTCCGCGGCACCTCCGCTTTAAGACTCGTACACACGTACAAGACTCGTACACACGGACAGTTTTTGCGTGTGTACGAGGCTTTCAGGTTTCTCAACGGGAAATCTGCCCAGAATCTCGACGAGAAAAATAGAGATCCTGCTCTCTATTTTCTTGTCGGGATTCTTGTCGGCCTGTTTCCCGACTAGAAACCCGAGCGTGTGTATACTTACCTGCCTCCATGGAAACCCGCGCATGCTCAAAATGACTTTGACGCATGCACGGTAGCTTCCAAGGCATAGGTAGGGTGAAGCAAGATGGCGGTGACGGCATCAAATGTGACAAAAGCATGCTCGTCGTAGTCTATGACGTCACCACGTTCGTGCCATTCAAAAGAACAGCGGTTCTTTTGAATCGTACGTGTGTACACTTGGCCGGCACAAGATTCTTGTCAAGAATCTCGTCAGGAAAATTACAGTTTTTTTCCTGACGAGATTCTCGGCCGTGTGTACTAGGCTTCAGCCTTAGGGCTGGATTCACACTGCTACATAATGTGTCTTGCTGAGGCGGCCCATTCATTTGAATGTGCTGCTTAACATTCCAAAATCTACCAAAAATGCATCAGAAAATGTGCATGCACTATGTTTTGTGCACCACAACACATGCATTGCAGTGGGGTAATATCAGTAATAGCAGTCTGCAAAAATAGTTTTGCTACTTTGCCATTCTTTACTGAATAAAGCATTGTGTGTGAAATCAGATATGCTGCCAATAATAAGAGGCTAAGAAGAAAAATGTATTTTCCAATAAGTGGACTTAATCTGGAAAAGTATCATAGGAAGATACTTTGCAGAACCTGCCTTTGGCAAGACACAAAGCAATATATAGGTATTTAAACTGTACCTTTGCTGTACATGCTTGCCCTAAATTCAGTTTTAACAACTGTTTGCCATTAATAAAACCACATCAACAATCACTCTCATTGCAAAAGAACTTTGGCAATCCTAGAGGTCTAGATACCCAAGTATCTGTATCTGTATTTATCCAAGTATATGGTTGGTAGCCCAATTGGTCCCTAATTTTTGAAAAGTAGAGTCACATTATAATTAGATATGACCCTGAGGCCCGGTTAACACCTATGCGAATTGGTTGTGGCTTTCACCACATCCAATTCGCATAACATTATAAAATACATTGATTCCAATGAGGCTGGTTCACATATGTGCGATGCATTTGCACTGCGCATTGCCGTAAAAACGTGTGCGTTCTTTAGGCATTGCGGTGCGGCTCAGGTGCGAATTCAGGCCCATTATGTCCTATGGGCACGCATCTGATTCGCACATGTGTTGCGTTCTGAACAGGGATCTTGAGGGGGAACTCCACGGCAAATTTAAAAAAAAAAAACGGCATGGGTTCCCCTCCAAGAGCATACCAGGCCCTTAGGTCTGGTATGGACTTTAACGGGAACCCCTACGCTGAAAAAAAAGGCGTGGGGGTCCCCCCAAAGTCCATAGCAGACCCTTATCCAAACATGCAACCTGGCAGGCCGCAGGAAAAGAGGGGGGACGAGAGAGCGGCCCCCCTCCCTCCTGAACCATACCAGGCCGCATGCCCTCAACATGGGGGGGTGGGTGCTTCGGGGCAGGAGGTGCACTGCGGCCCCCCCACCCCAAAGCACCCTGCCCCCATGTTGATGAGGACAGGGCCTCTTCCCGACAACCCTGGCCGTTGGTTGTCGGGGTATGCGGGCGGGGGGCTTATCGGAATCCAGGAGCCCCCTTTAATAAGGGGGCCCCCAGATCCCGGCCCCCCACCCTATGTGAATGAGTATGGGGTATATCGTACCCCTACCCATTCACCTGGTGGAAAAAAATGGCACTAAAAACACTACACAGGTTTTTTAAGTCATTTATTAGTCAGCTCCAGGGGTCTGCTTCCAATTTCGGGGGTCTCCGGTGTCGTCTCCGCCGCGCTCTCCGGTTCTTCTCTCGCTCTCCGGTTCTTTCTTCCTTCTGCCGGTCTTCTTCGTCGCCTTCTTCCCTCTTCTCTCCTGGAGATGTTGACTCGTCGCTCTCTCCGGCTGTAATGCCGTATGAGCGGAGTGCATTCACTTTTATAGGCATGGGCGTGGTCACTGAGTGATGACACCCAGTGACCCCACCCCATATGACGTCACAGTCCCGGGGAATGATGGGACTGTGACGTCATATGGGGGTGGGGTCACTGGATGTCATCACCCGGTGACCACGCCCATGCCTATAAAAGTGAATGCACTCCGCTCATACGGCATTACAGCCAGAGAGAGCGACGAGTCAACATCTCCAGGCGACGAAGAAGACCGGGTCCCGCTAGCAAAAGAGCTGGAAGAAGATAGCGGAGGCCCGGCAGAAGGAAGAGCGAGAGAAGAACCGGAGAGCGCGGCGGAGATGACACCGGAGACCCCCGAAGTCGGAAGAAGGCCCTGTCCTCATCAACATGGGGGCAGGGTGCTTTAGGGTGGGGGGGCCGCAGTGCGCCCACCTGCCCCGAAGCACCCACCCCCCCTGTTGAGGGCATGTGGCCTGGTACGGTTCAGGAGGGACTCTTTTCCTGCGGCCTGCCAGGTTGCGTGTTCGGATAAGGGTCTGCTATGGACTTTGGGGGGACCCCCACGCCGGTCTTTTGGGCGTATGGGTTCCCGTTAAAGTCCATACCAGACCTAAGGGCCTGATATGCTCCTGGAGGGGAACCCATGCTGGTTTTTTATTTAAAATTTGGCGTGGAGTTCCCCCTCATGATAACAGCGGCGAGACTTCCCAGGTCAGCAAGTCCGCAGCTAAAAACACAATGGAACCGCTGAACGACTGATTGCGAACTTGGCAAAGACTCCAAGCTCAAAAACGCAATGCATAGGTGTGAACCCGGCCTGAAGTTTATTTAAGCCAATTATTTGTTTCATTTTGGATAAATATTAGACCTGTCGGTTTAAATTTGCTGTCTGTGTCCCCACTGGGTGAATTTACACTTTCTTTTTGTCCTGGTGACCATTGCCATTGAAGCTGAATGTGCGGGAAATCCGAAATTTTGGAACAGAAATAGAGGGTAGGTCCCTTAAGGGTACACTTGTTGCACAGAAATCTGTCTAAGAGAGGATCACCCTCATTTTGGAGAAGTTTCTTCTCATATCCTAATGAGTCTAAAGGACAGTAAGTAAAGGGAAATCTCCCAAATGGGTCAATGACAGCAACATTAAAAAAATTTACAAGGATTTAACCCATTCATACTTTTCCAAAAGTATATAAAGAACTTTTTGGCTTTGGATATACTTTCTGCAAATTTCATTTAAAAACCATGTTCAGGTATTTGTTTGATCAAGAAACAATGGCAAACTGTCAACTAGGGTACCTGGAAAAACAGATATGCAGGCAACTAGGAAGCTACCATGAAAAGGAATGGTAAAAAAAACAGTGTAGAAGAAGGAAGGTCCCTTAATTCTTGTTCCAATTTATGAGAGATCCCCCAGCCTCTGGCAAATGTAATTGCAGCACTAAAGATATCTGCATTTTCCTTCTGAAAACTGTAACACTGAGCTCATATCTCATACCAAAACTTGAACTTGATGTATCTAAACATTTATTAAATAAAGGGACTCGGTATGGATCTAAGTACACTATAAAATACATCCCTACTTGATATATAATTATTGTAGCAATGTTACATTCACCTCTAGCACTAAATTCTGTTCATGAAGCTCATGCACTCAGAAATATGATTGCAGAAAAGCATTAGTATTAGGATTATGTGCACTCAGTACTGGTGACAAATCCATCAAACTGTCTGCCGAATCCTATCATTGTCGCTGGAATCATCAATCTCAGCTTTCAATCATTAGTGTGTTTAATGTTACCGCATGTTCAACGTTTAGCCACATTATATTACAGACTTATGTAAGGTCAAATAAAATTAGAGAGAGCACATTATGATGTAAGAGTGTCATATGAATAATTGATGCTTGGTAGAAATACAAATACACAGCACCATGCCCCCGATATTCAGGAAGAAGTTATTATTCCTACTATATACAATTAAAAGGCATTCAAAGGGACCTGTCAGGATAGACATCGGAGAGATGCCATTGTTGGCTTGTTTTCAAACATTTTTGCTCTGAGACTGTTATCATTATCCTTTCTTCGCTATTTAGGGAATCACAAACCTGAACAAGCATGACAAGTTTGTTTTAGGTCAGTGACTCACAAAAAACTGAAGCAAGGATTAGGATGATAACCTTAGAACATGCACTTTTTTCAACAAGTCAGTGGTTGTAATCTGTTATAAAATTGCATTTGTGCCATTCTTCCAGGGATATTCATATATACTATTGATTATTTGTGGGGATGAGCCGAACACCCTCCGGTTTGGTTCGAACCGGAACCTGCAAACGGACCGAAAGTTTGCGCAAACTTTAGAACCCTATTAAATGGACTCGAACATTCGAAATCAAAAGTGCTAATTATAACGGCTAATATGCAAGTTATTGTCCTAAAAAGGGTTTGGGGAACCGGGTCCTGCCCCAGGGGACATGTATCAATGCAAAAATAAGTTTTAAAAACTGATTTTTTTTCGGGATTTTAATGATGCATAAAGTGAAAAAAAAAAAGTGAAATATTCCTTTAAATATCGTACCTGGGGGGGGGGGGGGGGTGGGTGTCTATAGTATGCCTGTGAAGTGGCACGTGTTTCTCGTGTTTAGAACTGTCCTTGCACAAAATGACATTTCTAAAGGAAAAAAAGTAATTTAAAACTGTTTGCGACTTTAATGTAATGTCTGGTCCTGGCAAGACCCCCCCCCCCCCAGCCCACTACCAGCCCCTTTGGGTCTTGTATGGATATTAAGGGGAACCCCGCACCCAAATAAAAAAAAGGCCCTATATACTCTGAACAGCAGTATACAGGCGGTGCAAACAAGACAGGGACTGTAGGTTTGTTCTTAAGTAGAATCTGTTTGTAATTTGGAACAGGTACATTTTTAAAGTGTAGGTCCAGCCAAAAAATATATTTTTAAGCTTTTTGGAAAACATAGGGAAGGGTTATCACCCCTGTAACATTTGTTTTGCTGTCTGTGCACCTGTTAAGAACATTTCACCTCACTTTCCGTCCCAATGACAAATGTTTTTTGAAAATGTGGGGTTTTTATTGAAACAAGGATTGGTGATTAAGCATCAGTGGAGAGGAGAAACGTCTTTCCCATATTAACTCTTACAGGAGAGAATTTCCCTTCCTAGAGGTAGATTTCCTCTTACTTCCTGTTGTCTCCTTCCGTTTGCAAGTAGGAGTCGTTTGTAAGTTGGATGTTTGAAAGTAGGGGCCTGCCGTATATACTCTGCAGAAATTTGGCCCTTAGGTATTGGTGTTGCCACAACACTGTAAGCCCTCACAGTTACTCTTGAGGGGCGCTGGAACGCCCTGCTGTGAACTATTATATCAAGAATTGTAATTACATGATATTGTTGAACAGTGGTAGGAAAAATTGGGCCTTTGGTAGTGGTGGTGGTGCTGGTGCCACAACACTGTAAGTCCTCAGTTACTCTTGGTGGGCACAAGAATGGGCCCAACTGTGAAATATTAGATCAAGAATTGTAATCACATGCCCCTAATTACATGATATTGTTGAACAGGGGCAGAAAAATTGGGCCTTTGGTGGTGGTGGTGGTGTTGCCACAACACTGTAAGCCCTCATGCCGCGTACACACGATCATTTTTCCCGTCGGGAAAAATTACATTTTTTTTTTAACAAGAAAAACGACCGTGTGTGGGCTTTTTGTCATTTTTCCCGACGGGAAAAACGGCATTAATCGCGACGAGAAAAATTAGAACATGCTCTAATTTTTCTCGTTGTGATTCCCGTCGTTTTTTTCCGCTGCAGTTTTCCCATAGGGAAACACTGCCACGGAGCCCACACACGGTCGTTTTCTCGACCAAAAAAAAAATGTCGGGAAAAACGGACGTGTGTAGGGAACCAAGCCGTTCCCTCGTTTTTGCCGTCGATTTTCTCGACGTTGTTTTCACCGTCGAGAAAATTGATCGTGTGTACGCGGCATTACAGTTACTCTTGGTGGGCGCAGGAATGGGCCCTGCTGTGAATTATTTGATCAAGAATTGTAATTACATGCCCCTGTTGAACAGGGGTCGAAAAATTGGGCCTTAGGCACTGGTGCTGGTGCCACAAAACTGCAACCCCTCACATATACTGTAGTTGGAGCACAGCAATGAGCCCTGCTGCAAAGCATTGCATCAAAAATTGTAATTACACGCCCCTGTTAAACAGTGGCTGAAAGATTGGGCCTTAGCCACTGGTGGCGGTACCCAGAACCAAAAATGTTCTTACAAGCTATCCACATGATCATTGAGGAGGAAGAGGATAGTCACTCAGCATAACAGGATAGTCACTCAGCATCAGCATAGGCAGTCTTGAAGGGATCTGACATTTAAAAAAAAAATATTCGGTTACATCAGCATCAGGTGCTTGGTAGCTGGTGGTGATCCAAGACTGATTCATTTTTATGAAGGTCAGTCGATCGACCGAGTCGGTGGACAGGCGCACCCTGTGATCGGTTACAAAGCCTCCAGCAGCACAGAATGTGCGTTCTGAAAGAACGCTGGATGCAGGACAGACCAGTAGCTCAATTGCATACTGTGCAAGCTCTGGCCAGTGATCCATCCTCAAGGCCCAGTAACCCAGAGGATTTTCGGTGGGAAAGGTGTCCAAGTCTGATCTTGCCCCTAGGTATTCCTGCACCATGTAAACCAGACGCTGGCGATGGTTGCTGGAACCGATCATACCTTGGGGCTGCGTACTAAAAAATTGTCTGAACGCATCGGTCAGATGGCCTCCTTCTGTGACTGACAGAAGCCTCAGCAACACGTTGTCCAGGACCAGGAATTTGTAACCTCCCAGTCTCTGGGAACGTGTTGCACAGACCTTTCTGCAAGGCCTTCCGAAGATGCTTCATCATGCTCCCTCTGCAACGGCAAGATAAGGTCTGCAACCTTGCCCTTGTAACATGGATCAAGGAGGGTTGCCAGCCAGTAATGATCCCTCTCCTTGATCGCACGAATATGAGGATCCCTCCGCAGGCTTTGCAGGATCAGGGAGGCCATGCAGCGTAGGTTTGCTGAGGCATTTGGTCCGGAGTCCTCTGGGTCACTCAGGACGACATGACCTGCAGCCACCTCCTCCCAGCCACGTACAAGTCCATGGGTGTCTTGGGACTGTAATTGATCCCTTGAAGACTGCTGCTGATGCTGAGTGCTAGGCTCCACCTCCATGCTGACACAATCCTCCTCCTTCTCCTCCTCCTCTTCCTGTGTGATAGCCAGGCCAGCAGGAACACTGTCTGGATAAAGGGGGCCTTGAGAGGTAAGGAAGTCCTCCTCCTGCCTCTGTTCTGCCTCAAGTGCCCTGTCCATTATTCCACGCAGCGTGTGCTCCAACAGGTGGACAAGAGGGACAGTGTCACTGATGCATGCACTGTCACTGCTCACCATCCTCGTGGCCTCCTCAAATGGTGCCAGGACAGTGCATGCATCCCTGATCATGGCCCACTGGCGTGGGGAAAAAAATACAAGCTCCCCTGACCATGTCCTGGTGCCATATGGCAACAGATACTCATTGATGGCCCTCTGCTGCGTGTGCAGCCGCTGCAGCATGGCCAACGTAGAGTTCCACCTGGTGAGCATGTCACAGATTAGGCGGTTCTTGGGCAGGTTGGATTCCTTTTGCAGGTCACCCAGCCGAGCACTGGCATTATATGACTGGCGGAAATGCCCACAGAGTTTCCTGGCCTGCTTGAGGACCTCCTGTAAGCCTGGGTACCTGCCCAAGAACCGCTGCACCACCAAGTTAAGGACGTGAGCCAAACAGGGCACATGGGTCAGTTGTCCTTGTCGGAGGGCGGAGAGGAGTTTGGTGCCATTGTCGCAAACCACCTTTCCTGGCTTAAGCTGGCATGGCGTCAACCACCTCTGAGCCTGCCCCTGCAGAGCTGACAGAATCTCTGCCCCAGTGTGGCTCCTGTCCCCCAAGCACACCAGCTCAAGCACCGCATGGCATCATTTTGCCTGCGTACTTGCATAGCCCATTGAACGCCTACGGAGCACCGCTGGTTCCGAGGACAAAGCACAGGTAGAGGCCTTGGAGGAAGAAGAAGAGGGGGTGGAGGAGAGAGGTGTGTCAGAATCACCAGTAGTAACATTTTGGAGGCGTGGTGGCGGAACAACCTCCAACACTACTGCACCTTGTCCTGCATCCTTCCCAGCTGCCAGCAGAGTCATCCAATGCGCCATGAAAGATAGGTAACGTCCCTGTCCATGCCTGCTGGACCATGAGTCAGCGGTAATATGCACCTTACCGCCCTGTCCAGCGAGGTCAAGACATTGCCTTCCACATGCCGGTAGAGAGCCGGAATCTCCTTCTGTGAGAAAAAGTGGCGTTTGGGAACCTGCCACTGAGGAACCGCACATTCCACAAACTCACGGAAGGGGGCAGAGTCTACCAACTGAAAAGGCAGCAGTTGAAGTGCTCGAAATTTAGCCAAGCTAGCATTCATATGCTGGGCATGTGGATGGCTGGGAGCGAACTTATTTTGGCGCTGCATCAGCTGGGGCAGGGAAATTTGGTGCAATCTGACGTACCAATAGCAGATTGCCCGCAAATACTAGGCTGTGACACACCTAATTCTACACCTTCATTCCTCTCAGTGCAGGTTTCAGAGAGGACTGAAGGTATAGTGGGGTTGGAGATCCCAGCTGATAAGGAGCAAAGAGAGGTCCGCTTTGTTCTTTGGTGTGGGTCTTTTAGGTAGGCTTGCCAACGAACTGCATGGCAGGTCGACATATGTCTGGTCAAACATGTGGTGCCCAAGCGGCTGATGTTTTGGCCATGCGAGATACGCCTGAGACATATGTTGCAAATGGCAATGGTGCGATCTGCTGCACACATCTGAAAAAAGGCCCACACCAAAGAACTTTTGGAATAACGTGCAAAGACAGCAGCGCCCTGTACATGCGGAGCTCTGCAGTGTGATGCAGTCAGTGTGCTGCCCTTAAGCTGGCCCCTGGAGGGCATCCTGCCTCATTGGAGATGTGCTTCCTCCTCCTCCTCCTCCTCCTCTCTCCTATCAGGCACCTACGTGGAGTCAGTGACCTCATCATCCCCTCCCTCCTCATCACTGGAGCAAATCTGGCAGTATGCTGCAGCTGGGGGAACATGACTGCCAGATAGCTGTCCTTGTTGGGCACCCCCTCTCTCTGGGCTCACGTTACTACCCCCTCTCTCTGGGCTCACGTTACTGCCTTCCTCTAGCTAGGTTCCATCATCGGAGCCTTCAAAACGCTGGGCATCCTCCTGGAGCATGTACCCAACACTGTGGTCAAACAGTTTGGGCGACTCCTTAGGAGGACATGGTAGGGCTAGGGAAGGAGTGACTGATGCCATTGAGCCGAGGGAAGAGGCCACTTTGGTAGCTGCTTTGCCAGACAAGTACCCTGAGCCTGGGTGAGAGAGGATGAGGAGTCTTGGGCATGTTGCCGACTCTACATGGCCAGCTGCCGAAAAGGACAAGCGTGTCCCACGGCCACGTGCTGATGAGGATGCACCGTGTCCACGACCAGCACTGTTGCCTCTAGACACAGAGCCTGCTTGCCCTCTTTTATTGCCTCGTGACTGTCTGCCTCTCATTGTTTGCCTTCCAGACATACTAATGGTCTGCGCTGAGATATAGCTGCAGAAAGGTGGGATGTATGTGTTGTGAGGGGGTTAGCTCGGTAGCGGGTGTGTGTGACCCCCTGGATGGGCTCCCCACACAAAAACAGGCCCAACAGACGGAGGTTGTGGTTTTCAAGATCAAAAGGTGCGGTTTATTTCTCTATTTACAGTGACAAAAACACAGCAAAGCAAAAAGAAACATAAACAAAATAAATCCTGGTCAGCTTGACCTCTGACTAAACATGCAGGTTTCCTAAACTAACAACTGGGATCAGCCTGGTGCTGTCCTAGTCCCTAAGTCCCTGGTTTAGTAAATGTCCAAACAAATAGCCACACAGGCTTTGTCTCACCGCACAGGGGTTCACTCTCCCTAGACAGTCCACACAGGTCTGGGTCCAGGCATGAGCAAACACCTAATGAAGCTGGGAGTTTTTATAGAGGCCTTAAACGAGCTGACAAGCTTCAGCTGGTCTCATCAACTCCCTGCCTGCATGACGCCCAGCACTCTCCCTAGAGGTATGAATCATCCATGAGCCCACTAGCCTCAGCTGGGCTTCATCAACTCTCTCCCTAGTTGTATAAGTCGGCATAAAGCCTGAATCTGGGAGAAATATACCTACCCCCCTGGATGCAACCAGGTGACTTTACCTTCCTGCTGTCACATACCCCCCCCTCTTGTTTTAACCTTGGGGTTGGAACACCAGCAATCAGGCATTCATGTACTCGAGACAAAGCATCCACATTCCCCATTTGAACGCCAGGGCGATGCTTTACTGTGAAGTTGAATTCCTGTAGGGCCAGGAACCACCTATTTACTCTTCTATTTGTCTCCTTGTTTTGAGCCATCCACTTTAACGGAGCGTGATCCGTAACCATGTCAAAGTGCCTACCTAGCAGATAGTACCGAAGGGAATCTAGAGCCCACTTCACCGCTAAACACTCCTTTTCAACCGTGGCGTAATTTACCTCATGGGACTTCAACTTCCTGCTGAGGTAAATGACTGGGTGCTCTTCCCCGTTCCAGACCTGGGACAATACTGCTCCTAACCCCACATCTGACGCATCACTTTGTACGACAAAGTCTTTAGAGAAGTCGGGTGAGTACAACACTGGCTGGCTACATAAGGCTTGTTTCAAGAATTGGAATGCTGCCTCAGCCTCGGGGGTCCATTTAATCATGACCGACCCTTTCCCTTTCGTCAGGTTGGTTAGGGGCACAGCCTTAGAAGCAAAGTGGGGAATGAAGCGCCGATAATAACCCGCGATTCCCAGAAAGGCTTGTACCTGCTTCTTGCTGTTGGGACGTGGCCAACTCTGGATGGCCTCGACTTTGTTGAGTTGGGGTTTTATTACTCCCCTGCCAATGGTGTACCCAAGATATTTGGCCTCCTCCTGCCCAATGGTACACTTCTTGGGGTTAGCCGTAAACCCCGCTTCCCGGATAGAGTCTAGGACTGCTTGCACTTTTGGCAGATGTGAGGCCCAATCTGTGCTATGGACAATTACGTCATCCAGGTAAGCCGCAGCATACTTCCGATGGGGCCTCAGTATCTGGTCCATTTTCCGCTGGAATGTGGCCGGCGCATTCTGTAACCCGAACGGCATTCTCTTATATTGGAACGCCCCGTCTGGGGTTACAAATGCGGTTTTCTCTTTGGCCGACTTGGCCAGGGGAATTTGCCAATACCCTTTTGTGAGGTCAAGAGTCGTCATGTATCGGGCTGTTCCCAGCCGGTCGATCAACTCATCTATACGTGGCATGGGGTAGGTGTCAAATTTTGTAACTTTGTTCAACTGACGAAAATCGTTACAAAATCGCCAGCTCCCATCCGGTTTAGGCACCAACACAATGGGACTAGACCAATCACTTTGGGACTCCTCTATCACCCCTAAGTTCAGCATTTTCTGTACTTCCTCCCGTATTGCCTCCCGTCGGGCCTCTGGGATCCGATAGGGTTTTAACTTCACCCTTTCACCGGGCGGGGTAATAATATCATGCTCTACCCCAGATGTTTGTCCCGGCAGCTCAGAGAACACCTCCTTGTTGCGAAGCACAAACTCCTTAACCTCCTGTTGTTGGGGTTGTGACAAGGTGGCTGCTATTCCAACCTCCGGAATCACGCAACCAGTTTGAGCTGGTGACCAAGTTTCTGCGACTAGGGACTCTCTATCCCTCCAGGCTTTCAACAGATTAACGTGATAGATCTGTTCGGGCTTTCGCCTTCCTGGTTGTCTGACCTTGTAATTCACTTCGCTCACTTTTTCCATTATCTCGTAGGGGCCTTGCCATTTGGCAAGGAATTTACTTTCAACCGTAGGGACAAGTACCAATATCCTATCCCCCGGGGAAAAGGTACGGGTCTTGGCTCCACGGTTGTACACTCTCTGCTGTGCCAACTGCGCTTGGGCCAAATGTTCCTTCACGATGGGCATTACCTGTGCAATTCGATCTTGCATCAGGGCGACATGCTCAATCACACTCCTGTGGGGAGAACTCTCACTTTCCCAAGTTTCCTTGGCAATATCCAACAGCCCTCTTGGGTGTCTCCCATACAGTAACTCAAAGGGGGAGAATCCCGTAGAGGATTGGGGCACCTCCCTAATAGCAAACATCAAATAAGGAAGTAGACAGTCCCAATCCTTTCCATCTCTATCCACCACTTTCTTCAACATTTGTTTTAGGGTTTTGTTGAATCTTTCAACCAGCCCATCGGTTTGGGGGTGATACACAGACGTACGCAATTGCGTCACTTTGAACAATTTACACAGCTCTTTCATAACCCGGGACATAAAGGGTGTACCTTGGTCCGTAAGCAGTTCTTTACAAATACCCACCTGGCTAAAAACAAGAGATAGCTCTTTGGCTATGGTTTTGGCCGAGGTATTTCGGAGAGGGATCGCTTCTGGATAACGGGTGGCATAGTCCATTATAACCAATATGTACTGGTGCCCCCTAGCGGACTTGATTATAGGACCTACCAAATCCATTGCGATCCTCTCAAACGGGACCTCAATGATGGGTAGAGGGACCAGCGGGCTACGGAAATGTGGCATCGGGGCCGACCTCTGACACACAGGGCAGGAGGAACAATAATTTTCTATGTCCTTCATCACCCCAGGCCAATAGAATCTCTGTAATACCCTCTCTCGGGTTTTCTCTGTCCCCAGATGACCTCCAAGAATGTGCCCATGGGCCAACTCCAACACCAACTTCCTGTAAGGTTTGGGCACCACAAGCTGCTCAACGGTTTCTTCTGCCCTTTTTGCCACCCGATACAGTAGGTCCTTCTCTACGCTGAAGTATGGGTAAGTGCAGGTATTATCTGGGTTCACTAACTCGCCATCTATTTCCACTACGTTTTCCCGTGCCTTTATTAGGGTGGGGTCTTTTAACTGTTCTGTGGCAAAATTTTCCCTGTGAACCTCAAGATCAGAAAACTCCACAGACGGTAGGTTTTTGTCTGAGGAGGTGGGCTCCTCTCCAGTTTCTTGAGTCTCGCCTGCCAATACTGACAAGGGAAATTCTGGAGAGTCCTCACCACTCTCAGAGGAGTTCTGGCTATCACCTTCCTGGTACATAGGGGCACCAGTGGGGGGCTCAGGATCATCCCACAGTTCCCAGAACTTCGGAAAATCCCTTCCCACAATGGCATCATGCGGTAATTGAGATACTAACCCCACTGGATGAGAGAGGGTACCTTTGGGGGTCTTGAAACACACTGTAGTCACTGGATACTCTCGGGTGTCCCCATGCACACAAATAACAGCTACCTTGCTATTCCCAGAGACCTCTGTTTTAACTAATTCAGCCTTTATCAGGGTCACAAGGCTACCTGAATCCAGTAATACCACAACATTTCTACCATTAATACACATTTTGCATAAATGTTTCTCAGTTCCCCGAATGGCAGTGCATGCGACTGTCGCACACAGCGACTGACGTCTGTCCGTCAGAAAGTCACATTGCATGGGTTCCTCCACAACCGGGCAATTTGCTGCAATATGTCCCGCTTGCCGGCAGCGGTAGCAAACAATCCTTTTGGCTGCCTCTTGAGCCCCCGACTTCCCAGGCTGTTCTCGCCAAACCCTGGGCAGAGCTCCCACCCTCTCACTCTCTCCACCCTCACCCCTTGGAATCATCTTATCCGCCCCTGGGGATGGTCTGGTCTTAGGGTGGAAAGTCCGAGAGTCTCTGGAAGAGGCCGTCAGGTTCTCTGCAGCCAAGTATCTCTCTACACGATCCACAAGTTTACCGGCCGTTTCTGGGTCTCCATGGCTTACCCACTTTTGAATGGCGGTAGGAAGAGCTCTCAAGAAACGATCCATCACAACACGTTCCACAATCTCCGGTGCGGACAAAGTCTCTGGCTGTAGCCACTTCCTGCTCAGGTGAATGAGATCATACATTTGAGACCTGGGGGGTTTTCCAAGCTGGAAAGTCCAGTTATGCACACGCTGAGCCCGGACAGCCAGGGTGACACCCAGCCTTGCCAATATTTCAGCTTTTAGCATCACATAGTCTTTTGCTTGGTCAGGCTCTAGGTCATAGTAAGCTTTCTGCGATTCACCAGTTAACAGAGGAGCCACCAGTCCAGCCCACTGCTCCTCAGGCCACTTTTCTCTTTCAGCAGTCCTTTCAAATGTGGTCAAAAATACCTCTGGATCATCCTCTCCAGTCATTTTTGTCAATAAACGACTCACCCCAAAGGACGCGGTATTAGTGGGACGGCTTTCCTCACTGGTCTGCGGACGTTGCTGCATTACTGCTTCCATCTGTTGTTGTAGTCTCTGCTCTTGCTTCTGCAACAGGTCTATGAAGCGGGCCTCAGATTGCTGCTGGGCTTGTTGCTGGGCTGCGAAGCTCTGTTGTTGAGCTGCAAGGCTCTTTTGCAAACCTGCATTTGTCTGCTGTTGATTGGCATTTGCTAGAGCCAGCTGTTTCAGTATCTCCTCCATGCTGGCTTAAAAAAAAACTGCCACTGGTTCTCCACCAACTGTGAGGGGGTTAGCTCGGTAGCGGGTGTGTGTGACCCCCTGGATGGGCTCCCCACACAAAAACAGGCCCAACAGACGGAGGTTGTGGTTTTCAAGATCAAAAGGTGCGGTTTATTTCTCTATTTACAGTGACAAAAACACAGCAAAGCAAAAAGAAACATAAACAAAATAAATCCTGGTCAGCTTGACCTCTGACTAAACATGCAGGTTTCCTAAACTAACAACTGGGATCAGCCTGGTGCTGTCCTAGTCCCTAAGTCCCTGGTTTAGTAAATGTCCAAACAAATAGCCACACAGGCTTTGTCTCACCGCACAGGGGTTCACTCTCCCTAGACAGTCCACACAGGTCTGGGTCCAGGCATGAGCAAACACCTAATGAAGCTGGGAGTTTTTATAGAGGCCTTAAACGAGCTGACAAGCTTCAGCTGGTCTCATCAACTCCCTGCCTGCACGACGCCCAGCACTCTCCCTAGAGGTATGAATCATCCATGAGCCCACTAGCCTCAGCTGGGCTTCATCAACTCTCTCCCTAGTTGTATAAGTCGGCATAAAGCCTGAATCTGGGAGAAATATACCTACCCCCCTGGATGCAACCAGGTGACTTTACCTTCCTGCTGTCACAGTGTGTAAAGCAGCAATTGTCTTCAGTTAGTTTTAGGTGAAAATTGTGCAGAGGCCACAGTACACTAACTGAAAATACTTGCAGCTCTCTGCCTGTGGTTTTATTATGAGAACACCACCATTAGTCACTAACTGTATGCAGGTAAGCTTTAGGTGAACGCTATGCAAAGCACACAGTACACTAAGTGAAACACTGACTGCAGCTAGCACAATCACCTGCCTGCCTGTCACAGTATAGAGAATAACAGGAACGGATCTAGCTAAACTGAAAACAGTGTATAAATATATAAACACAACACCTAGGATGCATATATATCCTCTACACACTGTAACTGCAGCTAACTGACTCGCCTGCCTGCTCTATCTAACTCAATATAAATGACACTGTCTCTCTCTGTAAGCTCTCTTTAACCAACACCGCAACACACTACACAAGGCCGCCATGGAGGCGGCCTTATATAGTGTGGAGCGTGTACTAAACCCCCTGAGCCATGAATGGCCAAAGCCACCCTGGTTTTGGCCAATTATGGCTCTCTGTACACACGGCACTGTGATTGGCCAAGCATGCGGGTCATAGTGCATGCTTGGCCAATCATCAGCCAGCAATGCACTGCGATGCCGCAGTGAATTATGGGCCGTGACACGCCACTCGAATTTGGCGCGAACGGTCCATAATGTTCGCAATTCCACGAACAACCGAACAGGCAATGTTCGAGTCAAACATGGGTTCGACTCGAACTCAAAGCTCATCCCTAATTATTTGTATTTCCTCCCTTTCTCAGACTGTAAAGGGCCATACACTGGGCTGAAAATAGGGGGACATTCGGTCTGTGTGTACGGCAGCTGGTCCAACAGATCCCAGCAGATATGCCAGCTTCTGTCAAAGGGCCATGACCAAAAAAGGTCTGCCGACCGGCACCCGATATGTGCTCTCAGTCAGTGTTGGGGGGGGAGGGTGGGCCCTGTCAGAACACAAAAGCTCTGGGATAGTACAACGGCTCCTCCTGAGCTATTCGGTTGTTGTTTTTCGTACACCTCACTGGGTTGAAAGACAAATCTAGTGTGTACCAGGCTTAAGGCTGTCCAAACATGTGCTTATATTCATAAATTGGCTACTGATGTAGGGTAGAAGTTTCCATTTCCACTTTTTATTAGCACTTTATTGTTCTACAATCTTACAGGTGTCTGATATGTAGCCAGGTGCTGGGTTCCAGCAAAATGGAGAAGGAGCCATGTGTTCCTCTCTCCCTCTGCTGATGGTATGCTGCACCATTGTCCTCCAGCCAGCAATGAGAGAGCTAAAGCCCATAAACTTCTATGCAGAGCACTGAGAATCCTGGGAGTTGTTGTTTGAGACAGAAGCCACATATTGGGGCCTATGGACTCCTTACACTACAGAACCTATATTGCACTCTACAGTAGGATGGGAGAGATGATTTTTATTAAACTATGCAGGAAAGTTCTTCCGCTTGGCACCGAGGGAAGTGATGAGAGCACATCTGCTGCATACTAACTAGACTGCTGAGATTCCAGACCAGAAGAGACACCCAAGTCAATACAACACAAACTGCAGTGATATCATCTGAACCATCGCCATAGGGAAACCTGAGCATTCTCTCACCGTCTACTTTCCACCACTGAATTTCCAGAGGCATACTGTGGAGAGATTGAGAGAGTCCTCTTTCTGCAGAAATAGGTCACTGTAGCATCCCAGGGACTGGGGAGAGGGCTATTTGCTCATTGCTGATACGACTTGCAAGGACTGAGCCACTGAGAGAAGTAGACCAAGTATACCCAAGCCATACCGCACCCATACTGCACTGTATACTACACTTATTCCAAACCTAGACTGCACCTATGCCAACCCTATACCATGTTTTACTGAACCTTTACCGCTTCCGAACCACATCCATATTGTACCTGTGCTGATACTGTACCTATACTGCATACAGGTTAACTGGGACTGTTGTTAAGTGTACCAACTATCTTAAAGAGCCCCAGCATTAGCCGGCAGAGGAATGTACCAAATAATTATTCTGCAAGTCCTCTTTGTTCCCCTGCTCCCTCTTCCACCATTTCCTTTTCTTTTGGACAGTGCATACCCAGTTAGTCTAGGACTAGCATCACTGACATAAATGCGCTCTGGCAGTATAGTTCCAGCAGAATGTGGTTTTTGTAGATTCAACTTTACTACTGCTCACTGGTTGCCTTGCTACTGTTTATGTTGATCTGGATTCCCAAATGTCATCTTATGCCTAGTCCTTACTATTAATCACTTTGTATGCTAAATTGTGTTATTACCATTATTAATCCATTTCATGCTTGCCTAGTTACCAACCATATTGGTTGTCAATATATTGACCTTATTATCTGGTTTGTTTTTTCTTTGATATAGCACCACCCCTTGCGACGTCACAAACCCAGCATGCACCGGTTGGTGACATCACAAGGGGGGCGGTGTCACCAGGTGATGTCGCCAGGTGGCCCTGCCCTTACCTATATAAAAACTGTCAAATGACAAGCCAGCCATTCAGCGGTTTGCCTTTTCAGGTCAGCGGTGGCGTGACTGACGATGGATCTACATCGGAGGGCACTGTTTTTTTTATCTTTAGCCACCTAAGGACCAGAAGGATTTGACCCCTTAATAACCAGGCCATTTTTTGCTATACGGCACTGTGTCGCTTTAACTGACAATTGCACGGCCGTGCGACGTCGTACCCAAATAAAATGTATGTTCTTTTTTTCCCCACAAATAGAGCTTTCTTTTGGTGATATTTGATCACCTCTGCGGTTTTTATTTTTTGCGCTATAAACAAAAAAGTGACAATTTTGAAAAGTACCCCAATATTTTTTACTTTTTGCTATAATAAATATCCCCAAAAAATATTTTTTTTGTATCAGTTTAGGCCAATATGTATTCTTCTACATATTTTTTTCTTAAATTTGTAACGGGAATGCGCCATTGTGGCGGACAGATCGGACACTTTTGACACTTTTTTGGGACCAGTGACATTTATACAGCGATCAGAGCTAAAAATAGCCACTGATTACAGTATAAATGTCACTGGCAGGGAATGGTTAACACTAGAGGGCGATCAAGGGGTTAAGTGTTCCCTAGGGAGGTGCTTCTAACTGATCACTAGGAACAGCAGATCTCTCTATACTCTACTGTCAGAACGGGGATCTGTTTGTTTACATACACAGATCCCCGTTCTGGCTCTCTGTGGAACGATCGCGGGTGGCTGGCGGACATTGCGGCCACCTGCCATGCGCATCGGCTCCGGCGCCGCCGCGCAGGCCACTTAACGCTCTTAAAGCGGCCGACGTACACCTGCCACAGTATAATGACGGTGGCTGGTCGGCAAGCGGTAACTAAAGGAATTGTCTAAAACCTGTGCACTGTTTTTATTTATTGACACTTTTTTTGGTGAATGGGCAGGGGTTCAATATACCCCATACTCATTCACATGGGGGAGCGGGATCTGGGGGCTCCGCCCCAAAGCACCGCCCATGTTGAGGACATGTGGCCTGGTATGGTTCAGGGGGGGTGCTCCCTTGTCCCCCCCCCCCTGACCTGCCAGCCTGTATGCTCGAATAAGAGTATGGTATGGATTGTGGGGGGGGGAACAATTTTTTATTTTATTTTTACCTGCAAATTATAATTTTTTTATTCAGCTGGCAGCGGGGAAGCCCATTGACACCCGATGACTCATCAGTTGTTAAGGACCTCGTGGCCGGCTTCCTGACCCCGCTCCCTAACAACCAGCTTTTACTCTGCCCTGATTGGGTAAAGCTTTGCCCAATCAGGTCTTAGAATGCACTGTGCAGTGGGCAGTACATTTCAGGGCGTTCGGCAGGGCGAACGGGATCGACAGCCAGTGTTCGTCCCAAACTCATGCTCGGGCAGAACCTTTCGCCTATCACTAGTTACTAAGCATTACTTTCAGTGATTTCTTGTGATATTGTAGGTTTGTACACTCAACCTAGTGCGTCAAAGGGGTTGAGGTTCTTGGAAAGATCAAGACAAAGAACATAGGACCAATCCTAATCCAAGTTAAATCTAAACATCATGTGGGGGATGTGGAAACAACCCCCCAAGCCCCGCCAAACCCACCACGAGGCGAGGGAACGCTGTGCATATGCCATCATCGCCGTGCCCTGCGCATGCGTGCTTGATTGTTTGGCTGCCATCACTCTGGCGTTCCCCAGCCTTGTGGTGTGTTTGGCGGGGCTGGGGGGGTGGTTTCCCCTTCCTCCCCATTACGTCTAAATTGGGTGTTTTGTCCACTGGCAGCTGCACAGTTACAGTATCTTACAAAAGTGAGTACACCCCTCACATTTTTCATGTGACAACACTGAAGAAATTACACTTTGCTACAATGTTTAGTAGTGAGTGTACTGCTTGTATAACAGTGTAAATTTGCTGTACCCTCAAAATAACTCAACGCAAAGCCATTAATGTCTAAACCGCTGGCTACAAAAGTGAGTACACCCCTAAGTGAAAATGTCCAAATTGGGCCCAAAGTGTCAATATTTTGTGTGGCCACCATTATTTTCCAGCACTGCCTTAACTTCACCGGTTGCCACTGGAGCCCTCTTCCACTCCTCCATGATGAAATCACAGAGCTGGTGGATGTTAGAGACCTTGCGCTCCTCCACCTTCTGTTTGAGGATGCCCCACAAATGCTCAATAGGGTTTAGGTCTTGAGACATGCTTGGCCAGTCCAACACCATTACTCTCAGCTTCTTTAGCAAGGCAGTGGTCATCTTGGAGGTGTGTTTGGGGTCGTTATCATGTTGGAATACTGGCCTGTGGCCCAGTCTCCAAAGGGAGGGGATAATGCTCTGCTTCAGTATGTCACAGTACATGTTGGCATTCATGGTTCCCTCAATGAACATGCAGCTCCAAACCATGACACTCCCACCACCATGCTTGACTGTAGGCAAGACACACTTGTGTTTGTACTCCTCACCTGGTTGCTGCCACACACGCTTGACACCATCTGAACCAAATAAGTTTATCTTGGTCTCATCAGACCACAGGACATGGTTCCAGTAATCCATGTCCTTAGCCTGCTTGTCTTCAGCTTTCTTGTGCATCATCTTTAGAAGAGGCTTCCTTCTGGGACGACAGCCATGCAGATCAATTTGATGCAGTGTGTGGTGTATGGGCTGAGCACTGACAGGCTGACCCCCCCACCCCTGCAACCTCTGCAGCAATGCTGGCAGCACTCATACGTCTATTTCCCAGAGATATGACGCTGAGCACATGCACTCAACTTCTTTGGTCGACCATAGCGAGGCCTGTTCTGAGTGGAACCTGTCCTGTTAATCCACTGTATGGTCTTGGCCACCGTGCTGCAGCTCAGTTTCAGGGTCTTGCAATCTTCTTATAGCCTAGGCCATCTTTATGTAGAGCAACAATTATTTTTTCAGATCCTCAGAGAGTTCTTTGCCATGAGGTGCCATGTTGAACTTCCAGTGACCAGTATGAGGGAGTGAGAGCGATAAAACCAAATTTAACACACCTGCTTCCCATTCACACCTAAGACCTTGTAACACGAACGAATCACTTGACACCAGGGAGGGAAAATGGCTAATTGGGCCCAATTTGGACATTTTCACTTAGGGGTGTTCTCACTTTTGTTGCCAGCGGTTAAGACATTAATGGCTGTGTGTTGCGTAATTTTGAGGGGACAGAAAATTTACACTGTTAAACAAGCTGTACACTCACTACTTTACATTGAAGCAAAGTGTCATTTCTTCAGTGTTGTCGCATGAAAAGATATAATAAAATATTTTCAAAAATGTGAGGGGTGTACTCACTTTTGTGAGATACTGTATATGGAGGGGTCCTCTTTTTCCCACTGTCATTCATTTTCTTTTTGGCCGTGCTCACAGCTGTGCACATGTTTATGTTCCCTTTCTTTTCCTTGGGGGATCTTACTGGTGTGTTATATTTAGGCCTCCTCTTTGCTTTGTGAGGTTCTTTTTAGTGCACTGACTTTTGGCCCCTCTTTTTCAAGAGCTCATCTATATCCTTTATTTATTTGCCCCACTTTTGGGCCTCACTCACTCACTTTTACCATTAGCAAATCTTTCATAGTAGCTCTCATTTCTAGACCTATTACTAGTTTTATTCAATCATTTTCTTTATGGTTGATACTTTGGCTCTCTCCTCCATTTTTGGCCCTTGTGTTGTGCAGGGATGAGCCGAACACCCCCCTGTTCGGTTTGCACCAGAACCTGCGAACAGACAGAATGTTCGCGTGAACTTTAGAACTCTATTAAATACAATGGACTCGAACGTTCGAAATCTAAAGTGCTAATTATAAAGGCTTATATGCAAGTTATTGTCCTAAAAAGTGTTTGGGGACCCGGGTCCTGCCCCAGGGGACATGTATCAATGCAAAAAGAAGTTTTAAAAACGGCCGTTTTTTCGGGAGCAGTGATTTTAATAATGCATAAAGTGAAAAAATAAAAGTGAAATATACCTTTAAATTTCGTACCTAGGGGGTGTGTATGATATGCATGTAAAGTGGCGCATGTTTTCCGTGATTAGAACTGTCCCTGCATAAAATTAAATTTTTGAAGGAAAAAAAGTCATTTAAAACTCACTCGCGGCTATTAATGAATTGTCGGCTCCCGGCAATACATACAAAAGTCATTGATAAAAATAAAAAAAAAGCGTGGGGGTCCCCCAGAATTCAATTACCAGGCCCTTCAGGTCTGGTATAGATATTGAGGGGAACCCCGCCGCAAATTAAAAAAAAAATGCGTGCGGTTCCCCCAAATATCCATACCAGGCCCTTCAGATCTGGCATGGATTTTAAGGGGAACTCCACCCCAAATTTTTTTTTAAATGGCGTGGAGTCCAAAAAAATCCATACCAGACCCTTATCCGAGCACGCAACCTGGCAGGCCGCAGGAAAAGAGGGGGGGACGAGAGAGCACCCCCCCTCCTGAACCGTACCAGGCCACATGCCCTCAACATGGGGAGGATGTCCCCATGTTGATGGGAACAAGGGCCTCATCCCCACAACCCTTGCCCGGTGGTTGTGGGGGTCTGCGGGCGGGGGGCTTATCGGAATCTGGAAGACCCTTTTAACAAAGGGGACCCCCAGATCCCGCCCCCCCCATGTGAATTGGTAAGGGGTACATTGTATCCCTACCATTTCACGAAGAAAGTGTCAAAAAATAAAAAAAACACACACAAACACCTTGGAAAAGTCCTTTATTAAAAAATAAAAATAAAATAAAAATAAAAACATTCCAGCGGTGAAATCCAGTGTCCCGCGGCGATCCGATGTCCAGCGCTGTCCGTCATTGGCTGAGCCTGAGCGGACCTGATGGGGAACTTCCTCCGCAGTCTATTACATGTATAGACCAGCCCCTTCTAAAGTTCTCCATCAGGTCCGCTCAGCCAATGACTCGGTGTAAGGCTGAGGACCTGATGCGGAACATGAGAAGGGGCGGGTCTATTCATGAATTACACAGGGAAGGAAGTTCCCCATCAGGTCCGCCCCCTCGGTATGTCAGACCGCGCCTACGTCATTGGCCTGAGCGGACCTGATGGAGAACTTCCTTCACTGTGTAAATTTAAATTACACAGTGAAGGAAGTTCCCCTCTCAGGCCAATGACGTAGGCGGGGTCTGACATACCGAGGGGGCGGACCTGATGGGGAACTTCCTTCACTGTGTAATACATGTATAGACCCGCCCCTTCTCATGTTCCGCATCAGGTCCTCAGCCTTACTCAGACTCAGCCAATGACGGACAACGCTGGACATGGGATCGCCGCGGGACACTGGATTTCACCGCTGGAATGTTTTTTTTTTTGTTTTTTTTTAAAAAGGACTTTTCCAAGGTGTTTGTGTTTTTTTTTTTATATCAATGACTTTTGTATGTATTGCCTGGAGCCGACAATTCATTAATAGCCACGAGTGAGTTTTAAATGACTTTTTTTCCTTCAAAAATGAAATTTTATGCATGGACAGTTCTAAGCACGGGAAACATGCGCCACTTTACATGCATATCATACACCCCCACCCCCCAGGTACGAAATTTAAAGGAATATTTCACTTTTAATGTTTCACTTTTAGCATTATTAAAATCACTGCTCCCGAAAAAACGGCCGTTTTTAAAACTTTTCTTTGCATTGATACATGTCCCCTGGGGCAGGACTCGGGTCCCCAAACACTTTTTATGACAATAACTTGCATATAAGCCTTTATAATTAACACTTTATATTTCTCCCATAGACTTTTCGAATTTGCTGCGAACACCCCAATTTGTTCGCTGTTTGGCAAGCGGGCGAACAGGCAATGTTCGAGTCGAACATGAGTTCGACTTGAACTCGAAGCTCATCCCTAGTGTTGTGGCTTCCTGCCCACTCTACAGCTCTTGGACAGAACGAGTCCCATGCTGTCTCTCTCCAATACTTTCCATTGCTCTTTACCAGGAAAGAACTTGAGATTGATAAGTTTTTTTACAGTTGTTACTGTGTTTGGTAAGTTATGCCTTGGTTGGTTTGGCTATTGCCTATGACTGAACCTTTTTGGATATTTAATTGTAAGTATTTGTTTCCTCACTGTTATACTGTTTATTTTTATAATTGCTGACATGGTCTCTCTACAGATACCCTATGAAGCGCCATTGTCTCCTGAAGAAGTTGACTTTGTTTCACGAAATGCGTTGAGTCTCAGGCTACCAATTGGTTACCTTGATATGTATACATGATATTATGTAATCATTTACTATGTTCTGTTATGCTTCATGGGATTTTATTCATGGTTTAAACTTGTGTATGTGAATAAAAATTAAGTTTTTATATATAGTTGTTTATTTCTTGGTGTTTGGTGCAGCTTTTCAAAAGTCTCATTAGCAATTTTTTTGGTTGAGGCATTCCACTTTTGGAGACTGAACCGCATCCTCATTCATTTACCTAGGCCTAATTCTCCATCCTAACCAGTGGCTCCTACGGGAGTAGCACTACAGATAATATCACGGAATGAGCCATAAGTTAGGATAGCCTCTTGTGGGTCTTACAGCATAAGGGCTAGTTTACACTAGCGCTGTTCCCTGAAGAGAAATCCATGCTTAGATTGCTCTTCAGAGAGCATTTGATAGGGGGTGAGTAGGCATTGTATCACCTACTCAGTGCCTGCTTTAACCCCTTAAACCCTGCATTGATGTTGTGGGGCGCCCCCATTCAGTTGAATGGGTCACACTCAGTGGCCTGCTGAATGTGACTCATTTTTGCCACTGCATATGAAACCACCCCTCCACTTCTCTTTTAGCTAAAGGGGAGTGATTGGGTTGGAAACTAAAACTTAACCGTGTGGTTTTACCACTCCCCAACTGTTACAGAACACAATTGAATAACAGGGCACACAGATGTCACAGAGAAAAGGCTGCACTGTACCTATTTGGGAGTGCAAAATCCTATTATTGCAAATGCCAATTTGTAACTGTATCTCTAATGCCGCGTACAAACGACCATTTTTCTCGTCGGGAAAAATGAAATTTTTTCTCTTTTGATGAGAAAAACGCCCGTGTGTGGGCTTTCCAGCTCGGCAAAACGGCAAGAATCACGACGAGAAAAATTAGAACATGCTCTAATTTTTGTCGTCGTGATTCACGGCATTTTTTTCTGCGGCAGTTTTCCCATAGGGGTTTTCCCAGGGAGCCTACACACGGTCGTTTTTCACGACCAAAAGAAAAAATTTCATGAAAACCGGCCGTGTGTAGGGGACCAAGCCGGTCCTCGTTTTTCATGTCGATTTTCTCAGCGGTGTTTTCCCCATCGAGAAAATCGATCGTGTGTACACGGCATTAGGTAGCTATAGTTACAATATACCTGCCAACTTCCTGCTATGATAAAGAGGGACACCTTTTATCACACAGTATGTAGGCAAAATACATGTCCCTGCCAAGGCCCTAGTTACACAGGCCACAATAATGTAATATGCAGAAAATCATTGACTAAACTACGCAAGTGCTTATTTGACCTCTATTTTTCCTTTTTTTCAATGGCTTTTCAAAATAACAAATGCAGTAATATCAGGGCTGGATAAAAAGTTTAGTGCAGCACAGCAGTTTGTACACATCAGACCAAAAAAAGGAATTACCGTATTTATGTATAACACGCACCCCAAGTTTAGGAGGGAATTTTAGGGAAAAAAACTTTTAGGAGGGAAGTTTAAGGAAAAAAATTTTACATTTAAACTTACATTTAAATCCAGCCTTACCAGTGTCCATTGCAGCCTTGTCAGTGCAGCCTTGCCAGCAGTGTCCATTGCAGCCTTGCCCCAGTGTCCAGTGCAGCCTTGCCAGCAGTGTCCATTGCAGCCTTTCCCCAGTGTCCAGTACAGCCTTGCCTCAGTGCCCAGTGCAGCCTTGCCTCAGTGCCTAGTGCAGACTTGCCTCAGTGCCCAGCGCAGCCTTGCCTCAGTGCCCAGCACAGCCTTGCCTCAGTGCCCAGCACAGCCTTGCCTCAGTGCCCAGCACAGCCTTGCCTCAGTGCCCAGCACAGCCTTGCCGAGAACGCAGGGACTGGGCGGAGCCGAGATACACATAGCCGAGTGTACTCGGCTCTTCTCGGCTCCGCTCACAGTCACGCTGAGTCCCGCCCTATGATGGACATAACACAGGTCCAATGGCGGGACTGGGCGTGACTGTGAGCGGAGCCGAGAAAAGCCGAGTACACTCGGCTATGTGTATCTCGGCGGCGATCGCTGCGCTCCGCTCAGTCAGCGGAGATTCGACAGGGGATAGGTGAGTATCGGCGTATAAAACGTACCCGCGATTTTCCCCTGATTTTAAGGGAAAAAAAGTGCGTGTTATACGCCGATAAATACGGTACCTTAGGGAAAGAGGGATTTGGTCTCAAAAGAGGCACAGTCTCTTCAAATGGGGGACAGTTGGAAGTAGGGTTGTCCTGATACCACTTTTTTTAAGACCGAGTACAAGTACCGATACTTTTTTTCAAGTACTCGCCGATACCGAATACCGATATTTTTTGTTATGTTTTTTTACAATGCTTAGGGGGGGGGGGGGGGGTGGATATGGCAGTGTGTTTTTTTTTGTTTGTTTTTTTTACAATTTATTTATTTTTATTATTTATTGCAATTTATTTTTAATTTTAGCCCTGTTGGGGGGCTTTGGTGAGATATCAGGGGTCTTAACGGACCTCTGACATCTCCCCTTTGAGACAGAGAAAGGGACTAAGGACACAGATTCCCGAGTCCCTTTCTAAGCTGCACTGAAAATGAATGGAGAGGAGACAACGGCTCCTCTCCATTCATAAACTGAAGCATCGTAAACACAGGTAACAATGTTTCAGTTATATGAATGGACAGAGTCAGTGATCACTGACTATGTTCATTCGGAAAAGGTCTCATACCTCCGCTCTCCTTCCTGACAGAGGGGAGCGGAGGAGGATATGGAGTGTGACACGGAGCGCAAAGGGGGACATGGAGGGTGACACGGAGCGGAGGAAAGCAGCAGCGCGGAGGGGGAGAGCAGAATAACGGAGGAGGACAGCAGAAGCACGGAGGGGGGACACGGAGAGAGGGGGGGGAGAGCAGAATAATGGAGGAGGACAGCAGTAGCACGGAGGGGGGACACGGAGCGCAGGGGGAGAGCAGAATAACGGAGGGGGACAGCAGCAGCACGAAGGTAGGACACGGATCGCGGAGGGGGAGAGCAGAATAACGGAGGAGGACAGCAGCAGCATAGAGGGAGGACACGGATCGCGGAGGGGGAGAGCAGAATAACGGAGGAGGACAGCAGCAGCATGGAGGGAGGACATGGAGTGCGGAGGGGGAGAGCAGCACGGATGGGGGAACTGGAGGAGGATACAGGGACAGTCAGCGGTGATCGGTGCGGCTTTGGGGGGAGTTACAAGCACCGATCACCGCTGTATAGATTTCACTAAAACAGCTGAAAAGAGGGGGGGTGTCGGGGGAGAAGCTGTCAGGCTGTATTAAAATCTATATAGGGAGATCGATGCTTGTAACTCCCCCCGTCGCACCGATCATCCCTGACTGCCCAAGTATCGGGTGAAGCATCGGAGCATTTTTCCCGAGTACAAGTACTTGGGGAAATGCTTGGTATCGGTACTGATACTGATACTAGTATCGGTATCGAGACAACCCTAGTTGGAAGCTATGGTTACAACCTGACAGATATGCAACCATTTTCCTCTCTGGATGTTTGCTTTAGGCACAATAACGTAAAGCGTTTGTTTCCCCAACATTTCATATTCCTGATATGTGTCTGCTGTACCATGTACTTGTATGAGAAAGTATCCTGTTCTCTTTGTATTGCTTCCTTTATGATGTGAAATCCCTGGTGTTCCTGCCAGTCCCTCCGCTTTCCTATTAAAAATTGACCACACTAAATAACTAAAGAGGAGAACACCTTGTCAGTTCTCTGGCTATGCTGGGAACTCAATGTGCTCTCTTTCAATGATCAGACTTGTTCTGACCCCCCCCCCCCCAGGGCCGCTGATAGGGCAGTACAGCCAGCCCTGCTGTACTGTGCCCGGGCCCTATCAGCTCATCAGGGAGCCCGGACATGCTTTATAGTGCATTTCTTCTTAAAAAATATATAGAATAAAAATAGGGCTCACTAAATTACACCCCCGCTCCTACTTGCTTAGGGGGTGCATAAACATATTTTCCCGATCCCTATCAGGGGCTCATGAGCTGAAAGCTGAGTAGGGACTATTTTTTCATTTTCGGGCGGAGGTATATCATCCTGCGCCCAGTAACATTCTCTAGTGTTCCGGCCACTGCTCTCATTTGCTCGGCGAGGTGATCTGTACAGACCCTTGCCGCTGTCTCGGAGACTGATGTGACACAGCTGACAGGGAGGGAGCGGTAGTGCAAATCCTGGCGGCGGTGGCGGGTAGCGTGGCAGGAAAAAAAGTGAGTTGAGGTGTTAAAATCACCCATTGTAATAGAATCACCCACATCCTTACAGTGCCTTATGATTCACAGCATAGGACAATCATTGGCACAGGAGATGCTCTATGGCTCTATCAAAGTGTGTCACATGGCTGTTGTGGGCTGACTTTGTTACTTTATGGGTGTACTGTGTGTTACAGATTGTACCACTGTACGGCCACAGCAAAGTCAGCACACAACAGCATGTGGTACACTGTGATAGAGCCAGAGAGCACCTTGTCTGCTGCGTGAATGATTATCCTAATGCTATAAGGCCTCATGTACACAGGATGCTTTAAAAAAACGATCCTCCTCTTGGCAGCAGCCTTTTGCCAGAAAAAACGCCTGCCGCTTATAAAGGTGTCTAACACCTTTACAAGCGTTTAGGCTCATTTTCAGGTATAAAGCACTTGGGCATTCATTTGATTGCCCAAAATAATAAGTTATTCTGGTCACTGAAATGAATTATCGCTCAAGCAGTAAACGTGCCTAATGGTAACATGCGTTTAGGAGCATTTGCATGCGTCAAGCATTTTTTTGGTCAAAAAACTGCTGCTCCTGGATGCACTGGCCATGTTTTGTTTTTTTTTCCTGCTTGTAAACACCTCTGCCACTAAAAATTCTAAAATTCTATGTGTGCATAGACATATAGGATAACAGGAAGGGGTGCTTGGAAGCAGTAAAAAAAAGGTGTGCATGAGGCCTAAAGATCACAAGGCACTGTGAGATGCTACTGTACACTTGTGTTTTAGGAGCAGTAAAAATGCACAGCTGAGCTGCATTTTTACAGCCCCCAACCACTTCCCTTTAACCATGGCATTTTATATCAGAGCTGGGCCTTGCTGCAAACATGTCTTTTTAAACACATACACACATTTCCAGCTGTGGTCAGCAGCCAGGAGTGTGTGTATTTGTAAAAGCAACTGTCAGGTTTCATGTGGAAGTGATACGAGCAGCTCTGAAGTCACCTTTCACTTCCACAACTGTTGCATCACATTCCCCCCCCCCCCACTGTAAATTTGGGGTGGAGTTCCCCTTAAAATCCATGCCAGATCTGAAGGACCTGGTATAGATATTTGGGGGGAACCGCACGCATTTTATTTATTTTTTCATTTGCGGCGGGGTTTCCCTTAATATCTATACCAGACCTGATGGCCTGGTAATTGAATTTGGGGGGACCCCCATGCTTTTTTTTTTTTTTTATCAATGACTTTTCTATGTATTGCCGGGAGCCGACAATTCATTAATAGCCGCGAGTGAGTTTTAAATGACTTTTTTTCCTTCAGAAATGACATTTTGTGCAGGGACAGTTCTAAGCAGGGGAAACAAGCGCGACTTTACATGCATATTATACACACCCCCAGGTACGAAATTTAAAGGAAAATTTCACTTTTATTTTTGCATTATTAAAATCACTGCTCCCGTAAAAACGTAAATTTTTAAAACTTTTTTTTGCATTGATACATGTCCCCTGGGGCAGGACCCGGGTCCCCAAACACTTTTTAGGACAATAACTTACATATTAGCCTTTATAATTAGCACTTTCGTTTTCGAACTTTCGAGTCCATTGTATTTAATAGGGTTCTAAAGTTCACGCGAACATTCTGTCTGTTCGCAGGTTCTGGTGCGAACCGAACAGGGGGGTGTTCGGCTCATCCCTGGTGAGCAATACCCACTCAGGCTTGAGTGGAGAATAGGGTAACTGGGTGCCGCGTGCCTGAACCTGTCTCCCTACCCAACTCTATCTCTGTTTCAACCTTTTCACAATCTGTTCCAAGCAAGGCAAAATAAACTTGTCTGTTGGAGTTTAAACACAGTCTGGACATTGGCCTTCTTTTGGGAGAAAGAATAGACTTTTCCCTATATTCTAGGGACGAGAACCAATGGAGGACCCAAAAATAGTATGAACATCGCTCTACCTCTTATACCAGGAGGATACGGGCATGTGGCATGGTGTGCCTTACCCTGCAAGTGAAGGTAAGCAGGAAAAAGGGTCCGCGTGCTACACGTGGGGGCTCGAGTCCGGGATGTTTCACAGCTACCCCCTGGAAGTTGGACTATTTTTTTCCTGTGTATGTGGTTCTGTGAAAGTCAGCCATTTGGGAAAATTGAACTACGTCACTAGTGAGGAAAATGGAGGTCAGGCCTGTACTGGACTTTTTCTAAACTGCGTAGTTCGTGGGTGTGCCTCAAACATAGAGGGGCCCGTGGGCTGCGTGCAGGGGGGGAAGGGGGAGGACCCCCGCCATTTGCGTGTTGCACTTGGCGCCAAAGGGACAGTATGAGCTGGACTAGTGAAGGAGAAGCAACATGTCTGCTACCCCATGGACTTCTGTTGCATCGGGACCTCGGATGTTCCCAACCATTTCAACCATGGACATTGCTCCCCTCACTGCCCCCCTGACAGATACAGGGATCCGGCTTAAACCTAGGGGCCGCTTCACTCTCTGTCTGCCGAGATGCGGATGCCCTGGGCATGCTCTGCCCCAGATGGCCGTAGCTGCACTAGGTGGTAGTGTTTTGCAGAAATGTTTTACTGAAGCTAGGCTTAGCAATGCAAAAATTCTAGAGGGTAATCATCTCCTTCCGGAGAGATGGTTTTCTTCTGCATATCTTGGATGTAGGATGGTTTACTGTGTGCTGTGTTTTTTTTCTTTTCTCTCCCTCTGCAGGTGGTCTGCTATCAACTCTACCGGAGAATGGGTGGGGTATATATGTTAGGAGGGGTGGGATTGTAACTTGTGATATACTGTGTGTTTTTGTATGTATATTTTTACATGCTCTTCTTCTTTTCTTTTCCTCTGCTATTCCCAAATTGTTTGGTTCAGGCACCATTCTAAAATAATAGTACTGTACATAGTTGTGAATAGATCAGAGCCCACTCAGGATTGAAGGGAGTCTTTCTGACCTATTCCAGCCACTGGGGACAGTGGCTTTTCGGGGGGGGGGGGTATGTGTAGTGGACCCTATGTCTTAAATTTAAGGGCAGCCTGAACAATAGTTTGGCTCAGGTTTTCTGTATTCTTAGCATTGGACTCTGCTCTGCTGTGGTGTTACCTGGGTGTATAGTTTCCCTTGACCTGCGGGTGGCGCTGTCGCTCAGGTCACGGATTGAACCACAGTTGGCATTGTGGCGTGATTGGGTGTCCTCTCTCGGCAGCCATACAGTGGGCGTGGTCTACCTGCTGTGCATGCCAGGAGAGGGTACATAAGGGGCAGACGCCATGATCCGGGGAGATTGACCAGGGGATTCCAAGGTGGAACCCCTGGTGGCAAGAGTCGCGCCTGTTGGCCCTGCTGGCCAGGGGTGCGTGAATTGGTCGAGGAGTCTTGGGCACCTTCAGCCCGAGGCTGTAGTGTTCCAGGTAGGCCCAGTACCTTCAACTGGGTAAACAGCTAAACCACTGGAGTCCCAGGGAACCCGAGGGAGGGTGACCCGCTCTGAAAGAGAGGAAACCAGGGGAGGACCTGTCCGGAGGATCGGTGAAGGAAGTCACTGTCTCAGGAGAGGCCTGGTTGCCTATCTGCACTTCAGCGAATGCACAAAGCGAAGGAACACAAAATGCATTATAATTTGAAACACAGGTATACTTTTTCACGCTTTCAGCTCTTCCTTCCCCTTCTACAATGCACTGTCTACCACTCCTTCTGACAGCTGTGTCTTCTATTCTTAAACTGTCTCTCCTTCACCCCTCTTCTCCACCCCACACCTTATCTATATCACCCTCACTTCTGTCCTCCCCCCTATTCACACGCCCCAATACTCCAAACCACTGGGGCATGTTCCCCCATATGAATCACATTCCCACATTACCTCCCTCACCCTTCTGCTACTCCTAGCTTCTGGTGATGTATTCCCAAACCTTGGACCTCCTTCATCTAACTGTGCTCAACGCACCCATTTCCCTACACCCTCTGGCTGCAGCCGCAATGCACACAATCTAGTTCCCATTTCTCTTGTTCCCAAGACCAGACTCCCTTTCTCTTGTGCCCTTTGGAACGCTCGCTCTGTCTGTAATAAATTCACCTCCCTCCACGATCTCTTTATCGCTAACTCATTTAATCTACTCGCCGTCACCGAAACCTGGCTTCACGAATCCAACACTGCGGCTACTGCGGCTTCTGCTGCTCTATCCCACGTGGTCTTCTTTGGACTCACTCCCCCAGATCCAGTGGATGCAAAGGAGGGGGTGTTGGAATCCTTTTAGCCCCACATAGCACCTTTCAGGTACTTCACCAACCTCCCTCTCTGTCACTCTCCTCATTTGAGGCACATTGCATTCGTCTCTTCTCCCCAGTTTCTCTAAGAATAGCTGTGATCTACCGGCCCCGCGGGCCACTATCTTCCTTTCTTGATGACTTCTCCGCCTGGTTACCCTACTTTCTCTCTTCTGAAATCCCCACAATCATTCTTGGTGACTTCAACATCCCTATTAATAACTCTCCTGCAACTTCCAAACTTCTCAGTCTAACCTCCTCCTTTGATCTGAAGCAATGGATACATACTCCTACTCACTCTAAAGGTAATACCCTTGACCTTGTCTTCTCCTACCTATGCACTCCATGCAACCTCTCCAACCATCCTTACCCCCTCTCTGATCACCACCTTATTAATTTCACTCTCTCCCTCTCCTCTCCCTCCAAAAGCCTAACGGTTACTCGTAGAAACCTTGGCCATATCAACCCTTGTCTTCTATGCTCTGCGACTGACCACCTCTATGACAAAATCGCACCCCTGCCCTGCACCCACCTAGCCACTTCTGTCTACAACACTACACTTCTAGCATCACTGGACAGACTGGCCCCCCTTACTACATGCAGAATAAGGCCCCGTCCCCTTCAACCCTGGCAAACAAATGATACTAGAAGTCTGAAAAAACACAGCCGTGCTCTCAAGCGCCAATGGCGTAAGACGATGTCCCAGAAAGATTTTGGCCAGTATAAATCTGCCCTCCAAATATACAATTCCAGCCTCCTCACTGCCAAGCAGACCTATTTCATCACACTCATTAAAAACGTATCATCCCGTCCCCGTCAACTCTTCTCTACTTTCAACTCGCTCCTTCGTTCTCCACTGCCTATACCCACTAACTCACTCACTGCCCAGGAGATTGCCAATCACTTCAAACAGAAGATTGATACAATTTGCGAGGAGATCTCTACTGTTCAGATACCCTTCACGCTATACACCTCCTGCCCACAGGTACAATCATTACTTCCCTCTTTCAACCCCACCACTATAGACAAGGTTGCTAAATTACTTGCTAATGTCCACCTTACCACCTGCGCTCTGGATCCTGTTCCTTCGCAAATGCTACGTTCACCCTCTAGCTCTATTCTACACTCTCTAAACCACATCTTCAATCTCTCCCTCTCTTCTGGCATCTTCCCTAACTCTTTGAAACATGCACTAGTCAGCCCCATACTTAAAAAGCCCTCTCTGGAACCATCCAATCTTGACAACCTGCGCCCCATCTCCTTACTCCCCTTTTTATCCAAACTCCTTCAACGTCTAAATATAAAAGTGAAAAAACTGCGCTAAAACCTGGAATAGCTCAAGCCGCCAGCACTCAAACAAACAAAGTGATAGAACATATATAAACAAATAGTGCAGTGCTAAAATTATCAAAGTTGCTGCCAAAAAGCAGCAAAAGAAGCATAAATGACTTGTTCCCAAAAATAATCTAGAAAGCCACTGTGTGCTAGTGAAATTAACAAATGTGTAAATACAGTCCATACAAAAATCAACTGAAATGGACAACCATGACAGTGAGATTGTCCTCCATAAAAATCACAGGAGTGTAGCCCTTATGGACTGCACACAACTAAGATGAGGTAGGTGCATAAGAAACAATACACAAAAGAAAAAAGTCCAAACAACGTGTATCAAATTGAATGGGTGTCTTCTCATGGAGAATAAAGGTATCACAACCACAATCAAAAACAGAAACCGCTCAGGTGTAGACGTCCTCGAGGTGACTATCTCCTCCCAACAGCCAAGGGTGCAGGCAATGCAATTTCAGGCAAAACAAAAGATCAAGTCTTCTGGACAGCAGCACTCCAATAAAAAGCCTTTAATATGTAAAATCTTCAAAAATCCAAATACAGCACAGCAAGTCACAAAATTCTGGTTAGAGCTGACTAGTTTCACACTTTCTTAGTGTTTAATCATAAGAAAGTGTGAAACTAGTCAAAAATTTAAAAGTGATCACAAAAACGGGTAATAAAAAGCAATGTGGGGTGCAACATAGGCAGGCCCGACCCGTTTTGACTACAAAGTCTTCCACAGGGGCATGGCTTTTTATTACCCGTTTTTGTGATCACTTTTAAATTTTTGTCTAATTCCTGTAAGACAAATTTCATCCAATAAATCCCTACTTGGTTTTATTGACCTGCACCATTTGGAGTGTTCTCCTTCTTTTTATCCTTCCATTTACCTTGGACCGTTTCGGAGCTCGTATGTTGAAGGTATTCCATCTTGTGATCTGTGCATTGGACCATCCTGACAGAGACGGCCTGAGATATCCACGGCACCTTGCTTCATTGGTCCTGGTCACTGAGACCATCAAGCCTTACTGATCCACTGTCATACAACAGTGGGTCCATCATTTGCGGTAAGAGTACCCAACTATACCATTTAGATCTTGTGTTGTGAATTCCACTATCAACATTGGGGTCCCTCCAACAGTCAACATTGTGGTTGTGATACCTTTATTCTCCATGAGAAGACACCCATTCAATTTGATACACGTTGTTCGGACTTTTTTCTTTTGTGTATTGTTTCTTTTGCACCTACCTCATCTTAGTTGTGTGCAGTCCATAAGGGCTACACTCATGTGATTTTTATGGAGGACAATCTCACTGTCATGGTTGTCCATTTCAGTTGATTTTTGTATGGACTGTATTTACACATTTGTTAATTTCACTAGCACACAGTGGCTTTCTAGATTATTTTTGGGAACAAGTCATTTATGCTTCTTTTGCTGGTTTTTGCCAGCAACTTTGATAATTTTATCCTTGATCGTCTAGTCTACAACCGACTGAGCGTCCACCTTGCTGATAATAACCTCCTTGATCCCCTTCAGTCTGGATTTCGTCCTCAACATTCCACAGAAACTGCTCTCCTAAAACTAACAAATGATATACTAACGGACAAAACTAAGGGACACTATTCTGTACTCCTACTCCTGGACCTCTCTGCTGCCTTCGATACGGTTGACCACCCCCTCCTCCTCAAAAACTCCATGCCTTTGGTCTCCATGACTTTACTCTTCGTTGGTTCTCTACCTACTTATCCAACCGCACCTTTAGCGTTACTTACAATTCTACTTCCTCCTCTCCTCTTCCTTTCTCAGTTGGTGTCCCCCAAGGTTCCGTTCTTGGACCTCTCCTATTTTCAATCTACACCTCCTCCCTGGGTCAGCTGATAGCCTCCCATGGCTTCCAATACCACCTCTACGCTGACGACACTCAAATCTATTTCTCTGCCCCTCTACTTACTCTTTCATTCTCCTCACGTATCTCTAATTTACTATCAGATATATGAGTTTGGATGTCACACCACTTCCTCAAATGTAATCTATCCAAAACTAAACTGATAATTTTTCCTCCTCCACGTGCCCCCTCCCCCGATATCTCTGTCAAAATTGATGGCACAACTATCAGCCCATCCCCACATGCCAAGGTCCTAGGAGTAGTTCTGGACTCCGAACTCTCCTTTAAGCCTCACATCCAATCACTGTCCAAATCTTGCCGCCTCAAACTCCGCAACATCTCCAAAATACGCCCCTTTCTAACCAATGACACAACAAAGCTCCTAATTCACTCCCTGGTAATTTCTCGCCTCGATTACTGCAACTCCCTCCTCATTGGCTTACCTCTGAAAATTTTAACCCCCCTTCAGTCCATCATGTGTCATGGAAACCCTGTCAGGAACAGACGCCCTGGACTTCCTGGTTCCCGCCCCCGCAGGTGACGCCCGAAGGGCTATTTAAACTTCTCACTTGCAGACAGTCCCTGCTGTCTGCTCTACAGCGTTTATCCCAAGTGACCTGATCTGCCTTGTTTACCTGTATCTGACCCGGCTTCCTGTGACCCTCCTTCTATCTGCCTGTACCTGACCATCGGCCTGTTTTCTGACTTCGGTATTGCCTGATCCTTTTGTGCCTCGCTGCCTGCCAGTTTACCCGACCCCGGCTTGTCTGACGATCCTGCCTGACCTTGGCTCTTGTTCACCTGCTGCTGCCTAGTGGTTCCAGTTTACCTGCTGTGCCTCCCGGTCCGGGTCATCTGCTGAGTTCCTGGTTCCTGTCTGCTCATCTGCTGGTTCCTGTCTGCTCATCTGCTGGTTCCTGTTCACCTGCTGCTGCCTAGTGGTTCCAGTTTACCTGCTGTGCCTCCCGGTCCGGGTCATCTGCTGAGTTCCTGGTTCCTGTCTGCTCATCTGCTGGTTCCTGTCTGCTCATCTGCTGGTTCCTGTTTGCTCATCTGCTGGTTCCTGTTCACCTGCTGCTGCCCAGTGGTTCCAGTCTACCTGCTGTGCCTCCCGGTCCGGGTCATCTGCTGAGTTCCTGGTTTCTGTCTGCTCATCTGCTGGTTCCTGTCTGCTCATCTGCTGGTTCCTGTTCATCTGCTGCTGCCCAGTGGTTCCAGTCTACCTGCTGTGCCTCCCGGTCCGGGTCATCTTCTGAGTTCCTGGTTCCTGTCTACTCACCTGCTGTAGTTCCTGGTTCCTGTCCACTCACCTGCTGTAGTTCCTGGTTCCTGCCTCCTCACCTGCTGGTTCCTGATCACCTGCGGTAGTTCTTGATCCTGCCAGGCACTCGTACCCCTTCCACCTCCGTGCTTCCTGTTATATCACCAGGGGCCGCCGGTGGGAGCCGTAAGGGAGGCCTCCCTCTGCTAACCGGGCTCGTCACCATCAGGTACGTGACAGTAGCAGACAGCCATGTCTGAGCTCGAGCAGGGAGCCTCACCTATGGAGGAACTATGCCGACACCTGGCGGGACTGACCGAGGCCGTTAAGAGCCTCCAGCAAGGCTACACTCACCTGGAAGGACAAGTGCGGGCCCTCACCAACCCCGATGGAGCTCAAGGGGGTCCACGTGCCTCCACTTCTTCCGCCGGGGCAGAAGCTGCGCCCACGGTGGTCATGCTTCCCCCTGAACCCAGGGTCCCTACACCCGAAAGATTCTCCGGGGACCGGAGCAAGTTCAGGGCTTTCCGGAACTCTTGTGAGTTGTACTTTGCCTTACAGCCCCGCACCTTTTCCTTAGAAGCTACCAAGGTGGGCTTTGTAATTTTGCTGCTTTCCAGAGACCCACAGAACTGGGCCCACCGCCTGCTAGAACGCAAAGATGCGTCCTTGGACAGCCTTACACTTTTTTTTGACGCCATTGCCCAATTGTACGAGGACCCTCAGCTCTCGGTCACTGCAGAGAACGCCCTGCGGACCCTTCAGCAGGGACGCAGAGCAGCGGAAGATTATGTAGCTGAATTCAGGCGCTGGAGCGCAGACACCAGCTGGAATGACGCTGCCCTCCGTCACCAGTTTCGCATAGGCCTTTCTGACCCATTGAAGAACGAACTGGCTAGGGTAGGAATACCAGAAAATTTGAACCTACTGATCGATCTGACAATTCAGATTGACCGACGCCTGAGGGAACGGAGGGTTGAGAGGGCCACGGGCTTCACCCGGCCGACCTGGATGCTTCCCTGGGTCCCCAGTCATCCGCACCCAGCTTCTGCAGCACCCTTGACCCCCTCGTACGATGCTCCTGAACCCATGCAGCTTGGGGTCCTCCGCCCTTCCCTTACTCCGAAGGAACGCCAACGCCGACGCGCGCACAACCTGTGCCTGTACTGCGGGGAGCCCGGTCACTTCGTTAGGAACTGTCCCCTGAAGTTCCGTAAGGGCTTGTCAGTATTCCCTGCTGTGATCAACCCTCAGACTAAATCCTCCTCTCACTTCGCTCTTTCTATCTCCCTGCAGCTCCCAGGAAGGACCCTGCAAGTCGTTGCAATTATTGACTCTGGGGCTTGTAGTTGCTTCATGGACTCAACTTTTGCCCGTACTCAACTTATTCCTCTACTTCCCAAGACCCATGGACTACGGGTTCACCTGGCTGATGGGTCCCTTATCAAGTCGGGGCCCGTGGTCGAAGAGACGGCTCCCCTACCTGTCACTGTCTTCTCCTCTACCGGGGTGCACCGAGAATATCTACGGCTGGATATTATCTCCTCTCCACTGTTCCCCATAATTCTCGGTATGCCCTGGCTACAAGCCCATAATCCTACCATTAACTGGGTCACAGGGGTGATCACGTTTCCTTCCTCCCAGGGCCGGATTTCCCACAAGGCCAACAAGGCCAGGCCTCGGGGCGGCACTGTGTGAAAGGGCGGCGCCGCGGAGGAGACAAGTCCTCCTAAAATTCATTTACTGTGTCCCCGGCCGCCTGAAGCTCCGGCCGCCATTTTTCAAAGTCCGGCGCCCTGTGATTGGGCCATGGGGGTCATGTGCGGCGTGGGGCTGGCCTGTCCGTGATCTTGAACTCCCCCCTCTGCACATGACCTCCATACGCCCAATCACAGTACCCGGGACACTAAACAAACATGGCGGCCGCCTCCTCCTATCCTCCAGGCCTATGTCCATGATGCAGGACAAGCAGGTGAGGAGGAACACAGACTGGGGAGAAAAACGGAGGCAGAGACAGAGCGGCAGAGGCAAAGAGAGAGTGAGGCAGAGAGACAGAGGCACTGAGAGAGAGAGAGAGAGTGAGGTAGAGAGACAGAGGCACTGAGAGAGAGAGAGACAGAGGCACTGAGAGAGAGAGAGAGAGAGAGAGACACAGAGGCACTGAGAGAGAGAGACAGGCACTGAGAGAGACAGAGGCACAGAGAGAGAGAGACAGAGGCACTGAGAGAGCGAGAGACAGAGGCAAAGAGAGAGCGAGAGACAGAGGCAAAGAGAGAGCGAGAGACAGAGGCAAAGAGAGAGCGAGAGACAGAGGCAAAGAGAGAGCGAGAGACAGAGGCAAAGAGAGAGAGACAGAGGCAAATAGAGAGAGAGAGACAGAGGCAGAGAGAGACAGAGGGAGAGAGAGGCAAAGAGAGAGAGATCCAAAGAGAGAGAGAGAGGCAAAGAGAGAGGCATAGAGAGAGAGAGAGAGAGAGGCAGAGAGAGAGAGAGAGAGGCAAAGAGAGAGAGAGAGACAGAGGCAAAGAGAGAGAGACACACAGAGGCAAAGAGAGAGAGAGAGAGGCAGAGAGAGAGGCAGAGAGAGACAGAGGCAGATAGAGAGTGAGAGACGGGGGCAGAGAGTGCAAGTGACATTCCCATCTGGTGGCAGGCAGCGTGGCAAGTGACATTCCAATGTGGTGGCAGGCAGCGTGGCAAGCGACATTCCCATCTGGTGACAAGCGACTGTGGCAAGTAACACGCTCAGAGCTCCCACTCATTCTGCTTTATGGTGAGTTGAACTATTTCATTTTATATTACAATGTAATGATAGAAACAATGCATTTCAATCATCCTGGACACCATAACAACCATGGTGCCGGAATGATTGAAGCACTAACACCAGTCATTGTCTGCGAAAAATCGATTACCCCCCCCACGCGTCGCCCCCCCCGCCCCCCCCTATGTGATGGTGGGGGGGGCGGCATTGAAGGACCCGGCCTTGGGGCGGCAAAGGGAGTAAATCCGGGCCTGCTTCCTCCTACTGCCAACGGTCCTGTGGCTCACACAAACCCCCTGGGCCTGCCACCTTAATGTGTACCGACACTGAGGCCGGAATACGTCAGGCCATCCCTGACGCTTACCTGGACTTTCTCGATGTGTTTAGTAAACAGGGGGCAGAGACACTACCACCCCACCGAGCCTACGACTGCCCCATTGATCTACTTCCCGGAGCAGCTATTCCTTTCGGTAGGATTTTCCCTTTAACGGAGGTGGAACAGGGGGCCCTGAAGGACTACATCGATGAGAACCTTTTAAAGGGGTTCATTCGCCCCTCTACGTCGCCAGCAGGCGCAGGCATTTTCTTTGTAGAAAAGAAGGACCATACCCTCAGGCCATGTGTGGACTACCGTGAACTAAATAAGGTCACCATTAAAAATCGTTATCCTCTTCCTCTGGTACCAGAGTTGTTCCAAAGATTGGGAGCTGCCGTTATTTTCACTAAGCTTGACCTCCGGGGAGCCTATAACCTGGTCCGAATCAAGGAGGGCGATGAGTGGAAAACCGCCTTCCGCTCCCGGTTCGGACATTTCGAATATTTAGTGATGCCCTTCGGGCTGTGCAATGCCCCTGCCACCTTCCAGTATTTAATTAATGATGTTCTTCGGGACTTTTTAGATCTCTTTGTGATTGCTTATTTAGATGACATACTAATCTTCTCTTCCTCCCTTGACTCTCATCGCAGGCATGTCAGAAGTGTGTTAGACCGGCTTCGGCAGCATAAACTATATGCGAAGGCTGAGAAATGCGAGTTTGAGCGGGAGAGCATAGCATTTCTGGGATTAATCATCTCTGGCGAAGGCATCAGGATGGACCCACAGAAGATCACCGCAATCTTGGACTGGCCAGCGCCAGTGGATAAGAAGGGAATCCAACGGTTCGTTGGATTCGCCAACTTTTATCGTAAATTCATCCGGGGGTTCTCCGCCATCATTGCACCCATTACTCAGCTAACCAAGCAAGGTACCCGCTTCCACTGGTCCCCTGAGGCCCAAAAGGCCTTTGAGGATCTCAAAGGGCTCTTCACCTCTGCATCCATCTTAAAACACCCAGATTCCTCCCTACCATTTGTACTTGAGGTAGATGCTTCTGAGGTTGCAGTAGGGGCAATATTGTCACAGAGGCAAGGAACCAAGGCTTTGCTTCATCCGGTGGCTTTCTTTTCTCGCAAATTATCTGCGGCAGAAAAGAACTATGACGTGGGAGACCGGGAACTCTTGGCGATTAAGTCCGCCCTGGAAGAATGGAGGTACTTACTTGAAGGTGCTGCTCACCCGATCTTAGTATTCACCGACCATAAGAACTTAGAGTACCTGAAAACTGCAAAAAGACTAAAACCACGACAAGCCAGATGGGCCCTGTTTTTTTCCCGGTTCTCCTTCCATGTGACATACCGCCCCGGTGCCAAGAACACTAAACCTGACGCCTTGTCCCGAATGTTTCATGGATCCAAAGAACTCTCCTCACCCGATACAATCCTCGCTCCTGGGAATTTTCTCCTACTTCAGGAGGACCTACTCTCCCGGATCAGACAAGCCACCACTAGACAGGAACCCTCTCCTGAACTGGATCTGCAAACCAAGGATGGATTACTCTGGCACCAAGACAGGATATTCATACCAGAAGAACTAAAGATAACCGTGCTAGAGCTCTGCCACGATCATGCCCTTGCTGGGCACTTTGGCGTGGCTAAGACCACTGAGTTGGTACAACGTACCTTCTGGTGGCCTCGACTACGCGAGGATTGCAGGAGGTTCGTGGAGTCCTGTACTACATGTACCCGGAATAAAGGGTCCAGATCCAAAGCCTGGGGACTACTGAAGCCCTTACCCGTTCCAGAGAGACCGTGGAAAATGCTTTCTATCGACTTCATAGTTGAACTCCCCCCGGCTGAGAATCACACCACCATCTTTGTGATTGTGGACCGTCTGTCCAAGATGGCACATTTTGTTCCTATGAGAGGGACCCCCTCGGCCCCGGAAACTGCACAAATGTTCATTAAAGAAGTCGTCAGGCTCCACGGGGTACCTGCTAATATAGTCTCCGATCGGGGGGTACAATTTACCTCCCGGTTCTGGAGGTCCCTCTGCAAGACTCTGGGAATAGAGCTATCATTCTCTTCGGCTTACCACCCTCAAACCAACGGACAGACTGAGAGAACAAATCAGACCCTCGAGCAATATTTGCGTTGTTTCTCCTCCTTTGCTCAGAATGACTGGCTCTCCCTGCTTCCGCTAGCGGAGTTCTCCTACAATAACTCCATCCACTCCGCAACTAACCAGACCCCATTTTTTGCGAACTTCGGGTTTCACCCCACATTTCTGCCCAACTCTCTCCCTGAGTGCTCAGTGCCCGCAGTTCTGGAAAAAGTGAATTTCTTCTCCTCTAACAACCAGCTTCTACGCGAAGCCATGGCAAGAACTCAGGAGTATAACAAGACGGTCTACGACAGGAGGAGACGGGGTGAATTAGCGCTGGCACCGGGCGACCAAGTATGGCTTTCCACCATCAATCTAAGATTGGCTTGCCCGTCCAAGAAATTGGGCCCCAAGTTTCTAGGGCCTTTTCCTATCAAAAGGAAAATCAACGAGGTGGCCTACGAGCTGGAGCTCCCCGACTCCCTGAGGGTCCACCCTGTTTTTCATGTTTCTCTATTGAAACCGTCAGTCTCCAACCCATTCCCAGGTCGGACCCCGACTCGCCCTGATCCCGTCATCATAGACGGGGAACAGGAATTCGAGGTAGAAGCTATTTTAGATGCACGAAGAAGAAATAGCCAGAGTCAATTTTTAATAAAATGGAAGGGTTACGGACCAGAGGAGAACTCCTGGGAACCCGAAGAGAACATTCACGCCAAAGACCTGATACAAGCCTTCAGGAGGTCTCACCCTGAGAAGTTTGCTCCTAGGGGCATCCAGAGGCTGCCCCTTGGGGGGGGGGCAATGTCATGGAAACCCTGTCAGGAACAGACGCCCTGGACTTCCTGGTTCCCACCCCCGCAGGTGACGCCCGAAGGGCTATTTAAACTCCTCACTTGCAGACAGTCCCTGCTGTCTGCTCTACAGCGTTTATCCCAAGTGACCTGATCTGCCTTGTTTACCTGTATCTGACCCGGCTTCCTGTGACCCTCCTGCTATCTGCCTGTACCTGACCAATCGGCCTGTTTTCTGACTTCGGTATTGCCTGATCCTTTTGTGCCTCGCTGCCTGCCAGTTTACCCGACCCCGGCTTGTCTGACGATCCTGCCTGACCTTGGCTCTTGTTCACCTGCTGCTGCCTAGTGGTTCCAGTTTACCTGCTGTGCCTCCCGGTCCGGGTCATCTGCTGAGTTCCTGGTTCCTGTCTGCTCATCTGCTGGTTCCTGTCTGCTCATCTGCTGGTTCCTGTCTGCTCATCTGCTGGTTCCTGTTCACCTGCTGCTGCCTAGTGGTTCCAGTTTACCTGCTGTGCCTCCCGGTCCGGGTCATCTGCTGAGTTCCTGGTTCCTGTCTGCTCATCTGCTGGTTCCTGTCTGCTCATCTGCTGGTTCCTGTCTGCTCATCTGCTGGTTCCTGTTCACCTGCTGCTGCCCAGTGGTTCCAGTCTACCTGCTGTGCCTCCCGGTCCGGGTCATCTGCTGAGTTCCTGGTTCCTGTCTGCTCATCTGCTGGTTCCTGTCTGCTCATCTGCTGGTTCCTGTTCATCTGCTGCTGCCCAGTGGTTCCAGTCTACCTGCTGTGCCTCCCGGTCCGGGTCATCTTCTGAGTTCCTGGTTCCTGTCTACTCACCTGCTGTAGTTCCTGGTTCCTGTCCACTCACCTGCTGTAGTTCCTGGTTCCTGCCTCCTCACCTGCTGGTTCCTGATCACCTGCGGTAGTTCTTGATCCTGCCAGGCACTCGTACCCCTTCCACCTCCGTGCTTCCTGTTATATCACCAGGGGCCGCCGGTGGGAGCCGTAAGGGAGGCCTCCCTCTGCTAACCGGGCTCGTCACCGTCAGGTACGTGACATCATGAATGCTGCTGCCAGACTCATCCACCTTACCAACCGCTCTGTCTCTGCTTCTCCTCTCTGTCAATCCCTCCACTGGCTTCCGCTCACCCAACAAATTAAATTCAAAATACTAACAACTACCTACAAAGCCATCCACAGCTCTGCCCCCAGCTACATCACTGACCTAGTCTCTAAATACCAACCTAATCGTTCTCTTCGTTCCTCTCAAGACCTCCTGCTCTCTAGCTCTCTCATCACCTCCTCCCATGCTCGTCTCCAGGACTTTTCCAGAGCCTCTCCAAGCCTATGGAACTCCTTACCCCAATCTGCCCATCTATCTCCATCTCTATTAGCTTTTAGAGGATCCCTAAAAACCATCCTCTTCAGAGAAGCCTATCCTACCCACACCTAACAACTGTATTTTCATTTTGTCCACCTGATCATCCCCCACAGCTACTACCCTTTGTTTCACGTGACCCTCCCTTCTAGACTGTAAGCTCTAACGAGCAGGGCCCCCTGATCCCTCTGTATTGAATTGTATTGTGATTGTACTGTCTTCCCTGATGTTGTAAAGCGCTGCGCAAACTGTTGGCGCTATATAAATCCTGTATAATAATAATCAGAGTGAAGGATTCCGTGAGTTGCACAGTAGCGCCTGTGATGTGCCCCATTGGCACCTATGGTCTCTAAAGGTTGCAGGCGTTAAAGAGTTCTAGATTCAGGAACTAAAGGATTCTGTGGCAGAGGATCTCCTGAACTTGTCTTTGAAGGGGACTAAATCTGAAGTAACTGTTCGTGCTCCACTCCGGCTGCTAGAACTGTGAGAGGGATCTATCCGGGTGAGCAATACCCACTCAGGCTTGAGTGGAGAATAGGGTAACTGGGTGCCGCGTGCCTAAACCTGTCTCCCTACCCAACTTTATCTCAACCTTTTCCCAATCTGTTCCAAGCAAGGAAAAATAAACTTGTCTGTTGGAGTTTAAACACAGTCTGGACATTGGCCTTCTTTTGGGAGAAAGATTAGACTTTTCCCTATATTCTAGGGACGAGAACCAATGGAGGGAGGTAACTCGCTGCAGGACCCAAAAATAGTATGAACACCGCTCAACCTCTTATGCCGTGTACACACGATCGGTTTTACAGATGAAAACAGTCCGATTGACTTTTTTCATCGGACAAACCGGTCGTGTATGGGACCCATCAGTTTTTTTTTCCATCAGTGATTAAAAATAGAACATGTTTTAAATTTATCCGATGGAAAAAAAAACAATAGCAAATTCCGATCGTCTGTGTGGAACTCCATCGGTCAAAAAACCCACGCATGCTCAGAATCAAGTCGACGCATGCTCAGAAGCATTGAACTTAATTTTTCTGGGCTTGTCGGAGTGTTTTACGTCACGATGTTTGGGACGGTCGGAATTGTGACTGATGGTGTGTAGGCAAGACTGATGGAAGTCAGCTTCATCGGATTTCCGATGGAAAAATCCATCGGATTAGAATCCATAGGAAATCCGATCGTGTGTACAGGGCTTTATACCAGGAGGATACAGGCATGTGGCATGGTGTGCCTTACCCTGCAAGTGAAGGTAAGCAGGAAAAAGGGTCTGTGTGCTACATTTGTTTTTAAGCTTAATAAATGTTTGATACAGAGAGCACTAGATTGGCTGTATTTTATTACCATCTCTACATGCACATCGGCTTATTTGGATGCTGACACTGAGCTAGAGGGGATCTGGAAGAGTGAGGATGCTATATTCCCATCACATATTCTCTTAAAGAGAACCACTGTTTTTTGTAACCTGACTGGTAATGCAGGGGTCATAACACTGAGGTAAGCGGCTAGTGGAGCACAAGTGGTAGCTGACACTGAATATTGCAAGAATTTTCACTTGGTGGTGGATTATCTATTATTAGAAATGGATTATTATCATTTCATTTTATTTTTATTTTTCACATTACGATTAAATTACTTATTTATATGGAGATTGGTGCATTCTGAAAATTACCTGAGCATGGGTGGTTCAATGCTCTCTGAAATTCCACAGTTTTTTCTTTAAAACATTATTCTCCTTTCACTTTTTCGACTCCCTTACATCCAAGACCCCTGACCCCCTGTAGTTGGGGGTACAGGCTGTGGAATTTTTTGGAATATGTTGATATATCTGTAGCAAATACTTTTTTTAAAAAAACATTGCGTTGAGCCAAGCTGGTTTACAGTGCTGTATTCTTTCAAAGTACCCCAGGTAGTCTTGAGTCTACATGCCCTCTGAACATTGAAAGAATTAAATGAAACCTGGGGGACCAACTGTTACACTGTGCAGGCTGTGTCTGTATATTCAGGTCCCTTTTACTGAGGACGTTTGTGTTCCTTTTGTCAACAGATATCCTTGTAAAATTCATCTCCTTACCATCTGCAACTGTTTTGTACATTTATGACCTACAGTATGTTTGGCCTAGTGCCAATATGGTTTTGTACCTGCTCATTGCAATTTTTTATACAAAAATTTAATAATAATTCTCATGTTCAGCTTATTATAATAAACTATTGCTATGCAACAGTGTTAATGTAAATATAACCATTTATACTATTTCCTTAGACGCACATGTCAATGTCAAGGTTTAAGGAAAACTTGTCATGAAAGAAATGTGTGGGCTGTCAATGGTCATGAACGTCATTGATGGCAGAAGAAAGTTCTAAATATCAACCTCTACATTTCAAATAACAAAATAAGAACAGTTGTACAGAGATCAGAGTCAATGGCCCTAAAGCATACAGATGACATGGTAATCCTCATTTTCCAATATGAAAAACCATTGGACAGAAAGCAGGCCAAAATCAACTTAGATTTGCTCAAGTTACCACACACACAGATCCACTGTCCTGCTCGGTTACTGAGCAATCGCGGTTGCCTGGCGGCCATGTGGTCAGTGTGGTGGGAGCAGGTTGATTTAGTGATTGTCCTATACGGAAGCCAGACAACAAAGCCTGAACACCCACTAAATCAAAATACTTTTTATTCTGGCAGTACATAAAATATGTGGCATTTTGGTGATGTACAGCATTCAACTGGTCAAGCTTATCTGCTTATTTTAACAGTAGATGTCTTGAAGATCTCCTGTGCATGGTAAAATATGGTAATTACTATTGTTTACCAAACTGCTACAGTTTATATTAATTTACTGCTTAAAATGTGTTCCAAGCATTTACAATTCTTTCAACAAAGCATGATTCTATTATGCAGAGGTTTTAAAAATTCACTCATAAGCCCTGTACACACGATAGGTTTTACCGATGAAAACAGTCCGATGGACTTTTTTCATCGGACAAACCGATCGTGTATGGGCCCCATCGGTCTTTTTTCCATTGGTGTTTAAAAATAGAACATGTTTTAAATTTATCCGATGGTTAAAAAACCGATAGCAAATTACTATCGTCTGTGGGGAACTCCATCGGATAAAAAACCCACGCATGCTCAGAATCAACTCGACACATGCTCAGAAGCATTGAACTTCATTTTTCTTGGCTCATCGGAGTGTTTTAAGTCACCGCGTTTGGAATGGTCGGTTTTTTGACTGATGGTGTGTAGGCAAGACTGATGGAAGTCAGCTTCATCGGTTTAAAAACCATAGGAAATCCGATCGTGTGTACAGGGCTTTAGAGTTTACATTTCAGCAAGTTACTTATTCATGGTTACCATTTTCTGGAATGCACACACCAGGAGCAATACTTTGGATCTCTATAATTCAACTGAAGCTGAGAGCAGTTAAAGCAAGTGATACAAATTGGCAAGAACTGGTTTGGATTGCTGGTCAAGAAAAACATATATAATGTAGCACAGATGTTACCAAATGATGAAGGGAACCCATACATATCCAAATATATGGGTAGTAACCCACGTTCCACTTCTCCAAATGTAGATGAAACTGGCGCCTCATAATTATCTGCTTTGCTATATCACTGACAGCAATGTTTTGAAATCTGAGTAAAGTGGACATTTCAGTAATTTTACAAGTCTGCATGAATAAATTCCTGACATGTAGCTACAGCAATGGTATTTTTCAAAAAAGAAAATTCTACATTTTATCAAGCAGTCAAACTCCAAGCAAGTGACTTTTCCTAAACTTAGATGATGTCACCATGCCACCAGCCCCCCACTCCCATCCTTCCCAGTGATCAGATTGTAACATTGTAACTTTGTAGTAAGTCACAAGTTGAGAGGGTGCAGCAGAAGGCAATCTGTGTTAGACATTTGTAAGCACAACCAAGAACTGCACCAACGCCAGGATTTACATGGCTGTGTTATCCCCATTCATGCCTGAGCATTTTGTACCTCGAAGCTTGAAGTTACAAAAAGCTGAACATTAAAAATATCATTGTTATAAATGGTGCCTGTTCACATCTGAGTGTTCAGGCACCTGCTGCTAGAAGTCCAAGCTGGCCATAGATGGATCGAATCACAGCCAATTCAGCAGTGACCAACCAAGATTCAGTCCATCTATGGGCAGTGTATTGCAGGCAGGCTGATTGTTCTGAAGTCGATCCATAGATCGAGTTCAGAACACCCAGTCTGTAAAAAAAATTACATGCAATCACTGCCAGTGACCATAGCTGCCAGCAGTGATCGTTGTGTTCTTCCGGCAGGGAAGGCTCCCCACTGGAAGAACACAATAGCGCTGAGAGAGATTCCACCATCAACATTGACTGTCAACACTGAAAAATTGTATAATCTATGGGCTGCTCAACATTCAAAAAAAGTATGGGAGCTTCTTTTCAGGCAAATTAGTGCATTATTGACTCCATGGGCTTCAATGGGGGTGAGTTTCTTTTTCAGGTGCTCCCTTATTAAAAGTCTAAGGGGCCAAAAACACATGATCCTGCCCCAAAGAAGTTCCTGTATGGCACATTGCTCCTAAAACACAAGAAAAACACGCAAAAAGGCACAAAAAAAGCCTTTAAAATCACCCAAATACACTATGCTCAAGTGTTAATGTAGCCTAAGTCAACTTCTCAGAAATAGATGCTGTCACGTACCCGGTGGAGATAAAACTGTAGAGGGGGATTCTCTTGCATCCTTTGTCCAACACCCCTGGTAGTGATGACAGAAGGTGTGAGTAGACAGAGTGGCATGAGGGCTGGTGTAACAGGAAGTGCCAGCTGATGTTTTTTAGGAATCAGATGACTGTGGATCACCAGACAGGAACCAGGAACTGGAACATGGTGACACTTGATCAACAGGCAGGAGCGTAGCCAGGACACAACCTAAAAGGTCATCAACAGCTGGGCAGCAAGGTACAGGAACATCAGGCAGAGGCAGGATATAGACTTTTATGGCTTTTTATGACTGTACTACATGATCTTTAAAAAAGCGCATTTGATTATAGCCATTGCACTGGAGCACCAGCTTTCTCTATACACTGTTTGAAGATTGGAGGTTACCAAAGACCTTTCTAGCTGGAAGCTTGTGCTTGCAATCTGTGGATGATTAAGGTGGAAGCAGCTCTGTTTCACCTGTCTAATGTCTCGTACACACGACCAGTTTTCCTGGCAGGAAAACTGCCATGACAGCTTTTCGGCAGGAAAAACGGCCGTGTGTATGCTCCATGGCAGTTTTCCTGGCAGGAAAACTGCGGGAAAAATAATGTGAACTTGTTCTCTATTTTCCTGTAAGGAAAAATACCGGCCGAGAAAACCGGTCGTCTGTATGGTTTCCTGAGGGGAAAAATACTATGCATGGTTGTAAACAATTCGACGCATGCGCGGAAGCATAGAACGTCATTTTGTCGGCTTGTTGGAGTCTTTGACGTCACCGCGTTCTTGAAATTCAAAAGTTCAGCGGTATTTGGCCTGAACGTGTGTATGCAAGGCAGGCCTGACAGGAATCCCGGCAGGAAAAATTACAGTTTTTTTCCTGCCGGGAAAAATGGTCATGTGTACAAGGCATTAGAGTCAGAATACAGGCGGGGGTTTAGTACAGTGAGGTATAGATTCACAAGACAGTAGCAGAGTCACAGTACAAGCCAAGGTCCCAGCAGGCAGGCAGGAATCCAGAGATTGGTCAAGGGCAAGGTCAAGGCGTAGGTTAATTAGGAACTAGCTGAAGACCACTCAGCAATCTGTTCATGCCATAGTCCAGCTTAAAGGGGTTGTAAAGGTTCGTTTTTTATTTTCTAAATAGGTTCCTTTAAGCTAGTCCCATTGTTGGTTCACTTACCTTTTCCTTTCATTTACCTTCTAAATGTTTTTTTTCTTTGTCTGAATTTCTCACTTCCTGTTTCTCCTCACTAAACTTCACACCATCATCTGAGTGGTGTTGAGTCAGCCAGAACAGCTTACTGAACAGCTTACTGAGGAGGAACAGGAAGTGAGAAATTCAGATAAAGAAAACAAAGAAAAAAAATTTTTAGAAGGTAAATCAAAAAAAAAAGGTAAGTGAACAAACAATGCACTACCTTAAAGGAACCTATTTAGAAAATAAAAAACAAACCTTTACAACCCCTTTAAATAAGCTATTTGGTGCCAGTACCAGACATGCGCATACACATATGCACATTCCATTTTGTGCACATGCTAATACATTTGCACGAGCGTGCTAATGTCTGTTCTGCAGTGAGCCTTTGCTCAGAATTATGAGCATGTGATAGCCTTCTGGTTCCAATACATATTGAGCTTCTCTTACAGATGCTGACAAAGGATAGTGTTTGAACCAATGTATGCTACATTCTTTTGAAAAGAAAAGAAGATGGCATTGTCAGAAGTGGCACTTTGATCTCTGAAAGGTAATACATTATAATGAGGGCCCCTTCAAATGAGAGTTCAGTCTGGACGCGTCTATCATTTTTAGACAGATGCAGACTGAACCACAATGTATGTCTATGGGCAGACAGATGTAAAAAGAGGATCATTTGTTTACATCCGGCTACATCTGTGTCTATTCGGGTCTATTTATCAGCTTTCGGACCACCCACTGCATATATACTGTGGCACGGTGGCCTGGCAACGCAAAATAACATACCTGTACATGATTTTGTGCATGCGGTGTAGGGGGGCGCGTGCGCCGATCATTTAATGGAGAAACGGAGCAGTGGTCTGCCTATGTAAACAAGGCAGACGGTTATTGAGATTTTTTTCCAAAAATATGTAGCAGAATACATATTGGCCTAAACTGATGAAGAAATTTGTGTTACATTTTTTTTTTATTGGTGTAGCGGGTAGGTACTTTTCAGTATGTTGATTCAGGTGGAGACATCAGTGATGTCCAGTTCCCTGTGGCCCAGCAGTTGGTGCTGTCACTTTTGGCCAGGGTTGAACCATCGCTGGAGTGCCGTACCCTTTTTGGTCTCTCGCGGCGGTTGTACGGCGGGGCGGGGAACCCGCTGTGCTAGCTGGGAGAGGCTATAAAGGGGCGGACATCTTCGCCACGAGGTCCGAGTCCCAGGCACCTTTAGCCTGAGGGCTGCTGTCCAGCGGTCGGTGTCCAGGCGGCCTAGGCCTGGACACGTGGAGTTCGGGAGTCACCCCAGACACCCTCAGTCTGGGGTGAGGTGCATCGTTCAGGCCTGGGGCCCAGCTTCTTCCACTGGGATCCGCCCGGGAGGAACCATCCTAAGGCACCCACAGAATCGGGTGTCTGAATCCAGGCGTAAGGGACCGCGCAGGTGACCTTCCCGTAGATCTGGTGCAGCAGATTGCCAGTGCCGGCACAGGGCCCCCGGAGACCGTCGGGATGGATGTCCTCGCCAAACAGGGGCCATATTCACACGGAAGGTGGTGCATGTTCTAAGGTCGGTGGCAGAGACCTTTACTCTAAGGTCGTGACAGAGACCGTTACTTAGGCCCGTGGCAGGGGCCCCAAACAGTTCACCCGGTAGGTGGCAGCTACCAACTTCACGGTCGGTGGCAGAGACCATGCGCCAGGCCTATCCGCACGAGAAAGGGATAGGAGAGTTCATTGTGCCTGGGCCTACTCGTATCCACACCCCTGTCTGTCTGTTATGGAAGTTCAACTGATTATGTTCATTCTGGCATTGAAGAAATAAATGTGTTGAACTTTGAATGGTGTGGGGCTATATTACTGGCAGATACACCTCCACAGAAGAAGCGGAGGCTCCATATGCAGGATGAAGACCCGAAGGTAATTCAGAAAAAGACTTTGCTCAAACCTCACAGACACAGAGGGTGAGAGCTTGGCGTAGTGTCCTGCACTCTCTCCTCCAGAGTACCCCTAGACAACAGCCACAAGCAACCGATACAAGAGAGAGAGTGAGGCCGCTACATTGGGAATGTTTTATAGCAGAAAGTAAAAAACATTGTTTTATATTCAAAATTGTCGGTCTTTTTTTGTTTATAGCACACAAAATAAAAACTGCAGAGGTGATCAAATACCACCAAAAGAAAGCCCTATTTGTGCGGAAAAAGGACATCAATTTTATTTGGATACAGCATCGCAAGACCGCGCAGTTGTCAGTTAAAGCAACGCAGTGCCGTATTGCAAAATATGGCCTGCTCAGGAAGTGGGTAAAACCTTTCAGAGCTGAAGTGGCTATACGGATATAATGGATGTCGTTTATGTCCATTTTTAGGCACACATAGTTAGTTTCTTCAACAACTAAACAAAAAATAATAATGCAAAAATGGATTTAGACTGATGTAAACTGAACTAAACTGAACTAAACTGATTTAAAAGTGCAAACTGATGTAAATTCAACTGAGCAAACTGATGTAATCTGAACAAGTAGTCATTAGTTTCTTCTTAGCAAAAAACGTAGCTGAACTGATGACGGCCATGTAACAGAACCCACAGGGCCCTTTCACACAGGCATTCAGTCTAGATATGTCTGTCAGCTTTTCAGATGGATTCAGACTGAACCACAATGTGTGTCTATGGGTGATAATATGTTCGCATCCGCCTACATCTGTGTGTGCTCAGAACGGAACAAGGCCGCATCCTTTTCCATTTAAAAGACTTGTAACGGGTGTAAACAGATGTAAACTGATGTTGTCCATTTACACTGATTTAGTTTATGTCTATGTGTTAGGCCCCTTCCACACCGGGACGGATCCGTTGACGGATGACAGGTCCCTCTCTGCTCACTGAGCGGGGAGGGGCTTGTCGAGCGCCGCTGCTTGCTATGGAGAAATTGGACAAAAACGGACAGCATGTCCCTTTTCATCAGATCTCGCCCAATCCGATCCGCCAGGACGGATGGCGACGTATCACTATCCGTCTCATTTTAGCGGATCGGATCGGATCTGATGTCAGCGGACATGTCCCTGCTGACATCCGAAGCTCCATAGACAAGCATGAAGCGGCCGTTCAGATCCGCCAAAATAACTGACAGGTGGACCTGAACGGTCCGAACGTGTGAAAGGGGCCTTAGGCAAAATACAAATTTTGTGTATACTTTTGTCACCTATGATTGGTTTCTGCAACAGCTATAAAAAAGATGCAAAAATGGATGTAGACTGATGTGAACTGATGATGGATGTACTAACTGGTGTAAACTAAATCTGTTTTTGTAAGCAAAAACATGACGACTGAACAGATGATGTCCGTGTGAAAGTTCCCTAAAGCCCTGTACACACGATCGGATTTCCGATGGAATAAAATCCGATGTTTTTTTCCATCAGATTTCCGATGAAGCTGACTTCCATCAGTCTTGCCTATACATCATCAGTCGAAAATCCGACCGTCCCAAACGCCGTGACGTAAAACAATCCGACGAGCCGAGAAAAATGAAGTTCAATGCTTCTGAGCATGCGTCGACTTGATTCTGAGCATGCGTGGGTTTTTTCTCCGATGGAGTTCCACACAGACGATCGGAATTTACTATTGTTTTTTTTTCTTGTTCTATTTTTAATCACCGATGGAAAAAAAACTGATGGGTCCCATACACGACCGGTTTGTCCGATGAAAAAAGTCAATCGGACTGTTTTCATCTGTAAAACCGATCGTGTGTACAGGGCTTTAGTCCTCCTTCACATGGGCTTCCGGTACATCCCCATGCAGGTAGTCCCATTCATGTCTACTTTGATGCAGCAGCTTCACGTAGACAGCGTGCTAAGTGTTAACATTACATGTAACTTAGCAAGCATGCACATAGCATGAAAAAATACTGAATATCTAGGTCCACCATTAAAGCATTTCTGTGGTTGAGGACTTTCGCAGCTGGGGAAACTCATAGTAACAACTTCAGGCACTGTCACTAGAGTTAAGCGGACACCTAGATATTCGGGTTTTGACGGGTTCGGCCGAACTTCGGAAAAAAGTTCGATTTCGGGACCGAACTTGACCCCGAACCCGAACCCCATTGAAGTCAATGGGGACCTGAACTTCTGAGGAGGACTAAAAAGGCTCTAAAAAAAGTAATGAAAAGGGCTAGAGGGCTGCAAATGGCAGCAAAATGTTGTTATAAGCACGGGAAGTGCTCTGCAAACAAATGTGGATAGGGAAATAACTTAAAATAACGTAAAAAAAATACAAAAATTAAATAATATGCTGGAGGTCCCCTTTTCAGCAGAAGAGGTACAGGAAGTCATTAAGAACCTCAGAAACTCAATGGCACGATGCCACACATATGGGGGGAATGCCCCAGAATACGCCCTTTCTGTAAAAAATGATTCAATTTAATGGATAAGCTAGTGGGAAAATAAAATACTTTGAAATAAAAATGTAGCGGGGTGCTAAATTTAAGGGAAGTGTTTGAGTGGTAAATAGGCTCAAACACCCTAATTCTGTAGGATTCATGGACCATTTTGTCTTCGGGGGACAGTATTGGTGTGCAGTTCCCTGCGGCCTACAGGTGGCGCTGCCATGGTAGGCTAGGGTTGAACCGCCGATACAGTGCTGTGCCTTTTGTGTACCATCTTGGCAGTAGTACAGCGGGGTGGGGAACCTGCTGTGCATGCCGGGAGAGGATATAAAAGGGGCAGACGCCTCCTGATCGGGGTCTGAGCCCCAGGCACCTTTGGCCTGGGGGCTGATGTCCAGTGGGGTCCGCGTCCAGGTGCCTTCGGCCTGGGTGCACGTGTTCCTGTTCCATCTCGGGCACCTTTAGCCCGGGGTGAGGTACTATCCTGGAGTTCCTGCTGCCCTGGGTATGGAGGCCTAGGGGCGGGAGTAAAGCCTGGGGTCCAGAGCCTTCGTCTGGAGTCCGCTAAGGGTCAAGGAGTCTTTGGGTGCCACCTCGTGTAGGGGACCCTGTTCCAGAGAAGGGAGGAACCTTCCGATGGCCCGATGTTGGAGGCACGGTGAAGGAAAGGTCTGTTTACTCCCTGGAGAGATGTCTTCCCCTTGATATGGGCTAGTTCTTAGAAGGAGAAGCTCAAGGTCATCCTGACTGTATCGGAGGCCTTATTCACCCAGCAAGTGGCGGGGGCCTTATACACCCTGGTCTGTGGCAGAGACCAAAGTTCTCTAGGTCCGTGGCAGGGGCCTTGTACACCCGGTCTGTGGCATAGACCAACCTCCCGGTCTGTGGCAGAGACCGTGCGCCTAAAACTGTTTGAGAAACCTAAGCAGTGAAGTGAATGTGCTACGTTTGTGCCTGGACCTCCTCCACACCTTAAGCTGTCCTGTTTCTTTGCTCTAACCTTTTCTATCCGAGTACAGTTTATCTTGCCATGAAAGAATAAACTCAGAGTTGGAGTTTCAGCTGGTGTGGACATTGACTTTACTGGGAATTCAAGGACTTGCCTCTACTCACAGTAGAGGTGAGAATCATCCTCTGGAGGAGTTTTGACTCCGGCTGTGGACACGGCCCGTCAAGCACACCAATCAACCTCTTTATACAGGAGGGTATGGGCTGGTAGTGCGGTGCGCCTTTCTCCCTCCTGCGCGGAGCCAACAACATAAAGGCAGGTAAGGGGGAAAGGATCTGTGCGCTACAAAAAAATAAAATAAAAATTATAATCTTGACCTAGGAGGACGAGGTCCATATGGAGTAGGAGGTTGAGGTGGCGGTGGATGTGGCTGTGTAGGTGGAAGCGGCGGTAGAGGAGGACGAGGTAGCCAACACTGGTTCAAAAATAAAACAATGGTTGGGTAAGGCCAGCGATGTGTCGAATTCTGTCCCCCGTCGGATAGTGTCCGCCCTGTACTGCACTTGCTCAGTACGTAGGACAAGGGGATTTCGAAAATCTCACAAGACGAACGGCGCCTGCGCGGTGAGTCCAGGTTCAAGCCACACCATCCGAGGTTCAAGCCGAGCCAATCGAGGCCGTGCCCGAAGCGTGGCGATCGAAGCGAGCCTGTGAGGGGCCCTGTTACTATGTGCTATCGTATGTCCACTTGGATGGTGGGGCTTGAACCTGCACTCACGGCGCAGGCGCCGTTCTTCTTCTGAGATTTTGTGAATCTCCTTGTCCTCCGTACTGCCAGACACAATCCGATGGCCGGACAGTCTTTGTCAGAACACCGGTATACATGTCTATTCTGCACAAGGTAAGGACAAGTCCTGTGGGATCCATGCCTGGTTCATTTTAATGAACGTGAGCTTGTCCACATTGGCTCTGGACAGGAGGCTGCGCTTGTCTGTGATAACGCCCCCTGCAGTGCTAAATACACGTTCAGATAATACACTGGCTGCAGGGCAGGCCAGCACCTCCAAGGTGTAAAGGGCAAGCTCAGGCCATGTGCCCAATTTGGAGACCCAGAAGTTGAAGGGGGCAGACCCATCATCCAGTATGTGTAGGCCTGTGCACACATACTGCTCAACCATGTTGGTGAAATGCTGCCTCCTGCTAAGACGTTCCATCTCAGCTGATGGTGCTGGTTGTTGTGGCGTGCTGACAAAGCTTTTCCACATTTCGGCCATGCTAACCCTGCCTTCTGAGGTGCTGGCGGTGCCCCGGCTGCGTTGTTGACCTCCTCCTCCTCCTCTGCCTTCGCCTTGTGCTTCCACCGTACGCCTGCTGTCAGGTGGGAATGCCACCAGCAGCGCGTCTACCAGCGTGCGCTTGTACTCGCGCATCTTACGATCCCGCTCCAGTGAGGGAATTAAGGACGGTACGTTGTCCTTGTAACGGGGATCCAGCAGGGTGGACACCCAGTAATCAGCACCAGTTAGAATGTGGGCAACTCGGCGGTCGTTGCGGAAACACTGCAGCATGTAATCGCTCATGTGTGCCAGGCTGCCCAGAGGCAAAGAAAAGCTGTCCTCTGTGGGAGGTGTATCGTCTGTGTCCTCTGTATCCCCCCAGCCATGCACCAGTGATGGCCATGAGCTGGTCTGGGTGCCACCCTGCTGTAAACATGGTTCCTCCTTCTCCTTCTCCATCTCCTCCTCCTCATCCTCCACCTCGTCAACCTCCAGAACTGTGCCCTTGCTGCCGGACAATTGTGTACCTGGCGTTTGTTGGTGCAGGAACCCACCCTCATAGCCACTTGTGAAAGACTGCCCTGAAAGCCTTTGAAATGATCCCACCTCCTCCTCTTCCTCCTCCTCCTCCTGCTGTGCCACATCCTCTTCCATCATCGCCCGAAGCGTTTTTTCAAGGAGGCATAGAACTGGGATAGTAACACTGAGAACGGCGTCATTGGCACTGGCTATGTTGGTGGAGTACTTGAAAAAGCGCAACAAGGCACACAGGTCTCGCATGGAGGCCCAGTTATTGGTGGTAAAGTGGTGCTGTTCCGCAGAGCGACTCACGCGTGATTGCTGCAGCTGAAACTCCACTATCGCCAGCTGCTGCTCGCACAGTCTGGCCAGCATGTGCAAGGTGGAGTTCCACCTTGTGGGCACGTCACATATGAGGCGGTGAGCGGGAAGGCCGACGTTACGCTGCAGCGCTGACAGGCGAGCAGCAGCAGGGTGAGAACGCCGAAAGTGCGCACAGACGGCCCGCACTTTCTGCAGCAGCTCTGGCATATTGGGGTAATTTTTCAGGAACCTCTGGACCACCAAGTTTAAACACATGCGCCAGGCAAGGGATGTGCGTCAAACCGGCTAGGCCCAGAGCTGCTACGAGATTTCGCCCATTATCGCACACCACCAGTCCGGGCTTGAGGCTCACTGACAGCAACCACTCATCGGTCTGTTGTTCCATGTCCCTCCGCAACTCCTGCGCAGTGTGGGGTTTTTCCCCCAAACAGGAAAGTTTTAAAACTGCCTGCTGTCGTTTACCCCTGGCTGTGCTGAAGTTGGTGGTGAAGGTGTTACGCTGATCGGATGAGGAGGCGGTAGAGGATGAGGAAGCGGAGTAGGAGGAGTTAGCAACAGGAGGCAAACTGAAGAGCTCCGAAAATCCTCGGTGGTGGAAGGACATGCGGCAAACTGCTATCTGCCTCAGGCCCAGCCGCCACTGCATTTACCCAGTGTTCTGTTAGGGAGATATAAAGTCCCTGACCGTGCTTACTGGTCCACGCATCCGTAGTTAGGTGGACCTTGCCACAGATGGCGTTGCGCAGTGCACACCTGATTTTTTCCCCCACTTGGTTGTGCAGGGAAGGGATGGCTCGCCTGGAAAAGTAGTGGTGGCTGGGCACGACGTACTGTGGGACAGCCAATGCCATCAGGCTTTTAAAACTCTGCGTCTCCACCAGACGGAATGACAGCATTTCAAAGGCGAGGAATTTTGAAATGCTGGGATCGCGGGTGGCTAGGGGGGTACTTCCTCTTCCGCTCCAGTGTTTGGGAGATAGAGAGCTGAACGCTTCCATGGGACATTGTGGAGATGGTTGGTGACCCAGGTGGTAGTGTTGCTGGCAGATGCTCTGTTTGCGGGGTGGCAGGTGCCACTGTCACTACAGAGGTGGATGAAGAGGCCGAGACTGCAGCAGAAGAGGAAGCAGGAGGAACCAGAGACCTTTCTTTGTTTTGGCGGTGTCTACTCCACTGCAGCTCGTGCTTTGCACTTAGATGCCTGGTCATGCAGGTTGTGCTCAGGTTGAGAACGTTTATGCCTCGCTTCAGGCTCTAATTTGCACAGCGTGCAAACCACTCGTGTCTTGTCATCAGCACATTGTCTGAAGAACTGCCACGCTAGGGAACTCCTTGTACCTGGCTTTGGCGTGCTCGGTCCCTTGCTGCGTTGGGCAGTAGCAGACGTACTGTCTAGGGGACGGACGCTCCGCTTTTGCACCCTGCTCCCTCTTCTGCTGTGCTGGTGGCTCTGTGCGACCACCGCCTCTTCCTCCGAACTACACTGGTCACCTGCAAAACGTTGATTCCATGTGGGGTCGAGGACCTCATCGTCCTCCACATCATCTTCCACCCAGTCTTCACCCCTGCCCTCCTTGTCTGTCTGCACAATTGCGAAAGCAGCAGCAGTTGGCACCTGTGTTTCGTCATCATCTGAGACGTGCTGCGATGGTCCTCCCATGTACTCATCATGAAAAATAAGTGGTTGGGCATCGGTGCACTCAATCTCTTCCACTTCTGGGGCAGGGCTAGGTGGATGGCCCTGGGAAACCCTGCTAACAGAGTCATCGAAAAGTAGAAGAGACTGCTGCATGATTTGGGGCTCAGACTGCTTGGCTGATTTGCAAGGGGGTGAGGTGAAAGACTGATGGACATGGGCTGCAGGTGCCAACTCTGATCTTTCATCAGAAGAGTGGGTGGGAGACAATGTGAAGGAACCGGAGGCACTGTCAGCAACCCAATCTACTATCGCCTGTACTTGTCCTGGCCTCAACATTCGTACAGCCTCATTAGGCGCGACAAAATACCGCCGCAGGCACGGTCGCCTACTCGCACCTGAGGAAGGTGTTTCACTTGTGCGTGTAGCTGGCACAGATCGACCACACCCACAGTACGTAAACGCTGTATCTCACAGCTACAGAACTGCAGAAAATGCTATTAAGAAAAATGTTTTTGTCCTACAATTATTTTTTTAGGATAGCACAGTAGAAGAAAAATATATAAATTTATTTCACACACCTCCAGATATGCAGAAAACACTACAAAATATTTTTTGTGGCCCTAAATGGGTGTTTTTGGAAGAGCACAACACACCCACAGTATGTAAACGCTGTATCTCACAGCTACAGAACTGCAGAAAATGCTATTCAAAAAAAATGTTTTTGTCCTACAATTTTTTTTTTAGGATAGCACAGTAGAAGAAGAATATGTAAATTGTTTATTTCACACACCTCCAGATATGCAAAAAACACTGCAAAATATTTTTTGTGGCCCTAAATGGGTGTTTTTGGAAGAGCACAGCACACCCACAGTATGTAAACGCTGTATCTCACAGCTACAGAACTGCAGAAAATGCTATTCAAAAAAAAAGTTTTTGTCCTACAATTATTTTTTTTAGGATAGCACAGTAGAAGAAGAATATATAAATTGTTTATTTCACACACCTCCAGATATGCAGAAAACACTGCAAAATATTTTTTGTGGCCCTAAATGGGTGTTTTTGGAAGAACACAACACACCCACAGTATGTAAACGCTGTATCTCACACCTACAGCAATACAGAAAATGTTATTAAAAAAAAGTTTTTGCCCCAAATTTTTTTTTTTGGAATAGCACAATACAAGAAAAATAAATTATTGTAAATCTCACACTTGCATATATGCAGAAAACACTGCAATTTTTTTTTGCCCTAAATGGGTCTTTTTGCAAGAGCACAATACACCCACAGTATGTACAGGGTGTATCTCTCAACGTAACATATGCAGTGCTGGTGCACTGAGCTTGCAGATAAAAGTTACAATTTCTCTGACACTGGGCTCATGGCAGTGTAAGAAGGCACTGCAACACAAACAGGTAAACCTATGCAGATCGCTGAGTTATTAGATCTCTGAATCTGGACTCCTATATAAATCTCTCTCCCTGAAAGCACCAACAGGAACCTTGCCCTAAACTGTCTCTCTATCTTTTCTCTCAGATAGCAGAATCAGGACTAATAGCAGGGCTCGAGTCCTGCGGGAACGCATGGGAACAGCGTCCCTGCACTTTTTTTACGGCAGGAACCCCGTTCCCTTTGCAGGACTAGAGCAGCCGCTCGGGCCGATCCGAGTGCAGTTCACCCAGGCTCCACAGAGGTGGGGGCGCTCAAGCGCCAGAGTGCTCCCCTCCCTCCTCCTCCTCTCCTTTTCGGCATCCCCCTGGACACCACTGGTCATCGCAGCGCAGCCGATGTCTCCGCCGGTCACCGCCGCCCTGTTTCCTGCCCAAGCCCCTCCTATCAGTGGAGATCGAAGCGGCTGTCTCTGTTCGGAGAGACCCGCTCAGTGACGTCGATGGGGGCGGGGCGGTCCGTGGCATGCAGTGCAGGACACCAGCAATGCATTTGTCCTCCTCTCTGTCACGATCTTCTCCCCCCAGGCAGCGCGGCTCCACACCTCTCCACTCCAGCTGCCGCCCGGGTGGGGTTTGTCCTGAGGGGGGGTTGTCCTGAAGGGGGGGTCTGTACTAATAATGGAGGGGGGTCTCTCTACTAATAATGGAGGGGGTCTGTACTAATAATGGAGGGGGGTCTGTACTAATAATTGAGGAGTGTACAGAGGTGGACATGGGGCTACAGAAGTGAGAGGTGGACATGGGGGGGTACAGAGATGGACATGGGGGGTACAATGGTGAGAGGTGGACATGGGGGGATACAGAAGTGAGAGGTGGACATAGGGGGGTACAGAGATGGACATGGGGGTACAGAGGTGGATATGAGGGGGTACAGAGATGGACATGGGGGTGCAGAGGTGGATGGGGGGAACAGAGGTGAACACAGAGGTGGGCGGGGGTACGGAGGTTGACATGGGGGTACAGAGGTGGACATGAGGGGGTACAGAGGTGGACATGGGGGTTACAGAGATGAACCCAGAGGTGGACATGGGGATGTACAGAGGTGGACATGGGGGGGTACAGAGGTGGAGGGGGTACAGAGGTGAACATAGGGGGTACAGAGATGGACATGGGGGGACAGAGGTGGAGGGGGTACAGAGGTGGACATGGGGGGAACAGAGGTGGAGGGGGTACAGAGGTGGACATGGGGGGAACAGAGGTGAACACAGAGGTGGGCGGGGGTACAGAGGTTGACATGGGGGTACAGAGGTGGACATGAGGGGGTACAGAGGCGGACATGGGGGTTACAGAGATGAACCCAGAGGTGGACATGGGGATGTACAGAGGTGGACATGGGGGGGTACAGAGGTGGAGGGGGTACAGAGGTGGACATAGGGGGTACAGAGATGGACATGGGGAGAACAGAGGTGGAGGGGTACAGAGGTGGACATGGGGGAACAGAGGTGGAGGGGGTACAGAGGTGGACATGGGGGGAACAGAGGTGAACACAGGTGGATGGGGGAACAGAGATGGAGGGGGTACAGAGGTGAACACAGAGGTGGACATGGGGGGGTACAGAGATGAACCCAGAGGTGGACATGGGGATGTACAGAGGTGGACATGGGGATGTACAAAGGTGGACATGGGGGGGTACAGAGGTGGAGGGGGTACAGAGGTGGACATGGGGGGTACAGAGGTGGACGTGGAGGGGGTACAGAGGTGAAAGTGGAGGGGGTACAGAGATGGACATGGGGGGAACAGAGGTGGACATGGAGGGTACAGAGGTGAACACAGGTGGAACAGAGGTGGACATGGGGGGTACAGAGATGGACATGGGGGGTACAGAGATGGACATGGAGGGTACAGAGATGGACATGGGGGGTACAGAGGTGGATGGGGGGAACAGAGGTGGATGGGGGGAACAGAGGTGAACACAGAGGTGGGCGGGGGTACGGAGGTTGACATGGGGGTACAGAGGTGGACATGAGGGGGTACAGAGGTGGACATGGGGAGTTACAGAGATGAACCCAGAGGTGGACATGTGGATGTACAGAGGTGGACATGGGGGTGGTACAGAGGTGGAGGGGGTACAGAGGTGGACATGGGGGGGTACAGAGATGGACATGGGGGAAATAGAGGTGGAGGGGGTACAGAGGTGGATATGGGGGGAACAGAGGAGAACACAGGTGGACGGGGGAACAGAGGTGGAGGGGGTACAGAGGTGAACACAGAGGTGGGCATGGGGGGGTACAGAGATGAACCCAGAGGTGGACATGGGGATGTACAGAGGTGGACATGGGGGGTACAGAGGTGGAGGGGGTACAGAGGTGGACATGGGGGGTACAGAGGTGGACATGGAGGGGGTACAGAAGTGGACATGGAGGGGGTACAGAGATGGACATGGAGGGGGTACAGAGATGGACATGGGGGGAACAGAGGTGGAGGGGGTACAGAGGTGGACATGGAGGGTACAGAGTTGAACACAGGTGGAACAGAGGTGGACATGGGGGGGTACAGAGGTGGATTGGGGACAGAGTACCCTGAGGCCAGCCAGCCAGCACCCTGAGACCAGCCAGGCCAGCACAGAGGGCAGTACCGAGACCAGCCAGGCCAGCACCGAGACCAGCCAGGTCAGCACCGAGACCAGCCAGGCCAGTACCGAGTACCCTGAGGTGTGTGTGATTATTCTGTTAGTTTGACAAGTTAATTTATTTTGTTTTTGTAAACTGGCACTTTACAATAAATGTTGCACTGTATTTTCTGTGAAATATATATGCATATGAGTGTATCATTTTTTTTTTTTTTGGTGGGGGAGTGGATCTTGGGTGGGAGTTCCCTCACTTTTTTCCCCAGGACTTGACCCCTGACTAATAGTATTTCAATCTCTCCCTAATAAGCAACAGCAGCCAGGATCCTCTCCCTATCCTGTCTAAAGCAGAGTGACGTGCTGTGCTGTGTGCCTCTAGCTTATATAGAAGCTGGGTCACATGTTGCACTGGCCAATCACAGCCATGCCATTAGTAGGCATGGCTATGATGGCTTCTAAGGGCACACCAGTTAAACAAAAGGTGATTGGCTGCCCCCTGAAGCTTTTCTAAATGCGCCATAACATCGCCGAACACCGGACCCGAACCTGAACCCGAACATACACGCAATTGTTCGGGTCTGGTACCCAAAAACTCAAATGTTCAGTACGGACCTGAACTTTACAGTTCGGGTTCGCTCAACCCTAACTGTCACTGAATGTTTGGTGGGAAGAATAGAGGTCAGTGGTTTTCAGGAACAAAAGGCTCCATATTCCTTTATTCCTTCTCACAATTATTTTTATTTTTCAAATTAGTTCTAAATGTAAATAAGTATTTGCTTATCATTTTTTAAATAATACCTTAAGCATAGGAAATCAGATGTGAATAAAGAGACATGTGTTGGAAACATTTTCATGATTCCCACGGATCGCTAAAAAGAAGAATGGATCTGGCTAGATCCAAGAGATGTTAACAAAACAGCAATATTCCATTCCCACACCAGACCAAACAGAAAATAGTTTTTTCATCCTGGACTTTCAATACACCATGAGAAAAAAAACAAAGTAATTCATATGCCATTTGGAATTTAGACCAGTAAACCAATCAAAATATTTCCCATTTTAATTCACACATTTGGTTTCAAAACTGTTTCATATATTTGTGGAAATTGCAGCAGATACAGGGGGACCCCGGGTTATGAACCCGTTAGGGACTTTCCTCCTGTTTGTAATTCGGAAATGTTCGTAAGTTGGCCGTGCATGCGCAAAACGACAATTACGGACATTTCCAATGTTTTCTGATGTTCAGTCGAATGCCGTTCTGCGCATGAGCGGACAATTACGGACATTTCCAACATTTTCTGAGGCTCCGTCTGGCCGGGCATGCGCAGAACAGCAGATGGACCGCGCAGAATGGCAGAGGGTCCCCGCAGCGCCAGGTTCGTAAGTAGGAGGGTTTTTTTTTATTTTGGCGCGGAGTTCCCCTTAATATCCATACCAGACATGAAGGGCCTGGTAATGGAATTTTGGGGGACCCCCACGCATTTTTTTATTTATTTTTCAATGACTTTCAATGACTATCTGTATTGCCGGGACCCGACAATTCATTACAGCCGCGAGTAGTTTTAAATGTCTTTTTTTCCTTTAGAAATGTCATTTTGTGCAGAGACTGTTATAAACACGGGAAACATGCACTACTTTACAGGCATACTATAGTCATCCCCCAGGTACGAAATTTAAAGAAATATTTCACTGTAATTGTTTCACTTTAAGCATTATTATAATCACTGCTCCCGAAAAAACTGACGTTTTTAAAACTTTTTTTTTGCATTGATACATGTCCCCTGGGGCAGGACCCGGGTCCCCAAACACTTTTTATGACAATAACTTGCATATTAACCTTTAAAATTAGCACTTTATATTTCTCCCATTGACTTTTAAAGGGTGTTACATCTGTGTGGTGGCTCTTTAGGGACTTGGAAAAAATAAGGATACCGTCGAGATAAACCACCACACATAGCTGCAACAAATCTCGGAGGGCATCGTTGATCAATTCCTGGAAAACTGCTGGAGCGTTATAAAGGGCATTACGAGGTACTCATAATGGCCTGTTCTGGTATTAAACGCAGTTTTCCATTCGTCGCCCTCCTTGATCCTCATGAAATTGTATGCTCCTCTTAAATCAAGCTTCGTGAAAACTGTTGCTTCCTTGAGGCGGTCAAATAACTCTGTAATCAATGGAATTGGATAAGCATTCTTAATCGTGAAATGACTGAGACCCCTATAATCAATACAAGGTCTCAGTTCACCACTCTTCCTTTTCACAAAGAAGAAACCAGCACCAGCAGGGGATGAGGACTTGCGGATGAATCCTCGAGAAAGTGCGTCTGCAACATACTCCTCCATGACCTTATCCTCAGAGAATGACAAAGGGTAAACCTGGCCACCAGGGGGTATGGCACTAGGTTGAAGGTCAATTGTGCAATCTGGAGGCAAAACTACCGGCTTGACCCTTGTCAAAGTCATCGCTAAAATCGCGGTACTACTCCAGCAGGGAGAAGAGTAAAGAGGTGCACAGGACCTTAGCCACATTCTGGAAACATGTCTTGCTGCATTGTGGCGACCAGGAGAGAACCTCAGCACAAAGCCAATCAAAAGAGGGGTTGTGCATCTGTAACCAAGGATAACCAATAACCAGTGGAAACTTAGGTGAGGAAATAACTTGGAATTTGATTATCTCATGGTGAAGAGCCCCTACGACCATGGGTAATGGAGCAGTCTCATGAGTCACATGGGCAGGCTGTAGAAGTCTCCTGTAAAGAGCCTCAATGGCAATTGGAGTGGCATAGCAGCATCAATGAACAGGCCTGCAGCCCCAGAATTGATTAGAGCCTGTATCTCGATGGACGACTCAGACAAGGAAAGGGTAACCGGAACCAGGGGCATATCCTTCTTGATAACTGGGGATGAAAAAACTCCTAAGGTCTGTCCATTACAGGACCTCAAGGTTCGGACGTTCCCTGGACGGGTTGGACAAGACTTCAAAAAGTGACCTGCCACAATAAAGGCACAATCTCTCCCTCCTCCTAAGGGCTCTCTCATCCGCAGAGAGACGTGTGAAGCCCAAGTGCATGGGTTCACCTTCACTGACTGACTCGGTACCAGGAGGAGTGGGAGGTGAGGGAGGCAAGGGTGGGACTGCAAAGTTTGGAGACAAACGTTCAGGAGCTCCTTAAAAGAGAGTCTTTCTCTGAGTCTGGAGTTAATGAGGATGGCAAACATGATCAACTTATGCAGCTCAGTGGGTATATCTCGGGCTGTTAGCTCATCTTTGATGGTATCCGAGAGACCATGAGAAAAAGCGGTCACGAGGGCCTCATTGTTCTACGCAACCTCTGCTGCCAGAGTACGGAATTCAATGGCGTAATCGGTAACAGTCCTCTTACTCTGTTTGATGGACAAGAGGCACTTGGCAGCAGAAGCAGTGCGTGCGAGAACAACAAATACCCCTTTAAAGGAAGCCACAAACTCTGAGTAACTCAGGACAATGGGTTTTTGCATCTCCCATAGAGGGTTTGCCCAGGCCAAGGCTCTCTCAGAAAGCAAAGATCACGAAACCTACTTTGCTTCTGTCCATGGGAAATGCCTGGGGCAGCATCTCAAAGTATTTCTCAACCGGATTGAGAAACCCTCTGCATTAAACTGGATCCCCCCAAATCGCAGGGGAAGCAGAGCGGAACCAGACATGCCTCTTATAGAGGTAATACTCGAGGCGGGTGCCTGCACAGAGACTGGAGCAGCAACAGGAACAGCCTGCAACACAGTTTGTAAAGGAGCAGCCACAGTGGGAGATTCCAGGTGAGCTGTGCGATTCAGGAGCATCTGTAACGCTATGGCAAACTGATCCATACGGTGATCTTGCTCATCCAAACTTGAAAAAATATTACCAACAAGTGGATTGACTGCATCTTCTGAATTCATGGCCTTCGCCTACTTTCAGAAACGCCCACAAAATAGCCCAACGAGACAGGTACTCGGGTACTCTGATGGGTCTGGAGACAGGTACTCAGGTACTCTGATGGGCTGCAGATAGGCACCTAGGTACTCTGATGGGCTGCAGATAGGTACTCGGTTATTCTGAAGGGCTGGAGGCAGGTACTCAGGTACTCTGATGGGCTGGGGACAGGTATTTGGTTTCTCTGATGGGCTGGGGACAGGTATTCGGATACTCTGATGGGCTGGAGGCAGGTACTCAGGTACTCTGATGGGATGGGGACAGGTATTCGGGTACTCTGCTGGGCTGGATACAGGTACTCAGGTACTCTGGGCTGCAGATAGGTACTCAGATGGGCTGGAAACAAGTACTCGTGTACTCTGATGGGCTTGAGACAGGTACTCGGGTACTCTGATGGGCTGCAGATAGGTACTTGGGTACACTGATGAGCTGCAGATAGGTACTCAAATAGTCTGATGGGCTGCAGATAGGTATTTGGGTACTCTGATAGGTACTCTGATGGGCTGCAGACATGTACTCGGGTACTCTGATGGGCTTGAGACAGATACTCAGGTACTCTGATGGGCTGGAGACATGTACTCAGGTACACTGATGGGCTTGAGACAGGTACTCAGGTACTCTGATGGGCTGCACATAGGTACTATCTGCAGCCCATCAGGCTGGTACCCTGATGGGCTGCAGATAGGTACTCAGATGGGCTTGAGACAGGCACTATGGTACTCTGATGGGCTGGAGACAGGTACTCGGGTACTCTGGGCTGCAGATAGGTACTCGGGTACTCTGGGCTGCAAATAGGTACTCGGGTACTCTGGGCTGCAAATAGGTACTCGGGTACTCTGGGCTGCAGATAGGTCCTCTTTATTTTGGGGGCAATCTGGGGACTGTGTTGGGGACTGTGTTTTGCACTGTAATTGGTAATTCACTGTTACCAGATCTCCTCCTCACACTGGATCAGCGTGTAAGGAGGAGAACCCTGCAAAGGCGAGTTATCGCTGTTTGCTGACATTTGTGACTCGTTATAATTGGATACACCCGGTCACATGGTTAAAGAGCCAACTTCATTGGCTCCTTACCCTGATCAAGGATGGGCTGTGTCCGAGGGACATGCCTCATTCCCTATGGCCACGCTGCACCCCCCAGGGGGCGTGTATGAGCTGCGAGAACGAGGACAACACATGTGACCGACTGTGATCGGACACAGACGGTTACGTGGTAAAGAGACAAATGTCATTGGCTCTTTACCCTGATCAGGGAGGGGCTGTGTCCTGAGGGACATGCCTCATCCCCAATCGTCGTGCTGCATGCCCCCAGGGGAGCGCACGAGTGGCGAGAGCGAGCGGATGTCATATGACGCCCACCTGGAGGGAGGAAAGGCTCCTGCCGGAGTCATTTTACAATGCGCCACTAGAGAAGTGGTTAATAAGGCCGTTTTACGTTTGGAGTACTCAAAATTCACTTGTCACATACCATCTGTTCTTGTAGTTGCCTTTTATTCTCAGAATGCCTCGGCATCATTTGAAATTAAAAAAAGTGTGCAAAAACTGTGTGCACCTAAATCACCTCACATGATATCACACACATTTACCTCTATTCCCAAAGATGAAATAAAACTTAGGCATACACTGGTTAGGCCAGTTATCCATTATTAAAACTGTCCTGCTGCTGGACAATTTTACACTGCTGTATCTCTGGCAGTAATTTTAATCTTGTAGTAAATCCCCAGGCTGTGCTCTTTGTCTTTAGTAAGTTTGGGCCCAGCCTTGCTATTTAAAAAGATCCTGCGGCTGGCCATTTTTACACTGCCATGTCATCTGCAGTGTCCTAAATATTGTAGAATAACACCTGCTTTACTCGTTGTCTCTAAAATATTTCAGTCCATTCTCTCTCATTAAAAATGTAATGCTGCTGACTTATTTTACACTGCTGTATCTTCTGTGGTCTCTTAACCACTTGCCGACCGCTCACGGCATATATACGTCGGCAGAATGGCTCGTACAGGCACAATCACGTACCTGTACGTGGCCCTTTAACTGCCGACGCCGGCGGCGCGCTCGCGACCCCCCTGCCTTTCCCGTGAGTGGGACCACGGGTCCCGCGGACTCGATCGCCGTGGGGATCCCCGCGATCATCTCACGGAGGCTCGGAGCGGGGAGATGTGTGTGTAAACACAGCATCTCCCCGCTCCTCTACTAACACTGTCAGCGATCTCCGCTCTGTGTAATCAGAGCGGAGATCGGTGACGTGTCAGTCGTAGCCACGCCCCCCTCAGTTAGTAACACGCCCCTAGGCACACTTAACCCCTTCAGCGCCCCTAGTGGTTAACCCCTTCACTGCCAGTGTCATTTTCACAGTAACCAGTGCATTTTTATTGCACTGATCGCTGTGAAAATGACAATGGTCCCAAAAATGTGTCAAAAGTGTCCGATGTGTCCGCCATAATGTCGCAGTCACAAAAAAAATCGCTGATCGCCGCCATTACTAGTAAAAAAAAAACAATTAATAAAAATGCCTTAAAACTATACCCTATTTTGTAAACGCTAAAATTTTTGCGCAAACCAATCAATAAACGGGGATTGCGGGTTTTTTTACCAAAAATATGTAGAAGAATACGTATCGGCCTAAACTGAGGGAAAAAAATGGTTTTTTTAATGTATTTTTGGGGGATATTTATTATAGAAAAAAGTAAAAAATATGTCTTTTTTTTTTTACATTTTCGCTCTATTTTTGTCTATAGCGCAAAAAAAAACCGCAGAGGTGATCAAATACCACCAAAAGAAAGCTCTATTTGTGGGAAAAAAAGGACGCCAATTTTGTTTGGGAGCCACGTCGCACGACCGCGCAATTGTCAGTTAAAGCGACGCAGTGCCGAATCGCAAAAGGGGGCCTGGTCATAATGGCCCGTATTGGTCCGGGGCTTAAGTGGTTAATTCATAATGAGAGTTCAGTGGAAATTGGCCAGCAGTAGGACAGTTGCAGCTGACTACTGGCCAATTTCCATCTGTCGGGCCTATTAATGTTTGTTGAAAAAACATGTGTAATGCCGCATACACACGGTTGGAATTTCCGTCAAGAAAAGTCCGATGTGAGCTTTTTGTCGGAAATTCTGACCGTGTGTATGCTCCATCGGACTTTAGCTGTCGGAATTTCCGCCATCAAAAGATTGAGAACAGGTTCTCTATTTTTCCGACGTAAAAAGTTCCTAACGGATATTCCGATCGTCTGTAGCAATTCCGATGCGCAAAATTCCTACGCTTGCTCGGAAACAATTCGACGCATGCTCAGAAGCATTGAACTTCATTTTCTCGGCTCGTCGTAGTGTTGTACGTCACTGCATTCTTTGACAGTCGAAAGCTTAGAGAACTTTTGTGTGACCGTGTGTATGCAAGCCAAGCTTGAGTGGAATTCCGTCGGAAAAACCATCCAAGGTTTTTCCGACGGAAATTCCGATTGTGTGTACGCAGAATTATTGCTAAAACTTCTCAAAAAAAAGCCATTGTTATTAAATTTTATTAATTATACTGAGTTGCTGTTGTAGGTATTCCAAGCAAATCGTAAAAGAAAAAAACATTTCCACAGCCAAATATTTTCTGCCATTGTATGCCGACACTAACATAATCTGTAAAAATCGTACTATTGTTTAACAGCACAGTTTTTCGCAGGTTTCAAGCAGGATTTTGCCAAATCCTTGGCGAATTGAATCCAGGGAGAATCGCCCATCCTTACTGAGGAGGGGTATTACAGGGTTTCCCTCATAGGTCACAATTTCTCCAATGAACATAGATAATCACATACTTTTGTGGATGCAAATTAACCTGTTCCCGCACGTGCTATAGCCGAAAGATGGCTACAGCGCGGGCTTAGTTTGCCAGGAGGGCGTCCATGGATGTCCTCCCATGATCACGCTACCTGTGGGCCCAATGCAGTGTGGGCAGCATGCTCTGTGATCGCTGTGTCCTAAGGGCGTAGCTGATCACATATCAGTGTAAAGGGCCAATCACAGCAGCCCTTTACCACGTGATCAGCTGTGTCCAATGACAGCTGATCATGATGTAAACACAAGCCGGTTATCGGCATTCCTTTCTGTCAGCATGAGGAAAGGAGAGCCTATAACCGGCTTGTGTTAAAGGGACATCTACATTGATAATCAGGGCACTGATTATCAGTGCAGTCTTACCAGTGCTGCCAATCAGTGCCCACTAGTGCTGCCAATCAGTGCCCACAAGTCCTGCCAATCAGTGCCCATCAGTGTCACCTAGCAGTGCTGCCTATTAGTGTCCATCAGTGTCACCTATCAGTGCTGCATATCAGTACCCATCAGTGCCACTTATCAGTGCCCATCAGTGCCGCCTATCAGTGCCCATGAGTGCACCCCTTCAGTGCAGCCTATCAGTGCCGCCTATCAGTGCCCTTGAGTGCACCCCTTCAGTGCAGCCTATCAGTGCCACCTATTAGTGCCCATCTGTGCAGCCTCCTCAGTTCCCACCAATGCTGCTTCAGTAGTGCCCATCAGTGCATCCTTTTAGTGCCCATCAGTGCAGCATATCAATGCCTGTCAGTGAAGGAGAAACATTATCTGTTGGCAATTGTCATTCAAAGTGTGACAGCACTGAAAGCTGAAAATTGGTCTGGGCAGGAAGGGGGTAAATGTGCCCAGTAAGCAAGTGGTTAAGTGTACATTTCACTTTTGTAAACTGCCCTGAATTTAGGTCTATACAGTATGTGCCCTGTCCAAAAACACTGGCCTAAATGCTAAAAACTGGAAAAGTGACGCCTATACAGTAAAGCCACTCCCACTTATTTATCTGAGAAGGAATAGGATCATCTATTTTTGATTATACAAGAAAAACCCTTTAAAAATGTGACCTGATAAGTGCTCTTCCTATACGCATTTTATTTTGAAAATAATAGGACGTTCCCTTATGTTAATAATGGGGACTCTTACCAAGCACCAGGCCCGCTATATGACAATTATACTCTGGTCTGCATGTGTCCGAGGGCCCTGAGGTCATGGCAGAAACCTCTTTCAGAGAACATTGTATCTGCTGATATTGCCTCCATCTTAAACCCCTGTGAATATTTTAATCGACGTCCAGAGGGGGAGAGCACTGTTAAGAAGGGAAAATGCTGAGAAGTTAATTACAAACTAACATTACAAGTGTAAATAAAAGAGAAAAAGGGAGATAATCAGGCTATGTCCCCAGGACCTCCTTCACCTTCTCTAACATGCAGAAACAGTAAGCTTCCCTATTTAAAAGCTAATTTTGCCAGGCTCAGGTTAAAAGGGGTTAACAGCGTCTTGCCTGTAACACATGATTGGTCTTTATGAGGTTACCGTGTGCGTCTGTCTGAGGCCTACAGATGATGCTAAAGAGACTATAATGACAGCAATTCAAAGCAATCTAATTATGCAAACGCGAGGCTAAACAATTTCATCATCCCTAAATTAGATCGTCTTAATGAGATAAAGACACCAATTAATCCTGAATTAATTTCAATAGCCCATTTCAGGCAAACACTTTAATATGCAAATGTAAATGAGAAACAAAGCCTAGCGTGCACTGGCAAGGTTCAGGAACCTCTGGGTTTGCAGCTGGCCGAGGTAGAAGCAGAACAGCAGCACAAACACACAAATGGCTGGCTGATAAGGCCCATTTAACACAGTCAGGTCATGTTAGCTACTTGTTGTATATTTATTCCCATTGTTTCCCTGTTTAAGGTCCCCTTATGTCTGTCACAAGCAATTGTTTTTATTCCTGTCCTGGATCAGACTTGTCGAACCCCAGCGCGGTAGATTGTGACGTACATTTTTATTTTTTTTGGAATGTGATTTTTTTTTTTTTTATCTACATCTAATCGGAAACAAATGCAGTGTTAAACTGGCAATTTTGATCCAAATCTCTGTAATGCAATCTACCCTGCCACCCATCTGTGTCATTGCTGACGGTACGTGCAAAATAACATTGCAGAAATAGAAAGAAGAAAGAGTAAGGGTCGGACTCTTTCGCTGCCGGCCATGTGGCATTTATTGCATGCTCCCTTGGCAGTGTGTTGGTTAAGTATTCATTAGCAGTGATGATTGGGAAGTGTTGGAGCATAATAAGATCAGCCTGTGTTATGGGAGGTGAGCAATCCTCAGAGGGAGCCGTGCGGGCTCTCTAGTTTATTAATGAGCAGCTTTCCTGTGTTACTGAGATGTATTGGGCTGGGACTCCCCCAAGTCAGAGCCTTGGACACAGGCAGCTAGGCCTTTATTTTTTTAATTTACCTGCCAGTCTAAAGGGAATACAGGATCATCTCAGATAGCTGCGTCAATAAAAGAGAGCAGCCTACAAATGCGTGCAGCCGGGCCTTTGAAGTGTGAGGCCAGGCAGGGTCTATGATTAAAGATTAGCTTCATTTCGCTCCTCTAGAAGGAGATGTAAAATTGCAAGCTATTTGCAGCTGGGATTCCTTGACGTGATCACTCATGGGTGGTCACCTGGTAGATATTAGTTCTACACATTACAATGCTTTGAACTGACACTCAGGAACACTCGGTTATTTAAAAAAAGATTAAGCAAAATGGAAGCAAGATCCACCTGGACTTCTTATTTTCCCATGAACATAAATTGTCTATAATTCGAGAAACCGAGCAAAAAAGAAAAAAAAACTGCAAGTATTTTGCTCAGGGCCAAAATGGATTGGTCCCTTGAATGACATCATCGCTATGCAATCTTCTGATTCTGCATTCAGGTTCTCAACTGACCTTTCTGATAAAGGGCCAGTATAATTAAGATGATATACCGTATTCTCTCAGATGGATAAAAGATGAAAAACAGTCTTGGCCGAGAGATGGAAGGACGGAAATGACATTGATTTTACGACAAGCTGAAGTGCTGGTGCCAGTACCCAGAACATTTCAATTATCTCAGTGCAGAGTGAAAAGCGGGAGGTGCTTTCCTTATTTTCACCTGCAGAATGCTCCCATGTAGCACTGCAGCAGCTGTGTTACCATGATTTCTGTCCTCCCTTGTCCTTTTAGAGCTGACTGACTTGAGATGCCCTTCAAGCTTCAGTGACTCTAGAACCGCAGTACCGCGAGCTCATACGTTATAAAATAGAGAAGATTATTAAGTGCTGTCTCAGGGGTAAAAATATTCCCCTGGAACAATACATTGACAGATTGTTATGGAACTGTCTAAAGGTTCTGAATTTTTTTTTGTAATTTTTGGGTGACCAGTCGCTACATTATAGTGACCTGTGTTATTGATCATAAATGAACCTATTGAACAATGTCACTCTATACCAACATAGAAAATGGTCTTATAAAGGCTTTTAATGTACTGCCATATAGGGTGATGGCCAACTGGTTACCTGTAACTTGGGTGTGGGACTTATTGCCTATGCCTATAGACTTTCTAGAATACTTAGGAAGCTTTGGGCAAGGCCAAGATAAAAGATTTTAATTATTATTCTTGTGTAAAAAAAAAAAAAACAATCCTATCACTGGACATATCTGTCACTGGCCATAGCTTACCATTTTTTGGGGATAGTGTAGGGAAGTGTTTGGAACCCTGACAGACCTATATTGCTGGCTGAGTTCCCACTGGGGATATCCTCTCCATTTGTACAGATGACCATTGTCACTGGAAATTAAAGTGATGGAAAATACATAATTTTACAGTCGCCACCAAAATGGGAGTTGAGAGAAAATCTTCTACCTGTTTTGGTGACTACATAGAGGGGGTTTCCTCCTGACTGAGAGATTTCCTAAAAGTGATAGGGGTTTAATCAAGCTCTAATCTGTCTAAAACCATGAAAAAAAACTTTTTGACTTTAGATATACTTTTATTTCTCAGTAAAAAAAAATTCTAGAGACTCTTATACATATTTCTGAATATCTGAGATTCCCACACACCTGTATTCAATCTTTTTTAAGAAAATGTATATTTGCCCCTCCAGTGATTGGCCCAAAAAAGAGCCCATGTATTATGCTTCTTACAATTGTATTTTATAGCTTTCAAGTAAGAAGTGTTAACAGGTGAGTCATGCAACTCTCCCACTGAATCACGCAAGAGTCAAATGGATAACAAGCGACAAATCCTAGCAAATAATTTGTTCTGGTTTGGAATGCAGAGCATCTGATACCTACAACATCAGATTAGGCAAATACCAAATACTGTCAGAAACAGATATATTTGGATATTTCATTTATCATGCAAGTTGCAACCTAAATGCCAGTACAGCTATTCATGCCAACCTTGCAATATCTTCCTCTACAAATCTAATTTAAATGTCAGTCATCATATATGCTATTCATGCAAACATCCCCAGATATTTCTGTACTACTTCTTACTATTAAGTCTAATCCAGCAGGTATTGTGAAAAAAAAAAAAAGTATAGAAAAATTACTAGAATACATACATATCTAATGCTGATCGTAGCATAACAAATTTAAACTTATATAACTTGCACAATCTTTGGTTCACAATATACATAAAAATTATATCAAACTAACAGATTTTCTAAAATGCTTTAAAAAATTATTTTAGGTACTGACTGAGGCATTATCAATCTGAATCACCACATGGAGAGTCAGGGCTGCTGTTAGAAATCAAGGGGCCCCGCACAGCCTACCTGGCAGGGGCCCCCCCCCCCCAATATATCAAGACCAAATTTTCACAAAAAATACACTAAAATCATTAGTGGACACAAACATAACAGAGAACCTGTGTGAATTAGCCCTTTTTCATTTGTTTTTTACATTAAAAAAAATTATATTCACAGTTACTAGGGGGCACACGGGGGGGCAGAAGCAGGCAGAACAGGGAGGGAAATCAGTGTCGGGAAGAAATTACAGGAATGATGCCCTGTGTCTGTGTCTCTCCCTGCAGCAGCTGAAACCCAGCAGGAGGGGGAGAAACTGTCTTTCAGCTGCTGCAGCGAGCTGCACAGGTCATCCTTTTGTAACTGCCCCATCCACACTAATTCCCCCTGCTGTTTGGGCCCCCCTGTATGCCAGGGCCCCCTACAGGAGGACTGGTGGTCCCCCCCTATCAGCGGCCCTGTGGAGAGTGGAACAGAGTGGATTTTTGATGAATATTTTCAAAATAGTGATTGTAAGACATTTGTCCATGTTGGACAACAAAACTTCCACTTAAAGTAGACAAGATAGATCTCTTGTAGTCTGTCTCAACAAATGGGTTATTATACTTGACTGTATAAGTGTAGAAGACTGGGCTTTCTGAGCAGAGACAGCAGCAGAACCTCTACTGTAATCTTCCAATACACCTGACAGCCATTGATGTGTAGAGGGCTAACTTCCAAAATACTGCTGTCTACCTTACTTCACCTATTTTTGTCTAAGGAGTCTGCCAATCTGCCTGTTGTTGATCGTTCTAAGGGTGTCCTGTGCCCTGTCCCCTCTCTCCCACATTTTTCCTGTTCTGAGAAATAAACTTCTCTTTTGTTAAAGCATAAAAGTGACAGGCGCCCAATTTCTTCTTTTGTTGATCACCCACCATGCCCACAAAACTGCACCCTGAGAATGTAGTTCAGCCATTCCTACCCCCGGTAGTTACTATAAGGCTCCTGGAAAATCGTGGTAGGCGCTACATTTGGCGCCCAACGTGGGGTGAAGCGTTATTTTTGTGGTGGTCGCCCCTGGCAATGGACTGCAACCACACAGGAATTTTGCTTGGCTCCATGGGAGAGTGGCAAGTAATGTTGGTGTACCTCAGAGACTGTGCTATTGTTCTTGTAAACCACGTGGGGAAGAACCTTATTGTCTTTTTGCTCATGGGAGAGTTTTAGCCTGGTCTTTTGTCACTTTACACCAAGGAGTTAAGGCAGACTCCATAACAGTTTTGGCATGCTGCTGAAAGAAAGAGGCAGGCGCTGAAGTTTCTGCTGAGCAGCTGGACCAATACTTTGGCAGGGGGAGGAGTTGCCACTCTGCAAAGGAGGGGACACTGTGGCGCAAATCGTTATCTTGGATCCAAGTGATGAAAGACGGAGAGGCAAGCATGGCATATCCTGGAGTTTCCAGTGCCGATTGGAAAACCTTTGCACCAAGTGTTGGCTGTGGGCCTGTTAGCTTGAGAGAAGCCATTACAGACACCGGAGTGCATTTCATCCCTAGAGGTAACCTGGCGCTATACATGGCGGGAGGCTATGAAGCCATTGGGCTGCTATGTTCCAAGTGCTCAAGACTAGCTACAAATATCCGGCCTGGATCCCCTGCAGCCACTGCAGGGAATCGCTACTAGAAGTAGTCTCGCCGGCCTTACCTCCCCGGGTGTTGTAAGTAGACTGGGGCAAGTGTGTTGCTCTTGCTGTAGTGGAACCAGCTCCAGTAGCTGCCACGGTTGTTCTGTCCACAAAATAATCTACCACTACAACCAAGGCTATTGCACCTACCAGCATTACTGCCCATGCAGTGGAAGTGTCAGTTCCAGTGGCTGCAATTGATGGGGACAGTGGCTGTGTTTGATTGCACAATGGCTGCAATTGATGGGCACAGTGGCTGCCTTTGATGGCGCAGTGGCTGCGTTTGATGGCGCAGTGGCTTCGTTTGATGGCACAGTGGCTTTGTTTGATGGGCACAGTGGCTGCTTTTGATGGGCACAGTGGCTGCTTTTGATGGGCACAGTGAGGCTGCAATTGATGTTTTTTTTCTGAATTGTTCAGTTTGTTAGAGCATGGTAGTGGCGGGGGCCACTGTCTGCCCAGTCACATGTTAGCAGTTTCTACAGCATCCTAAATTAGGGATGAGTTTTATGTTCGGGTAGAACATGAGTTCGACTCGAAAATTGGCTGTTCGCCCGTTTGCCGAATAGCGAGCAATTTGGGTGTTTGCGGCAAGTTCAAAAGCCGTGGAACACCCTTTAAAAGTCTATGGGAGAAATCAAAAGTGCTAATTTTAAAGGTTAATATGCAAGTTATTGTCATAAAAAGTGTTTGGGGACCTGGGTCCTGCCCCAGGGGACATGTATCAATGCAAAACAAAGTTTTAAAAACGGACGTTTTTTCGGGAGCAGTGATTTTAATAATGCTTAAAGTGAAACAATAAAAGTGAAATATTCCTTTAAATTTTGTACCTGGGGGGTGTCTATAGTATGCCTGTAAAGTAGCACATGTTTCCCGTGCTTAGAAAAGTCCTTGCACAAAATGACAGTTCTAAAGGAAAAAAAGTAATTTAAAACTACTCGCGGCTATAATGAATTGTCGGTTCCTGACAATACAGATAAAAGTGATTGAAAAAAATAATTACATGGGTTCCCCCCCCCCCCCCAGTCCATTATCTGGCTCTTTGGGTCTGGTATGAATATTAAGGAGAACCCCGAAAAAAATGCCTGGGGGTCCCCCCAAATTCCATTACCAGGCCCTTCAGGTATGGATATTAAGGGGAACCCTGCACCAAATAAAAAAAAAATGGCGTAGGGGTCCCCCTCAAAATCCATACCAGACCTTATCCAAGCACGCAACCTGGCAAGCCTCAGGAAAAGAGGGGGGGGACGAGAGAGCGCCCCCCCCCTTCCTGAACCGTACCAGGCCACATGCCCTAAAACATGGGGAGGATGTCCCCATGTTGATAGGGACAAGGGCCTCATCCCCACAACCCTTGCCCGGTGGTTGTGGGGGTCTGTGGGCGGGGGGCTTATCGGAATCTGGAAGCCCCCTTTAACAAAGGGGACTCCCAGATCCTGGCCCCCCCTATGTGGTATATTGTACCCCTACCATTTCACCCAAAAAAGTGACAAAAAAGTAAAAAAAAAACACACACACAGCTTGGGACAAGTCCTTTAATAAAAGAAAAAAAATCCAGCGCTGTAATCCTTCTACGACCCGCTGCCACAAACGATTCAGCCTCCTCCATAGGCGGTGCTCGGCCGAATGACGCGTGCCCCTTCTGGCAGCTCTTAAATAAACAAGGGCGGGGCCACCCGTGATGTGGACGAGTGACCCCGCCCCCCTCTGACACAATGGGGATTGTGTCAGCAGGCATATGTAAGTCACGCCTTCAAATGTAAACAGTGTTAAAATCACACATGTATGGTATTGCTGCGATCATTAGAGCGAGAGCAATAATTCTAGCAAACGACCCTAAACTGGTAACCATTAAACATTTTTAAAGTATCGCCTGTGGAGATTTTTAAGTACCATAGTTTGTCGCCATTCTACGAGTGTGTGCAATTTTAAAGGGGCAGGTATCTATTTACTCAGCCTAACATCATCTTTCACAATATACAAAAAAATTGGGCTAACTTTACTGTTTCGTTTTTTTTTTTTTATTATTCAGTAAAGTGTATTTTTAAAAGACCGCTAAGCAAACACTGTGTGACATAAAATATTGCAACGACCGCCATTTTATTCTCTAGGGTCTTTGCTAGAAAATTATATATAATGTTTGGGGGTTCTAAGTAATTTTCGAGCAAAAAATACTGATTATAAAGTGGTTAAGTAGTTAGTAAGGCAATGTACTGTAAATCTCAAGAATAGATGGGCAGAAATACAAATCATTTAACAGGTAAAACAATTCCCATGAATATTTTGCTGTTTTCCGGAAGTTCAGCTTTAAATAGCTGTGTGAATATATACCAAAAAGGTATCTGTTAAAGAAAATTTTGGGGAAGAAGGAAGCCATGTTCTGAGTTGCTGGACAGTGTAAACAGTTATAGGAGTTTCTGCATACCTCCCAACTTTTAAAAGCCCCACTGCGGGAGACAGACCCCTCTCCCCTGCTAACGAAAGTTGTTGAGCGGGGGGGGGGGGGGGGGTTGGGGGTTGCCACGGGTCATTTGAAAAAAAGTTGTTGAGCGGGGGGGGAGGGGAGGTCTACCGCGGAACACTGTTTTGCCCGCCGATCGCGGGGGGTGTCGCCGATCACGGGGGGGGCTTACCTGCTCGTTCCATGTTTCCTCCTCTTCATGGCTGTCTGCTGTGCCTTCTGTTTCCTGCTGTGCGGGAAAAATGACACTCTTGCGGGACTGCGGGAAGGAGGGGCCTGTGCGGGTAAAACCCGCAGAATCCGCGTGCCAGTTGGGAGGTATGGTTTCTGTTAAAACGGTTAAAGAAATTGATATTCCCCTTTTTTGCTTATACATTAAAGTTATACCTTTAATTTTAAGCAAATGCTTAATGTAGGCTTTACAAAATTGTGAAAATTCATACTGAGAAGCTTAAAAGCCATGCATCAATCAGACTTTAGTATTACAAAGGACACAAGAACAATTCTCAATAAATAATACAAGCCAGAAACTGTGGAGACTGCTGTGCGGTCTCAGTTCTTTCTCCTGGTACACACATACGGCTTCTGCATTGTTGCTTTTTAGTTATTTTTGTAAGCAGCAGCTTTTTTTTTTTAAATAGCATAGATTTGCTTAACATAAACCTGTCACAACCCTATCTACAATAGCAATAGTATCTTGTAATAACTTTTTGTGAAATGTGAAAATACAAATCAGTTCTAGTGCCTGGGATATGCCTCAAAGTAATATTAAGAAATTACAGACATTGATAGAAAGCCACTGTGATGATATTGAGGTTTGGTGAACCCTAAACTCCGTAGAGAAAATGGGGAAGTGGCATTGAACAAAATGCCACCCTAATTTTCCCCAAAGTACAAGTCGGTAACAAGACAGTGAGTTTAAACTCTTCTTTCTATGCTAAGCCATCAAGGAAAATAGCATATTTGACAAAAAAACAACCCACCTAGCAGGAATGCTGGAAAAGCTCACCGTACTACTAGGCATTATGGCGGACCGTCCGCACCATGTACGGGCTTCCATTTAATGGCTGACACATGTGTCCATATGTTTTTACATTTTTTTGATTCAGTTTATGATCAGAGGTTTTTTACATCTCTATCCCATGTCCTTTTTATGTGAGCTTGATTTTAATAGTAGTGCTGTCGGCCATTGTGCCCTTCTCGTTTGCCAGGACTGCCTGTATGTAGTGCAGTGTGTCTCGCAGTGTGATCTGTTCACTAGCCTAAGACCTAGGCAAAATGGCGGACAACCCAGGTTTTAAAAAGGCTTCAACAAAATGGCCGACGCATGCCCATTTTCGAAGACTATTTAAACCTATGCACCTTACCTAATAGCAATCCCTGATGAAGTCACGTGATGTGACGATACGCGTCGGATTGGAGCATTAGGTACACCACTTTCTGACAGTAGGAAGACGAGCTCGGCGTTCGTGGATGCTGTGCACTTATTTTATCTGCTAAATGTGAGTTTTTTTATCGGTTTTATGTGACAATAAATGTTTGCCCAATGGGATTACGCTATATATGCCTCCCTTTTTTCATTATCCCTACCATCTACCGAGTATCCATCTAATCATTGACCTGGAAACAGAAGGGGACTAGACCTGATCCACACACATACTGAGGGCTTGCGAACTTGGCGTTCGTGGAATATTGCCCACGCTCATTTATAACAAGTGAGTGCAACTGTGTGAGACTGCTATCTGTCACATTGTGGCTTCCTGTCTGAGGTACGCTATGATTGCTCTCTTTGTCTTTGCATCTCCATCTATGGCTTGTATCTGCCTCTGAGAGTACTGCAGCAACAGAGAAGAGATTATCACACCGCTCTATACATAGCAACTGCATCCATACTCTGCGGTCGGCTTTTGCTGTTTATCCAACAGCAGTGAGGTGAGCTGCTTGCTGACACAGAGGTGTACCACTGAAGAATTTTTTAAGTATTGTGTGTGTACAACACATTGTTTACTGGTGGTGGGAGACACTATCGCATAAAAACTTTTCATACATCTGTTTCAACTATTTCTTGGACTTTTGCTCCTTATGAATTGGATTGTGTGTTTATGTTTATTTTATGCACTGCTTACAGCTTTTTTGCATTTTATGTGCCCCTTCACTTTATTAAGTTTGTCACTCATTCACTGGGTTATATGTTCCACAGATTGTGGCAGCGCATATATAATTTAATATATTTTTTTATACTTTTTTATCCTTTCTCCATTTGCTGTGTTTATAGCTTTTCACCTTTCCTGTCCCTTCACAGCACAGACACCACCCCTTTACCTTTTATTATTACATGTTTCTTTGAATTAGATCCACAGGTGTCTTGCAGCAGTGCCCCCTATAGTTAGTTTTAGACAGCGCGGGAGTCCCCTTTTTTTAAGATTTTTAAAAAAAATTTTACTACCATGTGTATGAAACATCTTTTGCCATTCTGAAGCTTCCCTCCAATCACTTTGCATATTATTTTATATATACTGTGATACTGTACTTGCCAAATATGCTACAGAAATCTCCCTCCACTAAGTCTGGCTGCATCCATTTTAACTGTGGGCCGCTGAAGCTGCTAAAAGCACAAAAGAGAGCAGCGCCATCTAAGTGCAGCAATGTTAAAACATTTTTAATATAGGACAGACAATTTGGAACTCACAAGATCGTAGAGATCACTGCGCATGTAGGAAGGTATAAGAGGTTCAGCCACTCCTGGGGGAAGGTGGTTGGCTCGCAGGTGGAGAGGCAGCTGATGTTCCCGACTGCGCTGGTGGCTCCCAACGCTTCCTGGTGCTCAGAATCAGCTCAGGGGCGGCTGAGTAAAGCACAATAAACTGTCTTTTCTTGACTCTAAAGCAGTAGTTTTCTTTCTGTAATATATTCCAATATCTCATTCACAGAAGCTTTACATTTTTTAAACCATAAAGCTTTTATTAATGCTTAATAATAACATTTGTACAATCATACTAGCATTTGTACATAAGTATCATATAAAAGTATAACATTGTATAATTGAGTTCAATAGTAGAGCATTTTAATAATAAAACCATTGAAGTGGCTTCGTAATTAACCGATCATTGCATCGATAGTCTATTTAGAAATACTCTGAATATTTGTAGAAAAAATTGATTATTTAATCTCAAAAAGAAAGGAACAAAAGTAAAACTTTGTGAACCTCAGGGAGAAGCCCATAGAAGAAGGTATAATGATAGAAATGAAAGGGAATAGAAGGAAGGTAAATAAAAATAAGTAGAGATATTGTTCATTCACGTTTCTCTATATTTGAAGGTCTATGTTCGAGTAAAGGTGGTATAGGAATCAGAGTATTTAAAAACACTTCCTGTAGTTCATATCCCATCATGCACTGCCTTGAAATTATGTTTCTGGGGAGTGGTCAGTATACACTCTGTGTACAGAAAACTCCAGGTAGTAATATTGCAATATATTCTCAGAAAATTACAGTGGCTGCAGATTAAAAAGAAAGGGTAATTTTTAATAACATTCAATTACAAAATGATCAGTGTCACAATCAAATGCGCTATATTATTTTTTCTTTATTTGATATTTTTTTTCCCCACGGAGGTGGAGTTGCCCTTTAACGAGCATATATTTCTCAAGGGCTCCACTAGAGCAACAGAGCAGTGCAGTGCGGAAGCATAGAAAAGGTAAGTATCAGCTTGTACTAAACTGCTATACATTTCAAAAGAACCTATCACTCTAAATGGGTCTAGAAGACTGAATATGATAGACAGCTTGCTCTTGCACTTTTGTTTTAGCACAAATTATACCACCTGTCATAATTTTTTAAGTCACTTTAAAGAGAGGCTTGCTATAAATTCTAATCAGTCATTTTAGAAAAGTTTAATCTTTCAAATATAAACATTCAAATAATTTTTAGGTGAAATACATTTTTATGGTTTTTTTTAAAAAAAGTTCCAAAACTTGACTTGTAAGTACTTAAAGGGGTTGTAAAGCTTTGTGTTTTTTCACCTTAATGCATCCTATGCATTAAGGTGAAAAAACACCTTGCACTCTCCGGCCCCCCGAGCCCCCGTTTTACTTACCTGAGCCCCAAATCTCTGTGGGCGCGATCCCGCGTTGCTTTCCCCCAGCTCTTCATTGGATGATTGATAGCAGCCTAGCCATTGGCCCCCAGAAGACGAGGATCGGGGCTACTCTGTGCAAAACGAACTGCACAGTGGAGGTAAGTATGACATGTTTGTTATTTTAAAAAAAAAATTACCGTATTTTTCGGACTATAAGACGCACTTTTTTGGAACCCCAGAAATATGGGGGAAAATGTCCCTGCGTCTTATGGTCCGAATACATAACAGGGGCCCCGCCCCCCGCCGTCGCTGGCACCGCCCCTGCCATCCACTCACAGCCTCTGGAATCCCCCGACCACCACCACTGGTTCCGCCCCCCCGCCGCAGTGTCAGGGGCTTTGCGAATCGAATTAGAGCCGCTCTCTCTCTCTCTTTCTCTTTTGCTTACAGAAGGGGAGGGGGGCGGCGGGGGATATCCGCAGCTCTCCTCTCCCTGTCACAGCGCCGCTGCCGAGTTCTCTGGCAAATAGAGCAGCGGCACTGTGACAAGGAGAGGAGAGCTGCGGGCTGTCTGTATATCCCCCGCCGCCCCCTTCCCTTTCTGTAAGGAGAAGAGAAAGAGAGAGCGGCTCTAATTGGATTTGCTGGGTCGCCACCCAGCTTCCTGCCCACTGTTTCCCCCCCACATGATTGGCCACAGCAGAGGGCCAATCAGAAGACACTGGGAGCATCATGGGAAATGAAGTCCCTGCAGAGTTTATGGCACCAGTTCCCCCAGCATGCAAGCACTCTGCTGGAGGGGAGGGAGGGGGTGTTAGAACTTGAAGAGGAGCAAAAGAGAATACTCTGCTGGGGGGCACCACCAGAGAGCCACGCTGTACCCCGCACCACCAGAGAGCCACGCTGTACCCCGCACCACCAGAGAGCCACGCTGTACCCTGCACCACCAGAGAGCCACGCAGTACCCTGCACCACCAGGGAGCCACGCAGTACCCTGCACCGCCAGAGAGCCACGCTGTACCCACACCGCCAGAGAGCCACGCTGTACCCACACCGCCAGAGAGCCACGCTGTACCCACACCGCCAGAGAGCCACGCTGTACCCACACCGCCAGAGAGCCACGCTGTACCCACACCGCCAGAGAGCCACGCTGTACCCACACCACCAGAGAGGGAGCCACGCTGTCCCCACACCACCAGAGAGGGAGCCACACTTTAACCGCACCACCAGAGAGGGAGCCACATTGTACCCACACCACCAGAGAGGGAGAAAGACCGAGCCACTGCCAGGATACAGACATGCTACACTACTGACTAGAGTCACAGCGGGCAACCCAGAGTGAGCGAACGTCCAGCCAGAGGGATCACTGTTGCGATTTCGCTGGGTCTGGTAAGAGGGCCTGTTGGCCATTATTCATTACTGTTCCCAGGGACTGAGCCATTAGGAAGTGCCTAACCTGATATCCTCTAGGCCTTATTGACCGCCACAACGTCCCTCTCTGTCCTCTTCCCACGGCGTCCCCTCTGTCCTCTTCCCACTGCGTCCCCTCTGTCCTCTTCCCACGGCGTCCTTCTCCCAGGGCGTTACTCTGTCCTCTTCCCAGGGCGTTACTCTGTCCTCTTCCCAGGGTGTCCCTTTGTCCTTCACCCACGGCAACCCTCTGTCCTCTTCCCACAGCGTCCCCTCTGTCCTCTTCCCATGAAGATGACAGAGCGGGCCTTGACAGGAAGGGGTGGGTCATATTTAAATTAGGGGGTGTGCAAGTTTAGTCAGGCCTAGGGCAGCACAAAACCTAAATACACCACTGATGGCATGGTCACTCTGCGTTTACTGTGGCATGGTCACTCTGCGTTTACTATGGCATGGTCCCTCTGCGTTTACTATGGCATGGTCCCTCTGCGTTTACTATGGCATGGTCCCTCTGCGTTTACTATGGCATGGTCCCTCTGCGTTTACTATGGCATGGTCCCTCTGCGTTTACTATGGCAATGGTCAGGCTGCATTTAATGGGCACTGGAAAATATTTTAGTACACAATTTGGTTCAGAATATTTTTTTCTTGTTTTCCTCCTCTAAAACCTAGGTGCGTCTTATGGTCAGGTGCGTCTTATGGTGCGAAAAATACGGTAAACCTTTGCAACCCCTTTAAAATCAGTCTGAGATCCCAAAGGTATGAGCCATTATTGTAGAAAACATATGGAGCTGGAATCTATTCCTCTAACTACAGAGAACATGGTGGGTGGCTGTAATTGAATATATTAAGTGTTTACTGAGGACTTTGTAATTAATCTTTAACATATCTGGAAAATCAATGTGCTCATACATACAAAGTCAGAATATGTTTAATAAACTTTACCCCTTTTCTTAAAGAATAAAGAATAAAGCTTTTCACTCCTAAAGAGGAACTTCACCCGGGTTGTAAAAAAATTAAAAGTCAGCAGCTACAAATTCTGTAACTGCTGACTTCTAGGCATTCAGGGTCAACAGCACCACTCCAGACCTATGCCTCCCCTCCACTATGGACACACCAGGTGCCGGCACAGGAACCCAAACTGTATGTGCTCATGATCCAAAGACACTAATAATCACAAACTGCACAACAATATCAACTCTTTCATCCTCGGTTTTTCAACCACAAATGGCATAACAGAATATGAAACATTCCCACACAGGGATCACCCCTCCTTAATGCGCTTCACAGTAATAGGATTAATCGTAAGGATATTTGAATGTCTATCGGGTGTCCAGGCTGAACCACTGGTGGGAGCTGTGCAGTGCATTCTAAAAAAAAAAATTTGTTTTTTTGCACGATAAAACCTACCCGGCTTTTCCCTCTGAAATTGCAGCTTAATAAATTTGTAAACATACTGTGCATAAAGTCTGTACATTATTTCTGGATTTTTTCTGTGAAATAATACACTCTAACATTGTTTTCTTGAATAAAACCTACCTCGTGTCTCCCTCTGAAACTGGTCCTACAAAAGCTGCCTACAAAGTGTGCACTGAGTTCTGGCTTTTTTGTGAAATAATACACTCAAATTTAGATTTCTTATTTAAACCTGCCTAACCCCTCCCTCTGTATCATTGGCTTACTAAAAGTGCGTACATAGAATTTATTGAGTCTGTAAAATTTTTGTGCCTTTTTTCTGTGAAATGGCACACCCTAATTTTGATTTCTTGAATAAAACCTGCCTGGTTTCTTTCTCTGAAATCTGAATCCTACAGAAGTTGCTTACATAGTGTGCATCATGTCTATGCAGTATCTGTGGCTTTTTTCTATGAAAGAATGCTTTCTAATTATGATTCCTGGATTAAAACTTTCTATGTATGTCCCTCTGAAACTGCAACCTACTAAAGTAGCTTACATAGTGTGCATGAAATCTGTACAATAATACACGATAATCTTAAATTCTAGATTTAAACCTACCTGATCTCTCCCTTCTAAACTGTGATCTACTAAGGCCACTTACATAGTGTGCATCCATTCTGTACAGTTTTTTGGGCTAAAAAATTAAATACAAAATACAGTACTGTTTAAAAAACACACAGAAAAAGAACCTAGATCCTCGCCTTTCACTTTAGACATTTTTAAATAAAGGGATGTCATGCCAGGTATGGCAAACAAGTCTCAAATCAAAGCCTTGCGTGAGGATGGCCAGCCCTTTGGTGCCTGCAATGCGGTGTATCCAAACACTAGATTCATGTAATGCTTTGTAGTAAGTGCTTAATGCTTAGTAATAAAAAAAAGTCAGGTATGAGTATGTAGGCCTTTTACATGATAATTTAGAGTTGGTGACTGAGGACAAAAAGGACACATTTATTAAATACCTTATTCAGCTCTGTGTACACAAAGAAAAATGGGGGCTCAAGGCTATAATGGTGATAGTATTGATATTGCCCCAAATGTTTCACAATGGCTCAAAATTGATATGGTCCAGAAGCATTTATGCCGCGTACACACGATCGTTTTTTCTGATGAAAAAAGACAGATGGACTTTTTTCATCGGACAAACCGATCGTGTGTGGGCCCCATCGGTCTTTTTTCCATCAGTATAAAAAAATAGAACCTGTTTTAAATTTTACAGATGAAAAAAAAAAAACGATAGCACATTACGATCGTCTGTGTGGAACTCCATCGGACAAAAAACCCACGCATGCTCAGAATCAAGTCGACGCATGCTCGGAAGCATTGAACTTAATTTTTCTCGGGTTGTCGGAGTGTTTTACGTCACAGCGTTTTGGACGGTTCGGAATTTTGACTGATGGTGTGTAGGCAAGACTGATGAAAGTCAGCTTCATCGGATTTCCGATGGAAAAATCCATCAGATTTTATTCCATCAGAAATCCGATCGTGTGTACAGGACATAAGACAAAATAAAGGTGAATAAAGCACCTGGACCAGAAGGCTTACACCCATGTGTCCTCAAAGAGTTGAGCTCTGTTATTTCAAAGACATTGTATCTAATTTTCAGAGACTCTGTAATGACTGGTGTAGTACAACTGGATAGGCGTAGGGCCAATGTGGTGCTTATATTTAAAAAAGGATCAAAGCCTTTACCAGGTAACTACAGACCGGTTAGTTTAACTTCTATAGTCAGGCAGATACTTGGCAGTTTAATGAAAATACACATGGAACAGTTTTTACTAGAAAAACATATTTTAGGCAATAGTCAGCATGGGGTCATGAAAGACTGAAGTTTTCAAACAAATCTGCTTTCTTTTTATGAAAAACGTAGACAAAGACGTGGCTGTGGATATACAGTGCATCCAGAAAGAATTCACAGTGCTTCACTCTTTCTACATGTTGTTATGTTACAGCCTTATTCCAAAATGGATTAAATTCATTATTTTTCTCAAAATTCTCATAATGACAACCTGAAAGAAGTTTGTTTGAAATTGTTCAAATGTATTAAAAATCAAAAATAATTACATGTACATAGGTATTCACAGCCTTTGCCATGACACTCAAAATTGAGCTCAGTTGCATCCTGTATCCACTGATCATCCTTGAGATGTTTCTACAACTTGGAGTCCACCTGTGGTAAATTCAGTTGATTGGACATGATTTGGAAAGGCGCACACCTGTCTGTATAAGGTCCAACAGTTAACAGTGCATGTCAGAACACAAACCAAGCCATGAAGTCCAAGGAATTGTCTGTAGGCCTCTGAGACAGGATTATATTGAGGCACAGATCTGGAGAAGGGTACAGAAAAATTTCTGCAGCATTGAAGGTCCCAATGAGCACAGTGGCCTCCATTATCCGCCAAACTGAGCGATGGGGTAAGAAGGTCCTTAGTCAGGGAGGTGACCAAGATTCCGATGGTCACTCTGGCAGAGCTCCAGCATTTCTCTGTGGAAAGAGGAGAACCTTCCAGAAGAACAATCATCTTAGCAGCACTCCGCCAATCAGGCCTGTATAGTAGAGTGGCCAGACAGAAGCCACTGCTCAATAAAAGACGCATGATAGCCTGCCTGGAGTTTGCCAAAAAGCACTTGAAGGACTCTGAGACCATGAGAAACAAAATTCTCTGGTCTGATGAAATCAAGATTGAACTCTTTAGCCTGAATGTCAAGCATCATGTCTGGAGGAACCAGGCACCGCTCATTACCTGGCCATTACCATCCCTACAGTGAAGCATGGTGGTGTCAGCATCATACTATGAGGATGTTTTTCAGGGGCAGGAACTGAGAGACTAGTCAGGATTGAGGTAAAGATGAATGCAGAAATGTACAGAGACATCCTTGATGAAAACCTGCTCCAGAACAATCTGGACCTCAGAGTGGGGCGAATGTTTATCTTCCAACAGGACAACGACCCTAAGCACACAGCCAAGATAACAAAGGAGTGGGTATGGGACAACTCTGTGAATGTTCTTAAGTAGGGATGAGCTTCAAGTTCGAGTCGAACTCATGTTCGATTCAAACATTGCCTGTTCACCCATTCGCTGAACAGCGAACAATTTGGGGTGTTCGCGGCAAATTCGAAAAGCCGCGGAACACCCTGTAAAAGTCTATGGGAGAAATCTAAAGTGCTAATTTTAAAGGCTTATATGCAAGTTATTGTCATAAAAAGTGTTTGGGGACCCGGGTCCTGCCCCAGGGGACATGTATCAATGCAAAAAAAACGTTTTAAAAACTGCAGTTTTTTCGGGAGCAGTGATTTTAATAATGCTTAAAGTGAAACAATAAAAGTGAAATATTCCTTTAAATTTCGTACCTGGGGGGGTGTATATAGTATGCCTGTAAAGCAGTGCTTGTTTCCCGTGCTTAGAACAGTTTCTGCACAAAATGTCATTTCTGAAGGAAAAAAAGTAATTTAAAAGTACTCGCGGCTGTAATGAATTGGCAATACAGAGAAAAGTCATTGAAAGTCATTGAAAAAAAAATGTGTGGGGGTCCCCCCAAATTCAATTACCAGTCCCTTCAGGGATGGCATGCGGTTCCCCCAAATATCCATACCAGACCCCAACTGTGTCTGTGTGTTTTTAAAAAAAAAATTACACTTTCTTTGTGAAATGGTAGGGGTACAATGCACCCCGTTACCAATTCACATAGGGGGGTGGGATCTGGGGGTCCCCTTTGTTAAAGGGGTCTTCGAGATTCCGATAAGCCGTCCGCCCGCAGACCCCCACAACCACCGGGCAAGGGTTGTGGGGATGAGACCTTTGTCCCCATCAACATGGGGACATGGTGCTTTGGGGTCCAGACCCCAAAGCATCCTCCCCATGTTGAGGGAATGTGGCCTGGTATGGTTTAGGAGGGGGGGCGCTCTTGTCCCCCTCTTTTCCTGCGGCCTGCCAGGTTGCGTGCTCGGATAAGGGTCTGGTATGGATTTTTGGGGGGAACCCCACGCCATTTTTTTTTTATTTGGCGCGGAGTTCCCCTTAACCACTTCTCTACTGTGCACGAAAACCCCCTTCCTGCCCAAGCCATTTTTCAGCTTTCAGCGCTGTCACACTTTGAATGACAATTGCGCGGTCGTGCGACGTGGCTCCCAAACGAAATTCGCGTCCTTTTTTTCCCACAAATAGAGCTTTCTTTTGGTGGTATTTGATCACCTCTGCGGTTTTTATTTTTTGCGCTATAAACAAAAGAAGAGCGTCCAGTTTGGAAAAAAAACACAATTTTTTACTTTTTGCTATAATAAATACCCATTTTTTTTTTTTTTAATAAAATTTTCCTCAGTTTAGGTCGATACGTATTCTTCTACATATTTTTGGGAAAAAAAATTCGCAATAAGCGCGTATTGATTGGTTTGCGCAAAAGTTATAGCGTCTACAAAATAGGGGATAGATTTATAGCATTTTTATTTTTTTATTAGTAATGGCGGCGATCTGCGATTTTTTTATTGTGACTGTGATATTGCGGCGGACACATCGGACACTTTTGACACATTTTTGGGACCATTCACGTTTATACAGCGATCCCTGCTATAAAAATGCATTGATTACTGTATAAATGTGATTGGCAGGGAAGGGGTTAACCACTAGGGGGCGGGAAGGGGTTAAATATGTTCCCTCAATGTGTTCTTACTGTGGGGGGAGGGGACTGACTGGGGGAGGTGACCGATGGTTGTCCCTATATACAAGGGACACACCATCGGTCCCCTCTCCCTCACAGGACGTGGATCTCTGTGTTTACACACAGAGATCCACTTTCCTGCTCGTTTCCCGGGCAATCGCGGGTGCCCGGCGGCAATCGCGGCCGCCGGGCACGCGCACCGGGGCCTTGTGAACGTGGCGGGCACGCGCACGCGCCGCTGGCGGCAAGCGCGCGCCTCCTAGCTAATTTTAAAGGGAGGACGTCATATGACGTCCTTCCAGAACGAGAGTATCCTCCGCCCGTCGTCAATTGACAGTGGGCGGGGGACAAGTGGTTAAAATCCATACCAGACCTGCTTTACATGCACACTATATACACCCCCCAGGTACGAAATTTAAAGGAATATTTCACTTTTATTGTTTCACTTTAAGCATTATTAAAATCACTGCTCCCGAAAAAGCAGCAGTTTTTAAAACTTTTTTTTGCATTGATACATGTCCCCTGGGGCAGGACCCGGGTCCCCAAACACTTTTTATGACAATAACTTGCATATAAGCCTTTAAAATTAGCACTTTTAATTTTTCATGTTTGTGTCCCATAGACTTTAACGGGGTTCGGATGTTCGAACAAATTTATTGCCTGTTTGCATGTTCTGGTGTGAACCGAACTGGGGGGTGTTCGGCTCATCCCTATTCTTAAGTGGCCCAGCCAGGGCCCAGACTTAAACCCGATTGAACATATCTGGAGAGATCTTAAAATGGCTGTGCACTGTTGTTCCCCATCCAACCTGATGGAGCTTGGGAGGTCCTGCAAAGAAGAATTGGAGAAACTGCCCAAAAATAGGTGTGCCAAGTTTGTGGCATCATATTCAAAAACACTTGAGGCTGTAATTGGTGCCAAAGGTGCTTCAACAAAGTATTGAGCAAAGGCTTTTTATTTTTTCTAAATTTGCAAAGATTTCAAACTTCTTCCATGTTGTCCTTCTGGGGTATTGTTTGTAGGATTTTGAGGAAAAAAATGAATTTAATCCATTTTGGAATAAGGCTGTAACATAACAAATTGTGGAAAAAGTGAAGCGCTATGAATACTTTCCGGATGCACTGTAGTATTGTCAGGGAACTAATACTCATACAGCTAATGCCCATGTACTTACTCATGCAACTAATGCTTGTGCGCATGTGCCAACACGCAGACAGACTCTGGCTTGTAACCAACATGCACTGACACATCGGCACCAAGCTTCCTATTTAAAGGAGGCCCTGATGTGTGTCAATCACTGGATGTTCTTCAGCTCCCTGTGACCTGTGTTTCTATGTTCCTCCTTTTGTTATCTGATTCCTTTGCTTCTGACCAGGCCTGCTCCTGACCTTGCTTTGTGGATTCTGGACTCTTACTATGTTCTCCTGTCTTCCTGGTACTAACTTTGGTCTGCTGCTTTACTACATTTACTCTAGCCCTACATGTATGATTACTGTACATCCTTGCTGTCCATCTGTGCTGACCCTGTCTTGCCATTTGACCACGTTCTTGATTTTGAGTACCTGTACCAGGGCCGCCATCAGGAATTTTGGGGCCCCTTACACAGCTTTAGGCATGGGCCCCCTGGAGCAGAGGAGAAGGGGGGGGGGGGGTGCTGCCGCCGCAAATTAAGACTTATAAAAAATAAATAAATCATTTTTATAAAAAAGGGAGGTTGCCATCCGGGGCCCTGGGGACCTCTGGGCCCCTTACAATAATTGTTCTTTTTATAAAAATAAATAAATAATAATAGCATAAAAAAATAAAAAATAATAATATATATATTTTTAAATAAATAAAAAAAGAGGAGTTAACATTCGGGGCCCTGGGGAACACCGGGCCCCTGGGGACCTCTGGGCCCCTTACAAACAAAAAAAACAAGAAAAAAAAAGGGGGCCCATCCGGGCCCCTTACAGGTGTACTGCCTGTACCACCCTGATGGTGGCCCTGACCTGTACCTGCCTGCCTATGACTGAGTGCTGTCTCAATCTCTTTAACGAGTATTCAAGTTCCAGTTTCCTGGTGCCATCCTGCAGACCGTCATCCTCAGTCCTCTTCTACTGTGCTTCCATCACTGCTGACTACAGTCTGGAGACTACTGCTACCTGCTATTTAAAACTGGCACCCATGCTACTTTGTGCCCTGTGCCCCTGTCTCCACTCTCGGTGGTGCTCCACTCTTATCATTTCGTCCCCCAAACAAGGTACGTGACACGTATACTTGGTTTTTGCAAAAGCTTTTGACACAATTCTCCACACATGACTAATGTGTAAGTTAAAGTCCACAGGCTCAGATTCAGTTTGTAAATGGATAGAAAACTGGCTTAAAGGCCGAATTCAGGGAGTAGTGATTAATGATTCATACTCTGAATGGTCTAAGCTTATTAGTGGTGTACCACAAGGTTTGGTGTTGGAACCCTTAAGTTTTAACATATTTATAAATGATGTAGAGCTTGGAATTAAAAGTACTATTTCAATGTCTGCAGATGACACAAAGCTATGCAGTGGAATAATGTTCATGTCTCCAACTGACAAGCTGACCTCCATGCACTATTTAATTGGGCAACTATGTGGCAAATGAGGTTTAATGTTGATAAATGTAAAGCTATGCACTTGTGGGCTAAAAACATGCATGCATCATACTTTCCAGGAGGAGAACAGCTAGGGGAGTCAATGGTCAAGGATCTGGGTGTTCTGGTAGATCATGAACAATAAAAGCATTCAAAGCCAAGATGCACTTTCTAAAGCTATCAAAACACGTTCTTGTATTAAAAGGGGGAGAGAGGGAGAGAGAGAGAGTTCGATCATTTTGCCCCTGTACAAATCATTAGTAAGACCTCATCTGGAATATGCAGTTCAGTTTTGGGCACCAGTTCTCAAAAAAAGGTTGAAAAAGGAAAAAGTTCAGAGAAGGGCAACCAAACTGATGCATAGAGGAGTTCAGTTATGTGGAAACATTAGCTGGAGTGGATTTATTCTCTCTTGAGAAGAGGCAATTAAGGGAGGATATGATCATCATGTATGAATACATAAGTGGTCCATATAGTGAACTTGGTGTTAAAGTAGTTGTAAACTCTTACCTTGTAAAACAACTAGACATGTGCACACTGAAATATTTCGTTTCGGAATTTCGTTTTCGTCCGAAAAATAAATTTATTTAGTTACTCCCGAAATTCGTTTTTATTTATTTCGTTTTTCGTTAGAAATTGCATTCGTCCAAAAATCTGAATTAATTAAGGTCGAATCTGTCATTGAAGGCTTATGGTGTCTGTCGAATGTTCAAAGAAGATTCGACGGAGCAGCGAAACTGTACGACTCTGCAATCATACATTTCCGGTCGAATGTTCCGCCCACAAGCTATAGAAGAATTCTAATGTTGTATGACTAGTAATAATTATATTTATTCATTACTATTACTAGTCAACCAACATTAGAATTCTTCTATAGCCTATGGGCGGATGCATTTGACCGGAAATGTACGATTGCAGCGTCGTGCAGTTTTGCTGCACCGTCGAATCTTCTAACTTTCGATGCTTTGTCGAATCTTCGTCATTCTAGCTATTTTACTGCTCCTCCTCTTTGGTTACAATCAGCCAATAACATTCATCATCAACTTTATTTTTATTTTACTTCCCCCACCCAATTCCAGCAGTGATCTTTTCTCTCTATGTCGAATCTTTTCTCTCTATAATAACAAATCTTTTCTCTCCTATGTCGAATCTTTTCTCTCCTATGTCGAATCTTTTCTCTCCTATGTCGAATCTTTTCTCTCCTATGTCGAATCTTTTCTCTCTATAATGTCGAATCTTTTCTCTCCTATGTTGAATCTTTTCTCTCCTATGTCGAATCTTTTCTCTCCTATGTCGAATCTTTTCTCTCCTATGTCGAATCTTTTCTCTCCTATGTCGAATCTTTTCTCTCTATAATGTCGAATCTTTTCTCTCCTATGTAGAATAATCTTGGACTAATAGAGTTAAGGTTAGGCACATTCGACCACAGGTTCGATAGACACAGATTGTTATTGTCAGCGTCACGTCGAATCTCCTATCTATATCGAACTGTTGTAGCAACGAAAACGAAAATAAAGCATTTGTTTATGTCGGATCTTTCGGTTTTCGGATTCTGTGCTTTCGTTTTCGTTTGTTAAAACGATAACGAAAATAGCTGAAATTTGGACGAAAATGCATTCGGACGAAAACGAATGCACATGTCTAAAAACAACCCATTAAGTTTTAAATAGAAAAGAAAGGCAAAACATTTTTGTATAGATATAAAAAAAACAAAAAAAAAATACCCTTTTTCCCTTTTTTTAAAAAGTGATCACATTCCCTATGTTCTCAGCTGCAAAAGAGCTGGGGATGGAAAATCAGCAGTACACTGAGCTTCCCAGTGAAGGGCCATGCAGCAGGGCCATGTCAGGACAAGTCTAATCATTGGAGGAGAGCAGCCTGAGTTCCCAGCATAGCTAGAGAACTGACCACGATGTGATCTCCTGCTTAGTGTGGTCAGTTTTTAATAGGAAAGCAGAGGGACTGGCAGGAACACCAGGGATTTCAGAAAAAGGAAGCAAATCAAAGAGAACAGGAGACTTTTTCATACAATCCAGGGAAAATCCAATGGCCTCCTGGGGGATCAGGAAAGATTTTTTCCTGGACTGGAGAAGATTTGATCTTGCTTTATTGGGGTTTTTCCCTTCGCCTGGATTAACTCAGGGTATAAGATTGTGTATACCAGGGGTGTCCAACCTGCAGCTTGCGGGCCACATATGGCTCAAGATGGCTACCAATGTGGTCCAACACAAAATCGCAAACGTACTAAAAAACATTGATTTTGGGGGGATTTTTTTGTGAAAATGTGTTTTACACCTAGCGAACCCATGTGGCTGAAGAAAAATTTGACAGTGTCTCTTTACTCGACTTTTCTACGTTTTATCTTCCCAAAGAAAAATATCCCACTCTTCACAATTACGCCTTATTTATGTCATCAGTTTACAGCATCACTTATATTTGTGAGCAACTATTTTCAAGGATGAAGCATACGTAGGGCAAAATTTGAATCAAAATGTCTGATGAGCACCTTGAGAATTCATTGGAAATTGCTACTACATCCATCTTACCAGATATTGAATTTGTTTATCGTAAACAGTGTCATATATCCCACTAGTTTTATGTTGCCCTCTTTTACTTTTATAATACATTTTTATTTTATTTTTTTAATGAGGTCTTATTACTCAGGCAGATTATCTTCATCGGTGATCATTAACTTGTGATCTGCCTGCCTTTTTCTGCTCGTCAACTATCCGTATTGTTAGTGTATTATATTGCCCAAGACAATTTCTCTTCTTCCAATGTGGCCAAGGAAGGTCAAAAAGTTGGACACCCCTAGTATATATGGAATTATATGGTTATATAGTTATATATATAGTATAACAATTTGTTTTGTTTTTTTCTTTTTCTGTTCGTTGAATTAGATGGACTAGTGCGTTTTCTCAATGTGACGGCAAAGCTGCCATGAAGACACTGGACATGGAGGGGATTTGGTGGTAATTCTGTTCTATGCTTCTGCAGTTGCGAAACACAGATCTATGGGCCAGCACTGGTAATAGGAGCAACAAAAAAAATTCTGCCAACTTCTCATAGCCAGCCATAGGCGAGATTAGCAGAGGAGGAAAAAGGTTCAGAAGTAGCACTAGAAAAGTGGTTGAAGGAAATATGCGGTTAAAAAAAAAAGTGTCTGCTATGCGCCCTAGAGAGAGAGAAAGAAAAGTCAGCATTAGGAGTTGATAACAGTGTCTGATATGCACACCTGAAGGGGAGGAGGAGGGAAAGAGTGCCTGGGAGAATAAAAAAAATAGATGGTTTGTCAGCCACCTCACTTACTCCTGTTGTTTTCACCACAGACTGGGTGAAAAATTACTCATCTCCTAAAGCCTGTCCTGCAGAGGAAAAGGTGTGTTACATGTCCAGGTTGTATTGCTGTCCTTGACCATGTATGCTTTACCAGGGCAGGGATATATACACTATATAACAGCCACAAACACAACATCCAATCTATGCCAGCACAGATTCCAACCCAATCTATGTCAGGCCATTTGCAAGGGAAGATTTGAGGAAGGGCAGGCAGCTTATGGCCATGTGATCATACACTTCATTTTGGCTGTTTCCTGCCCTTCACACTGGCCGTATAATTGTCCCCCTACTCTTCATGATGCACTGTGGAAGGGCAGGTGGTCTTTTTTACTTTTCCTATACTCTTCCTCTTCAATACCAGAACCACATCCCTCCTCCTCACCACCAGCACTCCAACACTTCTCCTATGTAGGGATTAGCAGAAGAAGAGGAGTCAAAAGGGCATATTAGCAGTCCTTCAAAAAAAAAAGGAGAAGGAAGAGGAAAGGGCGCATTAGCAGTCTTTAAAATAAAATGGCTGCTATGCACCCTTGAGAAGGAAAGGAAGATAAAGTGCTCATTAGCAGCAGTTGAAAAGAAAGTGGCTGCTTTGAGCCCTCCAGGAGGAGGCAGAGGGAAATGTCGCATTAGCGCCTCTTTAAAAGAAAGTGGCTTCTGTATGCCCTTCAGGAGGAGGAGAAGGAAAATGGTGCATAAGCAGAACTCTAAAAGAAAGTGGCTGCTATGAGGAAGGAAGAGGAGATGCCTTTTGCTGCTTAATTATCTAACTGAAGTGCTGTTCCCACCAAGCTCTGTGGTGCAGAGTCATGTTATTTCCTCATGCATTTAGTACCCAAATGGCTTTTATTTTTACCATGGCTGATATGCTGCAGGCAGAAGTTGCATAACACAACAATGCTATTAGCAGCAAATACATTAAAGAAGGCTTACATTTCAGATTTCTATTTGCTGCCTGCTCACTGTCCGGACACTGGACAATTTATCCCAAATACATAACTAAAGTCTATTTTTGGATATTTTGGGGATTTATTATATAAAGGGGTTCAGGAAAAGGAGAGTTTTGGTTTTGAAGTGTCTTTGTGTACTGTTTTGACAGTTTGTTAAATGATCACATGATCATTGTAATAGCCTATGATTGTAAAACATGCAGCTATGCATTCTTTCTTATCTGGCTTGGAGAAAATGATACAATGTATTTGTTTCTTCATTCAGAGGAGAAAAAGAAACAAAAAACTGTGTGTGGAAAATGATAAAGATAAAATAGCTAGATTAGGACTTGATCTGGGTTAGTGTCAGGGTCTTATCAGGGTCAAACAGCATTTGGAAAGAAATGTTTGCATTGGTAAATGTCCCCCACCACAGTGCCCAGCTCTCTTTATGACCTTTTGTTTGACAATCCATTTGCCTATTAACCTTGAAGATGGCCAGATTGATTTTCAAAATGAAGATCAACTTCAACGAGGTGTGGGTTAAAGTTCTACATTTTTGAACTTCATGACGGGTGGTTGAATGGTCTGCGAAACAAACGCAGGCTGATTTGCTGGGTTTTACAAGTTTAAACATATTTTTAAAGTATAACTAAAGGCAAAACTTTTTTTTTAGGTTTTGATAGAGATGGATTAGAACAGGAGGGAAATCTTCCAATGGAGACACTAGATCTGAAGGCCTGGAAGTCCCAAAGAAAGTCTCTAATTTTGCAGGGATTTCCTCTCACTTCTTGTTTGGCTATGGGACAGGAAGTGAAGGGAAATCTCTGCAATGGGACACAGATGGTGAAAAAAAACCTGACAGGGTTTATAACCCTCTCTTGCTCTATCCAAAATTAACCACTTAAGGACCGCCACCTGTACATTTACGTCGGCAAAGCGGCACGGACAGGCATAAGCACATACAGGTACGTTCACTTTAAAATGCCGCCGTGTGGTCGCGACCCTGCCGATTTGTTTGTGAGCCCGACCGTGGGTCCCGCGGACTCGATCGCTGCGGGGATACCTGCGATCGTCTCACGGAGAGATAGAGCTGGGAGATGCTAGTGTAAACAAACTAGCGTTTACACCACTCCATCAATGGAAATAGATGTCTCCAAACGCCTTTGACTGGGACCAGATCACTGGGGAGTCCAGAGCAGACGGCATAAAATACATCTTATGCGTTGCGAGGGCAAACCCTCTTCCTCAGAGCCAAAGCAATAGCATCCAGACCTCTCCAAATTTATATATGTGTGTGTTTGCAGTCACAGGTCTAGGTCAACGCCCACCACAGGCCACCACACCCCTTGTTACACAGGGGCATTTACTTAAGCCTTCTAGCCCCACTACACCATAAACCACTGTTCCATCCACACAGTTCATGACCAATATATAAATAGGAAATGGCTATATCTACCTCCAGTGTGTGAGTGGGGATGGCCAACGCTCAGGGATCCCATACTGCTACTTGCCACAGAGCGGTGTTGCACAGTGCCGTAGCAATTTCCTATCTCGCAGTGGGATGCACGCCGACCACGCAACCGGAAGTGGCGGTGGATGTGCATTCCACCCGCCACCTCCGGTGACGGCTAACGTCACTTCCGCCCCATCTATGCGCTGTACGTGTGCCAGTATGTAAACCGGAAGCGGCGGTGGATATGCGTTCCACTCGCCAATTCCGGCATCCACAGACGTGTCTTCCGCCCTAGCAGGATACCTCAGATGTGTCATATACACGGCGCCGCCCATAGATGGGCCGGCCATGGATGACCACATACACCAGCCCCCCTGACTCCCTTAGCCATTATGCTGCGCAATCTGCTATTGCACCGTACACCCCAAGGATTGGGACAAGGAGAAAGAACTCAATGGACACTGGTTGCAAACTGAGTGCCAACCAACAAATAAGGTGGCGCTACTGTTGACAGAAAGATCCTAGCGCTGTCTGCAGGGACTGCCACAAGCCCCACACACACCACATGCTAGCCCAAAATTCTTGATTGTTGTTGAATGGGAGATGATGAGAGAAGCTAGCTATCTACAGGGGTACATCCTATTCTAAATGGCCTGTGGGGGAGGTCACCCAGACCGGCAAACCTACACACATTATAAGACAATACATACAGTCAGGTCCATAAATATTGGGACATCAAAGATATTTTTATTAGGTTTAAGACAAACCAACAAACAGAAAGAAACATACAAAAAAACAACAACAATACCACCAGACAACCTGGTCATAAACATTAGGCAATACACTTAAACATAGAAAAATAAACTGACATCAGTGCAAAATATAAAGTAGGCACAATGGTAAAAGGCTCAGGTATAATTCTACCGGGATATAGCAGAAGCGGAGGTCCAGACATTAGAGATCCATGAGGCACGGCCCATCAATAGTCAAGCAAAAGTAGTACAATTAGTGCTGAGAGAGGGTTAGCGGACTAGCCAACCATCTACCCCAAATTTTGTGGAAGGTTTTGTTCAATTTCCAGAGTTCAAAAGTTTAACTGCAGACTTTCAGCTTTAATTTGAGGGTATTTACATCCAAATCAGGTGAACGGTGTAGGAATTACAACAGTTTGTATATATGCCTCCCACTTTTTAAGGGACCAAAAGTAATGGGACAATTGGCTGCTTAGCTGTTCCATGGCCAGGTGTGTGTTATTCCCTCATTATCCCATTTACAAGGAGCAGATAAAAGGTCCAGAGTTCATTTCAAGTGTGCTATTTGCATTTGGAATCTGTTGCTGTTAACTTTCAATATGAGATCCAAAGAGCTGTCACTATCAGTGAAGCAAGCCATCATTAGGCTGAAAAAACAAAACAAACCCATCAGAGAGATAGCAAAAACATTGGGTGTGGCCAAATCAACTGTTTGGAACATCCTTAAAAAGAAAGAATGCACCGGTGAGCTAAGCAACACCAAAAGACCCGGAAGACCACAGAAAACAACTGTGGTGGATGACCGAAGAATTCTTTCCCTGGTGAAAAAAACACCCTTCACAACAGTTGGCCAGATCAAGAACACTCTCCAGGAGGGAGGTGTATGTGTGTCAAAGTCAACAATCAAGAGAAGACTTCACCAGAGTGAATACAGAGGGTTCACCACAAGATGTAAACCATTGGTGAGCCTTAAAAACAGGAAGGCCAGATTAGAGTTTGCCAAACAACATCTAAAAAAGCCTTCACAGTTCTGGAACAACATCCTATGGACAGATGAGACCAAGATCAACTTGTACCAGAGTGATGGGAAGAGAAGAGTATGGGGAAGGAAAGGAACTGTTCATGATCCAAAGCATACCACCTCATCATTGAAGCTTGGTGGTGGTAGTGTCATGGCGTGGGCATGTATGGCTGCCAATGGAACTGGTTCTCTTGTACTTATTGATGATGTGACTTCTGACAAAAGCAGCAGGATGAATTCTGAAGTGTTTCGGGCAATATTATCTGCTCATATTCAGCCAAATGCTTCAGAACTCATTGGACGGCGCTTCACAGTGCAGATGGACAATGACCCGAAGAATACTGCGAAAGCAACCAAAGAGTTTTTTAAGGGAAAGAAGTGGAATATTATGCAATGGCCAAGTCAAATACCTGACCTGAATCCGATTGAGCATGCATTTCACTTGCTGAAGACAAAACTGAGGGGAAAATACCCCAAGAACAAGCAGGAACTGAAGACAGTTGCAGTAGAGGCCTGGCAGAGCATCCCCAGGGATGAAACCCAGCGTCTGGTGATGTCTATGCGTTCCAGACTTCAGGCTCTAATTGACTGCAAAGGATTTGCAACCAAGTAATAAAAAGTGAAAGTTTGATTTATGATTGTTAATCTGTCCCATTACTTTTGGTCCCTTTAAAAGTGGGAGGCACAAATACAAACTGTTGTAAATCTCTACACCGTATTTGGATTCAAATACCCTCAAATTAAAGCTGAAAGTCTGCAGTTAAAGCACATCTTGTTCGTTTCATTTCAAATCCATTGTGGTGGTGTATAGAGCCAAAAAGATTAGAATTGTGTCGATGTCCCAATATTTATGGACCTGACTGTATGCATCTATACTAATTGGTTTAACCGACCACCCGTAGTTGCACACCTTTTAAATTTACATGATGTCATAGTAATAAGCAGTGACATCCGGGCGCCGCAATCATAGTATAACAGGTTATTAGGTCAGATACACTTAGGATCAGATTTCCTTATTCGTACCAGAGAGGTCCAATACTAGGCTTCAGTCCACATATATACACATATCTTCAAATGGGACTTAATTTAAAAAGATAGAAATAGTATGCATGCACATATACATAAATACCCACACACACCCCTCACAGAGCACACGCACACACAGCCACACCCGCGCACCAACTTCCACAATGGTAGTCGCACGTGTGCACTGAGCATGCCAACGTCACGAGCACAGGTGCATGCGCATATACACGTGCATACACAAAAACACACCAATACACCAATACATCAAAAAGGCAATACATAAATCTTATTGCCTAGTTATGCCGGAAACACAGATCTACATGACGAAAGATCTAGGAAAACCCACCCACAATAATAGTAAAAATCTAAACAGTGGGACTATCTTATTCCCATCAATGGTAACCATATTAATGTATCGTATAGTTATAAATTCTAACGGTGTTAAAAGCTGGCCTGGCGTCAGGACTAACTAACTGTCCCAATACTGAAATCGCTAAAAACTACATATGCCAAAAAGTAGATAAAAAGTATTGGTATTAAAAAATCCAATAATATATCCATTGAAATACTAGACATCATCATTAAAGACACTACTCAACCCATGAAGACTAAAACCTAAATCTAGGGTAGAACTTGTCACTAAATATTGGAACTAGAAGCCCTGAGATAAAGATGGAAAGGCAGAAACTGTCTGTCAAATTCAGTGGGAGGGATTTGGCATACTCAGAACGGATCCACCCTTGATTAGACTACATTATGTAGTTCGATCCCTTTGTTGAGGCCCTGAGGGACCAGAGAGCCCAAAGTAAATATCCAAAAGGCCTCTCTAGTGCACAAAATGTGATGTGTTTTGCCACTGTCAAGGTCATTTAATATAGCCTCAATCCCAAAAACTTTTAGGCCACTCACTGAAATACCATGGACCTCTTTGAAGTGTCTGGGTACAGAATAGTTCTCTTTCTCAGTCAGAATACTGCTCCTGTGTTCCCCAATTCTTGTTCTCATTGGTCGTGATGAAGTGCGACCAACATATAGAAGTCCACAGGGACAAAGAAGACCATAGATCACATGAGAGGTCCCACGGTTAATAAACTGTTTAACCTTGTAGTTCTTTCCATCTGTACCATAGACCTCCTTTTTTGCGATGACTCATATATAAACAATTGCCACAATTTCCAACTCCACACTTATAGCTGCCCTTTTGGTCAAACAGAGAAGTCCACGGTTTATTCAAGCCTGTATTTTTGATCTATTTGTAACGGTTGCACGGTTTTCAAGGCAAAATACTTACCAAGTGGTGAACGATGAGGCTTTCTCCTCCAAAATCAAGTCGACAGCAGCATCTTCCAGATTTCAATAGAGACAAGTTTCAGCTAAGTTTCTGCTGTAGCATCAAGACAAAGAACATTAGATTTCATTGCTCAGTTATAGCGTATTCCAATATATTTAGAATCCGTGCCGTATATCTAAATTGGTGTACCATTGGTGATACAGTAAGAAAATGTAAGCAAGAGCATGATATGAATGGATACTACATAGCAAAGGGAGTATGGAAGAAGTATATTACTACAGTATATAAAAGCATGTGGGTAGTTTTTTTTTTTTTTTTGCCGTATGCTATTTAAATAATTTTTTACATTAACATAAGTAAAAACAGTTTTTAGATTAGTTGCAATTGTGGCATGGACTTGCATGTCTTTCCTATAAAGGACATCTGTTTACTTTTCCTCTAAACTAAGAATTTGATTGGTGATCAACTTGGATAAGAAAAAAACAGAGAAAACTAAAATGAGGAGGACATTGCTATGGCATTTGACTTATGTAAATATGAACAAATTTGGTATGACAAGTAGTCTTTATCTGTCTAATCTGTACGTCGCTCACATGATAGTCCTCGTTAGCCTCCAAATTAGCTGTTTTGACTTTTCGTTTACATCTAGAGTTACAGTACAGCTCCATACTATGTCGCTGGGATCTTTTCAAATACAAAATCCTGCCCACTTTCAGGAAATGTTGCATTTTATGTTGTCACATCTTATCAGCCCTCATCTAGCAGGACCACAGGGTGTAGGGCAGGGGAGAGTTCCGGACCCTGTATGTAAATGGATACCAAAGAAATAATAAAATCTGCAGCAGTCACTTCTAATTAAAGCAAAGGATACTAAACATTCCTTTTTGGTGGTTTCAGAAAATTATGTATGATTCCAATGTAACACATTAAACATCTAATAATGTAAATAAAAATGGGAAAAATGTTCCTTGCCACTTTGTAGTTTCACTTACTGCTTATGTGTTCTACATTCTAATATACAGTATATTGCTCCCTTGTCACCTCCTCCCATGCTCGCCTCCAGGATTTCTCCAGAGCTTCTCCCATCCTTTGGAACTCCCTACCCCAATCTGCCCGACTGTCCCGTAATCTATCCATCTTTAGACGATCCCTGAAAACCCTTCTCTTTAAAGAAGCTTATCCTGCTTCTAACTAATACACTGTTTTACTTCCTCCATCAGCTCATCCCCCAACAGCTATTACCTTTTGTATCAATTGACCCTCCCTTTTTCAATTGTAAGCTCTAATGAGTAGAGCCCTCTGATTCCTCTTGCACCAAATTGTAATGTAACTGTAATGTCTGCCTTTCTTTTGTTAAGCGCTGTTCAAACTGTTGGCGCTATATAAATCCTATAGTATAACAATAATAATAATTGAAATAGTAATATAAAAACCTGTAATGCCCAGGGACCAGGTTATTACAACCAACACAAATTTGCTCATGTCTTTGGAGGGCTCCAGCTAGATCGATCTTCTGGTTGGAGAATGTGTCTTTAGACCACAGCATGTTCAGCTGTAGGCCAGGTAATATTGTCAGCTAAATCCTTCATATGCGTGAAAGGGCAATTTTTTGAAACAGGCAACTATCAAATAAAATAAAAATAGTTCAGCATTGTGCAAGGTCAGTGCTGAGTACTGGGTCATCAGCCTTCCTGTGTTTCTGAGCCTTTGTGTGTATTCTTTGGATTCCCTGTTGTGACCCGGCTTGTTCCAGACCTGTCTGATTTCTTCTCCTGGCGTTGACCCTCTGACTTGCTCTACCGACCTTGCTCCTGTTTGATCACCTGTGTATGCCCCCGGCTTGCATTACGGACTTTGCTACTTCTTACCTGCTTGCCTTCCCGTGTATGACCTCGGCCAAGTTCCTGTTTCCACTACCTGCCTCTGCCTCCTGACTGATCATCCATGTTTGGCCCTCAGCCTGGCTTCTACTTCTGTTTCCTGTGTGCACTGATTGCCAAGTACATCTGGAGTTCCCCGAGAGACATGCTGTGTATCCTGTCACCTCCAGCATTCACCAAGTGATAGCCGGCCCAGCTGTTTGGTACCTTGTTGGCAACCTGTGCTTCTTTGGGCGCTACACCTCCTGTACCACCTTCAGGGGTGTACTGCACTTAACCGCGAGGAGAGCCCTCTCAGGACCACCTTGGCCTTGGATCAGGTACATGACAGCGAGTACGTTTTAGTGATCAAAATCGGTAGTGCTTTCCCAATTGTGATAGATCCATTAATATGTAGCGCCCTGCTCCCAATGAGTGGGCGCTATGTGGTAAAATTATAGTTGTCTGAGCAATAGTTTGGCTCAGAAGGATTGTGTTACAAATTGTACTCTGTTTCAGTTCAGCTGGCTGCGTGATTTTCCTCCTGACAGTGGGTGCCGCTGTCACCACTGGTCAGGATAGGAAAGGCAACAGGCTGGACACATTATAGTATCTCTTTCCCAGCAGCGGCTCAGGGGTGTGGTCAACACACTGTGCATGCTGGGAGGGGGTACTTAAGGGACAGACGCCATTAGTGAGGGCTAGTTGGAGAGTTGGGGGTCGTTCGTTGGTGGTGGGCACCACCCGCCCGATCCCGACCTGAGGGCCACATGGCCTGAGGCTCCGTTACTGAAAAGTAGGCCCAGGAGTTACTGTGGGCCTACTGATCCGGGGATGATCCTGTATCGCCTTACCTGCTGGAAGGGACCAAGCAATTGAGTACTCAATTGAAGGATGCATCCGGGTCACAATCTACCTCACAGTGCTGCCGGAACGGCTGGAAGATCCTGGCACTGAGAGCTGTGTTCTTCATTTAGAATTGACCCCGCATCTCTCCATAAAGAGGGCCTGTCACACACCATTCCTATTACAAGGGATGTTTACATTCCTTGTAATAGGAATAAAAGTGATCAAAAAAAAATAATGTCAAAAAAAGTGTAAAAATAACAAAAAATTACACTTTTTTTTTTACATTTTTTAAATAATGTAAAAAAAAGTGTAAAAATAAAAAAAATTGAGTAAAATAAAAAAAATATATATATTTTTTTAAACGCCCCTGTCCCCGGTAGCTCGCGCTCAGAAGCGAACGCACACGTAAGTCCCGCCCACATATGTAAACACCGTTCAAACCACATATGTGAGGTATCGCAGCGTGCATTAGAGCGTGTGCAACAATTCTAGCACTAGACCTCCTCTGTAACTCTAAAGTGGTAACCTGTAAAAGCGTTGCCTATGGAGATTTTTAAGTACCGAAGTTTGGCGCAATTCCATGAGTGTGCGCAATTTCAAAGCATGACATGTTGGGTATCTATTTACTCGGCGTAACATCATCTTTCATATTTTACCCAAAAATTGGGCTAACTTTACTGTTTTGTTATTTTTTAATTCATGAAACCATTTCTTTTCCAAAAAAAGGCGTTTGAAAAATTATTGCGCAAATACCGTGCAAGGTAAAAAGTTGCAATGACCGTCATTTTATTCCCAAGGGTGTCTGCTAAAAAAAATTATATATATATATATATATATATATATATATATATATAATGTTTGGGGGTTCTGAGTAATTTTCTAGCAAAAGAATGATGATTTGTACATGTAGGAGAGAAGTGCTAGAATAGGCCCGGTATGGAGGTGGTATAAAAGCCCTGTATTGAAGTGGTTAAAGAGAAATAAAATCATGTTTATTCAGTAGAGTAGGGAAAGTAAGCCTATTTTTTTTTTTTATGTGTTCTCTATACTGAAAAAAACAATTGGTTGAACATACACTTTAAAATGATAGCATACCTCTTAATTGCTCTAATAGCCAATACTCTTCCTTTCCAACTACAGAAACTTGTGTGCAAACAAGGTACAATTTTAGATAACTCATAATGGCTGATGACAGAGAAGATTAAATAGGAATCAATGTCCAATACACCAACATCCATTTATGAGTCAAAGGGTCAGGGATTTGAAGTCTAATGTAGTTGTATTTATTTATTTATTAATGTATTTCATTCTGTAGCCCCCCCACTTGTGAAAAATGCTGGCCTCACTTTCTGCGATCCAGAATTGTCTCTCTTTCCAGTAGAATGATGCCTAGCCTCATTTAACTTACTTTCTGAAGTGCAGGGGCATCATGTACCCACCTCCCTAAGGAAATGTCATCATAGATCCTTGCACTTAATGTACAACGGCGCAGAAATTGGCACTGACGTAATTATATCAGCTGGGCTCTCTCCATCATTGAGAACCACCCAGCTCCAGAGAAGAGGTGAAGAGTAAGAAGACCATTCATGTCACCTGACAGTAAAAAGGTACCGTATATACTCGAGTATAAGCCGACTCGAATATAAGCCGAGGCACCTAATTTTACCACAAAGAACAGGGAAAACGTATTGACTCAAGTATAAGCCTAGGGTGTCCATCTGCATGCCTCACTGTGCCTCACTTTGCCTCACTGTGTCCATGTGCATGCCTCACTGCAGCACAGCCAGTGATGATGCTATTGCTATGTATTGCGAATGGCAAAGTAGGGGCGGAGGCACAACACTAGAATTGATGTCTGTCACAGACATCTTTCTGATGAGGCTGGGAGCTGGAAGCATAGCTTCCGCTGTATATTCTATTTTAGCGGTATTGCGACATTGCGACGGACAGATCGGACACTTTTGACACATTTGTGGGACCATTGACATTTATACAGAGATCAGTGCTATAAAAATGCACTGATTACTGTGTAAATTACACTGGTAGGGAAGGGGTTAACACAAGAGGGCGATCAAGGGGTTAAATATGTGTTCCCTCAGTGTGTTCAAACTGTATGGGGATAGTGTGTTCTAACTTACTAGAATGTTCTAACTTACTAGGAACAAACAACATGTCTCCTCTCCTCTGACAGCACAGGGATTTGTGTGTTTACACACACAAATCCCTGTGCTGGCGCTCGCGCACATGATTGCGCGTGGCCTGCGGCGATCGCCGGACACGGGGATCGGGTCCCTAGCTGTTCAGCGGGCGTGCGCATGCCCTCTGGCGGCTCTTAAAGGAACCCCCATACCCATACTGGGTTTTGTGCAGGGGAGCCATTCTGCCCCCGTAAATACACGTGAGCCGGTCGAGAACCGGAACTCAACTTCGGCACCACAAACTGAAGACGCTATTTAATTCATTTTTATTATTCAAAGCAAACTCATCCATCCATGTATCCATGCTTTATTTTGTTGAGAAATCAGTTTTAAGAACACCCACCTAGCATTTCTAGCAGTGGTCATCTTTAGTAAGGACATATGATTCATGTAGCATTTACTTCCTGGAATCCATCTGCCTTTAGCACAGGCAAGCGTCACTTCCTGTTCATGAGCTGTCAACCAGTGCCCAGGGAAGCAGGCACTATCTGTGTTCTATCAGCTGCAGTGGAGTACAGAGGAGAAATCCAGGTTCTAATAGACCCCGAATGTCTCATAAAGAGGACCTTGCTTTGTGCGCTGGTGTGCAGTCATGTTGGAAGAGGAATGGGCCATCCCCAAACTGTTCCCACAAAGTTGGGAGCATGAAATTGTCCAAAATTGAACTTGTTATGCTGGCGTCCAAAGAGTTCCCTTCACTGGGACTAAGGGGCCAAGCCCAACCCCTGAAAAACAACCCCACATCATAATCCCCCCTCCCCCAAATGATTTGGATTTGTGCACAAAGTAAGGTCCATAAAGACATGGATGAGTGAGTTTGGGGTAGAGGAACTGGACTGGCCTGCACAGAGTCCTGACTTCAACTAGATAGAACACCTTTGGGATGAATTAGAGCAGAGACTGTGAGCCAGGCATTTTTATCCAACATCAGTGCCTAACCTCACAAATGCGCTTCTGGAAGAATGGTCAAACATTCCCATAGACACACTCCTAAACCTTGTGGATAGCCTTCCCAGAAGAGTTGAAGCTGTTATAGCTGCAAAGGGTGGGCCAACTCAATATTAAACCCTATGGACTAAAGTGGGGTTCACACTATAAGAAAATCAGGCGAACGATTGTCCGATTTTTTCTCTCGTTGTTACACAGCAAATCGGAACCGATGAACGGACATTTGTATGAAAATTCTCATACGACAAAGTCTTTTTTTTGTTGTTTATTGTTTCTGATCATGAGCAGTCTTTCGTTTCTGATTTTTCTAGTACGAAATTCGTATGAAAATTGTACGAAAACGGTACACATTAAAGGAAAATCATTCGTTCTGTACGAGAAAATATTTGGAGTTTGTCCCTTCTGGGATTTTCATACGAAAATTCGGAATTGCATGCCAATATTCTGTTTGCTTTGCTTACAGCAGCTTGGCATTGCATGTCATTGCCGAGCCTGTCATCTACTAGGACCCCCAGGTCCTTTTCCATTCTAGATTCCCCCAGAGGTTCTCCCCCCAGTGAGTTGATTGCATTCATATTTTTGCCAGCCAAATGCATTATTGTACATTTTTCTACGTTAAACCTAATTTGCCATGTAGTTGCCCCCCCCCCCCCCCATTAATTTGTTCAGATCTTCTTGCAAGGTTTCCACATCCTGGAGAAGTTATTGCCCTGCTTAGCTTAGTATCTTATACAGAGATTGAGCTGTTTATCACATCCTCCAGGTCATTTATGAATAAATTAAATAGGATTGGTCCCAGGACAGAACCCTGGGGGACCCCACTTTCCACCCCGGACCATTCCGATTACTCCCCATTTATCACTACCCTCTGAACTTGCCCCTGTAGCCAGTTTTCAATCCATGTACTCACCCTAGGGTCCATGCCAACGGACCTTACTTTGTACAGAAAACGTTTATGGGGAACTGTATCAAATAATTTTTGCTCTAGATGGCAGCTCACCTCCTCATAGAAGGTTAATAGATTGGTTTGGCAAGAACGATTCTTCATGAATCCATGCTTATTACTGCTAATAATACCATTGTCATTACTAAACTCTTGTATATAGTCCCTTATCATCCCCTCCAAGAGCTTGCATACAATTGATGTTAGGTTAACTGGTCTGTAATTCCCAGGGAAGTATCTTGGCCCTTTTTAAAATATTGGTGCTACATTGGCTTTTCTTCAATCAGCTGGTTCCATTCCAGTCCGTAGACTGTTCCTAAAAATTAGGAACAATGGTCTGTCAATTACTTGACTGAGTTCCTTAAGGACCCTCGGGTGCAAGCCATCTGGTCCCGGTGACTCATTAATGTTAAGTTTTTCAAGTCTATTTCTAATTCTGTCCTCTGTTAGCCATGAGGGTGCTTCCTGTGATGTGTCATGGGGATAAACATTGCAGTTTTGGTTACTGAAGCCCCCAGATTCCCTCGTGAAGACTGAGAAGAAGAATAAATTCAATACCTTTGCCATCTCTCCATCCTTTAGTAAACAGATTCCCTTCATCATTCTTTATGGAACCAATATGATCTGACCTCCCTTTCCTACTATTTATGTACTTAAAGAATTTCTTGGTATTTTTTTTACTCTCCTCCGCTATGTATCTTTCGTGTTCTATCTTAGCCGCCCTGATTGCACCCTTACATTTCTTGTTGCATTCTTTGCAAAGTTGGAATGCTGATGATGATCCCTCAATCTCGTATTTTTTGAAGGCCTTCTCCTTTACTTTTATATGCATTCTTACGTTGGAGTTAAGCCTGCAAGACATTTAGGAACTGGCGAGCCTTAGATGAATGAGCGGTTCCTTCCACCCAGTCTATGTCTGGATAATTAAAAGACCCCATTATAATGACACTTCCCATCCTTGCCTCTAATCCAAATTGTGATAGGAGGTCCAACTCCACCTTCTCCCTCTGGTTAGGGGGCCTATAAGATACTCCCAGTATTACTTTCCCCTTAGTTTCATCCCTTTGGAACTCTACCCATAAGGATTCCACCTCCTCCCTAGCTCCATTAGTGATGTCGTCTCTCACATTCACGTGTACATCATTTTTGATATACAGGCAAGAATTGTGTTAAAAGATTATTAAAATGTTATTTTTACTTTATTTTCAAGATTAGAAGTTTTAAAATTATATATTTAATTATTCTACTATCTTCATAAAATCTTGGTTTTCCAAATAAATATATTCTATGGCTTTCTAAAGAGTGCTCACATCAGAATCTGTTCCCTTTCAGATACCAATTTTCTGAATAAAGCTCAATGTGCCTTGTTTGAATGCAGCTGGGATAATAAAAGAAGGGAAGGGTTTGAGTAACTCCTCTGACTCATCCACTTATGTTTGTAAAGCTGACCATACATACATGGATTGAAATTTGGTCAGTTCAGCTGAACCATTTATGGCCAGCTTTAGCTTCAACTTGAGGTATTAGGCTGGGTTCACTCACACTAGTGCGAATTGAATTTCCCTGCATCCAATTCGCATTACATGAGTCTCTCAATGGAGCCTGTTCACACATCTCCAGTGCAGCTGCAGAGCGAATTGCACAGGGGTCCTGTGCGTCTTTGGCTCCATTTCAGGTCCGACTTCAGGCAAATATTCGGGCCTGATTCGTTCCTGAAACGGAGAACAGGGAAGTACTGGACCCCTGCTGTGAGCCGCATTGGTATTAGGTGTGAACCTAGCCTTAATCTCTGTATACAGCACAGCAACAAAGACAACATAGAAAAACATATAAAAAGGCACCCAGAGCTCCACATGCTGGCTGAAAATTAAAATTATAAATATTTTTCTGTACATTTACATATTTACCTAACTTAAAAAAAAAAACAATATTACAGCTTTAATATATTTGCCTTTATGAACCATATGAATTAAAGAAAATATATACAAAACCACTATGTATTTTATTCAAATTTGTAGCATATTATTCCCATATCCCCATTTTTCAATTGTAATGAAGGCAGCGAATACTGTAGCCTATCTTTTGTTCACAACCTGGAAGCTTCTTCCCTCTCCATCCTCAATCTATTACAAATGAGAAGGCAAGTAATCAATGGTGACTTTTTTTATACCTAAAAACAAACAAAGCACATTGCAAGGGATATAGATGTATAAGGGTTTGTATTTGATCATTTATACTAAGTCTGTAATATTTGTGTCTTGTGCACGTAGAGGTTACAGCTATGGAATAAACTAGAACAGCCGGTTACTGTAATGTGTTTGTGTTAACAGGCTGTATCTGTGCTGAGCAGATGCATTTTATGTATGCATCGTCCCGCTGCGCTATGTCATTTGTTTCCCGCTTAAAAAAATTACACATTATTGTGTCATTTATTTATTTTCCTCCATACGACAAGCATTTGGGGAAAGAGCTTATTGTATTGGTTGACCAGCCACCGGATAGGCTTCTATTCAATGACCTGTATGTCCTAGACTGGTGCCTCTACTTAGGTGCTCAAGACCAATAAATGTGGAGTCTTGTAATTCACACTCGCCCCTCGACCTGAGCCCCCCTCCCCCTGACCACTAGTCATAGGGAGGCTTGAGCTGCTGCCAGCAAGTATTGATTTTCACTTCCCAATCTCCAAGCTGGATGGGAAGAAAAGATTAAAAACACTTTGTCAGGCTGAAGTTGAATAAGAACCTGCACTGGGGATGCCTTTGTGTGAAGAGGTCAAGGATGGTGCAAGCTTTTTTAAGATTAACTATTCTCTTCCCATGCTATCAACTAAAGGGTTATTATATTTTGCCACATGTCCGTGGTGATCTAAACATAGGATTTGTCCCAAGTGTCAGTCTGTGCTACCTATTCAAGGAGTGTGACCAATTATTTACATTTATTTGATAAGGGAGAGCAAAGTGCAGTTACTATGTTCAAAGGGCAGTAACCCATTGCAACTAATCAGATTTAAAATCCTTTCGGTTTCTGATTGCAGAAACCCCAAATTAGGCATGCTATTGGTTGCTGCATTGCACTTTACGCAAACCTTGGACTATATTGTGATATCTGAATTTCAGAGAACATTAAAATTGCATGGTTGGTATTGTGCAATGTTTGTGCAACTCGTGCCATATTAAACCAATATTCCGAACTCTCATTTCTATATAACCGTTGTTCCAAAAAGGACTTGTTTACATAAGGGGTTGGGTTTAAGTGTCTTTTGGAAGTATTTTCAAAGAGTCTTGAGCATCATATTTGAAAATAAATAAAATCTTACAGTGTATAGGCAAGCCGCAAAGACACGCGGGGGTTGATTTTATAAAAATGGAGTGCAGCTATGCATAGAAACCAATCATCTTCCATTTTTTTTGTCATAACTTACTTAAACAAGCTAATTGGCTACAGTGTACAGCTGCACCAAATTTTGCACTCTCTAATTTTAGCAAATCAACCCCAAGATGTCCTGTAAAGTTGCATTTCATCTGTTTTTTTTTCCTTGTATCGCTTGCATTGTAAATCAGAAATCATGACACATGTATTAAAAATGTGTAAGACATGCAACTGCCGCAGTTGCCTTTAATTGACTTTATGTATGAAGTAAGAACTCATCAACCCAAAACCATCAGTGTATTGTATCTTGCAGGTGCATCACAGATGCTTATTAAAAACAGCCCATATTTTCCTGAAAGCAAAAGCATTATTATACATTTGCTATTTTTGCTTCTTACTCTGACACCCTTGTACACAAACCCTAAGATAAAGTTTCTTCTTTTAAATGTGCTATTCTACAACACCTGCCTTTATATGTTTATATTGCTGGGCATAAAGGCTGGGTAAGCATCTCATTGGGTTTCTAGACCTATCACATGGTACTGGTAAACATCTAGAAAGGCTAACATACCTATGAATAATAAATAGTTTAGGACCGCTAAACTGGTTTTCAAAACCAACGGGCTGGTTTCTCATTAAGACTGCTAAAAGATCTATGCATTTTGATTAGATATATAATGTACTTGTGTACACCATGGACCCATACATCAAGAGCCAAACTGGTTGTGGGGTAGGACAACTGCTTGCCCTACTGTCACTTTCGGCGCACCTACCCCCACCCTGCCTGATTTTTGCGGTGAAGACGTATGATGCTGTTAGTGTGATATTAAGACTGGCTAGTCGATAGGGGTGGGAGGAAAATGAGACAAGACAACTGACATATGGAGACAGAAAGCATAAATCTGGCTCTGGGAATAATGCTGCAATGTCTTTTGCTCTATAAATTATAGTGGATTGTATGCAGTAGAGACTTGACAATAAGAAGGCAATAGTTGTGAGGGCTCTTTTGCTACACAATCATGCTAGGAGGGTGTATATGGCACTCGTACAATACTGGGAAGATGCTGTAAAATATCTCTAGATGCAGAGCTCATTAACCAATTCTAGCAGATTTGTTGTAAGATCAAAACTATGGATTTTATTAGGCTGAACTCCAAGAAAACATTTTATCCTTGAACGGATGTTTCCTGCTTCCCAGGATATCTAGAAATGTTTCACCCAAAGACTATTGGGTAGACATGGGGAATTTAGAGGTGACCTCCTGGCAGTGGTCACTAGTGATGAGCCGAACACCCCCGGGTTCGGTTCGCACCAGAACCCGCGAACGGACCGAAAGTTCGAACGAACATTAGAACCCTATTAAATACAATGGATGCGAACGTTCGAATTCTAAAGTGCTAATTATAACAACTATTATGCATGTTATTGTCATAAATAGGGTTTGGGAACCCGGGTTCTACACCAGGGGACATGTATCAATGCAAAAAGAAGTTTTAAAAACGGTCGTTTTTCGGGAGCAGTCATTTTAATGATGCATAAAGTGAAAAAAAAAAGTCAAATATTCCTTTAAATATCGTACCTGGGGGGTGTCTAAAGTATGCCTGTGAAGTGCCACGTGTTTCCCGTGTTTAGAACTGTCCCTGCACAAAATGACACTTCTAAATGAAAAAAAAGCCATTTAAAACTGCTTGCGGCTTTAATGTAATGTCTGGTCCCGGTAATATGGATGAAATTCTTTAAGAAAAATGGCATAGCTACCCCATGACCCCCCCCCCCCCCTACCCCAGCCCATTACCAGCCCCTTTGGGTCTTGTATGGATATTAAGGGGAACCCCGCACATAAAATAAAAAAGGCCCTATATACTCTGAACAGCCGTATACAGGCGGTGCATACAAGACAGGGACTGTAGGTTTGTTCTTATGTAGAATCTGTTTGTAATTTTGAACAGGTACATTGTTGAAGTGTAGCTCCAGCCCAAAAATCTATTTTTAAACTTTTTGGGAAACATAGGTAAGGGTTATCACCCCTGTAACATTTGTTTTGCTGTCTGTGCCCCTGTTCAGAACATTTCACCTCACTTTCCGTCCCAATGACAACTGTTTTTGAAATGTGGTGTTTTTCTTGAAACAAGGATTGCTGATAAAGCATCAGTACAGATGAGACCCCTTTCTCCCATATTTATTCTTACAGGAGAGAATTTTCCTTTCTAGGGGTAGATTTCCTCTCACTTCCTGTTGTCTTCTTTCGTTTGCAAGTAGGAGTCGTTTGTAAGTTGGATGTTTGAAAGTAGGGACCTGCCGTATATACTCTGCAGAAATAGGCCCCTTAGTTGTTGGTGTTGGCACAACACTGTAAGCACTCAGTTACTCTTGGTTGGTGCTGGAACGCCCTGCTGTCAACTATTATATCAGGAATTTTAATTACATATAATTGTTGAACAGTGGTAGTAAAAATTGGGGCTTTGATGGTGGTGCTGGTGCCACAACACTGTAAGCCCTGACAGTTACTCTTGGTGGGTGCAGCAATGGGCCCTGCTGTGAATTATTAGATCAAGAATTGTAATTACATGCCCCTTTTGAACAGGGGCTGAAAAATTGGGCCTTTCGTGGTGGTGGTGGTGGTGGCGTTGCCACAAGACTGTAAGCCCTCAGAGTTACTCTTGGTGGGTGCAGCAATGGACCCTGCTGTGAATTATTAGATCAAGAATTGTAATTGCATGCCCCTGTTGAACAGGGGCTGAAAAATTGGGCCTTAGGCACTGGTGGCACAACACTACAACCCCTCACAGATACTGTACTTGGAGCACAGCAATGAGCCCTGTTGCAAAGTATTGCTTCAAAAATTGTAATGACACGCCCCTGTTAAACAGGGGCTGAAAAATTGGGCCTTAGGCACTGGTGCCACAACACTCCAACCCCTCACAGATACTGTACTTGGAGCACAGCAATGAGCCCTATGGCAAATTATTGCTAAAAAAATTGTAATTACACGCCCCTGTAAAACAGGGGCTGAAAAATTGGGCCTTAGCCACTGGTGGCGGCACCCATAAACAAAAATGATCTTCCAAGCTATCATCATCAATCATATCATTGAGGACTCGGAGGAGGAGGATAGCCAGTCAACATAACAGCACAGGCACTCAGCATCAGCATCAGTCTTGAAGGGATGTGACATGTTAAAATCAATTAGTCTGTTATATCAGCATCAGGTGTGTGGTAGCTGGTGGTGATCCAAGACTGGTTCATCTTGATGAAAGTCAGTCGATCAACCGAGTCGGTGGACAGGCGCACCCTGTGATCCGTGACAAATCCTCCAGCAGCACTGAATGTGCGTTCCGAAAGAACGCTGGATGCAGGACAGGCCAGTAGCTCAATTGCATACTGTGCAAGCTCTGGCCAGTGATCCATCCTCAAGACCCAGTAAGCCAGAGGATTTTCGGTGGGGAAGGTGTCCAAGTCTGACCTTGCCCCTAGATATTCCTGCACCATGTTTATCAGACGCTGGCGATGGTTGCTGGAACCGATCATACTTTGGGGCTGCGGACTAAAGAATTGTCTGAACGCATCGGTCAGACGGCCACCTTCCCCACCGCTCCTTCTTTGACTGGCCGAAGCCTCAGCAACTCGTTGTCCAGGACCAGGAGTTTGTAACCTCCCAGTCTCTGGGAACGCGTTGCACAGACCTTTCTGCAAGGCCTCCCGGAGTTGTCTCATCCTCTGCTCCCTCTGCGACGGTAACATAAGGTCCGCAACCTTACCCTTGTACCGTGGATCAAGGAGAGTGGCCAGCCAGTAATGGTCCCTCTCCTTGATCCGAAGAATACGAGGATCCTTCCGCAGACTTTGCAGGATCAGGGAGGCCATGCAGCGTAGGTTTGCTGAGGCATTCGCTCCGGAGTCCTCTGGGTCACTAAGGACGACATGATCCGCAGCCACCTCCTCCCAGCCACGTACAAGTCCACTGGTTTCTTGGGACTGTAAATCATCCCTAAAAGACTGCTGCTGATGATGCTGAGTGCCAGCCTCCACCTCCATGCTGACACAATCCTCCTCCTCCTCCTCCTCCTCCTCCTCTTCCTGTGCGATGGGTGGGACAGAAGGAACACTGTCTGGGTAAAGGGGGCCTTGAGAGGCAAGGAAGTCCTCCTCTTCCTGCCTCTGTTCTGCCTCAAGTGCCCTGTCCATTATTCCACGCAGCGTGTGCTCCAACAGGTGGACAAGAGGTACAGTGTCACTGATGCATGCACTGTCACTGCTCACCATCCTCGTGGCCTCCTCAAATGGTGCCAGGACAGTGCATGCATCCCTGATCATGCCCCACTGGCGTGGAGAAAAAAAACCAAGCTCCCCTGACCCTGTCCTGGTGCCGTAGTCGCACAGGTACTCATTGATGGCCCTCTGCTGCGTGTGCAGCCGCTGCAGCATGGCCAACGTTGAGTTCCACCTGGTGGGCATGTCACATATAAGGCGGTTCTTGGGCAGGTTCAACTCCTTTTGCAGCTCAGCCAGGCGAGCACTGGCATTATAAGATCTGCGGAAATGCACACAGACTTTCCTGGCCTGCCTCAGGACATCCTGTAAGCCCGGGTACCTGCCCAAGAACCGCTGCACCACCAGGTTAAGGACGTGAGCCACACAGGGCACATGGGTCAGTTGTCCCTGTCGGAGGGCGGAGAGGAGGTTGGTGCCATTGTCGCAAACCACCATTCCTGGCTTAAGCTGGCGTGGCGTCAACCACCTCTCGGCCTGGCCCTGCAGAGCAGACAGGACCTCTGCCCCAGTGTGGCTTCTGTCCCCCAAACACACCAGCGCAAGCACGGCATGGCATCTTTTTGCCTGCGTACTTGCGTAGCCCCGTGAACGGCTACGGAGCACCGCTGGTTCATAGGACAAACCACAGGAAGAGGCCATGGAGGAAGAAGAAGAGGAGGGGGTGGAGGAGAGAGGTGTGTCACAACCAGTAGTAGCATTTTGGAGGCGTGGCGGTGGGACAACCTCCAACACTACTGCACCTTGTCCTGCATCCTTCCCAGCTGCCAAAAGAGTGACCCAATGGGCCGTGAAAGAAAGGTAACGTCCCTGTCCATGCCTGCTGGACCATGAGTCAGCGGTAATATGCACCTTACCGCTGACCGCCCTGTCCAGCGAGGCCAAGACATTGCCTTCCACATGCCGGTAGAGAGCCGGAATAGCCTTCCGTGAGAAAAAGTGGCGTTTGGGAACCTGCCACTGAGGAACCGCACATTGCACAAACTCACGGAAGGGGGCCGAGTCTACCAACTGAAAAGGCAGCAGTTGAAGCGCTAGCAATTTAGCCAAGCTAGCATTCAACCGCTGGCCATGTGGATGGCTGGGAGTGAACTTCTTTCGACGGTCCAGCAGCTGGGGCAGGGAAATTTGCCTGCTAGAATCGGACGTCGGTGTACTGCTAGCAGAGTGGCCGCAAGTACTTGGCTGTGACACACCTAATTCTACACCTTCATTCCTCTCAGTGCATGTTTCAGAGAGGACTGAAGTTATAGTGGGGTTGGAGATCCCAGCTGATGCGGTGCAAGGAGAGGTCCGCTTTGTTCTTTGGTGTGGGTCTTTGAGGTAGGCTTGCCAACGAGCTGCATGGCAGGTCAACATATGTCTGGTCAGGCATGTGGTACCCAAGCGGCTGATGTTTTGGCCACGCGATATACGCTTGAGACATATGTTGCAAACAGCAGCTGTGCGATCTGATGCACTAGCCTCAAAAAAGGCCCACACCAAAGAACTTTTTGAATGACGGGCAGAGGCAGCGCCCTGCACAGGCGGAGCTCTGCGGTGTGATTCCGTCGGTGTACTGCCCTTACGCTGGCCACCAAAGGGCATCCTGCCTCGTTGGAGATGTGCCTCCTCCTCATCCTCCTCCTCCTCCTCTCTCCTATTAGGCACCCACGTGGAGTCAGTGACCTCATCATCACCTCCCTCCTCATCACTGGAGCCAATCTGGCAGTATGCTGCAGCTGCTGGAACATGACTGCCAGATTGGTGTCCTTCTTGAGCATCCCCTCTGTCTGCTCTCACGCTACTGCCTTCCTCTAGCTGGGTTTCATCATCAGACCCTTCGAAACGCTGGGCATCCTCCTGGAGCATGTACCCAACACTGTGCTGAAACAGTTCGGGGGACTCCTCAGGAGGAGGACATGGTGGGTCTAGGGAAGGAGTGACTGATGATGAGTCTGACATTGATACCAGGGAAGAGGACGCTTTGGCAGCTGCTTTTCCAGTACCCTGAGCCTGGGTGAGAGAGGATGAGGAGGAGGAGGAGGGCTTGGTCATCCACTCTACCAAGTCTTCGGCATGATGTGGCTCAACATGTCCAGCTGCCGAAAAGAAGGACAAGCGTGTCCCATGGCCATGTGCTGATGACAATGCACCGCGTCCACGACCAGCACTGTTGCCCCCAGACACAGAGCCTGCTTGCCCTCTTTTATTGCCTCCTGACTGTCTGCCTCTCCTTGTTTGCCTTCCAGACATTCTAATAGATGGCCTGCAGGGAGATGGGAAAAAAGCAATAAGGGCTACCTTCAGGTGTCCTTCTCTGTCCCTTGAAACAAGGACTTTGACAGTGAAAGAAACTGACACACTCTCCCTACCTACAGTTTTCTGTCCCTAGAAAAAATGTTTTTTTTAAGCACAATTTAGCACAAGGAGAATTCACTCACTGTCCTTCCAGGTCCCTGGAAACAAGGACTTTGACAGTGAAAGAAACTGACACACTCTCCCTACCTACAGTTTTCTGTCCCTAGAAAAAATGTTTTTTTTAAGCACAATTTAGCACAAGGAGAATTCACTCACTGTCCTTCCAGGTCCCTGGAAACAAGGACTTTGACAGTGAAAGAAACTGACACACTCTCCCTACCTACAGTTTTCTGTCCCTAGAAAAAATGTTTTTTTTAAGCACAATTTAGCACAAGGAGAATTCACTCACTGTCCTTCCAGGTCCCTGGAAACAAGGACTTTGACAGTGAAAGAAACTGACACACTCTCCCTACCTACAGTTTTCTGTCCCTAGAAAAAATGTTTTTTTTAAGCACAATTTAGCACAAGGAGAATTCACTCACTGTCCTTCCAGGTCCCTGGAAACAAGGACTTTGACAGTGAAAGAAACTGACACACTCTCCCTACCTACAGTTTTCTGTCCCTAGAAAAAATGCTTTTTTTAAGCACAATTTAGCACAAGGAGAATTCACTCACTGTCCTTCCAGGTCCCTGGAAACAAGGACTTTGACAGTGAAAGAAACTGACACACTCTCCCTACCTACAGTTTTCTGTCCCTAGAAAAAATGTTTTTTTTAAGCACAATTTAGCACAAGGAGAATTCACTCACTGTCCTTCCAGGTCCCTGGAAACAAGGACTTTGACAGTGAAAGAAACTGACACACTCTCCCTACCTACAGTTTTCTGTCCCTAGAAAAAATGTTTTTTTTAAGCACAATTTAGCACAAGGAGAATTCACTCACTGTCCTTCCAGGTCCCTGGAAACAAGGACTTTGACAGTGAAAGAAACTGACACACTCTCCCTACCTACAGTTTTCTGTCCCTAGAAAAAATGTTTTTTTTAAGCACAATTTAGCACAAGGAGAATTCACTCACTGTCCTTCCAGGTCCCTGGAAACAAGGACTTTGACAGTGAAAGAAACTGACACACTCTCCCTACCTACAGTTTTCTGTCCCTAGAAAAAATGTTTTTTTTAAGCACAATTTAGCACAAGGAGAATTCACTCACTGTCCTTCCAGGTCCCTGGAAACAAGGACTTTGACAGTGAAAGAAACTGACACACTCTCCCTACCTACAGTTTTCTGTCCCTAGAAAAAATGTTTTTTTTAAGCACAATTTAGCACAAGGAGAATTCACTCACGGTCCTTCCAGGTCCCTGGAAACAAGGACTTTGACAGTGAAAGAAACTGACACACTCTCCCTACCTACAGTTTTCTGTCCCTAGAAAAAATGTTTTTTTTAAGCACAATATAGCACAAGCACAAAACACACTGACACTCTCCCTACCTATCCTTCTCTTTCCCTAAACTAAAGGAATCCAGGTTAAGCAAGAAAGAAATAAAAGTCACTGTCCCTGCCTATGCTGCTCTATCCCTGCTCCGGAACACACTACACTAGGCCGCCGTGCTGGCGGCCTTTTATAGTGTGGGGCGTGTACTAAACACCCTCAGCAATAATTGGCCACAGGCATCCTGCCTGTGGCCAATCATTGCTCTCCTCGCTGCCGGCGCTGTGATTGGCCAAGCATGCAGGGTCACAGTGCATGCTTGGCCAATCACAGCGCCTGGATGACACTGCGATGGCGTAGTGCATTGTGGGCCGTTCGCGTCACTCGAATTTGGCACGAACGGCCCAAATCGTTCGATCTTCGTCGAACGATCGAACAGCCGATGTTCGAGTCGAACGTATGTTCGACTCGAACACGAAGCTCATCCCTAGTGGTCACCATGATTAACACTTCTGATTTATTAGTACAAACTAATAAATAAATGTGGACTCTTTTATCCTTTGGCCTTATTTGCTTGTTTGCCTATGATTTTGTGTCTTCCTTCCCCCTGGTGCTTCCCTCCCACCTATTCCTAACTCAGCATTATTTTCATTCCTGGCCTAATTACCTTTTCATCACTATCCAGGGCTACGCTCCTCAATGTAGGTCCCTTTCTTTTCTCCCCTTTTTACTTATCCAAGTTACATTTCATTAAAATTTGGGAGGTGTATAAATTCAAACTCTGATTATTATAGGAGCAGGAAATCTTCTAGTTTTGAATATGTTGGCCTGGTATCTGTGAAATATCGGGTCTTATTTCACATATAGTACGAATACGAAGAATATTGATTTTGCAATCCTGTAACAATGTGTTATTTGTATACTGGAATGGGTACTCAGCTGCAACTGAGTTGCTCTGATTTGAGAATGAAACTATAGTCAAGTCAAATTCAGGTACACACACCAATTGCCTTAAAAAAAATGTTGATTTAGAGAGCTACGTTAATGTGTGAATATTAGAATTGTCAGAATATAGTGTCAATAATGTCAAAATCGACTGATGTGTTTAGAGCTAAGAGTGGTCAACATTTTCTATGTCAGACAGTCTTGAATTATGCTGGTTATTACTATTTATGCATGCTGTATAATATGCATGTTATATTGCTTTCTAGTTTGTGTTCTTTCTAAACAAACCAGGTTTCCTATCAGAGGATAGCATGCATGCAAGATGACATCATTGCAGTCAGTATAATGACACTATCACACTGTGACTGCAAAAATATCTTTTGTAGTAACAGGGTCATTGGAACAGAATGCATGTATTGGACTTTGGCCTGTGATGATAATTTAATTTAAACTAGAACTATAGGTAAAACTTTTTTTTCATTTTGGATAAAGTAAGAGAGAGTTATAACCCCAGCCATCTCTGTCCTATTAAACCCTGTACACACAATAGGTTTAACCAATGAAAACAGTCCGATGGACTTTTTTCATCGGACAAACCGATCGTGTATGGGCCCCATTGGTCTTTTTTCCATCAGTGTTTAAAAATAGAACATGTTTTAAATTTATCCGATGGTTAAAAAACCGATAGCAAATTACTATCATCTGTGGGGAACTTCATCGGATAAAAAACCCACGCATGCTCAGAATCAAGTCGACGCATGCTCAGAAGCATTGAACTTCATTTTTCTCGGCTCATCGGAGTGTTTTAGGTCACCGCGTTTGGAACAGTCGGTTTTTTGACTGATGGTGTGTAGGCAAGACTGATGAAAGTCAGCTTCATCGGTTTTCCGATGGAAAAATCCATCAGTTAAAAAACCATAGGAAATCCGATCGTGTGTACAGGGCTTTAGGGAGATTCCCTTAATTTTCTGTCCCATACCAAACAGGAAGTTAGAGGACATCACTGTAAAGGGAATTTCTTGGGTTCCCCTGGTCAGCAGAACTAGTGTCCCCATTGGAAGATTTACCCTCTATTACTTTTCTGGGGACAACCCAAAATGTGGGATTTTCTTTTTTTCAATGATAATGGTAAACAGGACAAATAGAGAGGGTGAATTTTCTTAAGCCCTGGTTCACACCTCTGCAGGTTGCAGTTGATGCATATTCCAGGTGCATTTAGCATTTTTCGATACATGTTTTTGGTTGAAGTCCATGGAACCAATAACACAACCCGCTGGTCCCTGGCCCTTTCCATAAAATGAACAGATGTGGACGTGACCCATAGGAAACCATCTTAAATGGCGTAGCGATCAGGAGCTTTCTGTTAGCACTGGGAGCACGCTCTCTCAGCACAGCTGTATTTACACTAATTCACGCAAACATGTGGCCACTCTTGCCAAGGCCCACCCGCCGAGAGGTTTTATATTTGCTTGCAACCGACGCCAAGGGGTTAATAAAACCAAAAAACTCAAAATTTAGTTATTCTATGTAATGAAAACCTTGTTTACTCTTTATTTTCTAAAACTTGTGATCTCTGTATTAATATCTAATATCGCCTATGTGACAAAAAAGATGTCTTATTATATTTATTATGCCGCATTATACTGTCTGTATCCTTTTTATATTTTCATTGCATTAATTCAAGAAAACCCAAGAGTAGACTTGTTATTGCTGGCTTCCTCTGAAATGCTAGTTGTCTGACCCGCTCTGGCCCCTAAACTTTCTAGGTCACTGGAATGAGTATGTAACACATGAAGCTAGAGTAGTCAGAACTCATGATCTTAACAGCCTAGAAGACCATATGACTGCTATAGGGCCCTAAAGCATGGGAGCTTGCAGCTGTCTGGCTATTGAATGATGTATGCAGGCTCCAACAGCATTTGACAAATTCATTTGGATGAAATGAATGCATATGTTATGTGCATAAGCTTGGAAACATCCATACAATTGCCATTAAAACAACTAATATTTTTATCTCTAAAGAAACAGACGGAGATTGGAGAGGCAGGGGTCCTTTGGTAAATATACTATTTGGCCCATATTTGCAGCACTGGCCTGCATACTTGTTCTCTGTGCCATGATTCAGAAAGAACTGAAACCAAATTGTCAACATTAAAGCCAGGAAACTAGCATTTTCAGATGGAAAGATCAATAATGGCAGTTTCTCCTATAACATATTTCCTTTCAAGGGGCTCTGTCACATTGCCCAATAAGAGCAAAGTGACAGTAATTGTGTAATGTTCCCCTCAGGACCTATCCATAGTTCCACTACTGCACTTTATTCTGGGCTTTGATTGCAATATACACTGTACTTTCCAGAATGGGGGAGCATATGACCATCTCCCATGAAGCCATACTTGGGACTAGTGGTCAGTTGCATAACAGAAAGGGTGACATCACCACTCCCTCTGAACTCTATGGGCATTTTAGTAGCAGCTGCAACAAAGGAGGGAGCAGTGGGGAGCACTGGAGAGGAGGTGAGTATAAAGTGGTCAGTTGGTAGTTTACCCAGATGCTGTCCATATGCCTAAATGAGTAGAGTGGCAGTGTCTCTTTAAAGGCATTATAAATCTTCCTACCTGCACCTTGTGATTTTCACCTACCTAGGATGAGCATTGATAATATAGTTTCATTTTGTGTCATTTGTTGCTCTGTATGCACAGGTAGAATAAATCTTCACATTCCGCTGTTAGTAGTTTCTGTTTGTGTTTGTGTTTCTGTTTGTGTTCAAACACGAGGCATGAAGCATGGCACTGCAAAGGTTAATGCATGACCCCTGGCATGTGAGAACTGACATTTCCTGTGAAGAAACGATATAATCCACAATCCCTGGCTCTCTCAGTCTGGAGCTCTGCATGTGAGAGCCAAACAGTAATTAGATCTGATACAGCCATGTACGGTCAGAGCAAACAACACAGAGATCATAATGCAGTCTTTCATCCCATTAAAGGAGAAGTACAGCCAAAGCTTGTTTGGCTGTACTTCTCCTGTGAATCATAGGAGTGTAGTTCGTTCTGCACACCTGTGACCCATTTTCAGCAGACAGCAGGCTGAAGCCCGCTGTTGGCAGACTTCACAGAGCTGGTCCAGGCTGGGGCAAAAACGCGACAATGAAGTCAGTATCCACTCACATAACTAGACCGGCACCCCGCTCAGCCTCTCAGTGAGCTGCTGAGAGCCTGAGCCGGCCACTCTTGCCCCCTCCACAGCCCCATGCTCCAGTGAGCGAAGGGGGGGGGCAGAGCAGAGACTGACAGTCACCAGATCTCTGCTCAGGAAGCCCTGAGAACTGAGCATCCGGCCGTGTTTGATCCCTCGGTTCTCAGTCTCTAAGAGAACCAGCAGGAGACAGATACAGCAATGGATCGATGCTGCATCCACTTAGTTAAGTATAATTCTGAAAAAATAATGTAGCAGGGTCTCTAAATTTATGTGGACCACTTGTGTTCGTGGAGGATTGGATGGTGTAATAATCTCTTTGGCCTCTGGGTGGCGGGGTACCTGGAGGCTCAAGGTAGATTTGCCATTACAGTGCTACCCTTTTTGTCCCTTTCCGGAGATGGTACAGCGAGGGCGGGGAACCTGCCGTGGTGTTGATGGGAGGAAATAAAAGGGGGAGACGCCCTAACCATGAGGTCTGTCTTCTGGAGGAAGTTCTTCACGCGCCCAGGCACCTTAGGCCTGGGTGCGGGCGGGTTCTGGATTCCGGCTCAGGTGCCCTAGGCCTGACCGGAATGGAGTTGGAGTCCATCCCAGGCACCTTCAGCCTGGGGTGAGGTACTGAATTAGGAGGCCTGGGGTCCAGTGACTTCTACTGGATCCCGCGAGGGTGGAGACGTCCGAGGGTCCCTGAGGTGGATGGGGCCCATGTCTGAGGTGAGGAGGCCGGGGAGGTTACCCGTCCGGAGAGACTGGAGCAGCATCAACCCAGTGACGGATGGGCCTCTGGTAACTCCCTTGGAGGGACATCTTCCCCTGATAGGGGCCGCAGCGCAGCGAAGGTACTCCTATCTACGTTCTCTTGAGTCGCTGATAGAGACTCTTAGATTCTAAGTCCTTTCTAGCTGAATGCTATAGTAACCGCTGGCGAAATCACAGTGGTTTAGTTGATAACCAGGATAGTGCCTCGACCTGCTCACCCCCGTATCAAAATGTCATCAAGTCGCAACCAGTTGGCTACTGAAGCACTGTTTATTGTGAGATGTACAATAAAACAAGAGTTGGACTGTGATCGGTGTGTGAAACTCTAGTTAATGGGAGCAGAGGGAAGTGTTGACACAGCAGGACTGTATTCTGGAACAAAGCATATAGGCCCGAGGAAATATCTGGTGCTGGCCTTCACCTCACCCACAGCTATGGGGAGGACATGGGCCGTAGCGCATCTCACCCTGTCGTGTGACATACCCCTAGACAAAGGAGACAGGGTGAGGCCGCTACATGTGGGGGCTCGTGAGTCCGGGATGATATGTGTTTTAACTTTGGAAGAAAGAATGGCTGTGTCTGGACTTTGCTGCCCGGAGGAGTTCCGAGCAGGTCGGCCATGTGATTGGCCAAAGTGCATCCCTGCTCAAAGTCGTAGAAATGACTCTAGGACGGGAAAGGCCCATGCAGAGGAGCGAGAAGAGGGAAAAGTCCAGCCGTGTGAAGTACTACATGTGGGGGCTTTTATTGCACTGCGCCACGAGGCACCCCGTGACTGCGCAATTCGTGGGCGGAGCTTGAAGGAAGCCCCCGAAAACGTGCAAGTCATGGGAGGAGTCTGGCCATGTGGAGGAACTCACATGGAGACTTCGGCGTGTGGTCAGTGCGTGATGGAGCAGCAGATAGTCGGGATGGCCTCAAGCTCCCCGTGGATTCCGGTTCCCTACCCCATGAAGATGACTACGTTTGCTGCTCCCCTTACAGACACGGGGATAAGACTCAGGCCCCGAGGGCAGTTGGCTTTGTACTCATGCAGAGACATGGAGGCCCTCGGCGTGATCTGTCCCAGATGCTCGGGACTGCTGGTCCACCTGAAGCCATTTGGGCGTTGCGAGGCGTGCAAAGAATTCTTATTCGAGGTGGAGCCATCCACAGTAAGGCCCCGGGCCCTTCGCCTCAACAGCCTCACAGGTACCGCTACTCTGGAAGGAGAGATCCAGGCCTTTGCGGAGGTTCCCGTACGCACTGACCAGGGCGATGTGACTGCCCAATCACAGACTGAGAGAGAAAAATCCGAGGATGCTGCTTCGGTCACCACAGATTCTCTGCTTCCACCTCCGAAGAGGAAAGTCGGCCTGGTGAAGGCCTCCTGTGGTCGTGGAAGAGCTTCACCCTGTCGCTTGCCTGGCCTGGATGGATCCGGTTGGAAGAGTCCTGGACATCCCAGTTCTACAAAAGGTCAAGGTAAAAAAGGGGCTGGGACTGTGGTGGTGGTTGGAGGTGTCGGGGGTCCACAGTCAGTGGAGCCCGCAAGGGAGGGTAGTACCACGTCTACCAGAGACTACCTTCCCGCCGAGATGTATGACACTTCCGACCTAGAGTCGCTGTCAGATTGTGGAGATGACAGAGAGATTGATGAACTGTTTCATCGGAAGGGCTGGGACAAACGCCCATTGCCTGTGTTACGAGTACCGCAGGATTCCCCTATGTCGGTAGGAGACAGCACACCCCGGGTACAAGCCCCGGAGTCTACGAGGAAGTCTAGTCCTCAGAATGGCTTCCCACAATCTACAACATCGCCCGTCTTGGTGGTGGGGATGCAGCGAGCCTCACTACGAGCACCAAGAGAAAAGCCATCAGAGGTAGTGAGAGTACCTCGGCACCCGGAGGCCATCGTTCAACCCGGAGAAGGTGAGCGGGAAGCCATGCCTCCTTTGGCCAGATTGCAAAGACTTTTCTCGCAGAGAGTCGCCCGTGAGTATGGGTGGGAATATCCCTACTTGCCTTGGGACTTGCTTTTTGAAGTTGAGGTCATACGCCAGAGATGGTATGACGAATTTGTTTGGGAGAAACTCAAAGTGCCCCATGCACGACGATACTTCTCCTGTTCATCAACAGTGTCGAAAAAGTTTCGGGACTGCAGAGCAGACTGGATGTGGGGCCGCCATATCCACGCAGACAAGGTGCGCATCTGCAGGAAAGATGGAGAGGATGCTGACTATTCGATTGAGGTTTTCGATAAACATCTGAAGCCCTTGTTCTTGCCTGACCCGAAGTTCTATTTGTGAGAAGAGACTCACTTGTTTCCTTTCCTACAATCTTCTAGGAGTGTTCCTGCCGGAGCATTCGAACTGTGCCCTAGTTTTTTTTTATTTTGGGCTTTTGTTTTCTACTCTTCCGGAGGACTGAGAGGGTTTTTTTTGTTGTTGTTCTCTCTTCCTCACAGTTCAAAAGACAGACTTTGGGGTAGAATTAGTGTAGGGACGCAGGAAGAATGAAGATTGCACCAAGTGTCATTACCGCGGCACTGTCACCAGGTGGCAGTGTTGTGCAACGGCTGTTTGTTTTTTTTCTCACACGTGCACCATTTACTCATTGGAGCGAATGGGTCTCTCGGCTGATAGACCCATTCATTCCAAAATAACACCAAATGTCAGGATGTGATTTATTTGTGTGTTGTGTTTTTTTTCCCTCTGCAGGAGATTCGTCTGTCAAGACTGCTGAGTATGGGGTGGTTCTTAGACAGTGGAGGGAGGGATTGTATATGTGTATATGATAAATGTTTTAAGGAAAAGTTTTATTGTTTTATATTCCCTTTCCCTTTGAGCAGGTCTTGGTATGGTTGAGGTGTAAAATTTTAGGGATAGCCTCTGGGGCTAAGCTTGTGTCCTCACTCCATGGGAGACATGGGTTCGCACCAGACGCTGGGGACCAGCGTCAAATCACAGGGGGGAGTATGTAGCGGGGTCTCTAAATTTATGTGGACCACTTGTGTTCGAGGAGGATTGGATGGTGTAATAATCTCTTTGGCCTCTGGGTGGCGGGGTACCTGGAGGCTCAAGGTAGATTTGCCATTGCAGTGCTACCCTTTTTGTCCCTTTCCGGAGATGGTACGGCGAGGGCGGGGAACCTGCCGTGGTGTTGATGGGAGGAGATAAAAGGGGGAGGCGCCCTATCCACGAGGTCTGTCTTCTGGAATAAGTTCTTCACGCGCCCAGGCACCTTAGGCCTGGGTGCGGGCGGGTTCTGGATTCCGGCTCAGGTGCCCTAGGCCTGACCGGAATGGAGTTGGAGTCCATCCCAGGCACCTTCAGCCTGGGGTGAGGTACTGAACTAGGAGGCCTGGGGTCCAGTGACTTTGACTGGATCCCGCAAGGGTGGAGACGTCCGAGGGTCCCTGAGGTGGATGGGGCCCATGTCTGAGGTGAGGAGGCCGGGGAGGTTACCCGTCCGGAGAGTCTGGAGCAGCATCAACCCAGTGACGGATGGGCCTCTGGTAACTCCCTTGGAGGGACATCTTCCCCTGATAGGGGCCGCAGCGCAGCGAAGGTACTCCTATCTACGTTCTCTTAAGTCGCTGGTAGAGACTCTTAGATTCTAAGTCTTTTCTAGCTGAATGCTATAGTAACCGCTGGCGAAATCGCAGTGGTTTAGTTGATAACCAGGATAGTGCCTCGACCTGCTCACCCCCGTTTCAAAATGTCATCAAGTCGCAACCAGTTGGCTACTGAAGCACTGTTTATTGTGAGATGTACAATAAAACAAGAGTTGGACTGTGATCGGTGTGTGGAACTCTGGTTAATGGGAGCGGAGGGAAGTGTTGACACAGCAGGACTGTATTCTGGAAAAAAGCACATAGGCCCGAGGAAATATCTGGTGCTGGCCCTCACCTCACCCACAGCTATGGGGAGGACATGGGCCGTAGCGCATCTCACCCTGTCGTGTGACATACCCCTAGACAAAGGAGACGGGGTGAGGCCGCTACAATAAAAATAAGCCCATACATCTCTTTTAACACTTTCACACTTGTGATGCAACACAGAGGAAAAGGCAAGGCATAGATTGGACACTGTGGCCCGGAAAAATAAGTTGCCTGGCCCTTTAGTGAATAGGAACAAGTTTGGTGAATGAATACATGAACATAGGAAAATCGAACATTTAAGCCCATCATTACAAGGTAAAGCAAACAGACAGCACAACAGTGGCGGCTGGTGGTATATTTTTTTGGGGGGGGCGGCAAACAAGCCACCCATCGCCAACCCCCCCGGTCGGTCAGGTCACAGACACCCCCCCCCATTCGGTCACCAGCTTCACACTTGCACCATCTAGGTCGCAGGCATCGCTTCTTCCGGTCAGTGGGCGGTGACTTTACCCTGCGTCTCCTCCCCCTGGGCTTCACAGCAGCTTCCCCTGCGTTTCCTCCCTCCTCCTCCTCTCTGCCAATTGGGTGATGGGTCTCAGGGTGGAGAATTAGGAAGGCAATAGCGAATAATAATTTGCTATTGTCACACTACTAAATGGGCTCACTGGGCCCCGAGCCCACCCTTTTTTTAAGCCAATTAGAGCTTCAGGCTCCAATCATGTGCTTCTAAAAAGCCCTCATTGGAATTCATGCGTCCGGCGCTCTGCACCCCGCCTCTGCGCCCCGTATGGACATGCTGCCACTGCAGCACAGGGAAAATAACTACAATAATATCCAGTTAAAACAACAAAAACATTTACAAGTGTACAATGCCTTTAAATGTGGCACAAGCCCAAGCCTAGGAAGGAATCCTTGGAGTATACAAATTGTGTTTTAAGCTGTACAGAAGGAGACAGCAATCACTTCCCACTTTCTTATTGCAGAAAGAAATATGAAGACACAGGTTTAATTAAAAGAAACCACAAAGCTGCACATATATAGTTAATAGTACACATAAAAGCACTCCGTTTTCAACTGCCGGGTGACAGAAACTTTCCCATGAGGCAAATACCCCAAGCTAGCCACACACACTTATCCTGCCGTTTATCACGAGGGACTGTTGCTGCACAGACACATTTTTCCTCTGCCTGCTGCCCTTGTCCACCTCCCTTTCCTGCCAGCCGCTGTCACTTGTCACATAGAGCGTTATCGTGTCAGGCTGTCCTTGTCAGCATAGGCGGGAGAGCCCCTGAATTGCCCTGCGTCACTTCGCCATGGCCGGGCACATCTGAATCCATTGCCTCACGGATGATAAATGAGCGGCAGCGTCTGTGGGCCTGTGAATTGGTTTGGAGTAGATAACGTCCGATCGTATCATCTCCTGCAGAAAGGGGCTGACTAGGATCATCCATTACCTCTGAGAGCTGGGACCTGCAGGGCTGACACACACATAATGTGATGCTTGACCAGGACAGTCCATAACCCTCTGCTTTCTAAGAAGCAGCACTAACTGCTTCATCCCCTCACAGACATTTTGCTTCCTTCAGTAATTCTTTACATTTTGCGCGGTAATGATGCAGTGACTCCGAAATGTGCAGGCCTACGCGCGTTTATTGTTTCAGATATGTCTGATTTTAATAAATGAGCATAATAAAAGCAATTTAGAAGAGATCTATACATATCGGCTGGCTCTGAGGTGGACCTGGCACCGTTGCGCGTGTCAGCCAGCAAGAAAGAAACCATAACAATTGAAAAATGGTTGCTCCTTTCACAATAAAATATTTCTTCACGCTGAAACTCTCCAATTTGTTTTGTCGTGAAGCACTGGTGTCAGTACATATTTAAAAATGTCCGCCTGGTGAATCTTGTTTCACGGTTTAATAAACAGCTCACATGCCTTTTGACGCAGAAGATGAAGTACTGTAGCTGTCACTCTGTGTGGGGTTAATGCAGCCCTTTCACAGATAGACTCCCGGAGATTATGTATTATTTACACATTGTGAGTTTTGTGTGGTGGAAAGCAGATAGGAACCTTGCCACCTGTGCAGGACAGAGGGGAGCCAGACCAGATATCTACCTGTCATTTAGCACAGTGATGTAGAGGAATGTGGAACAGCCACCCTGACACATGATGTTTAAGCTCACAGCGGCTGTTGCTCCAGTTTTAATGCTGGAGAACAAATGAAATAATCATGGCAGCTTTATGACGTCGCATGAATTTTTCATGAGCGTTCATAAAATTTCACGATGCCCTCAGCTGGGAGAGATAATTTTTAAATACTGTGTTGATGTCAAGCGCGTCCTAAATATTGCATGTTTAGAAAGCAGCGGGGCTGAACTTTGAGGGGCGAGGGAAGAAAGGTAAAAATGTAATGAGATTAGAAAAGCGCACAGGTCATCATTGCCTAATGGCACTTATGAGCAGGAGAATTGTAAAAAAAAAAAAAAGAGTAATAGCTGAAGATAGCAAAAGCCTATGTATATGTGGTCAACACAAGATGAAAGTAAACTCAGGCCAAAACTTTTTTCCTAGTGTTTGATATAATACAATATAATAATATAATATTTTTAATATTATTACATTTTATTGAATTATTATTATTGTAATTATTTGTTATTATATATTATTTATAACTTATTAGTTTTATTATAATAATAATAAAATAATAGTTTTATTGGATAATATCTTATAATATATCTTATGTTATCTAAATATATAAAGTATAGTTAACATGTGTGTTGACTGGAATCTGGTCATGGAAAACTGATTATTATTATACATGATTTATATAGCGCCAACAGTTTGCGCAGCGCTTTACAACATTAGGGAAGACAATACAGTTATAATACAATTCACTACAGGAGGGATCAGAGGGCCCTGCTCGTTAGAGCTTACAATCTAGAAGGGAGGGTCAAGTGGGACAAAGGGTAGTAGCTGTGGGGGATGATCAGATGGACAAAATAAAAATATAGTTGTTGGGTGTGGGTAGGATAGGCTTCTCCGAAGAGGAAGGTTTTCAGCGATCGTCTAAAAGCTAATAGAGAAGGAGATAGACGGACGGGTTGGGGTAAGGAGTTCCGTAGGCTTGGAGAGGCTCTGGAAAAGTCCTGGAAACGAGCATGGGAGGAGGTGATGAGAGAGCTAGAGAGCAGGAGGTCTTGAGAAGAGCGAATAGAACGATTAGGTTGGTATTTTGAAATTAGGTCAGTGATGTAGTTGGGGGCAGAGTTGTGGATGGCTTTGTAGGTAGTTGTTAGTATTTTTAATTCAATTTGTTGGGTGAGCGGAATCCAGTGGAGGGATTGACAGAGAGGAGTAGCAGAGACAGAGTGGTTGGTGAGGTGGATGAGTCTGGCAGCAGCATTTATGATGGACTGAAGGGGGGATAGAGTATGCCGAGGTAAGCCAATGAGGAAGGAGTTGCAGTAATCGAGGCGAGAGATGACCAGGGAGTGAATTAAGAGCTTTGACTATAGATATGGATCAAAGCAAATAATGATAAGCGCGACCTCCTGAGTGAGAATAGAAATGGCTGATGTCTAACTCATAAAGTGATAAATAAGTGTCCAATAAATGTCCAATGAATTCCAAGTCCAAAAGAAGTGGAGGAAGGAACAATAGTGAAAAACAATAATATTGATCTTTCTGGGTAAATGTGACGATTCTTTCAAATAATGTGCCAAGCAGTGCTTCTCTAGATGATCCTCCTTAATGGTTAATGCTCACAGAGCGCTTACCTCACACCAAGGTAAATTGGGCCTTTGAAGTCTCCCAAACATCCAAGGGAACAACGGATAGTCAGCTCTCCAGCCGTCCACACCTCCGGCAGCACGACTCAGATTCCCCGGTGACCGAGATAATGTCAGAGATTCCAGACGAAGACAAGGCTCACCATCTCCAGGAGCTACATATGATGGAACGGCATCATCTCTTTCCATATGAGGACCTTCGGCCGAACTTTTGTCTATTACTATGTTTACATGGTAGAGATGCACCCCACAGGCAGGTTTATGGAACCCCCACCCCCTTTAACCTCCAGCATGCTTTTTAAATAAATAGTGCATTTTCAGTGTTGCACTTTCAGCATTAATAAGTTCACTGCTCCCTTGGCTATTAGTTTAAAAAATGTAAAAACGAATTTTGACAAATTCGGTTTCCGACAACTTCAATGGGCTTTGGATTTGGCAGAGATTGAGAAAATCTCCCCATAAATCTCATCTTTAACAGCTGTCAGTAGAAAAGATATTTCCACTGAGAAGTTTCCCCTTTTGCTTTTGTTGTTGTGACAACTCTTATGCCGCGCACATACGATCGTAAATTCCGACAAGAAAAGTCAGATGTGAGCTTTTTGTCGGAAATTCCGACCATGTGTAGGCTCCATCGGACTCTGTCGGAATTTCCACCAACAAAAGATTGAGAGCAGGTTCTCTATTTTTCTGACAGAAAAAGTTTCTATCGGAAGATCTGCTTGTCTTTATGCAATTCTGACGCGCATAAAAAACACGCATGCTCAGAATCAAACAGAAGAGCCGAACTGCCTATTGAACTTCATTGATCTTCGGCTCGTCGTACGGTGTTGTACGTCACTGCGTTCTCGACGGTCGGAATTTCTGACAAGATTTGTGTGACCGTGTGTATGCAACACAAGTTTGAGCCAACATTACGTCAGAAAAAATCCATGGTTTTCTTGTCGGAATTTCCGATCGTGTGTACGCGGCATAACATTTTAGATTTCACCTTTCCTCCTGTCCTGGTGACAACAGTACCACTGTGAGTTTAAATTTCTATTTGAACTGAGCAATATCGGCCTTTAAAATACGTGAATCTAATTTTCGAAGAACATTTGCACCCTATGGAAAGCTCACCCAACCTGCTGCATGCCGGAATTTGGAGGCACTGAATGTAAAAGGTTGCATTCCCAAACGGGGCAGAAATTGAACTACACTTTCTACTGCTTAATGCCCCATACACACGATCGTTTTTCATGCCGTTAAAAATGCCAGTTTTAAAAATGGGCATTAAAACCGATCGTGTGTATGCTCCAGAGCATTTTTAACGACGTGAAAAATGGGCATTAAAAATTTCGAACATGCTCTATTTTTTCACGTCGTTTTTCATGTCATTTTTTTTAACGACGTGAAAAACGATAGTGTGTATGCTTTCACGAGGAGAAAAAAAACGCGCATGCTCAGAGTCAAGTATGAGACGGGAGCGCTCGTTCTGGTAAAACTAGCGTTTGTAATGGTGATAGCACATTCGTCACCCCGGAACCGGCCGGAAACCATGAGGCTGAAAAGCGCGAATCGTCTCTCACCAAACTTTACTAACATGAAGGGTGGCGCCATTAGAACGGAACTTCCCCTTTATAGTGCCGTCGTACGTGTTGTACGTCACTGCGCTTTACTTGAACGTTTTTTAAAATGATCGTGTGTACGCAAGACAGGCTTGGGAGGAAACATGAAAAAAAACGACGAGAAAAACGTCGGTTTAAAAAATGGCATGAAAAACGATTGTGTGTACGCCGCATAAGAAGACACATAAGTGTGAACCTTTACAGATAATAGTAAGGTATGTGGTCAAATCCAGGATTAAAATATATGCAACATATGGCACCAACATCCCCTAATTACGAATACAAAGAACACTGGATGAGAGATATGGGACTTTATAGGTTCATTTTGTACAAATCCATATAACACAATCAGTTAAACGGGGAAATATTTATTAAATTACATAGAAAAAGATTAAAACACTTCATACAGTGCACCAGTGTCCATTAACAATAAAGGACACTACTTCTGAGATACACCGCTGTTTCCACACTCAACATGTTTCGATGTGAGGCTTCTTCAGGAAAAGGCGTGGTGTCATAACTACTGAGTGAATAAATAAACATATATCAAAAAACTGTAGAAGGATATGATATCAATTTCATAACAAACACATCTGAAACGAAATAAAAAAATTTAAAAAAAGGAAAAAAAAAACTCAAATGCATCTCTCCAACTTTGACAAGGATTCCTACCTCATAATGGGTAAAGAAATGTATTCCAAAGTTTGAGAGAGGAGTCTGTTCAAGAGACCCTTTATTGTTAATGTGGTGCACTGTATGAAGTGTTTTTATCTTTTTCTATATGATTTAGAAAATATTTCCCTTTTTAACTGATTGTGTTATATGGATTTGTACAAAATGCACCTATAAAGTTCCATATCTCCCATACAGTGTTCTTTGCATCCTTTACAGATGTAGCCAAGTGTCGGCTGTGTTGTTACCTTCACTCAGGGACACTCCTTTGTGGGCTATGCATAGATCCCTAGTGAATAATCACTCCCTGACTGCAGAGCAGAAGCCAAGTACTGATAGCAGAAGATTGTGGGACATGTAGTTCTGTCACCTGGAGTTATAATAGACCTAATACTGTTAAAAACTACAAATTCCAGTGCACTGAGAAACAGAGGAATTCTGGGAGAGCAGATAAATTGTACTGTCGTGGGCAGCTTTGCTCTTTTGGGACATGGGATTCAGCAATTCACACTGTGCCAATCCACTTTAATGTCAGAACACCAAGTAATTCCCTTGGCATGGTCCATGGATATCATAAAGCCAGAACGCACATGCTTATCAGATTTTGGATTTATTATACTGGTGGCCAGTCAGATTAATTAGCAAGTGGACATTAAACAGATAAGAACAGTTCAGATTACAGCAGGGATGTTTTTTAAGACTTCTGTGCAAAATACATGATTTTCTCATCTTTACACATGTCTGTGTTCTCTAACCAGTGTAACTGCACACATAATACTAGCAATCATTACTGAAAGTGGAGAGAAGAAAATAGAGAACAAAAACAGAGGTATTGTATTGCCAATAGCAATCAATTGAGTTTTACCCTTCTTTTTAAAAACAAGAATTCTGATGGGTTTCTGTGAGCAGCTGTTCCACTTTGTGTTCATTTTATGTCTGCAGTATTTATCAATCAGTCTCTGTGTGTATTTCAGTGTATATGTTTGCAATTTAATATTCCAATGCCAATTAAGCTAAGCAATTCTATTGTGAAAACTCATAGTAAACCATCCCCACTATGTTTGCAAATATATTTATAAAATTAGATAGGTGTATCAGCTCCTCCTGCTCATTTTGATGCCTGTAGCATTCTATTTTTACTTTCCTGCAGTATTTTTATTTTTTGTTTTGCTTTGTTTTTTACACACCTGCAGCATTTTTTTTTACTTGCCTGGCCCAGGAATGCTGGAAACCCTCTTTATAGCACCAATGTCACCATCAGAGGGGCTTTTGTGATCTTCTGGCCACAGGAGAGGAGTAGGAGGGTACTACCCATCATTTCCATTACTCTTGCCCCCAAGAAGCAATATAGCGTCAATTACAACATTTAAGGGAGAAGACCGGCGTGGCCAGGTCTTACTGACACTTCTACCTTAGTGATGCTGCAGTGTGTTGTCAGGTGTAGTGTACTTTATTAGTTGCCACTCACCTGGTAAGGTAGTGGGTGGTGTCGGTGCCCTTTTTATACCAACTGTGGGTGGGGCCTGGCAGTTTGGGCATTGAATAAGGTCACCCTAACCAACACCATGTAGGTCTGTGGCCTGTGCACAAATGGGAGAGAGTCCTCTTCAGAGCAAGACTGCCAGGAGTATTAGATAAGAACACTCAAGGGAAAAGGAGGAAGAGACTTGCCACCCCTGACATTCGCCTAGCAATTCTTTGGCTCGGTTTAGCATAGCCTCAGGGCCCTGGACTGAGGAACACCTTGTGTGTGGAATCACTTTTGGGGGACTTATTGGAAACAGCCGGAGAGATGGCACTATGTACTACTACTGAGTGATTTTCAATGGGATTATGTCTTTTTTAGATATATTGCTGTGTGTGCCTAAGTTGATGCAGTAAAGCACTGAAAAGCATCTGGAATGGACATTATTTATTCCAGGTAACAGGCCCTCAGGTTGGGAATATGTTGGAAGACAGGCCTCAGGCCAGGAAGGTGAGTGACACCAGATGGCAGAGTATCTTTAAAAAGGCAGATGTGTGACTATCCCACCTTGAGAATATGTATAAAGGGTTGAAATTGAAGTGCCACACCACTGCTAAGAGGTCCAGATACAACTTTATACTATTAAAGGTCGGGGGTACAATTAAAAAAGCAGCCAATGTGTTTCAGGGGTCCAAGTGTCTCCTTCATCAGGGCTTGACTGGCAACAAAGTGAACAAACCAGAAGTAGACTAGACCTACAATGGTATTTTTTTCTGGCATGGATTCAAAAAAATACCATTGTAGGGCCAGTCTTCTTCTGGTTTGTTTACTTTGTTGCCAGTCAAGCCCTAATAAAGAGGGCACTCTGACCCCTGAAATGCCTGGGCTAATTTTTTAATTGTACCCCTTACCTTCAATGGAATAAAGTTGTATCTGGATCTCTTAGCATTGGCGTGGTGCTTCAATTTCAATCCTTTTTATAAGACACTCCAAGCCAAGGAGACCATGGAGATCCTCTGGGGTGTAGAAGCCGCCTGCCTAGGAACCAGATCATTTACAGCATGGGTGCTCAACCTGTGGCCCTCCAGCTGCTGCAGAACTACAATTCCCATCATGCCTCTGCCTTTGGGAATCATGCTTTTAACTGTCAGCCTTGCAAAGCCTCATGGGACTTGTAAATCTGCAACAGCTGGTGGGCCACAGGTTGAGCACCCATGATTTACACCAACTGTAATACCTTAACCACTTGTCCACCGCCCACCGTCAAATGACGGCGGGAGGAAGACCCTCTTGTTCTGGGCGGACGTCATATGACATCACGCCTTCCCAGGCCACTAGGGGGCGCGCGCACGCCGCTTTTTATAGCAGGGATCGCTGTATAAATGTGAATGGTCCCAAAAATTTGTCAAACGTGTCCGATGTGTCCGCCGCAATATCGCAGTGACGATAAAAATCACTAATCGCCGCCATTACTAGTAAAAAAAATAATAATAAAAATGCTATAAATCTATCCCCTATTTTGTAGCTGCTATAATTTTTGCGCAAACCAATCAATATACTCTTATTGCGATTTTTTTTTTTACCAAAAATATGTAGAAGAATACATATCAGCCTAAACTGAGGAAAAAAATTGTTTAACCACTTAAGCCCCGGACCATTTTGGCTGGTTAAAGACCAGGCCACTTTTTGCGATTCGGCACTGCGTCGCTTTAACTGACAATTGCGCGGTCGGGCGACGTGGCTCCAAAACAAAATTGACGTCCTTTTTTTCCACAAATAGAGCTTTCTTTTGGTGGCATTTGATCACCTCTGCGGTTTTTATTTTTTGCGCTATAAACAAAAATAGAGCGACAATTTTGAAAAAAATGCAATATGTTTTACTTTTTGCTATAATAAATATCCCCAAAAAATATATAAAAAAAACACTTTTTTTCCTCAGTTTAGGCTGATACGTATTCTTCTACATATTTTTTGTAAAAAAAAAATCACAATCGCCGTTTATTGATTGGTTTGCGCAAAAATTATAGCGTTTACAAAATAGGGGATCGTTTTATGGCATTTTTTTAATATTTTTTTTTTTACTAGTAATGGCAGCGATCAGTGATTTTTTTCGTGACTGCGACATTATGGCGGACTCATCGGACACCTTTGACACCATTTTGGGGCCACTGTCATTTTTACAGCGATCAGTGCTATAAAAATGCACTGATTACTGTGAAAATTACACTGGCAGTGAAGGGGTTAACCACTAGGTGGCGCTGTAGGGGTTAAGTGTTCCCTGCATTGTGTTTCTAACTGTAGGGGGGATGGGCTCTGTGTCACATGACACCGATCTCTGCTCCGAGTACACGGAGCCGAGATCCGTGTCTCTGTCACTAGGCAGAGCGGGGAGATGCTTGTCTACACAAGCATCTCCCCGCTCTATACCTCTGTGAGACGATCGACTCACGGGGAAGGCAGCAGGGCACGTGACCACATGTCAGGCAGTTAAAGGGCAACATACAGGTACGTATAAGTATAGGAGGCGGTCGGCAAGTGGTTAAAAAAAAAATTAATATTTATTATAGTGTAGCGGGTCGCTATGCTCTAAATTTAAGGGCAGCCTGAGCAATAGTTTAGCTCAGGTTCTCCAATTCTGCTTAGTTTGGACTCTGCTCTGCTGTAATGTTGCCTGGAGTATAGTTCCCCTTGACCTGCAGGTGGCGCTGTTGCCCAGGTCTTGAGGAGAACCACAGGTGGCATTGTGGTGTGATTGGGTGTCCTCACTCGGCTGCCGTGCGGTGGGCGAGTTTTGCCTGCTGTGCATGCCGGAAGAGGGTACATAAAGGGCAGACGCCATGATCTGTGGTGGTGTGCCGGGGGATTCCAAGGAGGACCCCTGGTGGCGAAGTCGTGCCCTTTAGCGCTGCTGGCCGGGGGGTGTGTGAACTGGTCGAGGAGTCTCGGGCACCCTTAGCTACGGAGTTCCAGGTAGGCCAAGTACCTTCAACTAGGTCTACAAAACCAACCACTGGAGTCCCAGGGAACCCAGGGGAGGGTGGCCCACTCTGAAACAGAGGAAACGGGGGGAGTACCTGTCCGATGGATCGGTGAGGGAAGTGACTGGTTGCCTATCAGAGGGAAGGATTCGTGAGTTGCAAGATAGCTCCTGTAGCGTGCTCCATTGGCACCTATGGTCTCTATAATCTACAGGCGTTGGGAAGTCCTAAAATTCAGGACCTAAAGGATTCTGTGGCAGAGTATCTCCTGAACTTGTCTGTGAAGGGGACTAAAGCTAAGGTGTTGTGTTTGTGCTACACTCCGGCTGCTAGAACTGTGAGAGGGATCTATCCGATTGAGCAATACCCACTCAGGCTTGAGTGGAGAATAGGGTGACTGGGTGCCGCGTGCCTGAACCTATTTCCCTACCAAATCCTATTGCTGTTTCAACCTTTTCCCCAAATTTGTTTCAAGCAAGGAAAATAAACTCGTCTGTTGGAGTTTAAATATTGACTGGACATTGGATTCTTTCGAGGAAAGAATAGACTTTTCCCTACATTCTAGGGACGAGAACCAGTGGAGGGGAGGTAACTCGCTGCAGGACCCAAAATTGCAAGAACACCGCTCAACCTCTTATACCAGGAGGATACGGGCATGTGGCATGTTGTGCCTTTACCCCTGCAAGTGAAGGTAGGCAGGGAAAAAAGGGTCTGTGTGCTACAATAGCAAAAAGTAAAAAATATTGTGTTTTTTTTTAAACTTGTCCCTCTTCTTTTGTTTATAGCACAAGAAATAAAAACCACAGAGGTGATCAAATACCACCAAAAGAAAGCTCTATTTGTGGGAAAAAAATGATAAAAATACAATTTGGATACAGTGTTGCATGACCGCGCAATTGTCATTCAAAATGTGACAGCGCTGAAAGCTAAAAAATGGCTTGGGCAGGAAGGGGGTGAAAGTGCCCTGTAGGCAAGTGGTTAAGATAACAATACCAGTAAAATAAGCCTACGGGTCCAGCGCTATCTTTCCAATTTCCTCAACCATTTTGAGAAGAAGCTGGGGGGACCTGGGCCAGCTTGGCAGGAACCGTTGTCTAATCCAGGTCTCTTGCAAGCACTCAACAGGGTGACAATACTGCAGTGATTTCATAATAAAGGAATTCCGCATTGTCCTCCTGTTGAAGTCCCAGGCACTAGCAAGCTCACCAGGTATGTGTAATCAGATGAAAAGTAAAAATATCAGTGCTGTTTGCTATTTTTTTATTATCATCTTTTATCATTGTCTATGATTATACTTTAGGTAAATGTACCGGGTAAAACCTTTGAGTGAACACAAATTTTATAGTTCAGTAATAAACAGGAATGGTGGCATAAACAAGTAAAATGGTAGCAATAGTATACCACTGCCCCCTTCCAAGTGCACAGCTGTTAGAAGGAAAAACTGTGCAGCAAGATAATAGTTAAATATTGCTGTCACTATGCTTGTTAACAATATTTGTGATGGCACCTGTGACCAGAGAATGGGCCCTCACTTAATGTTATTTTTAACCTCCTTCATCCTCGCTGGCAGAGCCCACTCTGCAAAAAATATCTTCAGAAAATGGAATTTAATGATTCATGGCAGGGTGACATTTGTGCATGAAGCAAAGGCCTAAACACATACTGACATTTGGTAACCAAGTAACGGCTCCCATACCTTTGCATGCTTTACCAGAGGACAGCAAGGCCTGCTTTTGGCTTAAAAGGGAGGCTGGAGAACAAGTCTTCACAGTGAGGCTTGTTAGAGATAGAGTCAGAGAGGTTCAAAGAAAGGCCGTGCTTCCAAAATACTGTAGACCTGCAGGCATTACAGAGACAAACAAAAAACTGAAATCAATACACAGAGAGTTGCAGATTTATGTTTTTATACATCCAATTTCATGCCCTAAAAGACTAAGCTTATGGGAGTAGACAAGAAACTATCTGGAAAATGTATGTCTAAGATAACCACTCACTCACAAATCAAAGCCAAAAAGCTATCTGAGTCTGTAGTTGAAATAAAGCTTTATACAAGATGGATGTAAACCTTTGATGATCCAATTACCCAGAGAAAGCATTGCATATACTAAGATATGCTTTGTTAAGATGAGATATTTTATTGCAAGAACATATCTGTGGGCTGATTGTGAACTTTCTGATTAATCGAAATCATGGCGTAGTTATTCACATTCCTCTGGACTTGTTACGTAATGTTGGAAAGGTTTTGCTGCTTGTCCAAGCATCTTCTTCACTTCTAATGAGTTTCAAGTGCATACCCCAGCTTTATTAGTCAATTGGGTAGACAATAGGGATGAGCCGAACACCCCCCCAGTTTGGTTCACATCAGAACATGCGAACAGACAAAAAATGTGTGCGAACATGCAAACACCATTAAAGTCCATGGGACACGATTCACGAATATAAAAAATCAAAAGTGCTAATTTTAAAGGCTTATATGCAAGTTTTTACCATACAAAGTATATGGGGACCCGGGTACTGCCCGAGGGGACATGTATTAATGCAAAAAAACGTTTTAAAAACATTTTAATAATGCTTAAAGAGAAACAATAAAAAATAAATATTCCTTTAAATATTGTGCCTGGGGGTCCCCTTAGTCTGCCTGTAAAGTAGCGCATCTTTCTGATGTTCATTACAGTACTGCAGCAGAATTACATTTCTAAAGTAAAAAATGTCATTTAAAATTGCTTGCGGCTGTAATGTATTGTCGGCTCCCGGCAATATAGTTAAAAAACATTGAAAAAAAAACGGCATGCAGTCCCCCCTATAGTCCATACCAGGCCCTTCAGGTCTGGTATAGACATTAAGGTGAACTCCATGCCAAAATATAAAAAAAATGGCGTTGGGGTCCCCCCAAATTCCATACTAGACCCTTCAGGTCTGGTATGGATTTTAAGGGGAACCCCGTGCCAAAATGTAGACAGAAATGGCGTGGGGGTCCCCCCAAAATCCACACCAGACCCTTATCTGAGCAAGCAGCCATTGCAGGCCAGGAAAGGGGGGATTAGCGAGCGCCCCCCCCCCCGAACCATACCAGGCCGCTTGCCCTTAACATGAGGAGGGTGCTTCCACCTTGCCCGGTGGTTGTGAGGGTCTGCGGGCAGGGGGCTTATCGGAATCTGGAAGCCCTCTTTAACAAGGGGGCCCCCAGATCCCGCCCCCCCTATGTGAATGGCCAATTTACCAAAAAAAGTGTCAAAAAAGTCAGAACGACAGGAGACAGTTTTTGACAATTCCTGCGATGTCCATCCATCTTAAATCACGGCGCCCAAGGGACCCGATAAAATGGAAAAAAAAGCTCCACCTCGATAGGAGGCATCCCACTGACTGCTGCCTCTTGGCTGTGACAGCTGTTATATAGGCAAGGGCGGGGCCACCCGGTGATGTAAACAGGTGACCCCGCCCCCTCTGACATCACCTGGCGTCACATGATATCAGAAGGGGCAGGGTCACCCAGTTACGTCACCAGGTGGCCCCCCCTTGCCCATATAACAGCTGTCACAGCCAAGAGACAGCAGCCGGTGGGACGCCTCCCCCCATCGAGGTGGAGCTTCTTCTTTTTCTTTCGGGTCCATCGGGCGCCATAATTGAAGATTGGATGGACATCGTGGGACACTTTTTTTTTTTAATAAAGAATTTGTCAAAAACTGTCTCCTTTTTACTTTTTGGACACTTTTTTGGATGAATGGGTAGGGGTACCCCTACCCATTCACATAGGGGGGGCCGGGATCTGGGGTCCCATTTTTAAAGGGGGGTACCTGTCATGAACCTTTGAATACTGAAGTATTTCTCCTTTGAATCTATTACACAGTGGGGGGGTCTTCTGCCCTGTCTTAAGGCTAACCCCCCCCCTCCAGACGGCTCCATGGTCTAGAAGAAAAGCATTGTTCTGTGTTTGACTGTTTGTTTATGTACTTTAATTACCCCCTGGGGCTTCTGTGTCAATACACGTCTCAGTTCTCCTATTCAAGCGTTCAGACCAATAGGAAAGTGGTTGTTGGGGGCAGGGTGTTCAAACTGCTGTATAAGTGTGTGTGTGTGTGCTTCCAATAAAAGAAGTCCTGTTGAACTTACATACAGCCTGCCTGGTGTTTGTTCTGAACTCCCACAAATGGATTAGAATGTCACATAGCTGTAGTTTGAATCCTGGAGCATCGGATGACCAAACCATCAGACGTTGCGATCTGTAGTATGATCCGATAGAAGCAGAGGAGTGTCGGGAGAGTGGAACCGAGCGAGCAAAGGGGCTCGTTACAGTACCAAATTCCAATAAGCCCACAGACCCCCACAGCGACCGGGCAAGGGTTGTGGGGATGAGGCCTTTGTCCCCAAAGCACCCTACCCATGTTGAGGGCAAGTGGCCTGGTATCGTTCAGAAGGGGGGGGCGCTCGCTCCTCCCCCCTATTTAATGGTCTGCCATGGCTGCTTGCTGATAAGGGTCTGATATGGATTTTGGGGGGTCCCTAACCGCTTTTTTTTTTTTGGGTGAGGGGTTCCCCTTAACCACTACAATACAGTGTTATATATACTAAACTGCCTGCACTGACTGAATATAGAGTCTACACTACACTGAATATCTAGTCTACACTAAACGCAAGGTAAATATATATATATATATATATATATATATATATATATATATTAAATACACTGCCACTAACTAACTAACCTGCCTGCCTAATCTAGCTCAATCTATCTTCGTCCACAGTCACACACTATAGACGGCTGCTATGTAAGCAGCCTTATATAGTAGCCTTATAGTCCCCCTGAGCCATGATTGGCCAAAGGCACCCTGCCTTTGGCCAATTATGACTCACAGCAGAGTGCGCTGTGATTGGCCAAAGCATGCAGGTCAGGTGCATGCTTTGGCCAATCATCAGACATCAATGCACGGCGATCTCATGCGGCAAGCTCATCCCTAGTAGATAAGTATGTTACAAAAGATCATTTTAAGTATAGTTAGATACATTTTCAACATTGAAGACAACTGTCTTTCAAGAGGTAGGAAAAGAGCCTTCTTCATAAACTAAAACAGCCATACAGTAACAGAGGTGGAGGCTCTTGGCACCATCTGTCACCAACATATAATAAAAAAAGGGCCTACAGACCCCTAAAAAAGCTGGTGCTTAGCTAAATCCAAGTAATTTGACAAATAGAAAAATAACTATTATATAAATAGAAAAATACCTTTATTAGGACTTAAAGCGTTACTAACCCAGAACCCAGCATTTACTATATCTGGTCTCCCACAGTTCATAGAACATGGAAATGCATGGAAATGCATTTATTTTAGTAAATATAAACAGCTAAATACTTTTTTTCATCAGCAGTTAGAGCAGTCTTGTGACTTCTATCAGTGTCTTGGTAAAGCTTGTAGGAGGAGTTTTAATTTTCGCCTGATTGTCCTATAAGACTGCAGGGACAGTGCTGATTGGCCCTGTGCTGATCACATGCACTCTCCCAAGAAAAAAACTCTCTAACAATACACACCAAACTGAGCATGCTCTGTTCTATCAGGAAATGGACTGAAGTCAATGGAAGAAGAAGAAGAGGATCAGAGAGACAGGGTCACACAGCGTTTTTTACACAATGCAGAGGAATAACCCCTTATATTCCACATTGAGTATAACAAGCATGGTTTACTGCATATACAGACTGATTTTACTGTTGTGGGTTAGTAACACTTTAATGCAAGAAAAAAAGCTGTGGAACAAACACCACTAACAAAATTCATACTAACCTCCACCCCACACACATAAAAAAAACTGACAGCATTATCAATTAGACATGTGCACACTGAAATATTTTGTTTCGGAATTTCGTTTTAGTCCGAAAAATACATTTATTTAGTTACTCCCGAAATTCGTTTTTATTTATTTAGTTTCGTTAAAAAATGCATTCGTCCGAAAATCCGAATTAATTAAGGTTGAATCTGTCATTGAAGGCTTATGGTGTCCGTTGAATGTTCTAAGATTCGACGAAGCAGCTAAACTGTACAACGCCGCAATCGTACATTTCCAGTCGAATGCTCCACCCACAAGCTATAGTAGAATTCTAATGTTGTATGACTAGTAATAATTATATTTATTAATTATTATTACTAATCAACCAACATTAAGATTCTTCTATAGCCTATGGGTGGAGCATTTGACCATAAATGTCCGTTTGTGGCGATCGTATGTTTTTAGCTGCTTCGTCGAATCTTCATGTCTCTATAATGTCGAATCTTTTCTCTCTATGTCAAATCTTTTCTCTCTATGTCGAATAATCTTGGACTAATAGAGTTAGGTTAGGCACATTCAACCGCGGGTTCAATAGACACAGATCGCTATTGTCACCGTCATATCGAACTGTTGTCGCAACTAAACGAAAATAATGCATTTTTTTATGTCGGATTTTGGATTCTGCACGTTCGTTATCGTTTGTTAAAACGAACACGAAAATCCCCGAAATTCGGAGGAAAATGCATTCGGACAAAAACTAATGCACATGTCTATTATCAATGAATTAAAAACCCAGGGTTCTAACCCGTATTTTTCCGTGTATAAGACGCTACTTTTTGCTAAAATAATTCGACGGAAAATCAAGCAGCGTCTTATACACGGTCAGTCAGCCTTGGAGAGAGACGCGCGGGTGCGTAGCGGGTCATAGGTCGTCGAACGGCCGTCGAACGGCTTCCTCCAATCACGAGCTTTGTGTTAGTGACGTCAGCTGGAGTTGGAGGAGGAGGTGGTGAGGGTGGATAGTGTGCAGATGCGATCCTATTGGACGTGGAGAGTGTGCAGATCAGGGACCGGAGCATATTGAGCCCAAGATGTCACAGAATAATAAAAGTACCGGTAAGCGATTGTCTTATTCTGCAAAATTCAAACTGAATGTTGTCAGCTATGCAAAAGAGCATGGAAATAGAGCTGCAGAGAGACAGTTTGGACCTCCCCCCACTGAGAGTATGATCAGACAGTGGAGAAAACAGGAAGAACAACTCCTTAAGATGCCAAAAAAGAAGAAGGCCCTAAGAGGAAAACCAGCAAAATGGCCAAATTTGGAGCAGAGGCTTAAGACTTGGATTTTGGAGCAGCGCCAGAGTGGCCTATGTGTGTCAACCAAGCTTATTCAATGTCAGGCAAGAATGTTTGCAAGCGAAATGAACATTGTTGATTTTACAGGAAAGGCAAAATGGTGTTTCAATTTCATGAGGAGAGGAGGGTTGGCCATGAGAACACGAACAAAGTTAGCTCAGAAAATGCCACCAGTTTATGAGGATAAAAATCCAACAGTTTCACTCCTATGTCATACAACTTAGGAAAAAATATGATTTTGAACCAAGTCAGATTGCAAACATGGATGAGGTCCCTCTCAATTTTGATGTGCCTTCCAACAGAACTGTTGATGTGAAAGGAATAAAAACAGTGGCAATCAAAACAAGTGGCCATTAAAAGACACACTATACTGCTGTGCTTGCATGCTGTGCAGATGGTACTAAACTGCCTCCTATGCTTATTTTTAAGAGGAAAACCTATCCTAAAGAGACCATACCACCTGGCATTATTGTGCAAGTTCAAGAGAAGGGATGGATGAATGAAGACATTATGGCCATTTGGTTTGCAAAGGTTTGGTCCAGAAGACCTGGAGGGCTCTTAAAGAAGCCAGCTCTGCTTGTCTATGATCAATTCCGAGCACATTTAACAGAAAAGACTAAAAGGGTTGCATCAGATTTGCGAACATACCTAGCAGTTATTCCTGGGGGCCTTACAGGGCAGCTACAGCCACTAGATGTTTCAATAAATAAGCCATTTAAGGTCCTGATGAGAGAAGAATGGAGTAGATGGATGCAAAAAGCAGGTGATAACTTGACACCGGCAGGAAGAGTCAAAAACCAACCATTACTGAGGTCTGCAATTGGGTCCTAAACTCATGGCATGGCGTCAAACAAGAGGTGATTGTGAAGTCCTTCAAGAAATGTGGAATCAGCAATGCCATGGACGGAACTGAGGATGATCTCACATATATAAACAGTGATTCAGAAGACAGCAGTGATGCAAAAGAAGTTGAAGAAATTCTGTCTGGAACTAGTGATGAAGAAGAGAACATTGATGCAACAGAGGCTGAATAAAGTGATATTCTGCATAATATACTGGTATGTAAACATTACTAAATAAAAATGTGTTCTGTTTTACCTATGTTTAAAACATTGATTTCTTGATTTTGGGTTGAAAAAGTGGGGGGCGTCTTATACATGGGGGCGTCTTATACACGGAAAAATACGGTAATGAGTGCAGACCCTGGGTTTTTAATATTACCTGGATTTAGCTAAGTACCAGATTTTTTATGGGAATTTATCCCCTTTTTTTTTTATAACTTTTGTGTTTTCTCAGGTGCATTAATCCATGCCTTAAATGATGAGTTAGTGGACAGAATCGTGGGCCTCGTTTTGGATATTTCCATTGTAGAACTATTGTGGCTATAATTGTTTATTATAGTATAATACAAATAGTATTCTGAATACTATTGTGGCTATAAATGCTGGGGTATGTCCGGACACTGATTAGAGCTGTGTAAGCTGCTTGGATAAGCAATGAAACATCTTCCACATTGTAGAACAAGTAAGTTTGAATGTGACTAACTACTGCTAGATAAATCCATGGGTTAGGCAAACATCTGAGTTCCAAGCCTAGACAGAACAAAGTATCAGCCCACTGACTTTTTTGGTTAGGTTCAGCAGATGTGTGCAACATGCAACCAAAGTACAGCAGCTACTTTCTTGTGAAAAAAAAAAAAAGTACAGCAGCTAGAATTGGAATGAACACCTGGTGAAATCTCCAGGAATAATTTGAATGGGTTGTGTTCAAGATCTCATTTGTGGAGGAATTTGCGAAAAAAATAATTCTGTACATGTCAAAGGTGTAATACTATGGTCCCTTAAAATACATAATTGATAATCTGTCATATTGAAAAATGTGGTATTCATGAGACCTAAAATGAGCCTAACAGAGCAGAAAGGCAATAACCAAATTATTGCCATTACCGTCAGTTCTGTCATGAGTGGGTTTTGAAAAAGCCACAGATGTCCTGATTTATTTGTCCTAAGGTGGCCTAATGATTTTGCCTAGACTGTGATAAACAGAGAAAAAGCGACTATTACAAATAAATTTTTTGATCGTAAAGAACATACGTGTAGTAGATATGAGGACCATTTTAATAAAAGACTGTCCTAAGCAGAAGCCTGAGAAAAGTATATGTTAAGATCACATTTTAATATTGAATTTAGGATGAAAATTTATTAAGAGCTAACAAATTTGGGGACATCGCAGAACAATTAATGAATTACTGAGTTAATTGATTAATTAATGTAGATGTTATTTGCTATAATGGCATTCAAAAGTTCAACTCTTCAGCATGTTCATGACTGTAGGGGGAATTCTGTCACCTCCACCATTTGTAATTTTTATGGGCATGATATAGGGACATCATGGTGAATCTGTGTAAGGTTTCCTTTGAACAATTAGTTCCTTCTAGGGTGGCAGGAGTTGGGTACTTTGAGAAAATTTTAAGTGCTGACATGGAGTTACATATGTCAACGTAGGTTATTATAAAGAGCTGATTTGGTATCACCTCCTGGTGGACCACGTGAGCAATTCTACCACTTTCCCCCCAAATCCTGTGCCTATAATATACCCACATATAGCAGGGAAATACTAGTAGGAAAAACACCAACACCAGGAACTATGAAAACAAAAATTACTGAACCTTATGTTGAAATGGACAGACATCAGGGGTTACAGGGATCATTATAATTATAGGTGAATAGGAGTGTTGATACAAAAACACCAAATACAAGGGCATATGAAACATATCCACAAACCAGAGAGATTGGATGGATCTCTTTACATCCTATGGGGGCAAAGACAGAAGAAAATACCAACATAAACTCTAGCTACAGTAAATGACACTTCGGGGCAAATTGAGGAATCTTATTAAACATAGCCAAGTGTTCTTGCTGAGAGTATTTCTAAATGTCATATATTATTCAGCCTGTGTGAGTGCATTATGCTGTGGTGAATTAATTGTTTTTTGCATTACAGTGTGGGTTTCAAATATGCTTAAATAGCTGTATGTAGTGGTCAATGAATAAAAATTGTGTAGTAAGTATGAAATTTTGTCCTGTCTGAAGTGGTATCTATTAGGGCTATATATATTTCAAATATGTTGTGGTTTATGCAATGCAACAAGCATTTGCTGCTTTTCTGAATTGGTTGTTGAATTGGTTACACAGACTGTGTTATCAGAGAATCTAACAAGTTTTATCAATGTAAAAATGACAATACTGAGAGATGTGTTATTTGTTAAATGAAGCTGAAATATGAGAATGCTTTGTGATGAAGTTATAGTAGTCTATTTATTATTTTAGTTAGGTGAGCCCGTGTCATTTTCACAGAAGAGCAGTCATCATGTACTTTATTCTTCACAATCCTCTTGTAGCATATAAAACAGGTATTGGCAGAACATTGGGGTTGATTTACTAAAGGCAAATAGACTTTGCACTTTGCAAAGTGCAATTGCCCTCTGCAAGTGCAGTTGCGCCAGAGCTTAGTAAATGAGGTTAGGCTTCACTCTGCAAAGAGTACCCAATCACGTGCAAGGAAAATAAAAAAAACAGCATTTTTGTTTGCACATGATTGGATGATGGAAATCAGCAGAGCTTTTGCACTTTGCAAAGTGCACAGTCTTTTTGCCTTTAGTAAATCAACCCAATTGTATCACATTAAACCAAACCCATGAAGGTTATACTCAACTTTTGGTAATGTTTATTAAATGATTAACGAGTAGTGAGTGTCGCGTTGCTCTGCTAATAATGTAATGTTTGTGTGATTCCTTTAACAAATAAAATTAATTTAAATATCGTAAAAAAAAGTGTTTGGTGCTCTGTGATTTACATTGTGGTATCCATATGAAACTACACATTTAAATTACAAAAACTTAATCGGTGAAAAGTGCATTCAAATAAAAGTGTAAAGTGACAGGTGCTCTTATGGACCAGATATTAGGCAAACATTTAAAAATAGAAGGTAGGGGGTGCAACGACATAGATACTAAAATATTATAATGGTCTATCATAAACCAATTGATTGCTCAATTGGTGGTACTCGATATTAAATATACCTTAATTGTATATAATACTCGTGAATACAGTGCTCAAAACCGTATCAATAGTGATAGTGATTTTCAATAGTGATTTTCTGACACCATATAACTGAAGTGATCAGACATATATGCAGTGTTATGAAGCGTTACTACAGTAATATTTTAACAGCAATGTGCCAAAGTGATCAAGGCATATAGGAGAATGGATGGAGTCCCGCGATCAGCGTGGTAACTGGCGTGCGTTCCACCACCGACGGTGAGCAACCAGAGGGACCGGAAGTGATGCAATTGCGTGACAAAGTACCGCCTCAACGTACGGTTCACTATCACGTCTTCAGGAAGCATACTTGGTCACTGAATACATGCGCTTATATAGTGTAAATTTCCCACGTAGGGGGAGGATATTGAAATAATTGGATCATTTAACAGCCTCAGTGCCGGTGATTGGCGAACACACAGGCTTACATTAAAAATGTTTAATTTACGAAATAAGAAAGAAAGAAAAAATGCGCTCAGGATTAAGGGGTGGCAATTGCTGGGTGACCCAGATTGCCTCAATTACGGTCTCAAGCTGCCACTAACCTGATAAACATACTCAGTAAAATAAAGGAAGAAAAATATATATAGTGGCGCTAAACCTATTAAATTTAGAAATTGAACCGTATATAGTGCATAAGACCCTTATTAGTAATATGTCAATTGGTAAAAAACAAACCTAAAAACATATCATGTTTGAATTGTCCATTCATTGGTGAAACACTCATCAAAATAGGCACCTCATCCCAAGCAATTTATAGTAAAGGGAAGGTAGAACAAAAGGGATTTTTGTGGTGCATAGATAAATCAATGAGAGAGAGTTTCTAAAAATATATAATTTTTTATTTGGTACAAATTATTACAAGAAATATAAAAACACAGATCCTAAGTATATTCAATACATGGTATGTCATACAGAGATGGTGGTTATAATACATAACGTTTAGGATGGAATATAAGAACTCGCATAGAAACCCAACATGTTTCGCTTAAAAAAGCTTCCTCAGGGGTATGCGAAGACCATCAACGTTTGTTAAGTATGACTATACAAAAAAGAAAAAAGAAATACAAAATTATACCTTTGAATAACTAAACAGCCATATTTGGGCAAATTGAATACAAACAGGATTAGACTGCAGGGTCAAGTCCCTCCCTCTGTCACTTACCAAGCCACCCGTACCATCTGCAGAGCACCACCAAGAAACACAGGATCAAGAACTACGATCAGCCCTTATAACGACAGGCGCGGTTGTGTGACCACAGCGAACAGTAGATAGGGGACCAGCTATATGTCAAAGACAAGGACAGGAGTAAAAAGAAAGAAAGAGAAAAGAAAAGGGAATAAAATTGCAGTAGGATTGGTAAACCAATAAGCAAACCACAGAGGACGGAAAAATCCGTCTACTATGAGTTCAGAATGCAATAAATAAGGTTAACTTACATATAGTCAAGTGAACAAAAATATGTTCACTTGCAGATATTGTGAGGCTGTCTGCTTGGAAAAAGACCGATTTTTTGTTGTGGAAGCCACTAGAAGAAACCACAATAGGTTTAGTTTATAGATATGAATAGCATGGCGTGCCTATATCCTCCAAAAATAAGCACACAAAATCAAAAAATATAATTCATTGAGAGAGATTAACGGACTGGATGTATTGCAGGACGTGTATTGCATTTAAGCAATATTATTATAGATAGATATTTAAATATTTAAAGTTGTTCCAAAGGAAACGAAATGAAACATCATGGACAATAGTCTCCATATACAGGTCCTTCTCAAAAAATTAGCATATTGTGATAAAGTTCATTATTTTCTGTAATGTACTGATAAACATTAGACTTTCATATATTTTAGATTCATTACACACAACTAAAGTAGTTCAAGCCTTTTCTTGTTTTAATATTGATGATTTTGGCATACAGCTCATGAAAACCCCAAAATCCTATCTCAAAAAATTAGCATATTTCATCCGACCAATAAAAGAAAAGTGTTTTTAATACAAAAAAAGTCAACCTTCAAATAATTATGTTCAGTTATGCACTCAATACTTGGTCGGGAATCCTTTTGCAGAAATGACTGCTTCAATGCGGCGTGGCATGGAGGCAACCAGCCTGTGGCACTGCTGAGGTGTTATGGATGCCCAGGATGCTTCGATATCGGCCTTAAGCTCATCCAGAGTGTTGGGTCTTGCGTTTCTCAACTTTCTCTTCCCAATATCCCACAGATTCTCTATGGGGTTCAGGTCAGGAGAGTTGGCAGGCCAATTGAGCACAGTAATACCATGGTCAGTAAACCATTTACCAGTGGTTTTGGCACTGTGAGCAGGTGCCAGGTCGTGCTGAAAAATGAAATCTTCATCTCCATAAAGCTTTTCAGCAGATGGAAGCATGAAGTGCTCCAAAATCTCCTGATAGCTAGCTGCATTGACCCTGCCCTTGATAAAACACAGTGGACCAACACCAGCAGCTGACATGGCACCCCAGACCATCACTGACTGTGTGTACTTGACACTGGACTTCAGGCATTTTGGCATTTCCCTCTCCCCAGTCTTCCTCCAGACTCTGGCACCTTGATTTCCGAATGACATGCAAAATTTGCTTTCATCCGAAAAAAGTACTTTGGACCACTGAGCAACAGTCCAGTGCTGCTTCTCTGTAGCCCAGGTCAGGCGCTTCTGCCGCTGTTTCTGGTTCAAAAGTGGCTTGACCTGGGGAATGCGGCACCTGTAGCCCATTTCCTGCACACGCCTGTTCACGGTGGCTCTGGATGTTTCTACTCCAGACTCAGTCCACTGCTTCCGCAGGTCCTCCAAGGTCTGGAATCGGTCCTTCTCCACAATCTTCTTCAGGGTCCGGTCACCTCTTCTCGTTGTGCAGCGTTTTCTGCCACACTTTTTCCTTCCCACAGACTTCCCACTGAGGTGCCTTGATACAGCACTCTGGGAACAGCCTATTCGTTCAGAAATTTCTTTCTGTGTCTTACCCTCTTGCTTGAGGGTGTCAATGATGGCCTTCTGGACAGCAGTCAGGTCGGCAGTCTTACCCATGATTGTGGTTTTGAGTAATGAACCAGGCTGGGAGTTTTTAAAAGCCTCAGGAATCTTTTGCAGGTGTTTAGAGTTAATTAGTTGATTCAGATGATTAGGTTAATAGCTCGTTTAGAGAACCTTTTCATGATATGCTAATTTTTTGAGATAGGAATTTTGGGTTGTCATGAGCTGTATGCCAAAATCATCAATATTAAAACAAGAAAAGGCTTGAACTACTTCAGTTGTGTGTAATGAATCTAAAATATATGAAAGTCTAATGTTTATCAGTACATTACAGAAAATAATGAACTTTATCACAATATGCTAATTTTTTGAGAAGGACCTGTATATATAGCAAAGTCAATAATAAAAATGAAAACAATAAATAATTAATTAATTACAGGTCCAACAGTCCAAAATAAAGTGGGACAAGAGCCCACTCTAACCAAATAGAAAACATCATATATATTTGGTATGATCCCCTATTAGTAGTGCAGACTAAGAGGTAGGTACTAAACAAAAAGGGAGTATATAGAGAAAACCAAAAAAGAAAACCAGAAAAAACAGAATTTGGCTGAACCTTACCTATCGATGTCCAAGACATCAGCTTGGGCTCCACCAGCCCACACTGCTGCGACCAGCGTGTGAGCAGGTTATATACTGTCCGCCATTGCGGTCAGCGTCTGACATCACCGACCGCAATGCGGGCTAAGAGCGCATGACGTCAGCCCGTAGGACACAACACACGCCGAGGACTGCGGAAACCAGAATGCACCAGGGCAAGGGGAGGAGCCGCTCACCGTCACAGCGGGCGGGACAGATGCAGGCGGACACTCCCCATTGGAATGACCAACCAACAGAGGATGTGCGAACACATCCTCCGTTGGGGATGATGAAGGCAGCCTAAGGCGGACAATGTGCCTGTCACCAAGGATGACGCTGCGCTGGAATAGGGTCATCCGTGGAGGAACATAGATGACCCTGGGCGCCCATATGGTCACACCGCACAAATCAAGGGGAAATCATGGCCTGAGCGAGATGGTGGCACACAACAGACAGGGCAGGTGGCTGATGTCAAAAATTAGAGGGGTAAGCACAGATACAGATAAACGGGCCCAGCTGGATATCCAGCTCACATGGCCCGATGCTCCAAGGGAGGGAAAAGAGAGGAGACCCATGTCATTCTCTAAACAGTTATATCAGAACTACATGATACAAATATATAGAATGTTACATAATATCAAACAGATAAAACAACACTTATTATAATGCAATAACCTTTAGATGAAGGTTGAAGCTCAAATGTCCATAACATAAAGGGCCACGAGAATATACTCGTGACCCTTGATGCAGAGACATACACCATTTTACAGTGGCAACAGTAGGCAGCTAAAAAAAAAAAATGGGAAAAGAAGGGGGAAAAAAACAATGAATATAAAAACAGAAAATCCATCCAGGAGATAACGTCAAAGGAATGGTCTAAAACTGAGACTTTCATTAAATCCAGGAAAATTAGTGGCCCTAAGGTCATAGATCCAGCGCGCCTCAAGTTGGAGCAGGGTCCTGTCTACACTGCCCCCCCTCGAGTCGAGCAGGACATGGTCCAGGGCCAAAAACTTGATAACATCAGGATCAAAGTTATGATAGTGACCGACATGCCCACTAATGGCAGTCATTACTTTTCTCTTCAAAATGGGTCTCATATGGTCCCTTATTCTCTTAAAGAAAGATCTTTTAGTTTTCCCAACATAGTACCCACCGCATTGACACTGAGCCAGATAGATCACCCCCACTGTTTGGCAGGTGACTACAACTCGGGTAGAGTGCCAATTGCCATTGGGTAATTTGAACTTAGTTTTGGTGTCTACAAAGCGACAAACGTCGCAATGACCACAAGGCGATGTGCCTCCAGTAGATATATTTTTGGAGACTGAAGAGGTCTGAAAATGACTATGAACAAGGCGGTCTCTCAAAGAGGGAACCCGTCTAAAAGTAATCTCTGGGTGTTTTTTAACATATTTATTTACAGTTGAATCTGCTAGTAATAAGGGCCAGAATTTTTGTAAGATGTTTCTCATTTCTTTATGTTGGGAAGCGTACCTAGTAATTAATCTGACCGTGTCAGTGGTTGCAGAGTTTTTAGAAGAAAAGATGAGAGCGCTTCTTTTTTGGCTCTTTACCCGATTAAAGGCTCGTTTTAGACATTTATGGCTATAGCCTCTAGCTTTTAGTCTTCGATAGAGATCTTTTGAAGTGTCTCTAAATTCCGCATCCTTACTGCAGTTACGCCTAAGTCGAAGATATTGACTATAGGGAATGCTCCGCAGAAGGGGTGCTGGGTGTGCACTACTGGCATGAAGGATGGTGTTTCCAGTGGTGGGTTTCCTGTATAGACATGAGTTAATTAGCCCTGTGTCATCGATAGAGATATTGAGGTCCAAGAAACTAATAGTAGTTTGACTGTAATTAATTGTAAATTTTAAATTAAAGTCATTGATAGACAAAAGATCAAAAAACTGCTGCAATTGAATTTCATCGCCTGACCAAAAAATCAATAGGTCATCTATGTACCTATACCAAGAGATGACATGGTCCAGGAAAGGAGCAAGGTCATCTCTAGAAAAGACCTGTCGTTCCCACCCCCCCAGGTACAGGTTGGCATACGATGGGGCACACTTGGTCCCCATGGCAACTCCCTGCACCTGGAGGTAGTGGGAAGATCCAAAAAGAAAAACGTTATGTTTCAAAATATAGCTTAATAGCTCCAAAACAAAATCGTTGTATACCCGTGAAGAGGGGCCTCTCTCAGAGAGGTGACCCTCTATAACCTCCAAACCCCTAGCATGTGGTATGGTGTTATAGAGGCTCTCAACATCGAGAGAAACGAGCCAAGTATTGGCCGGAAGCTGTATACCTTCTATTGTTCTTAATAAGTCGATGGTATCTTTGACATACGATGAAAGCGAGGTGACATGAGGAGATAGATAACTGTCAATTAAAGAGCTGGCGTTTTCAGTGAGACTGGAACAGCCAGAAATAATAGGCCGTCCTGGCGGATTAGTTAATGATTTATGTGTCTTTGGCAAAGCATAAAACGTTGGAGTCCTTGGATTCTTAATATCAAGGAATTTCCATGTATCCTGGTCTATAATGCCCCGCTGAAAGGCTTTGAGGATAATGGAGCGATACTTGGCATGATAATTTTCTAAAACAGTTTTAGAAATTGGTCTATACCATTCAGAATTAGACAAAATCTTCATACACATGATCTCATAGTTTTCCACATCCATGATAACAAGATTGCCGCCTTTATCTGCGGGTTTTATTATTATCTCGGAATTACTTTGTAGAGATTTAATAGCCGCTTTTTGTGATGTAGTTAAATTTGAAGATGCTGGAGAAACACAGTTCATTTCTTGAATACTATTTGAAACCTGTTGAACAAAGGCCCAAATATTGGGATTGGTGTTCAAAAGGGGAAAATTTCGAGATTTAGATCTGAAAGATTGGGGAGGGGGGAAGGACATGCCAGCGATAGATAAACCCGGTACATCACTCCACCAGGAATCCTCATCGGGGACATGGCCCTCCTCCCAAAGATCAATCAGGTCTAACATCGCATTATGTTCAGTGATCTTTAATTTAGTATTGATATCTATGTCACATATAGATGGTTCAACTGGAGGTTTATCATAGATCACTCTATATATAAGGCGACGCGCGAACAAATGCACATCTTTAATAAAATGAAATTTATCAACATTAGAATCTGGACAAAAGGTCAATCCTAATTTCAAAATTTGAATCTCACTTTCAGATAGGTTATAGCTGGACAGGTTAACTATGGATAATTCGAGACCACTATCCACCTGTTTGGCAAGATTAGATGAATTGCTTAAACAGGAAGGGGAATCTATTCTTTCCCTAAAAAAATGGGTGCAATCCTAGTGTCGGATGGTAAAAGTGTCCCCGATGGTGATACCATTATGTCAGTGTTACTTACCTTAGGAGTTGCACCAAGATGCATGGGTGACGCTGTAATAGATGTGTCGCGTGCGGTAGAAACCAGCGCGTGCGATGCTGTGAGTTGAGGGCCACGAGGTGCGCCAGAAGAGGGGTGCAACAAAGTGGAAAGGTGAGAAGAGATCAATTTAGGTTGGGTGTCGGATGGTCGACGTGATAAAGGGGTGCCGAGTTGGTGTCGTAGTGATTCGGTTGATGCTGCATCCGAATTGCCTTTACGCTTTTTGGGCAATCTGTCCCCAGACAGATCACGATAAATCGTGGATTGGCTAGAAGATAAAAAAGAGTTAGTAGAAAGATTTGATGCATTTTCATCTTTTTTCGCATTTCTATAACTATTAGATCTGAATGGTTTCTGATTAGAGTTGACATTCCATTTGTAGGCAAAATTGTTTGTATAAGCATTTTTGTCACGTATAAATTTATCCTCTTTTGTCCTAATGATGTCTATCGTGTAGGATTCTATATGTTCTTTAAGGGCTTGTTCTTTTTTCTTAAATCTTGTACTGGTCATGACCAGACTATAATCATCATACCATTTGGAAACAGAGGCATCCAATGCAGTTAACTCCTGCTCATATTGGGTGCATAAAATGGTCATCATGCCTTTCGAACAGGTTTGTAGGTTTGCTTCCCATTGTGTTTTAAGAAGATCCCCTACCTTCCTGAGGTTTGGAAAGATCTGAACCCTCAAGCCCCAGGGTACTATATCATTTTCATTATATTTTTCAAAATATCGTTTGTGCCAAAAAATTCTAACTTTTTTCTCCAGCATCCTCTGAAGTCTGAGAAACGCTTGATCTAAATCTCTATCGGAGATATTGCCAGATTTACTGTTTAGTTGTACCTTATTCATGAGTCCCTCCCATGCTTCGCCACTGAAGGCGGCCATGGTGAAAAAAAAAAAGGGGGGGGAAGGGGGATAAAGAAACCAATGAATCCAACGTACTGATTAACCACAATATGGCAATACATATATTACATAATAAATGAATGGAAATAACACTTTCTCATTGATGTATGGTCTATATTTGGAAATTTATCATATTTATTGTGTTCCCCAATGATGGACAGAAGGAAATGGTGTATTTAACCACTTGACCACTGGGCACTTAAACCCCCTTAATAACCAGACCAAGTTTCAGCTTTCGGTGCTCTCACATTTTGAATGACAATTACTCAGTCATACAACACTGTACCCATATGAATTTTTTGTCCTTTTTTTCACACAAATAGAGCTTTCTTTTGGTGGTATTTAATCACTGTTGGGTTTTTTATTTTTTGCGCTATAAGAGAAAAAAGACTGAAAATTTTGTAAAAAAATGATTTTTTTTTCGTTTCTGTTATAAAATTTTGCAAATTACTATTTTTTCTTCATAAATTTTGGCCAAAATTTATACTGCTACATATCTTTGGTAAAAATAAGTACAAATTGGTGGATATTATTTGGTCTTTGTGAAAGTTATAGAGTCCACAAGCTATGGTGCCAATATCTGAAAATTGATCACACCTTAAGTACTGACGGCCAATCTCATTTCTTGAGACCCTAAAATGCCAGAAAAGTACAAATACCCCCCAAATAACCCCTTTTTGGAAAGAAGACATTCCAAGGTATTCAGAAAGAGGCATTGTGAGTTTTTTGAAGTTGTCATTTTTTCCCACAATTCTTTGCAAAATCAAGATTTTTTTTTTCTCTTTTTTTTTTCTCACAAAATTGTCATATTAGCAGGTTATTTCTCACACACAGCATATGCATTCCACAAATTACACCCCAAAACACATTCTGCTATTCCTCCCGAGTATGGCGATACCACATGTGTGAGACTTTTACACAGCGTGGCCACATAGAGAGGCCCAACATGCAGGGAGCACCTTCAGGCGTTCTGGAGCACCCAGGCCAATTCTGACATTTCTCTCCTACATGTAAAAATCATCATTTATTTGCTAGAAAATTACATAGAACCCCAAAACATTATATATGTTTTTTTAGCAAAGACCTTAGAGAATATAATGGTGGTTGTTGCAACTTTTTATCTCGCACGATATTTGCGCAGCAATTTTTTTAACGCGTTTTTTACGGAAAAAAAATGTTTTGTGCTTAAAAAAAAAAAAAACAGTAAAGTTAGCCCAATGTTTTTGCATAATGTGAAAGATGAAGTTACGCTGAGTAAATAGATACCTAACATGTCACCCTTAAAAATTGCACACACTCGTGGAATGGCGCCAAACTTCGCTACTTAAAAAAATCCCCATAGGCGACGCTTTAAATATTTTTACTGGTTACATGATTTTAGTTACAGAGGAGGTCTAGGGCCAAAATGATTGCTCTCGCTCTAACGTTCGCAGAGATACCTCACATGTGTGGTTTGAAAACCGTTTTCATATGTGGGCGGGACTTACGTATGCGTTCGCTTCTGTATGCGAGCTCACGGGGACAGGGGCGCTTTAAAAAATATATATATTTTTTTATTGTTCATTTTACTTTATTTATTTTAGTTTGACATGTTTTTCCGCCCCAAAGATTTTTTTGATCACTTTTATACCTATTACAAGGAACGTAAACATCCCTTGTAATAGGAATATGGCATGACAGGTCCTCTTTACAGTGAGATATGGGGTCAATAAGACCCCACATCTCACCTCTAGGCTGGGAAGCCTGAAAAAAAAACAAAAAAAAAAACAATCCTGGCTTTGATCGTAGCGGTGAGTCGGTAGAAGCACCGGAGGGCAGCGGGAGGGGGGGACATCCCCTCTCGCCTCCCGTAAGAATGATCAAGCAGCGGAACAGCCGCTATGATTGTTCTTATGGTGTAGGGAATCGCCGGCTGAAAAAGCTGATATCTGAATGATGCCTGTAGCTGCTCCCATCATTCAGATATCCCCGTACAAAGTCAAGGACGTCATATGACGGCCAGCGGGCGGGAAGTGGGCATTGCGGAGTATTGCCGGGCATTGCAGGGCATTGCGGAGTATTGCGGACTATGGCAGGGTATTGCGGAGTATGGCAGGGTATTGCACGGGGTATTGCACAGGGTATTGCAGGGTATTGCAGAGTATTGTGCAGGGTATTGCAGAGTATTGTGCAGGGTATTGCAGAGTATTGCGCAGGGTATTGCAGAGTATTGCACAGGGTATTGCAGAGTATTGCGCAGGGTATTGCAGAGTATTGTGCAGGGTATTGCAGAGTATTGTGCAGGGTATTGCAGAGTATTGTGCAGGGTATTGCAGAGTATTGTGCAGGGTATTGCAGAGTATTGCGCAGGGTATTGCAGAGTATTTTGCAGAGTATTGCGCAGGGTATTGCGCAGGGTATTGCAGAGTATTTTGCAGAGTATTGCGCAGGGTATTGCAGAGTATTGCGCAGGGTATTGCAGAGTATTGCGCAGGGTATTGCAGAGTATTTTGCAGGGTATTGCAGAGTATTTTGCAGGGTATTGCAGAGTATTGCGCCAGGGTATTGCAGAGTATTGCGCAGGGTATTGCAGAGTATTTTGCAGGGTATTGCAGAGTATTTTGCAGGGTATTGCAGAGTATTGCGCAGGGTATTGCGCAGGGTATTGCAGAGTATTGCGCCAGGGTATTGCAGAGTATAGCGCCAGGGTATTGCAGAGTATTGCGCCAGGGTATTGCAGAGTATTTTGCAGAGTATTGGCAGGGTATTTTGCAGAGTATTGGCAGGGTGTATTGCAGAGTATTGGCAGGGTATTGCACCAGGGATGGCTGAGCAGGGATGGATGGATGGCTGGATCTGTGACTGCAATTGTCACAGATCCAGCCCACAGAGCTGCTGCTGCCATCCGCTCCCTCCCCCTCCCCTCTCACACTGTACCGATCGGTACAGAGAGGGGAGGGAGGAACCGGCGTCATCAAATGACGCCGGTCTGTTTACAAGTGATTGCTCCGTCATTTGACGGAGCGATCACGTGGTAAACGGCCGCTATCGGCGGCGATTTACCGCGATTCGTGATCCGCCGGGTCCTCTGGACCCGGCGGTCACGGAGTTTCCCGTGTGCGCGCCCCAGGGGGCGCGCGGGAGCTCGATTCTGGGAGGACGTTATATAACGTCCTCCCAGAGTTAAGCAACCACCTTGTCGACGTTATTTGTTGGCAGGTGGTTGTTAAGTGGTTAAACACCGGATAGGGATATCATATCATGTTTGAATTGTCCATTCATTGGTGAAACACTCATCAAAATAGGCACCTCATCCCAAGCAATTTATAGTAAAGGGAAGGTAGAACAAAAGGGATTTTTGTGGTGCATAGATAAATCAATGAGAGAGAGTTTCTAAAAATATATAATTTTTTATTTTGTACAAATTATTACAAGAAATATAAAAACACAGATCCTAAGTATATTCAATACATGGTATGTCATACAGAGATGGTGGTTATAATACATAACGTTTAGGATGGAATATAAGAACTCGCATAGAAACCCAACATGTTTCGCTTAAAAAAGCTTCCTCAGGGGTATGCGAAGACCATCAACGTTTGTTAAGTATGACTATACAAAAAAGAAAAAAGAAATACAAAATTATACCTTTGAATAACTAAACAGCCATATTTGGGCAAATTGAATACAAACAGGATTAGACTGCAGGGTCAAGTCCCTCCCTCTGTCACTTACCAAGCCACCCGTACCATCTGCAGAGCACCACCAAGAAACACAGGATCAAGAACTACGATCAGCCCTTATAACGACAGGCGCGGTTGTGTGACCACAGCGAACAGTAGATAGGGGACCAGCTATATGTCAAAGACAAGGACAGGAGTAAAAAGAAAGAAAGAGAAAAGAAAAGGGAATAAAATTGCAGTAGGATTGGTAAACCAATAAGCAAACCACAGAGGACGGAAAAATCCGTCTACTATGAGTTCAGAATGCAATAAATAAGGTTAACTTACATATAGTCAAGTGAACAAAAATATGTTCACTTGCAGATATTGTGAGGCTGTCTGCTTGGAAAAAGACCGATTTTTTGTTGTGGAAGCCACTAGAAGAAACCACAATAGGTTTAGTTTATAGATATGAATAGCATGGCGTGCCTATATCCTCCAAAAATAAGCACACAAAATCAAAAAATATAATTCATTGAGAGAGATTAACGGACTGGATGTATTGCAGGACGTGTATTGCATTTAAGCAATATTATTATAGATAGATATTTAAATATTTAAAGTTGTTCCAAAGGAAACGAAATGAAACATCATGGACAATAGTCTCCATATATATATAGCAAAGTCAATAATAAAAATGAAAACAATAAATAATTAATTAATTACAGGTTCAACAGTCCAAAATAAAGTGGGACAAGAGCCCACTCTAACCAAATAGAAAACATCATATATATTTGGTATGATCCCCTATTAGTAGTGCAGACTAAGAGGTAGGTACTAAACAAAAAGGGAGTATATAGAGAAAACCAAAAAAGAAAACCAGAAAAAACAGAATTTGGCTGAACCTTACCTATCGATGTCCAAGACATCAGCTTGGGCTCCGCCAGCCCACACTGCTGCGACCAGCGTTATTTTTAGAAACTCTCTCTCATTGATTTATCTATGCACCACAAAAATCCCTTTTGTTCTACCTTCCCTTTACTATAAATTGCTTGGGATGAGGTGCCTATTTTGATGAGTGTTTCACCAATGAATGGACAATTCAAACATAATATGATATCCCTATCCGGTGTTTAAATACACCATTTCCTTCTGTCCATCATTGGGGAACACAATAAATATGATAAATTTCCAAATATAGACCATACATCAATGAGAAAGTGTTATTTCCATTAATTTATTATGTAATATATGTATTGCCATATTGTGGTTAATCAGTACGTTGGATTCATTGGTTTCTTTATCCCCCTTTCCCCCCCTTTTTTATTTTTATTTTTATTTTATTTTTTTCACCATGGCCGCCTTCAGTGGCGAAGCATGGGAGGGACTCATGAATAAGGTACAACTAAACAGTAAATCTGGCAATATCTCCGATAGAGATTTAGATCAAGCGTTTCTCAGACTTCAGAGGATGCTGGAGAAAAAAGTTAGAATTTTTTGGCACAAACGATATTTTGAAAAATATAATGAAAATGATATAGTACCCTGGGGCTTGAGGGTTCAGATCTTTCCAAACCTCAGGAAGGTAGGGGATCTTCTTAAAACACAATGGGAAGCAAACCTACAAACCTGTTCGAAAGGCATGATGACCATTTTATGCACCCAATATGAGCAGGAGTTAACTGCATTGGATGCCTCTGTTTCCAAATGGTATGATGATTATAGTCTGGTCATGACCAGTACAAGATTTAAGAAAAAAGAACAAGCCCTTAAAGAACATATAGAATCCTACACGATAGACATCATTAGGACAAAAGAGGATAAATTTATACGTGACAAAAATGCTTATACAAACAATTTTGCCTACAAATGGAATGTCAACTCTAATCAGAAACCATTCAGATCTAATAGTTATAGAAATGCGAAAAAAGATGAAAATGCATCAAATCTTTCTACTAACTCTTTTTTATCTTCTAGCCAATCCACGATTTATCGTGATCTGTCTGGGGACAGATTGCCCAAAAAGCGTAAAGGCAATTCGGATGCAGCATCAACCGAATCACAACGACACCAACTCGGCACCCCTTTATCACGTCGACCATCCGACACCCAACCTAAATTGATCTCTTCTCACCTTTCCACTTTGTTGCACCCCTCTTCTGGCGCACCTCGTGGCCCTCAACTCACAGCATCGCACGCGATTGTTTCTACCGCACGCGACACATCTATTACAGCGTCACCCATGCATCTTGGTGCAACTCCTAAGGTAAGTAACACTGACATAATGGTATCACCATCGGGGACACTGTTACCATCCGACACTAGGATTGCACCCATTTTTTTAGGGAAAGAATAGATTCCCCTTCCTGTTTAAGCAATTCATCTAATCTTGCCAAACAGGTGGATAGTGGTCTCGAATTATCCATAGTTAACCTGTCCAGCTATAACCTATCTGAAAGTGAGATTCAAATTTTGAAATTAGGATTGACCTTTTGTCCAGATTCTAATGTTGATAAATTTCATTTTATTAAAGATGTGCATTTGTTCGCGCGTCGCCTTATATATAGAGTGATCTATGATAAACCTCCAGTTGAACCATCTATATGTGACATAGATATCAATACTAAATTAAAGATCACTGAACATAATGCGATGTTAGACCTGATTGATCTTTGGGAGGAGGGCCATGTCCCCGATGAGGATTCCTGGTGGAGTGATGTACCGGGTTTATCTATCGCTGGCATGTCCTTCCCCCCTCCCCAATCTTTCAGATCTAAATCTCGAAATTTTCCCCTTTTGAACACCAATCCCAATATTTGGGCCTTTGTTCAACAGGTTTCAAATAGTATTCAAGAAATGAACTGTGTTTCTCCAGCATCTTTAAATTTAACTACATCACAAAAAGTGGCTATTAAATCTCTACAAAGTAATTCCGAGATAATAATAAAACCCGCAGATAAAGGCGGCAATCTTGTTATCATGGATGTGGAAAACTATGAGATCATGTGTATGAAGATTTTGTCTAATTCTGAATGGTATAGACCAATTTCTAAAACTGTTTTAGAAAATTATCATGCCAAGTATCGCTCCATTATCCTCAAAGTCTTTCAGCGGGGCATTATAGACCAGGATACATGGAAATTCCTTGATATTAAGAATCCAAGGACTCCAACGTTTTATGCTTTGCCAAAGACACATAAATCATTAACTAATCCGCCAGGACGGCCTATTATTTCTGGCTGTTCCAGTCTCACTGAAAACGCCAGCTCTTTAATTGACAGTTATCTATCTCCTCATGTCACCTCGCTTTCATCGTATGTCAAAGATACCATCGACTTATTAAGAACAATAGAAGGTATACAGCTTCCGGCCAATACTTGGCTCGTTTCTCTCGATGTTGAGAGCCTCTATAACACCATACCACATGCTAGGGGTTTGGAGGTTATAGAGGGTCACCTCTCTGAGAGAGGCCCCTCTTCACGGGTATACAACGATTTTGTTTTGGAGCTATTAAGCTATATTTTGAAACATAACGTTTTTCTTTTTGGATCTTCCCACTACCTCCAGGTGCAGGGGGTTGCCATGGGGACCAAGTGTGCCCCATCGTATGCCAACCTGTACCTGGGGGGGTGGGAACGACAGGTCTTTTCTAGAGATGACCTTGCTCCTTTCCTGGACCATGTCATCTCTTGGTATAGGTACATAGATGACCTATTGATTTTTTGGTCAGGCGATGAAATTCAATTGCAGCAGTTTTTTGATCTTTTGTCTATCAATGACTTTAATTTAAAATTTACAATTAATTACAGTCAAACTACTATTAGTTTCTTGGACCTCAATATCTCTATCGATGACACAGGGCTAATTAACTCATGTCTATACAGGAAACCCACCACTGGAAACACCATCCTTCATGCCAGTAGTGCACACCCAGCACCCCTTCTGCGGAGCATTCCCTATAGTCAATATCTTCGACTTAGGCGTAACTGCAGTAAGGATGCGGAATTTAGAGACACTTCAAAAGATCTCTATCGAAGACTAAAAGCTAGAGGCTATAGCCATAAATGTCTAAAACGAGCCTTTAATCGGGTAAAGAGCCAAAAAAGAAGCGCTCTCATCTTTTCTTCTAAAAACTCTGCAACCACTGACACGGTCAGATTAATTACTAGGTACGCTTCCCAACATAAAGAAATGAGAAACATCTTACAAAAATTCTGGCCCTTATTACTAGCAGATTCAACTGTAAATAAATATGTTAAAAAACACCCAGAGATTACTTTTAGACGGGTTCCCTCTTTGAGAGACCGCCTTGTTCATAGTCATTTTCAGACCTCTTCAGTCTCCAAAAATATATCTACTGGAGGCACATCGCCTTGTGGTCATTGCGACGTTTGTCGCTTTGTAGACACCAAAACTAAGTTCAAATTACCCAATGGCAATTGGCACTCTACCCGAGTTGTAGTCACCTGCCAAACAGTGGGGGTGATCTATCTGGCTCAGTGTCAATGCGGTGGGTACTATGTTGGGAAAACTAAAAGATCTTTCTTTAAGAGAATAAGGGACCATATGAGACCCATTTTGAAGAGAAAAGTAATGACTGCCATTAGTGGGCATGTCGGTCACTATCATAACTTTGATCCTGATGTTATCAAGTTTTTGGCCCTGGACCATGTCCTGCTCGACTCGAGGGGGGGCAGTGTAGACAGGACCCTGCTCCAACTTGAGGCGCGCTGGATCTATGACCTTAGGGCCACAAATTTTCCTGGATTTAATGAAAGTCTCAGTTTTAGACCATTCCTTTGACGTTATCTCCTGGATGGATTTTCTGTTTTTATATTCATTGTTTTTTTCCCCCTTCTTTTCCCATTTTTTTTTTTTTAGCTGCCTACTGTTGCCACTGTAAAATGGTGTACGTCTCTGCATCAAGGGTCACGAGTATATTCTCGTGGCCCTTTATGTTATGGACATTTGAGCTTCAACCTTCATCTAAAGGTTATTGCATTATAATAAGTGTTGTTTTATCTGTTTGATATTATGTAACATTCTATATATTTGTATCATGTAGTTCTGATATAACTGTTTAGAGAATGACATGGGTCTCCTCTCTTTTCCCTCCCTTGGAGAATCGGGCCATGTGAGCTGGATATCCAGCTGGGCCCGTTTATCTGTATCTGTGCTTACCCCTCTAATTTTTGACATCAGCCACCTGCCCTGTCTGTTGTGTGCCACCATCTCGCTCAGGCCATGATTTCCCCTTGATTTGTGTGGTGTGACCATATGGGCGCCCAGGGTCATCTATGTTCCTCCACGGATGACCCTATTCCAGCGCAGCGTCATCCTTGGTGACAGGCACATTGTCCGCCTTAGGCTGCCTTCGTCATCCCCAACGGAGGATGTGTTCGCACATCCTCTGTTGGTTGGTCATTCCAATGGGGAGTGTCCGCCTGCGTCTGTCCCGCCCGCTGTGACGGTGAGCGGCTCCTCCCCTTGCCCTGGTGCATTCTGGTTTCCGCAGTCCTCGGCGTGTGTTGTGTCCTACGGGCTGACGTCATGCGCTCTTAGCCCGCATTGCGGTCGGTGATGTCAGACGCTGACCGCAATGGCGGACAGTATATAACCTGCTCACACACTGGTCGCAGCAGTGTGGGCTGGTGGAGCCCAAGCTGATGTATTGGACATCGATAGGTAAGGTTCAGCCAAATTCTGTTTTTTCTGGTTTTCTTTTTTGGTTTTCTCTATATACTCCCTTTTTGTTTAGTACCTACCTCTTAGTCTGCACTACTAATAGGGGATCATACCAAATATATATGATGTTTTCTATTTGGTTAGAGTGGGCTCTTGTCCCACTTTATTTTGGACTGTTGGACCTGTAATTAATTAATTATTTATTGTTTTCATTTTTATTATTGACTTTGCTATATATATATGGAGACTATTGTCCATGATGTTTCATTTTGTTTCCTTTGGAACAACTTTAAATATTTAAATATCTATCTATAATAATATTGCTTAAATGCAATACACGTCCTGCAATACATCCAGTCCGTTAATCTCTCTCAATGAATTATATTTTTTGATTTTGTGTGCTTATTTTTGGAGGATATAGGCACGCCATGCTATTCATATCTATAAACTAAACCTATTGTGGTTTCTTCTAGTGGCTTCCACAACAAAAATCGGTCTTTTTCCAAGCAGACAGCCTCACAATATCTGCAAGTGAACATATTTTTGTTCACTTGACTATATGTAAGTTAACCTTATTTATTGCATTCTGAACTCATAGTAGACGGATTTTTCCGTCCTCTGTGGTTTGCTTATTGGTTTACCAATCCTACTGCAATTTTATTCCCTTTTCTTTTCTCTTTCTTTCTTTTTACTCCTGTCCTTGTCTTTGACATATAGCTGGTCCCCTATCTACTGTTCGCTGTGGTCACACAACCGCGCCTGTCGTTATAAGGGCTGATCGTAGTTCTTGATCCTGTGTTTCTTGGTGGTGCTCTGCAGATGGTACGGGTGGCTTGGTAAGTGACAGAGGGAGGGACTTGACCCTGCAGTCTAATCCTGTTTGTATTCAATTTGCCCAAATATGGCTGTTTAGTTATTCAAAGGTATAATTTTGTATTTCTTTTTTCTTTTTTGTATAGTCATACTTAACAAACGTTGATGGTCTTCGCATACCCCTGAGGAAGCTTTTTTAAGCGAAACATGTTGGGTTTCTATGCGAGTTCTTATATTCCATCCTAAACGTTATGTATTATAACCACCATCTCTGTATGACATACCATGTATTGAATATACTTAGGATCTGTGTTTTTATATTTCTTGTAATAATTTGTACCAAATAAAAAATTATATAATTTTAGAAACTCTCTCTCATTGATTTATCTATGCACCACAAAAATCCCTTTTGTTCTACCTTCCCTTTACTAAACCTAAAAACATAATTAACACAACCAATAAATGGTGATAAATATAAACGTGATAAATTTATAAACCATGCAAATAATATGATTAAGATGACGCACAAGGCGTCAATCTAAATGTGCACAAATAAATCAATCCAAAAAATGAATGCTGGAGTGAAAACACCCGTGTATAAACAAAGTCTAAAGTTCCACCCTGCTTGTCTGAAGAGTGATATCCACCACCAAAAAAAAAAGGTCAGCAGCTTACCAGATTGTATTGGTCCCCTGTTACGGAGGACCTCAAACTGCATACAAGTACTCCCAATTGGATGATATAGACTCCTATAGCCAACTCTTCAAACGAACTTCCACAGCAAAAAGGCAGTATGACACCATGTAAAAAAGGAGAGGGATACCTCGCTGGTGTAAAATCTTTGGGGTTTATTGTATAAAAATAAAAAAACACACTTACAGCAGTGTTGTAAGGAAACAGCCTTGAACTCGCGGAACCGGCCGGACACCGACGAGTAAACCCGTCCTAGGAGATCGAGCAGTAAGGGGATGACGTCACCACGCCGCTCGGTCTGCCCTACGCGTTTCGTGATGGTCACTTCGTCTCGGGGCACGGGCGGCGTAATGAGTCATCCCCTCATATAGGAAAGCATAATAATAAACCAAGCCTCGTTCCGAGGAGATGCGCACGCGCACATCGAAGTCGGGTAACCAAGCCTCCACTCCGGTGGAGCATCAGAGAACAACCCACATCACTCCATTGGGCCCGTGGGATAGTGCTCCGACCCTCCGCGCATGCGCAATTCCCCCAAGAACCAGAGGAAAAGACATCTTAATGCTGTCTACCGCCGCAACATTCATCCACAGTGGGATGACCCCGCAGAGACGAAAAGAAGACAACCGGAAGTACAGCAGAAGTAAACAAACATAAACTTTAAAAAGAAGTTATTGTAAATGACAAAAACTGGCTAAAAACCCGAAGGTTTGGTATCATCCAAACCTACTCCTTATGGGTAAATAAAACCCAAAGTATAAAACAAAGGAACAAAACAATCTGAACATAATTAAAAAAGGCAGGGTTAGAGCATTGTATAATGTATGTTATAAATACATGCACAACCAATTACCTATCATATACTTTATTAGTTGGTGTAATACCAACATAAAGATATTTTATGTACCCCCACAATCAATCAAGATTGCTGCCACATATCCATCCACACATACCAATTGGCCATACGTGGAGAGAAATTGGACGGTCAGGGACGACATCTTCGGGTAAGCATGAGGCAATCTTATAAATTCGTCACATGTGAACCCCCAAGAGGTCCCCCTGAAAATCCACCGATGTGTATCTTGGAGGGTTACTATACTCTATATAAACATGTTAAAAACATTTGAGGCCAGTCAGGAGACAGTTAATTTTTTGGATCTGAGTATTTCTGTTTCAGGGAGTAGGTTCACCACTACCACATTCTTCAAACAGACAGATAGAAACTCGTATATCCCTCTGGATAGCTGCCACTATGCTCCTTGGCTTAGGGCAGTCCCTCAGGGACAGTTTACAAGACTACGACGAAACTGTACGGAGGTGGAAGCTTTTGACAGTCAAGCTGCCATTCTTTCTAAAAGATTTCTGGAAAAGGGGTATGACCCAATTGCAATGTCTAATTTGGTGCAATCAACCAGAGAGACAGATAGAGCCTTACTTTTGAAGGAACAGGTAAGGGATGAGAATGGAGGAGGTTACTCTCTTCCATTCATCACCACCTTCTCTGCACAACATCAGAGCATCAAACTGTTGATTTGCAAGCACTGGCATGTGTTGGCGAGTGATCAATTACTAGCACCCATCCTACCTGACAGACCGTTAGTTGTCTTTAAAGGAGCATCTTCACTTTCGAGTCGGGTTGCGCCGAGCGTACAAGATCCCCCCAGGGAAAACAGGACTTTTTTGCAACATCTGACTGGCTATCACAGATGTAAAAAGTGCCAGGTTTGTTCCTTGAACATCTGTCAAGACAGGAAAATTTGTCAGTTTACATCAACCAGTACAGGCCGAACCTATGAGGTGGAACCATTTATAACCTGTTCCTCTGAGGGGGTGGTCTACCTTATTCAGTGCCCTTGCGGCCTCCAGTATGTGGGGAGGACCAAGAGGGCACTGAAGGTGAGATTAAACGAGCATATAGCCAACATTAGAAAGGGCTTCGATAAACATTCGGTATTGAGACATTATGACCTTGTGCATAAGAGAGACCCTGCCAAGACCCTATTTGTGGCCATAGACAAATATAGACCCCACTGGAGGGGCAGCTCACTAGTGAGGGAGATATCCAAACAGGAGATGGCTTGGGTCTATCGGTTGAGAACATATGTGCCTTTTGGCCTGAACGTTGATACTGATATCAACGCATTCATCAACAACTCATAAAGATATGATAGGTAATTGGTTGTGCATGTATTTATAACATACATTATACAATGCTCAAATCTGCCTTTTTTAATTATGTTCAGATTGTTTTGTTCCTTTGTTTTATACTTTGGGTTTTATTTACCCATAAGGAGTAGGTTTGGATGATACCAAACCTTCGGGTTTTTAGCCAGTTTTTGTCATTTACAATAACTTCTTTTTAAAGTTTATGTTTGTTTACTTCTGCTGTACTTCCGGTTGTCTTCTTTTCGTCTCTGCGGGGTCATCCCGCTGTGGATGAATGTTGCGGTGGTAGACAGCATTAAGATGTCTTTTCCTCTGGTTCTTGGGGGAATTGCGCATACGCGGAGGGTCGGAGCACTATCCCACGGGCCCAATGGAGTGATGTGGGTTGTTCTCTGATGCTCCACCGGAGTGGAGGCTTGGTTACCCGACTTCGATGTGAGCGTGCGCATCTCCTCGGAACGAGGCTTGGTTTATTATTATGCTTTCCTATATGAGGGGATGACGCATTACGCCGCCCGTGCCCTGAGACGAAGTGACCTATCACGAAACGCGTAGGGTGGACCGAGCGGCGTGGTGACGTCATACCCTTACTGCTCGATCTCCTAGGATGGGTTTACTCGTCGGTGTCCGGCCGGCGCCGCGAGTTCAAGGCTGTTTCCTTACAACACTGCTGTAAGTGTGTTTTTTTATTTTTATACAATAAACCCCAAAGATTTTACACCAGCGAGGTATCCCTCTCCTTTTTTACATGGTGTCATACTGCCTTTTTGCTGTGGAAGTTCGTTTGAAGAGTTGGCTATAGGAGTCTATATCATCCAATTGGGAGTACTTGTATGCAGTTTGAGGTCTTCCGTAACAGGGGACCAATACAATCTGGTAAGCTGCTGACCTTTTTTTTTTGGTGGTGGATATCACTCTTCAGACAAGCACGGTGGAACTTTGGACTTTGTTTATACACGGGTGTTTTCACTCCAGCATTCATTTTTTGGATTGATTTATTTGTGCACATTTAGATTGACGCCTTGTGCGTCATCTTACAAAATATTATTTGCATGGTTTATAAATTTATCACGTTTATATTTATCACCATTTATTGGTTGTGTTAATTATGTTTTTAGGTTTGTTTTTTACCAATTGACATATTACTAATAAGGGTCTTATGCACTATATACTGTTCAATTTCTAAATTTAATAGGTTTAGCGACACTATATATATTTTTCTTACATTAAAAATGTGCGTTAAAAACATAATTATAATGCATCAAAATTCACAATTCCAAATAAGAGAGAAATCCCCGTACACAGGTGCATTTAAATTGCCTTACCCTTACTGTACTATTATTAGGAAAGGTGTCCATAGAAATCACTGTATCCTATGCTAAGCTGTTATCTTTGAATAACATCAGTTGTGGTACTCCAAATACATGCCCTTTACTAGGGAGGGAAGGATATGGTCAAGGGGAGGGGCTAGAATGGTATAATATGTACCCACTTTATCCATAACTATTCATTGGTCAAAAAACAATTTAGGTCTAATTCTATGTTGAATCCCAGGGGCTGCATCGTATTTAAACGATACAACCACTGGGTCTCATTCTGGGAGATGGCCTTTTTGAGGTTTGTACCTCTCCAATGTTGGGTGATTTTGTCTATCCCATAAAAAGTGAGGAGACGGGGATCCATGTCATGGTACTCCCGAAAATGACGTGAAACATTGTGGTTAAGAAATCCCTTGGAGATATTAGCCACATGCTCATTTATTCGAACCCTAAGCTCCCGTGTGGTCCTACCCATATATTGGAGGGAGCATGGGCACTCCAACACATACGTCACATGGTTGGAATAACACGTGATCCCAAAAATCTCAATAAAAAAAGATTGTACCAGAATAACACGTGGTCAGAGGTTTAATGGTAAATTCTTGTTGGGTGACATTAGATTGAAATTTACTCATTTTCTTTGACGATCTTTTCGTGGTACGGCATGCCTTGCACTTTGTGCAATAATGGAAGCCTGATCCGTCAAGGTGGGGGGCTTTTTGGGGGGGTCTGGAACATTTGATGCAATGATATGTCTTAATCCAGGTGCTCTGTGCTTAGGTCTGGTAGGTAGTATGATTTGAAGGTCCTTGTCTTTTTAAGAGGATTGGCCAAAATTTCTTAAATACTTTTTCTACATTTTTATACTGTCTGTGAAAGCCTGAGACAAAAGCTAGTTCTCATTGAAACTGAGTTTTCTTCTTTGTGGTTAATAATGAGTCCATGTCCATTTTCAAAACTTGATTTTTCGTTGCACTGAGGGTTTTGGGCAGTATCCCTTTTCCTGGAATCTGTTGGTTAATATTTCTGCTTGTGTATGAAATTCTGCAAGATTATCACAATTGCGCCAGACTCGCATTAATTGGCCTTTGGGGACCGCTCCCAACAATTGTGGATGGTAACAGCTAGTGGTTGGTACAAACCTATTTCTATCTGTTACCTTAAAAAAGGTTTTCGTGCCTATTCTATTCCTATTTTTAGTAAATGTGAGATCCAAATAATTGATTGTTTCTAGACTCCACTCTGCTGTGAATTTGAGACCATATTCATTAGTATTCATATATGACAGAAACATTTCTAGCTCCTTAGGGGAACCCCCCCACAGAAGAATGATATCATCTATGTACCTTTTATAGTACAAGAGTGCCTTATTAATTGTTTTGTATATAGTTTCCTGTTCCCACTTATTGAGCACTATATTTGCTACACTCGGGGCATAGCGTGCCCCCATCGCTACCCCCTTGATTTGATTATAAAAAGTATTTAAAGCCCAAAAATAATTATTGCCCATAGCTTGGTGTAACCCTTCAAGAAGGAAATTGGTTTGAAGTAGGCTCAATACGGATTCCTCTGTGAGAGCTGTTTTAACCGCTATGAAGGCATCTTGTTGTTTTAATAAAGAAAAGAGGGGGTGGATTTTGCGCTAAAGAAAATAAATATCACACATGTAACACCACTGTGTCACCTAAAATATCAGGTATGAATAGTGATAATGCAAAATAATATTACAGAGCAAAATATTAATAATAAAACCACCATAAAACAAAGTGCATGTGCATATATGAACTAACAAAATAGTGCCAAACAATAGTGCCAAAAAAAGTTCAATATTGCAATAGTGTCCAAAAAGGTAATATATCAATGGTGTTGTATTCCAAATTTCTTGATGGGATCAAATTATATAAATGATGAACAGATTTGGAGTATTGAACCTGTGGTGAATCCTACACCTGTCTTCCTATGCTCTCACCTCATTGACAAAAGTCACTGGCATAAAGTATATTCGCTGACATAGGCTGTGATCTTGTCTCTCCTTTATATTTTCTCCACTCCTTAGTGATGCTATACTTGTATCCTCCACCAATCACGCTCTCTGATAACTACTTTTTCCAGGAATCTTCCAGGACGGCTTAGAGAGATAGGCTCCTCCCACCTGGATTACATATACCAGGCAGCTCCAGCGCTGTGTGTGAGAGCTGGCTGGGTCTGCCTTCGGCTGTGCTGCCTGTAGACCTGCTCGTGTGATAGTAGATGGGAACACTGTAGTGATGTCCAGTTCAGGAACGAATCGTTCTTTTGAATCGGTTCTTTTCAGTGAATCGATTCATCCAGTTCACTGAAAAGAACCGATTCAAAAGAACGATTCGTTCATGAACTGGACATCACTACAGTGTTCCCATCTACTATCACACGAGCAGGTCTACAGGCAGCACAGCCGAAGGCAGACCCAGCCAGCTCTCACACACAGCGCTGGAGATGCCTGGTATATGTAATCCAGGTGGGAGGAGCCTATCTCTCTAAGCCGTCCTGGAAGATTCCTGGAAAAAGTAGTTATCAGAGAGCGTGATTGGTGGAGGATACAAGTATAGCATCACTAAGGAGTGGAGAAAATATAAAGGAGAGACAAGATCACAGCCTATGTCAGCGAATATACTTTATGCCAGTGACTTTTGTCAATGAGGTGAGAGCATCACAGTTACTCTTGGTGGGCGCATGAATGGGCCCTGCTGTGAATTATTAGATCAAGAATTGTAATTACATGCCCCTGTTAAACAGGGGCAGAAAAATTGGGCCTTAGGCACTGGTGCCACAACACTGCAACCCCTCACAGATACTGTACTTGGAGCACAGCAATGAGCCCTGTTGCAAAGTATTGCATCAAAAATTGTAATTACACGCCCCTGTTAAACAGGGGCTGAAAAATTGGGCCTTAGCCACTAGTGCTGGTGCCACGACACTGCAACCACTCCCAGATACTCTAGTTGGAGTGCAGGAATGAGCCCTGCTGCAAAGCATTGCATAAAAAATTTTAATAACATGCCCCTGTTAAACAGGGGCTGAAAAATTGGGCCTTAGCCACTGGTGGCGGCACCCAGAAACAAAAATGTTCTTCCAAGCTATCATCATCAATCGGATCATTGAGGAGGAGGAGGATAGTCAGTCAACATAACAGGACAGTCTCTCAGCATCAGCATCAGTCTTGAAGGGATGTGACATTTGAAAATAAATTAGTCTGTTATATCAGCTTCAGGTGTTTGGTAGCTGGTGGTGATCCAAGACTGGCTCATCTTTATGAAGGTCAGTCGATCAACAGAGTCGGTGGACAGGCGCACCCTGTGATCCGTGACAAATCCTCCAGCAGCACTGAATGTGCGTTCTGAAAGAACGCTGGATGCAGGACAGGCCAGTAGCTCAATTGCATACTGTGCAAGCTCTGGCCAGTGATCCATCCTCAAGACCCAGTAAGCCAGAGGATTTTCGGTGGGGAAGGTGTCCAAGTCTGACCTTGCCCCTAGGTATTCCTGCACCATGTATATCAGACGCTGGCGATGGTTGCTGGAACCGATCATACCTTGGGGCTGCGGACTAAAGAATTGTCTGAACGCATCGGTCAGACGGCCACCTTCCCCACCGCTCCTTCTTTGACTGACCGAAGCCTCAGCAACTCGTTGTCCAGGATCAGGAGTTTGTAACCTCCCAGTCTCTGGGAACGCATTGCACAGACCTTTCTGCAAGACCTCCCGGAGTTGTCTCATCCTCTGCTCCCTCTGCGACGGTAAGATAAGGTCCGCAACCTTACGCTTGTACCGTGGATCAAGGAGAGTGGCCAGCCAGTAATGGTCCCTCTCCTTGATCCGAAGAATACGAGGATCCTTCCGCAGACTTTGCAGGATCAGGGAGGCCATGCAGCGTAGGTTAGCTGAGGCATTCGGTCCGGAGTCCTCTGGGTCACTAAGGACGACATGATCCGCAGCCACCTCCTCCCAGCCACGTACAAGTCCACTGGTTTCTTGGGACTGTAAATCATCCCTAAAAGACTGCTGCTGATGATGCTGAGTGCCAGGCTCCACCTCCATGCTGACACAATCCTCCTCCTCCTCCTCCTCCTCCTCTTCTTCTTCCTGTGCGATGGGTGGGACAGAAGGAACACTGTCTGGGTAAAGGGGGCCTTGAGAGGCAAGGAAGTCCTCCTCTTCCTTCCTCTGTTCTGCCTCAAGTGCCCTGTCCATTATTCCACGCAGCGTATGTTCCAACAGGTGGACAAGAGGTACAGTGTAACTGATGCATGCACTGTCACTGCTCACCATCCTCGTGGCCTCCTCAAATGGTGCCAGGACAGTGCATGCAACCCTGATCATGCCCCACTGGCGTGGTGAAAAAAAAACGAGATCCCCTGACCCTGTCCTGGTGCCATAGTCGCACAGGTACTCATTGATGGCCCTCTGCTGCGTGTGCAGCCGCTGCAGCATGGCCAACGTTGAGTTCCACCTGGTGGGCATGTCACATATAAGGCGGTTCTTGGGCAGGTTCAGCTCCTTTTGCAGCTCAGCCAGGCGAGCACTGGCATTATAAGATCTGCGGAAATGCACACAGACTTTCCTGGCCTGCCTCAGGACATCCTGTAAGCCCGGGTACCTGCCCAAGAACTGCTGCACCACCAGGTTAAGGACGTGAGCCACACAGGGCACATGGGTCAGTTGTCCCTGTCGGAGAGCGGAGAGGAGGTTGGTGCCATTGTCGGAAACTACCATTCCTGGCTTAAGCTGGCGTGGCGTCAACCACCTCTTGGCCTGCCCCTGCAGAGCAGACAGAACCTCTGCCCCAGTGTGGCTCCTGTCCCCCAAACACACCAGCGCAACCACGGCATGGCATCTTTTTGCCTGCGTACTTGCGTAGCCCCTTAAACGCCTACGGAGCACCGCTGGTTCAGAGGACAAAGCACAGGAAGAGGCCACGGAGGAAGAAGAGGAGGGGGTGGAGGACAGAGGTGTGTCACAACCAGTAGTAGCATTTTGGAGGCGTGGCAGTGGAACAACCTCCAACACTACTGCACCTTGTCCTGCATCCTTCCCAGCTGCCAAAAGAGTGACCCAATGGGCCGTGAAAGAAAGGTAACGTCCCTGTCCATGCCTGCTGGACCAAGAGTCAGCGGTAATATGCACCTTACCGCTGACCGCCCTGTCCAGCGAGGCCAAGACATTGCCTTCCACATGCCGGTAGAGAGCCGGAATCGCCTTCCGTGAGAAAAAGTGGTGTTTGGGAACCTGCCACTGAGGAACCGCACATTGCATGTGGATGGCTGGGAGTGAACTTCTTTCGACGGTCCAGCAGCTGGGGGAGGGAAATTTGCCTGCTAGAATCGGACGTCGGTGTACTGCTAGCAGAGTGCCCACAAGTACTTGGCTGTGACACACCTAATTCTACACCTTCATTCCTCTCAGAGCAGGTTTCAGAGAGGACTGAAGGTATAGTGGGGTTGGAGATCCCAGCTGATGCGGTGCAAGAAGAGGTCAGCTTTGTTCTTTGGTGTGGGTCTTTAAGGTAGGCTTGCCAACGAGCTGCATGGCAGGTCAACATATGTCTGGTCAAGCATGTGGTGCCCAAGCGGGTGATGTTTTGGCCACGCGATATAGGCTTGAGACATATGTTGCAAACAGCAGCTGTGCGATCTGATGCACTCGATTAAAAAAAGGCCCACACTTAAGAACTTTTTGAATAACGGGCAGAGGCAGCGCCCTGCACAGGCGGAGCTCTGCGGTGTGATTCCGTCGGTGTGCTGCCCTTACGCTGGCCCCCCAAGGGCATCCTGCCTCGTTGGAGATGTGCCTCCTCCTCATCCTCCTCCTCCTCCTCCTCCTCTCTCCTATTAGGCACCCACGTGGAGTCAGTGACCTCATCATCCCCTCCCTCCTCATCACTGGAGCCAATCTGGCAGTATGCTGCAGCTGCTGGAACATGACTGCCAGATTGGTGTCCTTCTTGAGCATCCCCTCTCTCTGCTCTCACGCTACTGCCTTCCTCTAGCTGGGTATCATCATCAGACCCTTCGAAACGCTGGGCATCCTCCTGGAGCATGTACCCAACACTGTGCTCAAACAGTTCGGGGGACTCCTCAGGAGGACATGGTTGGTCTAGGGAAGGAGTGACTGATGATGACATTGATACCAGGGAAGAGGACGCTTTGGCAGCTGCTTTGCCAGTACCCTGAGCCTGGGTGAGAGAGGATGAGGAGGATGAGGAGGGCTTGGTCATCCACTCTACCAAGTCTTCGGCATGATGCGGCTCAACACGTCCAGCTGCCGAAAAGAAGGACAAGCGTGTCCCATGGCCACGTGCTGATGGCGATGCACCGCGTCCACGACCAGCACTGTTGTCTCTAGACACAGAGCCTGCTTGCCCTCCTTTATTGGCTCCTGACTGTCTGCCTCTCCTTGTTTGCCTTCCATACATTCTAATTGCCTGCAGGGAAATGGGAAAACCAGCAATACAGGCTAAGTTCAGGTGTAATATGGTCAGGAGGCACACTCCGCCCGCTGCAAGTGCCGCAAAATCCTGTTGGTGTAACACACCAGGAAAAAGCAGCAATACAGGCTAAATTCAGGTGTAATATGGTCAGGAGGCACACTCTACCCGCTGTAAGTGCCGCAAAATCCTGTTGGTGTAACACACCAGGAAAAAGCAGCAATACAGGCTAAGTTCAGGTGTAATATGGTCAGGAGGCACACTCCGCCCGCTGTAAGTGCCGCAAAATCCTGTTGGTGTAACACACCAGGAAAAAGCAGCAATACAGGCTAAGTTCAGGTGTAATATGGTCAGGAGGCACACTCCGCCCGCTGTAAGTGCCGCAAAATCCTGTTGGTGTAACACACCAGGAAAAAGCAGCAATACAGGCTAAGTTCAGGTGTAATATGGTCAGCAGGCACACTCCGCCCGCTGTAAGTGCCGCAAAATCCTGTTGGTGTAACACACCAGGAAAAAGCAGCAATACAGGCTAAGTTCAGGTGTAATATGGTCAGGAGGCACACTCCGCCCGCTGTAAGTGGCGCAAAATCCTGTTGGTGTAACACACCAGGAAAAAGCAGCAATACAGGCTAAGTTCAGGTGTAATATGGTCAGGAGGCACACTCCGCCCGCTGTAAGTGCCGCAAAATCCTGTTGGTGTAACACACCAGGAAAAAGCAGCAATACAGGCTAAGTTCAGGTGTAATACGGTCAGGAGGCACACTCCGCCCGCTGTAAGTGCCGCAAAATCCTGTTGGTGTAACACACCAGGAAAAAGCAGCAATACAGGCTAAGTTCAGGTGTAATATGGTCAGGAAGCACACTCCGCCCGCTGTAAGTGCCGCAAAATCCTGTTGGTGTAACACTCCAGGAAAAAGCAGCAATACGAGCTAACTTCAGGTGTATAATGTGCAGGAGGCTTAGCAACAATGACACTGACACTGTCCCCTGCCTATCCTTCTCTCTCCCTGCCCACAAGGTTTATCAAAGTATATGACACTGACACTCTCCCTGCCTATCCTGCTCTCTCCCTGCACACAAGGTTTAGCAAAGAATATGACACTGACACTGTCCCCTGCCTATCCTTCTCTCTCCCTGCACACAAGGTTTATCAAAGTATATGACACTGACACTCTCCCTGCCTATCCTTCTCTCTCCCTACACACAAGGTTTAGCAAAGAATATGACACTGACACTCTCCCTGCCTATCCTTCTCTGTCCCTACACACAAGGTTTAGCAAAGAATGGATTTGACACTGTCCCTGCCTATCCTTCACTTTCCCTGCTCCGGAACACACTACACGAGGCCGCCGCGCTGGCGGCCTTTTATAGTTTGGGGCGTGTACTAAACCCCCTCAGCTATAATTGGCCACAGGCATCCTGCCTGTGGCCAATCATTGCTCTCCTCGCTGCCGGCGCTGTGATTGGCCAAGCATGCAGGGTCACAGTGCATGCTTGGCCAATCACAGCGCCGGAATTACACTGCGATGGCGCAGTGTATTGTGGGCCGTTCGCATCACTCGAATTTGGCGCGAACAGCCCAAATCGTTCGTTGTTCGCCGAACGTGCGAACAGCCGATGTTCGAGTCGAACCTATGTTCGACTCGAACACCGAGCTCATCCCTAGAAGACAGGTGTAGGATTCACCACAGGTTCAATACTCCAAATCTGTTCATCATTTATATAATTTGATCCCATCAAGAAATTTGGAATACAACACCATTGATATATTACCTTTTTGGACACTATTGCAATATTGAACTTTTTTTGGCACTATTGTTTGGCACTATTTTGTTAGTTCATATATGCACATGCACTTTGTTTTATGGTGGTTTTATTATTAATATTTTGCTCTGTAATATTATTTTTCATTATCACTATTCATACCTGATATTTTAGGTGACACAGTGGTGTTACATGTGTGATATTTATTTTCTTTAGCGCAAAATCCACCCCCCTCTTTTCTTTATCATTATGTTTATGTGTTAGGTGAACACAGATCGATTTTGCAGCCATAGAATTATACTTCAGATTCCATTCTAATTACTCTTGAGTAGCGCAAAATAAAACCTTATTCACAACATCTTGTTGTTTTATATTGGTGTAAAGTGATTCAATGTCCACCAGAACCAATATAGTGTCGTCGCAGATTTCAATATTTTGTAGTGATTTTATAAGTTCGCAACTATCTTTAAAGTACGATCTACCCTTGGCCACCAAGGGCTGGAGATAGATATCAAGATATTCCCCCACCCGGGAATAGAGGGAACCAATCCCGCTTATTATAGGCCGGCCTGGGGGATTATCCCTGCACTCTTGGATCTTGGGCACTATATACAAAACCGGGATCCGGGGAACATGTGGGATGAGATTATTGGCCTCTTTTTTATCTAAGATATTAGTGTCAATTCCCTTGTTGACCCAAGCAGTTAGTTCAGTTTTGAGTTTGACTGTGGAGTCTGAAGGGAGTATTTTGTAAGTAATGTGTCCTTCAACAATCTTTGGATCTCCATAGTGTAACCTTCTTTGGTAAGTATCACCACCCCACCTCCCTTATCCGCTGGTCGGACCACTATTTGTTTGTTTTTTTCAAGTTTTTTAATTCCCTCCCATATTGATTGATTGGTCTTATATTTTTTTTACCTGTAATGATTTTATCTCATCTTGTACCATATTTTTGAAAACCTCAATATGGTGATGTGTACCCTTTTTAGGACTGAACACTGAGTTATTTCTCAATCCACTGTGTTGGTACTTAGAGTCTACTACTGGTGGCTGGGAAATATTTGGCTGGGAAGCACAGTACTTTTTGATGTTCAATTTGCTAATATATTTTTCAATGTCAACAAATAGCTCAAACTTGTTGACATTTTTGTCCGGTGCAAATTTTAAGCCTTGAGCTAGTACTTCCAATTCTTCTTCCGAAAAATGTATCCCAGTCAAATTAAAAATTAGGCAAACATTACAATAATTAGGCATAACATTGTAATTAGGCAAACATTACACTCTATAACAGTACAAATGACCAATTTGTGTTGTGTGACAGAAAGTCCTTGGGTAAGTAGTCAATTCATATATACAGTACATTAATATGCATCCACTTGATAACTTTGTGACAGGTGCTCTTATGGACCAGATATTAAAGTGGTTGTTAAGCCACTACTATAAAAACCTCCCATCCCCTCTGTAACATAACAATATGTGTCCCTGTGCCTGTGTTATACTGTCAGGTCCATAAATATTGGGACATTGACACAATTCTAATCTTTTTGGCTCTATACACCACCACAATGGATTTGAAATGAAACGAACAAGATGTGCTTTAACTGCAGACTTTCAGCTTTAATTTGAGGCTATTTACATCCAAATCAGGTGAACGGTGTAGGAATTACAACAGTTTGTATATGTGCCTCCAACTTTTTAAGGGACCAAAAGTAATGGGACAATTGGCTGCTCAGCTGTTCCATGGCCAGGTGTGTGTTATTCCCTCATTATCCCATTTACAAGGAGCAGATAAAAGGTCCGGAGTTCATTTCAAATGTGCTATTTGCATTTGGAATCTGTTGCTGTCAACTCTCAATATGAGATCCAAAGAGCTGTCACTATCAGTGAAGCAAGCCACCATTAGGCTGAAAAAACAAAACAAACCCATCAGAGAGATAGAAAAACCATTAGGTGTGGCCAAATCAACTGTTTGGAACATCCTTAAAAAGAAAGAATGCACCGGTGAGCTCAGCAACACCAAAAGACCCGGAAGACCACGGAAAACAACTGTGGTGGATGACTGAAGAATTCTTTCCCTGGTAAAGAAAACCCTTCACAACAGTTGTCCAGATCAAGAACACTCTCCAGGAGGTAGGTGTATGTGTGTCAAAGTCACCTGAAAGCTGAAAGTCTGCAGTTAAAGCACATCTTGTTAGTTTCATTTAAAATCCATTGTGGTGGTGTATAGAGCCAAAAAGATTAGAATTATGTTGATGTCCCAATATTTATGGACCTGACTGTATAAAAAATATGGCGATCTGTACCTATATCAGAGCATCTTCCAGCTCTCACGTGACTCCTCAGCTCTCTCCTTTCCTCGGCTAACAGCTCCAGCAGGTGGGGCCCAGCACTCCTGCTGACGTCGGAAGGGGAGGAGGGGACAGAGAGAGCCGAGGAGTCACGTGAGCGCTGGGAGACACTCTGATATAGGTACAGATCGGCATATTTTTTTATATAACACAGGCACATATTGTTATGTTACAAAGGGGATGCAAGTTTTTTTTTGTAGTTATGAGAGCAGCAGGAGGGGAGGGGACGGGGACTGACACGAGCAGACAGGCAGGGAGGGAGGGGGAAGAGGAGGACAGAAAAGGGACAGAGTAGGGCTGCGTATGATGGAGGCACGTAAACTGACCATGGTGTCAAGGCTCAGCAACCATGATATACATGCTTAAAGGGAACAGGATCTGTTTTTTTTTTCTTAGGGTAACAAACGCTTTAAGTAAACCTCTGTAACAAATAACCAATTTGTCATATGTGCAGGAAGGTCCTTGAGTAAATAATCAGTTATATATTATTGAAAAATAAAGTGACCGTTGGTCTTTATTAGTGTTCAAAGAACAATGGGGTGGCCCCTAGGAGTCGAACATCTAGGTGTCCTGGAGTGGTGAGTAGAGTGACAACCTCAGCCTGGACCCCAGCCAGGCCACAACACCAACGCGTTTCACTCCATTCTGAAGCTTAGTCATGAGAATCAGGGGGGTTCCCCATGACAAAGCTCCAGGGGGCGGAGTGAAAGGCATTGGGCATGTGGCCTGGTTGGAGTCCAGGCTGAGATTGCCACTCTACTCACCACTCCAGGGCACCTAGATGTGCCACTCTTAGGGGCCACCCCATTGTTCTTTGAAGCCTAATAGGAACCAGGACGGGTTCCATCCCCTCTCAGCACTCTAGCAGCCGCTGTGGAAGCATCTCTATTAGTGCACGTCATAAATTCATGCTTGTGCTGGTGCTCCAATTTGTGCTCCCCTTATGCTATTGCACTCACCAGAGAGCTATCCCCTCAAGGGGGTATCTCGCATTTACAGTTACACTGCTGTATGGCAGGACCCAGATCCACGCATGTATGTGTCTTTCCTCTCCTTTCTCCATTAGAAAGTTAGTCTCTTTGCCTAATTCATATGTAGAGAGAAATTAAATCCCATAGCACAATACCGTTTTTACTATTTATTTTGTTCAAACAGTCAGAATTGCACTTACAATTTGTCAGCATTCAATAGGCATAGGAATCTGGAAGTCCAGGATGCTATGCGCTCCATGGACCCAACAGGAAGTGACGCAATGATGCTGAAAGCTTCGCCCCTATGCATTTTGTCAGCACAAGGTCATCAGGAGAGGCCTATGCCTATTGAATGCTGACAAATTGTAAGTGCAATTCTGACTGAACGAAATAAATAGTAAAACAGTATTGTGCTATGACATTTAATTTCTTTCTACATATGGATGAGATAAAGGGGCCAACTTTCGAAGGGAGAAAGGACACGAAAGACACATACAAGCATTGATCTGGGTTCTACCATACATAAGTGTAACTGTGAATGTGAGATACCCCCTTGAGGGGATAGCTCTCTGGTGAGTGCAATAGCATAAGGGGAGCACAAAGTTGAGCACAAGCACAAGCGTGAATTTATGACGTGCACAAATGAAGAGCACCGGTCACTTTATTTTTTAATCATATATAAATTGATTACTTATTCAAGGACTTTCTTGCACATATCATGAATTGGTTATTTATTAACGAGGTTATGTTTACGTAACGGTACTTAATATCTGGTCCATAAGAGTACCTGTCACTTTACAAAGTAAATGCATATTAATGTATATATGAACTGATTACTTGCCCAAGGACTTTCTGGCACACAACACAATTTGGTCATTTGTTCTGTTATAGAGTGTAATGTTTGCCCAATATCTGGTCCATAAGAGCACCTGTCACTTTACTAACTTTTTGAACGCACTTTTCACAGATTCAGTTTTTCTAAACTAAATGTGTAGTTTCATATGGATACCACATTGTAAATCACAGAGCACCAGACACTTTTTTATTTTATTTTATATGTTAACCGCTTAAGGACCAGCGCACGATGATATACGTCGACACAATGGCATGGCTGGGCAGATGGACGTACCTGTACGTCCCCTTTAAGATGCGGCATTGTGGGCGCGCACCGCGAGCTCCGTGAGTCCGACCGTGGGTCCGGCGGACTCGATGTCCGTGGACTCGATGTCCGCGGGGACACCCGCAATCGTCTCATCGAGAGGAAAAATGGAGAAATGCTAATGTAAACAAGCATTTCCCCATTCTTCCTAGTGACAGGACACTGATCACAGTTCCCTGTGATCGGGAGTGGTGATCAGTGTCATGTCACACGTAGCCCATCCCCCCACAGTAAGAACACATCCCTAGGACACACTTTACCCCTTCATCGCCCCCTACTGGTTTACCCCTTCACTGCCAGTGTCATTTTTACAGTGATCAGTGCATTTTATTAGCACTGATCGCTGTATCAATGACAATGGTCCCAAAATGGCATCAAAAGTGTCCGATGTAGAGAAGTTGACTAGTATTTTATCAAATACATTTCCTAAATTCAAAGCTGTTTGGGAACCTTGGGCTGCTTACTGTGGTATTTCCCTAGCGATCAGACTCAACCCTGATCGCTCTATTCCATAAAACTTGATAATAGGCATGTGATTTCTTCCCTCTTTTCATCTCTTTCTTTCTTTTCTTCTTTCTCTCTATTCTTTGTCTTTTTGTATCTTATTATTTTATTATTATTTTTTATTTTTATTTTAGGTTGATAAATATGACTTATGGGTTTTAAATAATAGACTGTTGGGAAATTGCTTCAGCAATTCTGTATTTCGTTATAAATATGCATTTTGATTCTATAGTCTCAATGTTTTCTACATTAGCTTACCTCATAATCTGGTGGCTTGGTTTTTGTGTGGTGTGCGAGCTGGGGGGGGGGGGCTGACCGGGGTACAGGAAGATCCCATTTGGAGTGTCCAGGTTGGGTAGGACCTCACAGACCGTCTGTCATTATGGTTAATTTTTATACATCTATTTTCTTTCTTTACTGGGAGTTCACTCATTTCTTATTTCCTCAAACCTGAGTTTTTCTCGGAAATTTCAGTGATGGACTTATTATTAATTTACTGTTTTGTGATGATGAAAACAATGTTTTATTTTCACATTTTTATTTTTTATTTTTTCCTTTGTAATACATGAATGAACCCTTCGTCATAACATACTTCCGTAATTTCTTTGATTATTTTGAAAAATAAAAATCTATTGAACGTAAAAAGTGTCCGATGTGTCCGCCATAATATCGCAGTCACGATAAAAATCGCTGATCGCCGCCATTACTAGTAAAAAATTAATTATTAATAAAAATGCCAAAAAATTATCCCCTATTTTGTAGACGCTATAACTTTTGCGCAAACCAATCAATAAATGATTATTGCGATTTTCTTTACCAAAAATATGTAGAAGAAAACGTATTGACATAAACTGAGGAACAAAAAAATGTTTTAGATATTTTTTGGGGATATTTATTATAGCAAAAAGTACAAAATATTGCTTTTTTTTCAAAATTGTCGCTCTATTTTTGTTTATAGCGCAAAAAATAAAAACTGCAGAGGTGATCAAATTCCATCAAAAGAAAGCTCTATTTGTGAGCAAAAAAAGGATGTCAATTTTGTTTGGGAGCCACGTCGCATGACCGCGCAATTGCCAGTTAAAGCGACGCAGTGCAGAATCGCAAAAAGTGCTCTGGTCTTTGGCCAGCGAAATGGTCTGGGACTTAAGTGGTTAAAAGGAAGTTGTCCCACTGGAGGCAGCAGCTCATATAGAAACTAATAACATCCATTTCCGCAGAACCACTCAAGTTTTTCCTAAATGTTTATATAATGCTAATTGCTAAAAAACAAAACAAAAATAAAACATTAAAATAGATATCTTTGAAAGCATTCTTAATTTACTGTATTTTTTTTTCACCGTACTTTTAGTATGCAATACTTTATCTGTGTTTGCCCAGGTATTAATATAGCACTGCCAACCTATAGAGCGCTTTACATCAGCCTACACCCTCAAGGATATTACTAGGAGAGTGTGGAAGAAACCAGCACAAGGATAACATGCAAACCCCATGCAGTTCATGCTTTACTGGGATTGAACCAGGGACATTAGTGCTGCAAGACAAAGGTGCTAACCACTAAGCTACAGTGTTTTTTCTGTCCCCATTGCCTAATATATAGTATATTTCAAAGGCTATATGTATTCATGTGTCATCATTCATTTTAGATTGCAAAACACATATGCATTTGTAAGTTTATTTGTATTGTCATTCGGTTTTAGGCACTGATGAAAGATGTCCATTGATCCCCCAAAATGCCTTGGCTTTATTTTTCTGAACACCAATATTAAAAAAAGTCTTTGGGTCTATAGTAGGAGGTCTCAGTTGGTTTTTAGCAGACCGGATCGGAGCAGATGCCAGTGGGTGACAGCGGATGCATGTCCGCTGACATTCACCGCCCCATAAAGAACAATGGGTGGTCCGATCGGGTCACCCATAAGAACGAACAGGTGGACCCGATCAGTCCGCTGGTGTGAATAGGGGCCGTAGTAGGAGGAGCTCCTCATCCACCACACACTCACCCACTTTGCTGATGAACCATGCGCTACCTAGCACCATCTAAAGTAACTGTCCAGCACAACTCTACACACCAAAGCTTGTTACAGCTTCAGGCTTCGACAATTGCAATATTCCCTGAGATTTGATTGCTGTCTTCATTTAGATCTCCCAGCCAGCATTACTTACAGTTGAACAGAGATTTGAAATTGTCACCTAGTCTTAAGCCTCGTACACACGATCCGATTGTTGGCCAACCGAACGTCAGATTTTTGTCTTCAGGGCGTGTGCCTGGATCTTGTCTTGCATACTAACAGTACACAATTGTCGGCCAACAAACACAAACGTAGTAACGTACTACGAGGAATTTTCAGCTTTTGAGCGCCATCCTTTGGGCCCCTTCTGCTAATTTTGTGTTTGGTGAGCATGTATTCCGAGCATGCGTGTTTGTACTTTCAACTTTTGTGTGACGAACTTGTGTACTTGTGTACTGTCCATCAGAAAATCTGACAACCAACCGTTGTCCGCCGAAAATCTACTAGCATGTTATCCAACATTTGTTGGCAGAAAGTTGGACAACAATTGTCAAAAGGAACGTACTAACGGTCAGATTTTAGGACAACAGTCTGTCAACAGACAATCTCCTGCCAACAACCGGATCGTGTGTACGAGTCTTAAGGCCCCATACACAATATTCGATTTTCTGCAGATTTTTGTCTTCAGATTTACCAAAACCATGTAGTGTAAGGGCCCGCCTGATTGCATACAAATTGAAACTCTTAAGGTTTGACCTCATATTAGATGGTTTTGGTAAATCTGTAGCCAAAAACCTGCAGAAAATCTAATAGTGTGTATTGGGTCTTACCATACCATGATGCTTTAACCTGTCTAGCCCCTTTAAATATACCTGATAAGTGATAACAATACATGCTTACATTGGCATAAAACTGTGTAGATATATAAATATCTATATAGATCTATAGATCTATATAGATATATATATAGATATCTATAGATATCTATATATCTATAGAGATCTGGATATCTATAGATATATATCTATATAGATATATCTATATAGATATATATAGACCTTGCACAGTATTATCATTATTATTATTATATGGGATTTTATATAGTGCCAACAGTTTGCGCAGCGCTTTACAACATGAGGGCAGACAGTACAGTTACAATACAATTCAATACAGGAGGAATCAGAGGGCCCTGCTCGTTTACAAATGAAATTTCCTTGAATTCTCTGTTTGAAGATAGACCTCTCATGAAAAATACATACATAATCCAAATGTTAATGTCAACAGAATATTCTTACATAAGGGGACAGACAATTACAACAATGCCAGCAAACAATAAAGACTATACGTCGATGTTATGTACTGGTAGCCCAACGTCTGTACTGTTTCATGTTCTAAACATTTGCAGCAGAATCTCCAGTGCAACCAAGCAAATATCTATAGCAACCCAGCAAAATGCAAAGTGATCTCATTTGCCATGTATCTAGGGCTCATTACATGCAAATGAGCTCCGGCATGTGTCGCGGAGATGTGCAGAAATAGCAGACCTGTTAATGCAGGGAAGCAAGCTCCACTGTCTTAGAGAAATTGGCTTTAGCTGTCCAGATAAACCTGTCACCCTGTGCCAAAGAAGGCTAAACAGAGAGCAGTTTCCAAGACTAAGAGAATATCAAGAAAGGCCATCCAGCATAATTATATTCATAAAAGCATGTGTATGAAAACAAGGCAGGAAGGGAAGCAAAGGAACGGTATGCATCCCTGAAAAGAGCTGTACTGGTTGTATATCGGTGTCATACTGTTGTATACAATTCATGTGTATTAAAAAAAAAAGGGAATAAATGTTTGCATCCTTTGATCCTTGATGTTGGTTCCAATTATATTAAATGATGTACCTTTAAAGTAATCACTGCTTAGAAGCACCCCCTGCTGCGTGTCTCTAGTACCTCCAAAGTGTGTATAATTATTGCTAGTAACCCTATATACATACTGTATATAAATTTTCAAACAGTTGCTTGAGTGTAAAATACTTGAAAAAAGCATTTTTGTTTTTGACAGAATGGTTAGAACTTCTCTAGAGCTTTAGACCCCCGTTTCTTCCTGCTGTCTGTATGTTAATGTTCTCAGTATGGTGCCCTGTGCTAGGAATACATTAATAAATGTCCTCCCTTTCAGAGACACCAGCTAAAGCTTTGCATGGCCAGTGGCCCCCAATCTGGGCCCCCAATCACTGAGAGCTCTGTCTCCACCGATATTATAGAACCAATCAGAGAGGTTCCTGATCATTTGATCACTATGTCAACTATGACATATTAATCTCATGCAAGGTGGAGACTTTAATGACAAAATAAGCCTTCAGCCTCCAAAGGCTACTACAGCATGAAAGTGACTGCAATACAATTATTTTACTACAAGAAAAAAGAAATAATAATGATTGAGTAAAAAAAGTTTACGCATTTGCCAATCTATAATTTAAGCACATCAATACCTTATACTTTTACCCCTTCCTGAAAGACTTCAAGTGATATTAAAGTCTTGTTTTATTTTCATGTTAACCACTTCAGCCCCGAACCATTTCGCCGGCCAAAGACCAGAGCATTTTATGCGATTCGCCACTGCGTCGCTTTAACTGACAATTGCGCGTTTGTGTGATGTTGCTCCCAAACAAAATGGACGTATTTTTTTCCCCACAAATAGAGCTTTCTTTTGGTGGTATTTGATCACCTCTGTGGTTTTTATTTTTTGCAATATAAACAAAAATAGACCGACAATTTTGAAAAAAAAACAATATTTTTTACTTTTTGCTATAATAAATATCCCCAAAAAATATATAAAAAAAATTTTTTTGCTCAGTTTAGGCCGATACGTATTCTACATATTTTTGGTAAAAAAAATTGCAATAAGCGTTTATTGATTGGTTTGCGCAAAAGTTATAGCGTCTACAAAATAGGGGATAGTTTTATGGCATTTTTATTAATATTTTTTTTTTTTTACTAGTAATGGCGGCGATCAGCGATTTTTTTCATGACTGCAACATTATGGCGGACACATCGGACACTTTTGACACATTTTTGGGAGGATTGACATTTTTACAGCGATCAGTGCTATAAATATGCACTGATTACTGTGAAAATGACACTGGCAGTGAAGGGGTTAACCACTAGGTGGCGCTGAAGGGGTTAAGTGTGCCCTAGGGAGTGATACTTACTGTTAGGGGGCATGGCCACATGTGACATGTCACTGATCGCTGTTCCCGATCACAGGGAACAGACAATCAGTGACAGTGTCACTAGGCAGAACGGGGAGATGCATGTTTACACTTGCCTCTCCCTGTTCCGCAGCTCTGTGTCCCGATCGCGGGACACCGGCGGACATCGAGTCCGCGGGTCCCGCGGGCACGGTAACGGAGCTTGCACCCGGCACGGTGACGTAATTATACGTTACTTTGCCCAGCCATGCCATTCTGCCGACTTAAATCTACAGGAGCCAGTCGGGAACCAGTTAAACATGTTATACTTACAGGGTTAGCCCCAGACAGCCAAGGCTCTCGTGCAACACTGCTTGATCAAGATGGGGCTCAGGTAAGTATTAGGGGGGCTGAGGGGGGCTGCTGCACACAAAAGTTTTTTTTTTATCTTAATGCATAGAATGTATTAAGATAAAAAAGCTACTGCATTTAAAACTAAACTAACTTTCAGCTCTTTCACACTTTGAATGACAATTACAGTGCCTTGAAAAAGTATTCATACCCCCTGAAATTTTCCACATTTTGTCATGTTACAACTAAAAATGTAAATGTATATTATTGGCATTTTATGTTATAGACCATTATGTGTAAGAAAATTTTGAAAACCAATTTTCCTTCCACTTCACAATTATGTGCCACTTTGTGTTGGTCTATCACATAAAATTCCCAAAAAATACATTTACGTTTTGGTTGTAACATGATAAAATGTGGAAAATTTCAAGGGGTATAAATACTTTTTCAAGGCACTGTCATGCAATACTGTACACAAATAAAAAAAATTATATTTTTTTTGAGACAGATAGAGCTTTCTTTTGGTGGTATTTAATAACTACTGGGTTTTTTAATTTTTAATTTTATAAATTAAAAAAAATAAAAAACAAGTTTTTCTTAGTTTTGGTAGAAAATTTTGCAAACAAAAAATACTTCCTCATAAATTTAGGCTAGAATGTATTCTGCTACATTTCTTTGGTAAAAATAGCCCAAACTCAGCGTATATTATTGAGTCTGTATAAAAGTTAGTCTACAGTCTATCTTTCTGAAAGGTGTAGTGAGTCTTTTGAAAATGTAATTTTTTTGCCACAAGTTTTTGAAAAATGCAGGAAAGAAAAAAAAAAAATTATTTTTATTTTTTACACAAAGTTGTCAATTAATAAAATATTTTTAACATGTATCATAAGCATACTTAGGGTTACACCCCAAAACACATTCTGCTACCTCCTTTGGAGCACGGTGATATCACATGTGTGAGACTTTTTCATAGTCTAGTCATATAGAGGGGCCCAAAATCCAAAGAAGCACCTTTAGGCTTTTTAAAGGCATAAATTACGCATCTCATTTTCTGACCACCTACAACATTTTTGGAAAATCCGGAGTATTAGGACAGTAGAAACACCCACAAAATGACCACGCTTTGGAGACTTAACACCCCAAGGTATTTTTTAAGAGGCATGATGAGTCTTTTGAAGACTTTTTTTTTCGAAAATTTTGCAAACAAATAATTCCTCATGAATTTAGGCTAAAATGTATTCTGCTACAAAGGACCATAGAAGTACCCACAAAATGACCACATTTTGGAGAGTAAACACCCCAAGGTATTTTTTAAGAGGCATGATGGGTCTTTTGAAGACTTTATTTTATTGCCACAAGTTTTTGGAAAATGCCGAAAGAAAATGAAAATATTTTTTTTTACACAAAGTTGCCAATTTAATAAAAATATTTTTCACACACAGCTTGGGCATACTTAGAATTACACCCCAAAACACATTTTGCTACCACATTTTTACAACATGTTTCAATGTTTGGATTGATTATATACCGGACATTGCATCTTGTGTATCACACAAATCAACCAATTGTGTCAAAACCAATGTACTGTAAGAGCTACCTCTATACAAGTGACCAGGTAATATAGCTTAGTGTAGTGTCACCTATAGCTGTCCCAGTTCCTATAAGCCAAGCAAGCCTAACCTACTGGTACATGACTGCAGCCAGGAATGCGATGTTCACTGTTCCGGTGTATCACCAGTGGCAGGCCATCCCTTCTATCCATGCGTCTGAACCCTAATCTACATGCAGGGCACCGGATGCATGGATTTCAATAGGGTTTTTTTTTTCTTGAAGAATATGATTAGAGCCGGAGTCTTCAAAAAAGGGTGGACTCAGGGCGCACCTACGTGTGTGACAATAGCTAATTAATATTTGCTGTTGTCTTCCTGATTCTCCTCCCAGCCAATCAGGAAGCAGCTCCTAAGACCCGATTGGCCAGAGAGTCTCAGGACTCACTTCCTGATCAGCTGGGAGGAGAAGTCCCGGACACTTCTTGTTCACCCTGGAGGAGAAGCTCTGGCTCTTCCCTCAGTGCATCTCCGCTCCTGGTTTGGCTCTCATCTGCCTCCTGATGGTAAGGCCTCCTATCGCGGCCTCCTATCGCAGCCTCCTGACTGTCTCCCATGGGGGGGTATTGGGGGGATTGCGGCCTCCCAACTGTCTTCCACGTGCGATCGCAGCCTCCTGACTATCTCCCACGGAAGGGGGGTTGTATCGCAGCCTCCTGACTGTCTCCCGCAAGAGGCGGTGGTGGTGACGTGTGGTTTGAATACCGTTTACATATGCGGGCGCTACTCACGTATGCGTTCACTTCTGCGCACGTGGTCGGCGGGACGGGGCGTGTTAAAAATGATTTTAGTTTTTTCTTATTTTTTTTACTTTTTATTCTTTATTTTACACTGTTTTTGTAATGGTGTCACTTTTATTCCTATTACAAGTAATGTAAACATCCCTTGTAATAGAAAAAAAGCATGACAGGACCTCTTAAATATGAGACCTGGGGTCAAAAAGACCTCAAATCTCATATTTACACTAAAATGCAATAAAAAAAAAAACTATTTTAAAAAATGTAGTTTGAAAAATGTTTATAATAAAAATGTCCCTTTAAGAGCTATGGGCGGAAGTGACGTTTTGACATCACTTCCGCACTGCAATGGTATGGAGCCTGGTGGGGGCCATCTTCCCCTCACTCAGCTCCATACCACACAGGGAGAAGGATACGATCGCCTCCGCTGCTGCCGGCGGCTCCGGTAATCGGCGGAGGGCACCAGAGAGCGGCGGGAGAGGGGGCCTCTCCCACCACCGATAAAAGTGATCTTGCGGAAAATCCACCTCTGAGACCAGTGAGACCTTTATCTGAAAGCCGACCGCCCGCTGAAGAAGTGGATACCGGGGTTATGGCAGCTAGCTACTGCCATAACAACAATCTTCCACTTCAAACAGCTGACGAATAACGACGGCGGGCGGTCAGCAAGTGGTTAAGAATGCTGTGAGTGGGTGGCAGTGGTCAAGGACACTGTGAATGGGCAGCAGTGATTAGGGACACTGACTGGTGTGGTAGTGATTGTGTACACTATGATTGGGTGGCAGTGATTAAAGATGCTGTGAGTGGACTGCGCTGATTAGAGATGCTGTGAGTGGACTGCAGTGATTAAGGACACTGGGAGTGGACTGCAGTGATTAGGGACACTGTGAGTGAACTGCGGTGATTAGGGACACTATTAATTGACTGCAGTGATTAAGGACACTGTGAGTGGACTGCGGTGATTAGGGACACTGAGTGAACTGTGGTGATTAGGGACAGTGAGTGAGCTGCAGTGATTAGGGACACTGTGAGTAGACTGCAATGATTAGGGACAGTGTGAGTGGACTGCAGTGATTAGGCACACTGTGAGTGGACTGTGGTGATTAGAAACACTGTGAGTGAACTGTGGTGATTAGGGACACTGTAAGTGGACTGTAGTGATTAGGGACACTGTGAGTGGACTGTAGTGATTAGGGACACTGTGAGTGGACTGTGTTGGTTAGGAACAGCGTGAGGGAGCTGTGGTGATTAGGGACACTGTGAGTGGACTGCGGTAATTAGGGACAGTGTGAGTGAGCTGTGGTGATTAGGGACACTGTAAGTGGACTGTAGTGATTAGGGACACTGTGAGTGGACTGTAGTGATTAGGGACACTGTGAGTGGACTGTGGTGGTTAGGGACAGCGTGAGTGAGCTGTGGTGATTAGGGACACTGTAAGTGGACTGTAGTGATTAGGGATACTGAGTGGACTGTGGTGATTAGGGACACTGTAAGTAGACTGCAGTGATTGCTGACACTGTGAGTGGACTGCGGTGTTTAGGGACACTGCGAGTGGACTGCAGTGATTGTGGACTGCAGTAACTAGTGATAAAGTGAGTGCGTGGGGAGGATTAGGGATACTGACTGGTAGCACTGGTCAGGTGATAGTGTACCACTGTGGTCAGTTGTTTGTTACCATAGGCGTGCACACAGGGTGTGCCAGGTGTGCCTGGGCACACCCTAATCACCCCATGTTCTGCAGATTCCCCTTGTTTAGACCACTGATATTTCACCAAAGCCCCCTAACGGGGCTCCTAAAAAAAAAAAGTAAATAAATTTGTAAAAAATAAAATAATAAAAATAAATCTTCGTCCACTGCCCTACTGACACCAATCTGTACCCTAATGACACCGTCCACTGCTCTACTGACAGCGTCAGTATATATACACATGCACACACACATACATTGAGCTCTGGGGTGCACACTCTAATGCAATAGGCTGTGCACACCTATGTTTGTTACTGATGTAATATTGGTGAGGGGACACACTGGACACCTTTGCTGCCATTGTGCTGGGTGTCCAGTGTGCCTCTGTGCCTTTAAGGAGGGCTGCGCTACCTCCAGGCTCACCTGCCCTCTATCCAATAGAATGCATGTGCTTCCACTGTGGAGGCGCTCATAAATATACTTGAGTTAGTACTGCAGAAATATTGGGGTGCCTTGGAGCGGCTCTGCAGCTTATGCATGTATTTGCAAATGTGTGCTAACTAAACCCCTGTTTTTAACGCAAACTGTTAGACAGGATAATTTGGTTGGTAGCAGATTGGCTGGTGAGTTGAGCTGGGAATTGTCTTTAGTTTTGTTTTGTAAATCTTGTAGACAGCCTTCCCAGAAGAGTTGAAGCTGTTATAGCTACAAAGGCTACGGACTAAGACAGGGATGCCATTGAAGTTCAAGTACGTGTAAAGGCAGACATCCCAAAACTTTTGGTAATACAGTGGAACCTCGGATTGCGAGTAACGCGGTTAACGAGCATTTCGCAATACGAGCATTGTATTTAAAAAAATCCTGACTCGGTTTGCGAGTGTTGTCCCGCAATACGAGCAGGATTTTGGCCTAAGTTGGGGGGGGGTGCCGGAGCAAAACGGCGCAGATCGTAGCCGATCGGCACCTTTCAGAGCCGTTCGGAAATGCTCGAAAAGACTAGAAAATACTACGTTCCCGAGCCTTTCCGAAGTTTGCCGAGGTCAGCCGAGGTGTCCTCGGGCCTTTCTGACCGTTTCCGAGGCTCTTCGACGCCCCCCGCCTCTGGCCGCATGCGGTAATGCATGCCATTGAAGTCAATGCGGAACAAATTATTTTTGTTTCCATTGACTTCAATAGGGAAACTCGCTTTGATATGCGAGTACTTTGGATTACGAGCATTCTCCTGAAAGAGATTATGATCGTACTCCGAGGTTCCACTGTATAGTGTATATACAGTATATATAGATAGTGGGGACTTCAAATGATAGAGCTTTAAGGAAGCATCCACCCGTTGGATTTTTCTTTTTAAGGGCTTTTCTTAACCAATTTTAATAAAACAAATTTAACACAGTTCCAGGAATTTTCAGCATTGCTCTTACTTAAAAAAAAAGAAGTGACATTCAGACTCCTGGCTTACAAATGTAGCACTACTGCACTGGCCTTACCCTTTGGGCCCTTGTCTCTGTCCTCTACACAATCTTCTTACAAACTCTACACACAACTTGCAGCCTCCTGCTGCTCTGGCTCCCAACTGTCTCTCCTAGGTGAAGTCCTCCTTACTCCTGGGCAGAGACCTCATCTGTTTGTTGGGGTGGAGCCCAGAACCATGGTCAGGTGTCTACAAAAAACCCTGTACACACCTGGACAATCAGTGTGCCAGTTGCGCACAAAACACGAACCTAGGAATGGAGATTTCATCAGCTTCTCGTTAGGGGTGTCATTGAGAATTGGCATTGAGAATGACATCCGAATATACGATTCTGCCGGCGATTCCAAATCACCAAGTTTGAATGGGGCCTGTTTTTTTTTTTTAATTTGTGTTTATTTTTTAGAATCAGTAACAATATGTTATATTTTTTGCATATAATCTGTGACCCTGAACAAAAAGTCTCCTTTGCTCATTGATTTTGGTTTGCAATGAATCTCAAAAGCGGCAGAACATAATTGCTAACCTTTGTCTAAACAGTTTTTACATGTGCCCCTACTGTATATTTAGATGCTTGTTAATAATTAAAAAAAAAGGAAAAAAATGGTGGCAACTACTAAATAGCCATCCATGCAAAATATCAGCAGACTGCTTGCGGAGTGCATTATTTCAGGTTCACTGTAATTATAACAGTGAAAATCATGCTGATCTATTCATTTGAATTAACAGCAGTGTCCTTGGCACTCAGCTAATTTTACTAATGGCCTATCTATACACAAGTATGTATGCATTTAGAAAAATATATATATTTTTTTGCTAAGTGAAAAATTAAGTGTAAAAGCAGCACACTAGCAGGATGAATAAAAGACAAAAAATAAATTGTAAAATACAATAGGTGTGCTGTCGCTTTAAACAAAATACAAAAAATACAGTTAACTGTAGACAACACACGGTGAAAAGAAACACATTTACAATCATTGATCTAGAAATATGTGCATATTAATTTAAAGAAGAACTATAGGCAAAACCTTTTTTTTTTTGATAGAGTAAGGGAGGGTTATAACCCCTGTCAGATTTTTATTTCGCTATCTATGTACCATAGCGGGGATTTACCTTCACTTCCTGTCCCAAACACAAACAGAAAGTGAGAGGATATCTCTGCAGATTAGGAGAATTCCTTGGGGGCAGGCCACCCTCAACACGTTTCATCACAAGGAGGATAACGTCCGGGGACAGAATGGGTCCCTCATTACCCATTGTGAGTACTTTTTTTTTATAAAGCTTAGTGAAAAATTAAGTGGAAAAGGAGCACATTAGCAGTCTGAATAAAAGACAATTTTTTTTTTTAGTGTAATGAGGGACTGAGCAAATATAAAGTGGGCATGTAGGACACAGCAACACATTGGCCAGCGAGTGTAATGACATCACTGCCAGGCTCTTCCCAACATGTTTCATCACAAGGACAGCATCGTCAGGGAAGAGCATGGGTCGTTAATTAACCATTATGAGTAACTTTTTTAATAAAACTTTCTTGATTGTTAAATAGTATGTAGTACACCCCACACAGAAGCTGCAGAGTTAGGGAACCCCACTGCTACAGGGCCAGGCACACAGCATTTTCTTCATGCATTCCAAAACAGAAAACAGTTCTTGGCTAGTGATGAGCCGAACACCCCCGGGTTCGGTTCGCACCAGAACCCGCGAACGGACCGAAAGTTCGTACGAACATTAGAACCCTATTAAATACAATGGATGCGAACGTTCGAATTCTAAAGTGCTAATTATAACAACTATTATGCATGTTATTGTCCTAAAAAGGGTTTGGGAACCCGGGTTCTGCACCAGGGGACATGTATCAATGCAAAAAGAAGTTTTAAAAACGGTCGTTTTTCGGGAGCAGTCATTTTAATGATGCATAAAGTGAAAAAAAAAAAGTCAAATATTCCTTTAAATATCGTACCTGGGGGGTGTCTAAAGTATGCCTGTGAAGTGCCACGTGTTTCCCGTGTTTAGAACTGTCCCTGCACAAAATGACACTTCTAAAGGAAAAAAAAGCCATTTAAAACTGCTTGCGGCTTTAATGTAATGTCTGGTCCCGGTAATATGGATGAAAATCTTTAAGAAAAATGGCATAGCTACCCCATGACCCCCCCCCCTACCCCAGCCCATTACCAGCCCCTTTGGGTCTTGTATGGATATTAAGGGGAACCCCGCACATAAAATAAAAAAGGCCCTATATACTCTGAACAGCCGTATACAGGCGGTCCATACAAGACAGGGACTGTAGGTTTGTTCTTATGTAGAATGTGTTTGTAATTTTGAACAGGTACATTGTTGAAGTGTAGCTCCAGCCCAAAAATCTATTTTTAAACTTTTTGGAAAACATAGGTAAGGGTTATCACCCCTGTAACATTTGTTTTGCTGTCTGTGCCCCTGTTCAGAACATTTCACCTCACTTTCCATCCCAATGACAACTGTTTTTGAAATGTGGTGTTTTTCTTGAAACAAGGATTGCTGATAAAGCATCAGTACAGAGGAGACACCTTTCTCCCATATTAATTCTTACAGGAGAGAATTTTCCTTCCTAGTGGTAGATTTCCTCTCACTTCCTGTTGTCTTCTTGCGTTTGCAAGTAGGAGTCGTTTGTAAGTTGGATGTTTGAAAGTAGGGACCTGCCGTATATACTCTGCAGAAATAGGCCCCTTAGTTGTTGGTGTTGACACAACACTGTAAGTACTCACAGTTACTCTTGGTTGGTGCTGGAACGCCCTGCTGTCAACTATTATATCAGGAATTTTAATTACATATAATTGTTGAACAGTGGTAGTAAAAATTGGTACTTTGATGGTGGTGCTGGTGCCACAACACTGTAAGCCCTGACAGTTACTCTTGGTGGGTGCAGCAATGGGCCCTGCTGTGAATTATTAGATCAAGAATTGTAATTGCATGCCCCTGTTGAACAGGGGCTGAAAAATTGGGCCTTAGGCACTGGTGGCACAACACTACAACCCCTCACAGATACTGTACTTGGAGCACAGCAATGAGCCCTGTTGCAAAGTATTGCTTCAAAAATTGTAATGACACGCCCCTGTTAAACAGGGGCTGAAAAATTGGGCCTTAGGCACTGGTGGCACAACACTACAACCCCTCACAGATACTGTACTTGGAGCACAGCAATGAGCCCTGTTGCAAAGTATTGCTTCAAAAATTGTAATGACACGCCCCTGTTAAACAGGGGCTGAAAAATTGGGCCTTAGGCACTGGTGGCACAACACTACAACCCCTCACAGATACTGTACTTGGAGCACAGCAATGAGCCCTGTTGCAAAGTATTGCTTCAAAAATTGTAATGACACGCCCCTTTTAAACAGGGGCTGAAAAATTGGGCCTTAGGCACTGGTGCCACAACACTCCAACCCCTCACAGATACTGTACTTGGAGCACAGCAATGAGCCCTATGGCAAATTATTGCTAAAAAAATTGTAATTACACGCCCCTGTAAAACAGGGGCTGAAAAATTGGGCCTTAGCCACTGGTGGCGGCACCCATAAACAAAAATGATCTTCCAAGCTATCATCATCAATCGTATCATTGAGGACTCGGAGGAGGAGGATAGCCAGTCAACATAACAGCACAGGCACTCAGCATCAGCATCAGTCTTGAAGGGATGTGACATGTTAAAATCAATTAGTCTGTTATATCAGCATCAGGTGTGTGGTAGCTGGTGGTGATCCAAGACTGGTTCATCTTGATGAAAGTCAGTCGATCAACCGAGTCGGTGGACAGGCGCACCCTGTGATCCGTGACAAATCCTCCAGCAGCACTGAATGTGCGTTCCGAAAGAACGCTGGATGCAGGACAGGCCAGTAGCTCAATTGCATACTGTGCAAGCTCTGGCCAGTGATCCATCCTCAAGACCCAGTAAGCCAGAGGATTTTCGGTGGGGAAGGTGTCCAAGTCTGACCTTGCCCCTAGATATTCCTGCACCATGTTTATCAGACGCTGGCGATGGTTGCTGGAACCGATCATACTTTGGGGCTGCGGACTAAAGAATTGTCTGAACGCATCGGTCAGACGGCCACCTTCCCCACCGCTCCTTCTTTGACTGGCCGAAGCCTCAGCAACTCGTTGTCCAGGACCAGGAGTTTGTAACCTCCCAGTCTCTGGGAACGCGTTGCACAGACCTTTCTGCAAGGCCTCCCGGAGTTGTCTCATCCTCTGCTCCCTCTGCGAAGGTAACATAAGGTCCGCAACCTTACCCTTGTACCGTGGATCAAGGAGAGTGGCCAGCCAGTAATGGTCCCTCTCCTTGATCCGAAGAATACGAGGATCCTTCCGCAGACTTTGCAGGATCAGGGAGGCCATGCAGCGTAGGTTTGCTGAGGCATTCGCTCCGGAGTCCTCTGGGTCACTAAGGACGACATGATCCGCAGCCACCTCCTCCCAGCCACGTACAAGTCCACTGGTTTCTTGGGACTGTAAATCATCCCTAAAAGACTGCTGCTGATGATGCTGAGTGCCAGCCTCCACCTCCATGCTGACACAATCCTCCTCCTCCTCCTCCTCCTCTTCCTGTGCGATGGGTGGGACAGAAGGAACACTGTCTGGGTAAAGGGGGCCTTGAGAGGCAAGGAAGTCCTCCTCTTCCTGCCTCTGTTCTGCCTCAAGTGCCCTGTCCATTATTCCACGCAGCGTGTGCTCCAACAGGTGGACAAGAGGTACAGTGTCACTGATGCATGCACTGTCACTGCTCACCATCCTCGTGGCCTCCTCAAATGGTGCCAGGACAGTGCATGCATCCCTGATCATGCCCCACTGGCGTGGAGAAAAAAAACCAAGCTCCCCTGACCCTGTCCTGGTGCCGTAGTCGCACAGGTACTCATTGATGGCCCTCTGCTGCGTGTGCAGCCGCTGCAGCATGGCCAACGTTGAGTTCCACCTGGTGGGTAGTGATGAGCCGAACACCCCCGGGTTCGGTTCGCACCAGAACCCGCGAACGGACCGAAAGTTCGAACGAACATTAGAACCCTATTAAATACAATGGATGCGAACGTTCGAATTCTAAAGTGCTAATTATAACAACTATTATGCATGTTATTGTCATAAATAGGGTTTGGGAACCCGGGTTCTGCACCAGGGGACATGTATCAATGCAAAAAGAAGTTTTAAAAACGGTCGTTTTTCGGGAGCAGTCATTTTAATGATGCATAAAGTGAAAAAAAAAAGTCAAATATTCCTTTAAATATCGTACCTGGGGGGTGTCTAAAGTATGCCTGTGAAGTGCCACGTGTTTCCCGTGTTTAGAACTGTCCCTGCACAAAATGACACTTCTAAAGGAAAAAAAAGCCATTTAAAACTGCTTGCGGCTTTAATGTAATGTCTGGTCCCGGTAATATGGATGAAATTCTTTAAGAAAAATGGCATAGCTACCCCATGACCCCCCCCCCCCCCTACCCCAGCCCATTACCAGCCCCTTTGGGTCTTGTATGGATATTAAGGGGAACCCCGCACATAAAATAAAAAAGGCCCTATATACTCTGAACAGCCGTATACAGGCGGTGCATACAAGACAGGGACTGTAGGTTTGTTCTTATGTAGAATCTGTTTGTAATTTTGAACAGGTACATTGTTGAAGTGTAGCTCCAGCCCAAAAATCTATTTTTAAACTTTTTGGGAAACATAGGTAAGGGTTATCACCCCTGTAACATTTGTTTTGCTGTCTGTGCCCCTGTTCAGAACATTTCACCTCACTTTCCGTCCCAATGACAACTGTTTTTGAAATGTGGTGTTTTTCTTGAAACAAGGATTGCTGATAAAGCATCAGTACAGATGAGACCCCTTTCTCCCATATTTATTCTTACAGGAGAGAATTTTCCTTTCTAGGGGTAGATTTCCTCTCACTTCCTGTTGTCTTCTTTCGTTTGCAAGTAGGAGTCGTTTGTAAGTTGGATGTTTGAAAGTAGGGACCTGCCGTATATACTCTGCAGAAATAGGCCCCTTAGTTGTTGGTGTTGGCACAACACTGTAAGCACTCAGTTACTCTTGGTTGGTGCTGGAACGCCCTGCTGTCAACTATTATATCAGGAATTTTAATTACATATAATTGTTGAACAGTGGTAGTAAAAATTGGGGCTTTGATGGTGGTGCTGGTGCCACAACACTGTAAGCCCTGACAGTTACTCTTGGTGGGTGCAGCAATGGGCCCTGCTGTGAATTATTAGATCAAGAATTGTAATTACATGCCCCTTTTGAACAGGGGCTGAAAAATTGGGCCTTTCGTGGTGGTGGTGGTGGTGGCGTTGCCACAAGACTGTAAGCCCTCAGAGTTACTCTTGGTGGGTGCAGCAATGGACCCTGCTGTGAATTATTAGATCAAGAATTGTAATTGCATGCCCCTGTTGAACAGGGGCTGAAAAATTGGGCCTTAGGCACTGGTGCCACAACACTCCAACCCCTCACAGATACTGTACTTGGAGCACAGCAATGAGCCCTATGGCAAATTATTGCTAAAAAAATTGTAATTACACGCCCCTGTAAAACAGGGGCTGAAAAATTGGGCCTTAGCCACTGGTGGCGGCACCCATAAACAAAAATGATCTTCCAAGCTATCATCATCAATCGTATCATTGAGGACTCGGAGGAGGAGGATAGCCAGTCAACATAACAGCACAGGCACTCAGCATCAGCATCAGTCTTGAAGGGATGTGACATGTTAAAATCAATTAGTCTGTTATATCAGCATCAGGTGTGTGGTAGCTGGTGGTGATCCAAGACTGGTTCATCTTGATGAAAGTCAGTCGATCAACCGAGTCGGTGGACAGGCGCACCCTGTGATCCGTGACAAATCCTCCAGCAGCACTGAATGTGCGTTCCGAAAGAACGCTGGATGCAGGACAGGCCAGTAGCTCAATTGCATACTGTGCAAGCTCTGGCCAGTGATCCATCCTCAAGACCCAGTAAGCCAGAGGATTTTCGGTGGGGAAGGTGTCCAAGTCTGACCTTGCCCCTAGATATTCCTGCACCATGTTTATCAGACGCTGGCGATGGTTGCTGGAACCGATCATACTTTGGGGCTGCGGACTAAAGAATTGTCTGAACGCATCGGTCAGACGGCCACCTTCCCCACCGCTCCTTCTTTGACTGGCCGAAGCCTCAGCAACTCGTTGTCCAGGACCAGGAGTTTGTAACCTCCCAGTCTCTGGGAACGCGTTGCACAGACCTTTCTGCAAGGCCTCCCGGAGTTGTCTCATCCTCTGCTCCCTCTGCGACGGTAACATAAGGTCCGCAACCTTACCCTTGTACCGTGGATCAAGGAGAGTGGCCAGCCAGTAATGGTCCCTCTCCTTGATCCGAAGAATACGAGGATCCTTCCGCAGACTTTGCAGGATCAGGGAGGCCATGCAGCGTAGGTTTGCTGAGGCATTCGCTCCGGAGTCCTCTGGGTCACTAAGGACGACATGATCCGCAGCCACCTCCTCCCAGCCACGTACAAGTCCACTGGTTTCTTGGGACTGTAAATCATCCCTAAAAGACTGCTGCTGATGATGCTGAGTGCCAGCCTCCACCTCCATGCTGACACAATCCTCCTCCTCCTCCTCCTCCTCCTCCTCCTCCTCTTCCTGTGCGATGGGTGGGACAGAAGGAACACTGTCTGGGTAAAGGGGGCCTTGAGAGGCAAGGAAGTCCTCCTCTTCCTGCCTCTGTTCTGCCTCAAGTGCCCTGTCCATTATTCCACGCAGCGTGTGCTCCAACAGGTGGACAAGAGGTACAGTGTCACTGATGCATGCACTGTCACTGCTCACCATCCTCGTGGCCTCCTCAAATCGTGCCAGGACAGTGCATGCATCCCTGATCATGCCCCACTGGCGTGGAGAAAAAAAACCAAGCTCCCCTGACCCTGTCCTGGTGCCGTAGTCGCACAGGTACTCATTGATGGCCCTCTGCTGCGTGTGCAGCCGCTGCAGCATGGCCAACGTTGAGTTCCACCTGGTGGGCATGTCACATATAAGGCGGTTCTTGGGCAGGTTCAACTCCTTTTGCAGCTCAGCCAGGCGAGCACTGGCATTATAAGATCTGCGGAAATGCACACAGACTTTCCTGGCCTGCCTCAGGACATCCTGTAAGCCCGGGTACCTGCCCAAGAACCGCTGCACCACCAGGTTAAGGACGTGAGCCACACAGGGCACATGGGTCAGTTGTCCCTGTCGGAGGGCGGAGAGGAGGTTGGTGCCATTGTCGCAAACCACCATTCCTGGCTTAAGCTGGCGTGGCGTCAACCACCTCTCGGCCTGGCCCTGCAGAGCAGACAGGACCTCTGCCCCAGTGTGGCTTCTGTCCCCCAAACACACCAGCGCAAGCACGGCATGGCATCTTTTTGCCTGCGTACTTGCGTAGCCCCGTGAACGGCTACGGAGCACCGCTGGTTCATAGGACAAACCACAGGAAGAGGCCATGGAGGAAGAAGAAGAGGAGGGGGTGGAGGAGAGAGGTGTGTCACAACCAGTAGTAGCATTTTGGAGGCGTGGCGGTGGGACAACCTCCAACACTACTGCACCTTGTCCTGCATCCTTCCCAGCTGCCAAAAGAGTGACCCAATGGGCCGTGAAAGAAAGGTAACGTCCCTGTCCATGCCTGCTGGACCATGAGTCAGCGGTAATATGCACCTTACCGCTGACCGCCCTGTCCAGCGAGGCCAAGACATTGCCTTCCACATGCCGGTAGAGAGCCGGAATAGCCTTCCGTGAGAAAAAGTGGCGTTTGGGAACCTGCCACTGAGGAACCGCACATTGCACAAACTCACGGAAGGGGGCCGAGTCTACCAACTGAAAAGGCAGCAGTTGAAGCGCTAGCAATTTAGCCAAGCTAGCATTCAACCGCTGGGCATGTGGATGGCTGGGAGTGAACTTCTTTCGACGGTCCAGCAGCTGGGGCAGGGAAATTTGCCTGCTAGAATCGGACGTCGGTGTACTGCTAGCAGAGTGGCCGCAAGTACTTGGCTGTGACACACCTAATTCTACACCTTCATTCCTCTCAGTGCATGTTTCAGAGAGGACTGAAGTTATAGTGGGGTTGGAGATCCCAGCTGATGCGGTGCAAGGAGAGGTCCGCTTTGTTCTTTGGTGTGGGTCTTTGAGGTAGGCTTGCCAACGAGCTGCATGGCAGGTCAACATATGTCTGGTCAGGCATGTGGTACCCAAGCGGCTGATGTTTTGGCCACGCGATATACGCTTGAGACATATGTTGCAAACAGCAGCTGTGCGATCTGATGCACTAGCCTCAAAAAAGGCCCACACCAAAGAACTTTTTGAATGACGGGCAGAGGCAGCGCCCTGCACAGGCGGAGCTCTGCGGTGTGATTCCGTCGGTGTACTGCCCTTACGCTGGCCACCAAAGGGCATCCTGCCTCGTTGGAGATGTGCCTCCTCCTCATCCTCCTCCTCCTCCTCTCTCCTATTAGGCACCCACGTGGAGTCAGTGACCTCATCATCACCTCCCTCCTCATCACTGGAGCCAATCTGGCAGTATGCTGCAGCTGCTGGAACATGACTGCCAGATTGGTGTCCTTCTTGAGCATCCCCTCTGTCTGCTCTCACGCTACTGCCTTCCTCTAGCTGGGTTTCATCATCAGACCCTTCGAAACGCTGGGCATCCTCCTGGAGCATGTACCCAACACTGTGCTGAAACAGTTCGGGGGACTCCTCAGGAGGAGGACATGGTGGGTCTAGGGAAGGAGTGACTGATGATGAGTCTGACATTGATACCAGGGAAGAGGACGCTTTGGCAGCTGCTTTTCCAGTACCCTGAGCCTGGGTGAGAGAGGATGAGGAGGAGGAGGAGGGCTTGGTCATCCACTCTACCAAGTCTTCGGCATGATGTGGCTCAACATGTCCAGCTGCCGAAAAGAAGGACAAGCGTGTCCCATGGCCATGTGCTGATGACAATGCAACGCGTCCACGACCAGCACTGTTGCCCCCAGACACAGAGCCTGCTTGCCCTCTTTTATTGCCTCCTGACTGTCTGCCTCTCCTTGTTTGCCTTCCAGACATTCTAATAGATGGCCTGCAGGGAGATGGGAAAAAAGCAATAAGGGCTACCTTCAGGTGTCCTTCTCTGTCCCTTGAAACAAGGACTTTGACAGTGAAAGAAACTGACACACTCTCCCTACCTACAGTTTTCTGTCCCTAGAAAAAATGTTTTTTTTAAGCACAATTTAGCACAAGGAGAATTCACTCACTGTCCTTCCAGGTCCCTGGAAACAAGGACTTTGACAGTGAAAGAAACTGACACACTCTCCCTACCTACAGTTTTCTGTCCCTAGAAAAAATGTTTTTTTTAAGCACAATTTAGCACAAGGAGAATTCACTCACTGTCCTTCCAGGTCCCTGGAAACAAGGACTTTGACAGTGAAAGAAACTGACACACTCTCCCTACCTACAGTTTTCTGTCCCTTGAAAAAAAAATTTTTTTAAGCACAATTTAACACAAGGAGAATTCACTCACTGTCCTTCCAGGTCCCTGGAAACAAGGACTTTGACAGTGAAAGAAACTGACACACTCTCCCTACCTACAGTTTTCTGTCCCTAGAAAAAATGTTTTTTTTTTTTGTTTACAAACGTTTTTTATTTGGGTTAAAAGGTGGTACAAAACCGACATGACAAAAGTAAAAAAATCAATTCCATAGCGTCAGATATACATATGGACTGTATAAAGTAGAAACGTAGAAATACAATTTGCATCATATATATACATGTAAGAAGGAAGACTGGCTCTATAAACGAAGTTACAGTGATGTGCATATATGTTTGAACCAAAAATTAAGGAGAGGCATGTTGATCTGGGTTAAGGAACTCCTTGCTATGTGCGACCCAGGGGTCCCATTTTTGTTTATAAACCTGATTTGTGTTCCGAACAGTATGATAGATTTTTTCCATCAAAATTATATTATTGATTCTAGTTTTGAGTTGTGTTAAAGGAACTGATGGGGATTTCCAATGGAAAGCAATTAACCAGTGGACTGCTACGCATATAGTATGTATTAGTCTAATACCTTGAGTAGAGAGTCCTATAATGGGTGAGAATAGAAGGCAATTATGTAAGGTCAAGGTGATGTTCTTATCTGCAATTTTAGAGGCAAAATTCTCCAACTGCTTCCAGATATGAGTGATTTTTTCACAGCTCCAAAAGATGTGTGTAAAAGAGCCGGTGGAGTTGCATCCTCTGAAGCACAAAGGGGAGACGGTAGGAAAAATGGTGTGAAGTTTAATAGGGGTATAGTACCATCTAGTGAATAGCTTCAATTTGAAAAAATGTTTTTTTTAAGCACAATTTAGCACAAGGAGAATTCACTCACTGTCCTTCCAGGTCCCTGGAAACAAGGACTTTGACAGTGAAAGAAACTGACACACTCTCCCTACCTACAGTTTTCTGTCCCTAGAAAAAATGTTTTTTTAAGCACAATTTAGCACAAGGAGAATTCACTCACTGTCCTTCCAGGTCCCTGGAAACAAGGACTTTGACAGTGAAAGAAACTGACACACTCTCCCTACCTACAGTTTTCTGTCCCTTGAAAAAAAATTTTTTTTAAGCACAATTTAACACAAGGAGAATTCACTCACTGTCCTTCCAGGTCCCTGGAAACAAGGACTTTGACAGTGAAATAAACTGACACACTCTCCCTACCTACAGTTTTCTGTCCCTAGAAAAAATGTTTTTTTTAAGCACAATTTAGCACAAGGAGAATTCACTCACTGTCCTTCCAGGTCCCTGGAAACAAGGACTTTGACAGTGAAAGAAACTGACACACTCTCCCTACCTACAGTTTTCTGTCCCTAGAAAAAATGTTTTTTTTAAGCACAATTTAGCACAAGGAGAATTCACTCACTGTCCTTCCAGGTCCCTGGAAACAAGGACTTTGACAGTGAAAGAAACTGACACACTCTCCCTACCTACAGTTTTCTGTCCCTAGAAAAAATGTTTTTTTTAAGCACAATTTAGCACAAGGAGAATTCACTCACTGTCCTTCCAGGTCCCTGGAAACAAGGACTTTGACAGTGAAAGAAACTGACACACTCTCCCTACCTACAGTTTTCTGTCCCTAGAAAAAATGTTTTTTTTAAGCACAAATTAGCACAAGGAGAATTCACTCACTGTCCTTCCAGGTCCCTGGAAACAAGGACTTTGACAGTGAAAGAAACTGACACACTCTCCCTACCTACAGTTTTCTGTCCCTAGAAAAAAAAAAAATTTTAAGCACAATTTAGCACAAGGAGAATTCACTCACTGTCCTTCCAGGTCCCTGGAAACAAGGACTTTGACAGTGAAAGAAACTGACACACTCTCCCTACCTACAGTTTTCTGTCCCTAGAAAAAATGTTTTTTTTAAGCACAATTTAGCACAAGGAGAATTCACTCACTGTCCTTCCAGGTCCCTGGAAACAAGGACTTTGACAGTGAAAGAAACTGACACACTCTCCCTACCTACAGTTTTCTGTCCCTAGAAAAAATGTTTTTTTTAAGCACAATTTAGCACAAGGAGAATTCACTCACTGTCCTTCCAGGTCCCTGGAAACAAGGACTTTGACAGTGAAAGAAACTGACACACTCTCCCTACCTACAGTTTTCTGTCCCTAGAAAAAATGTTTTTTTTAAGCACAATTTAGCACAAGGAGAATTCACTCACTGTCCTTCCAGGTCCCTGGAAACAAGGACTTTGACAGTGAAAGAAACTGACACACTCTCCCTACCTACAGTTTTCTGTCCCTAGAAAAAATGTTTTTTTTAAGCACAATTTAGCACAAGGAGAATTCACTCACTGTCCTTCCAGGTCCCTGGAAACAAGGACTTTGACAGTGAAAGAAACTGACACACTCTCCCTACCTACAGTTTTCTGTCCCTAGAAAAAATGTTTTTTTTAAGCACAATTTAGCACAAGGAGAATTCACTCACTGTCCTTCCAGGTCCCTGGAAACAAGGACTTTGACAGTGAAAGAAACTGACACACTCTCCCTACCTACAGTTTTCTGTCCCTAGAAAATATGTTTTTTTTAAGCACAATTTAGCACAAGGAGAATTCACTCACTGTCCTTCCAGGTCCCTGGAAACAAGGACTTTGACAGTGAAAGAAACTGACACACTCTCCCTACCTACAGTTTTCTGTCCCTAGAAAAAATGTTTTTTTTAAGCACAATTTAGCACAAGGAGAATTCACTCACTGTCCTTCCAGGTCCCTGGAAACAAGGACTTTGACAGTGAAAGAAACTGACACACTCTCCCTACCTACAGTTTTCTGTCCCTAGAAAAATTTTTTTTTTTAAGCACAATTTAGCACAAGGAGAATTCACTCACTGTCCTTCCAGGTCCCTGGAAACAAGGACTTTGACAGTGAAAGAAACTGACACACTCTCCCTACCTACAGTTTTCTGTCCCTAGAAAAAATGTTTTTTTTAAGCACAATTTAGCACAAGGAGAATTCACTCACTGTCCTTCCAGGTCCCTGGAAACAAGGACTTTGACAGTGAAAGAAACTGACATACTCTCCCTACCTACAGTTTTCTGTCCCTAGAAATTTTTTTTTTTTTAAGCACAATTTAGCACAAGGAGAATTCACTCACTGTCCTTCCAGGTCCCTGGAAACAAGGACTTTGACAGTGAAAGAAACTGACACACTCTCCCTACCTACAGTTTTCTGTCCCTAGAAAAAATGTTTTTTTTAAGCACAATTTAGCACAAGGAGAATTCACTCACTGTCCTTCCAGGTCCCTGGAAACAAGGACTTTGACAGTGAAAGAAACTGACACACTCTCCCTACCTACAGTTTTCTGTCCCTAGAAAAAATGTTTTTTTTAAGCACAATTTAGCACAAGGAGAATTCACTCACTGTCCTTCCAGGTCCCTGGAAACAAGGACTTTGACAGTGAAATAAACTGACACACTCTCCCTACCTACAGTTTTCTGTCCCTAGAAAAAATGTTTTTTTTAAGCACAATTTAGCACAAGGAGAATTCACTCACTGTCCTTCCAGGTCCCTGGAAACAAGGACTTTGACAGTGAAAGAAACTGACACACTCTCCCTACCTACAGTTTTCTGTCCCTAGAAAAAATGTTTTTTTTAAGCACAATTTAGCACAAGGAGAATTCACTCACTGTCCTTCCAGGTCCCTGGAAACAAGGACTTTGACAGTGAAAGAAACTGACACACTCTCCCTACCTACAGTTTTCTGTCCCTAGAAAAAATGTTTTTTTTAAGCACAATTTAGCACAAGGAGAATTCACTCACTGTCCTTCCAGGTCCCTGGAAACAAGGACTTTGACAGTGAAAGAAACTGACACACTCTCCCTACCTACAGTTTTCTGTCCCTAGAAAAAATGTTTTTTTTAAGCACAATATAGCACAAGCACAAAACACACTGACACTCTCCCTACCTATCCTTCTCTTTCCCTAAACTAAAGGAATCCAGGTTAAGCAAGAAAGAAATAAAAGTCACTGTCCCTGCCTATGCTGCTCTATCCCTGCTCCGGAACACACTACACTAGGCCGCCGTGCTGGCGGCCTTTTATAGTGTGGGGCGTGTACTAAACACCCTCAGCAATAATTGGCCACAGGCATCCTGCCTGTGGCCAATCATTGCTCTCCTCGCTGCCGGCGCTGTGATTGGCCAAGCATGCGGGGTCACAGTGCATGCTTGGCCAATCACAGCGCCTGGATGACACTGCGATGGCGTAGTGCATTGTGGGCCGTTCGCGTCACTCGAATTTGGCGCGAACGGCCCAAATCGTTCGATCTTCGTCGAACGATCGAACAGCCGATGTTCGAGTCGAACGTATGTTCGACTCGAACACGAAGCTCATCCCTACTGGTGGGCATGTCACATATAAGGCGGTTCTTGGGCAGGTTCAACTCCTTTTGCAGCTCAGCCAGGCGAGCACTGGCATTATAAGATCTGCGGAAATGCACACAGACTTTCCTGGCCTGCCTCAGGACATCCTGTAAGCCCGGGTACCTGCCCAAGAACCGCTGCACCACCAGGTTAAGGACGTGAGCCACACAGGGCACATGGGTCAGTTGTCCCTGTCGGAGGGCGGAAAGGAGGTTGGTGCCATTGTCGCAAACCACCATTCCTGGCTTAAGCTGGCGTGGCGTCAACCACCTCTCGGCCTGGCCCTGCAGAGCAGACAGGACCTCTGCCCCAGTGTGGCTTCTGTCCCCCAAACACACCAGTGCAAGCACGGCATGGCATCTTTTTGCCTGCGTACTTGCGTAGCCCCGTGAACGGCTACGGAGCACCGCTGGTTCATAGGACAAACCACAGGAAGAGGCCATGGAGGAAGAAGAAGAGGAGGGGGTGGAGGAGAGAGGTGTGTCACAACCAGTAGTAGCATTTTGGAGGCGTGGCGGTGGAACAACCTCCAACACTACTGCACCTTGTCCTGCATCCTTCCCAGCTGCCAAAAGAGTGACCCAATGGGCCGTGAAAGAAAGGTAACGTCCCTGTCCATGCCTGCTGGACCATGAGTCAGCGGTAATATGCACCTTACCGCTGACCGCCCTGTCCAGCGAGGCCAAGACATTGCCTTCCACATGCCGGTAGAGAGCCGGAATAGCCTTCCGTGAGAAAAAGTGGCGTTTGGGAACCTGCCACTGAGGAACCGCACATTGCACAAACTCACGGAAGGGGGCCGAGTCTACCAACTGAAAAGGCAGCAGTTGAAGCGCTAGCAATTTAGCCAAGCTAGCATTCAACCGCTGGGCATGTGGATGGCTGGGAGTGAACTTCTTTCGACGGTCCAGCAGCTGGGGCAGGGAAATTTGCCTGCTAGAATCGGACGTCGGTGTACTGCTAGCAGAGTGGCCGCAAGTACTTGGCTGTGACACACCTAATTCTACACCTTCATTCCTCTCAGTGCATGTTTCAGAGAGGACTGAAGTTATAGTGGGGTTGGAGATCCCAGCTGATGCGGTGCAAGGAGAGGTCCGCTTTGTTCTTTGGTGTGGGTCTTTGAGGTAGGCTTGCCAACGAGCTGCATGGCAGGTCAACATATGTCTGGTCAGGCATGTGGTACCCAAGCGGCTGATGTTTTGGCCACGCGATATACGCATGAGACATATGTTGCAAACAGCAGCTGTGCGATCTGATGCACTAGCCTCAAAAAAGGCCCACACCAAGGAACTTTTTGAATGACGGGCAGAGGCAGCGCCCTGCACAGGCGGAGCTCTGCGGTGTGATTCCGTCGGTGTACTGCCCTTACGCTGGCCACCAAAGGGCATCCTGCCTCGTTGGAGATGTGCCTCCTCCTCATCCTCCTCCTCCTCCTCTCTCCTATTAGGCACCCACGTGGAGTCAGTGACCTCATCATCCCCTCCCTCCTCATCACTGGAGCCAATCTGGCAGTATGCTGCAGCTGCTGGAACATGACTGCCATATTGGTGTCCTTCTTGAGCATCCCCTCTGTCTGCTCTCACGCTACTGCCTTCCTGTAGCTGGGTTTCATCATCAGACCCTTCGAAACGCTGGGCATCCTCCTGGAGCATGTACCCAACACTGTGCTCAAACAGTTCGGGGGACTCCTCAGGAGGAGGACATGGTGGGTCTAGGGAAGGAGTGACTGATGATGAGTCTGACATTGATACCAGGGAAGAGGACGCTTTGGCAGCTGCTTTGCCAGTACCCTGAGCCTGGTTGAGAGAGGACGAGGAGGAGGAGGAGGGCTTGGTCATCCACTCTACCAAGTCTTTGGCATGATGTGGCTCAACATGTCCAGCTGCCGAAAAGAAGGACAAGCGTGTCCCATGGCCATGTGCTGATGACAATGCACCGCGTCCACGACCAGCACTGTTGCCCCCAGACACAGAGCCTGCTTGCCCTCTTTTATTGCCTCCTGACTGTCTGCCTCTCCTTGTTTGCCTTCCAGACATTCTAATAGATGGCCTGCAGGGAGATGGGAAAAAAGCAATAAGGGCTACCTTCAGGTGTCCTTCTCTGTCCCTTTACTTAAGGATTTCTAAATATGGTTGAGGATGATTGCTTTTGCACAGAATAGCACAACGACAATTTCCATGACTGTCCAAAAAACAAGGATTTCAAAGATGGTTAATGAGGAATGCTTTAGCACACTATAGCACAAGGAGAATTCCCCTCACTTTCCTTCTTTGTCCCTAGAAACAAGGACTCGCACAGTGAAAGAAACTGACACTCTCCCTACCTAGAGTTTTCTGTCCCTAGAAAAAATGTTTTTTTAAAGCACACTATAGCACAAGGAGAATTCCCCTCACTTTCCTTCTTTGTCCCTAGAAACAAGGACTCGCACAGTGAAAGAAACTGACACTCTCCCTACCTAGAGTTTTCTGTCCCTAGAAAAAATGTTTTTTTAAAGCACACTATAGCACAAGGAGAATTCCCCTCACTTTCCTTCTTTGTCCCTAGAAACAAGGACTCGCACAGTGAAAGAAACTGACACTCTCCCTACCTAGAGTTTTCTGTCCCTAGAAAAAATGTTTTTTTAAAGCACACTATAGCACAAGGAGAATTCCCCTCACTTTCCTTCTTTGTCCCTAGAAACAAGGACTCGCACAGTGAAAGAAACTGACACTCTCCCTACCTAGAGTTTTCTGTCCCTAGAAAAAATGTTTTTTTAAAGCACACTATAGCACAAGGAGAATTCCCCTCACTTTCCTTCTTTGTCCCTAGAAACAAGGACTCGCACAGTGAAAGAAACTGACACTCTCCCTACCTAGAGTTTTCTGTCCCTAGAAAAAATGTTTTTTTAAAGCACACTATAGCACAAGGAGAATTCCCCTCACTTTCCTTCTTTGTCCCTAGAAACAAGGACTCGCACAGTGAAAGAAACTGACACTCTCCCTACCTAGAGTTTTCTGTCCCTAGAAAAAATGTTTTTTTAAAGCACACTATAGCACAAGGAGAATTCCCCTCACTTTCCTTCTTTGTCCCTAGAAACAAGGACTCGCACAGTGAAAGAAACTGACACTCTCCCTACCTAGAGTTTTCTGTCCCTAGAAAAAATGTTTTTTTAAAGCACACTATAGCACAAGGAGAATTCCCCTCACTTTCCTTCTTTGTCCCTAGAAACAAGGACTCGCACAGTGAAAGAAACTGACACTCTCCCTACCTAGAGTTTTCTGTCCCTAGAAAAAATGTTTTTTTAAAGCACACTATAGCACAAGGAGAATTCCCCTCACTTTCCTTCTTTGTCCCTAGAAACAAGGACTCGCACAGTGAAAGAAACTGACACTCTCCCTACCTAGAGTTTTCTGTCCCTAGAAATTTTTTTTTTTAAAGCACACTATAGCACAAGGAGAATTCCCCTCACTTTCCTTCTTTGTCCCTAGAAACAAGGACTCGCACAGTGAAAGAAACTGACACTCTCCCTACCTAGAGTTTTCTGTCCCTAGAAAAAATGTTTTTTTAAAGCACACTATAGCACAAGGAGAATTCCCCTCACTTTCCTTCTTTGTCCCTAGAAACAAGGACTCGCACAGTGAAAGAAACTGACACTCTCCCTACCTAGAGTTTTCTGTCCCTAGAAAAAATGTTTTTTTAAAGCACACTATAGCACAAGGAGAATTCCCCTCACTTTCCTTCTTTGTCCCTAGAAACAAGGACTCGCACAGTGAAAGAAACTGACACTCTCCCTACCTAGAGTTTTCTGTCCCTAGAAAAAATGTTTTTTTAAAGCACACTATAGCACAAGGAGAATTCCCCTCACTTTCCTTCTTTGTCCCTAGAAACAAGGACTCGCACAGTGAAAGAAACTGACACTCTCCCTACCTAGAGTTTTCTGTCCCTAGAAAAAATGTTTTTTTAAAGCACACTATAGCACAAGGAGAATTCCCCTCACTTTCCTTCTTTGTCCCTAGAAACAAGGAGACTCGCACAGTGAAAGAAACTGACACTCTCCCTACCTAGAGTTTTCTGTCCCTAGAAAAAATGTTTTTTTAAAGCACACTATAGCACAAGGAGAATTCCCCTCACTTTCCTTCTTTGTCCCTAGAAACAAGGACTCGCACAGTGAAAGAAACTGACACTCTCCCTACCTAGAGTTTTCTGTCCCTAGAAAAAATGTTTTTTTAAAGCACACTATAGCACAAGGAGAATTCCCCTCACTTTCCTTCTTTGTCCCTAGAAACAAGGACTCGCACAGTGAAAGAAACTGACACTCTCCCTACCTAGAGTTTTCTGTCCCTAGAAAAAATGTTTTTTTAAAGCACACTATAGCACAAGGAGAATTCCCCTCACTTTCCTTCTTTGTCCCTAGAAACAAGGACTCGCACAGTGAAAGAAACTGACAATCTCCCTACCTAGAGTTTTCTGTCCCTAGAAAAAATGTTTTTTTAAAGCACACTATAGCACAAGGAGAATTCCCCTCACTTTCCTTCTTTGTCCCTAGAAACAAGGACTCGCACAGTGAAAGAAACTGACACTCTCCCTACCTAGAGTTTTCTGTCCCTAGAAAAAATGTTTTTTTAAAGCACACTATAGCACAAGGAGAATTCCCCTCACTTTCCTTCTTTGTCCCTAGAAACAAGGACTCGCACAGTGAAAGAAACTGACACTCTCCCTACCTAGAGTTTTCTGTCCCTAGAAAAAATGTTTTTTTAAAGCACACTATAGCACAAGGAGAATTCTCCTCACTTTCCTTCTTTGTCCCTAGAAACAAGGACTCGCACAGTGAAAGAAACTGACACTCTCCCTACCTAGAGTTTTCTGTCCCTAGAATTTTTTTTTTTTAAAGCACACTATAGCACAAGGAGAATTCCCCTCACTTTCCTTCTTTGTCCCTAGAAACAAGGACTCGCACAGTGAAAGAAACTGACACTCTCCCTACCTAGAGTTTTCTGTCCCTAGAAAAAATGTTTTTTTAAAGCACACTATAGCACAAGGAGAATTCCCCTCACTTTCCTTCTTTGTCCCTAGAAACAAGGACTCGCACAGTGAAAGAAACTGACACTCTCCCTACCTAGAGTTTTCTGTCCCTAGAAAAAATGTTTTTTTAAAGCACACTATAGCACAAGGAGAATTTCCCTCACTTTCCTTCTTTGTCCCTAGAAACAAGGACTCGCACAGTGAAAGAAACTGACACTCTCCCTACCTAGAGTTTTCTGTCCCTAGAAAAAATGTTTTTTTAAAGCACACTATAGCACAAGGAGAATTCCCCTCACTTTCCTTCTTTGTCCCTAGAAACAAGGACTCGCACAGTGAAAGAAACTGACACTCTCCCTACCTAGAGTTTTCTGTCCCTAGAAAAAATGTTTTTTTAAAGCACACTATAGCACAAGGAGAATTCCCCTCACTTTCCTTCTTTGTCCCTAGAAACAAGGACTCGCACAGTGAAAGAAACTGACACTCTCCCTACCTAGAGTTTTCTGTCCCTAGAAAAAATGTTTTTTAAAGCACACTATAGCACAAGGAGAATTCCCCTCACTTTCCTTCTTTGTCCCTAGAAACAAGGACTCGCACAGTGAAAGAAACTGACACTCTCCCTACCTAGAGTTTTCTGTCCCTAGAAAAAATGTTTTTTTAAAGCACACTATAGCACAAGGAGAATTCCCCTCACTTTCCTTCTTTGTCCCTAGAAACAAGGACTCGCACAGTGAAAGAAACTGACACTCTCCCTAATTAGAGTTTTCTGTCCCTAGAAAAAATGTTTTTTTAAAGCACACTATAGCACAAGGAGAATTCCCCTCACTTTCCTTCTTTGTCCCTAGAAACAAGGACTCGCACAGTAAAACACACTGACACTCTCCCTACCTATCCTTCTCTTTCCCTAAACTAAAGGAATCCAGGTTAAGCAAGAAAGAAATAAATGTCACTGTCCCTGCCTATGCTTGTCTTTCCCTGCTCCGGAACACACTACACTAGGCCGCCGTGCTGGCGGCCTTTTATAGTGTGGGGCGTGTACTAAACACCCTCAGCAATAATTGGCCACAGGCATCCTGCCTGTGGCCAATCATTGCTCTCCTCGCTGCCGGCGCTGTGATTGGCCAAGCATGCGGGGTCACAGTGCATGCTTGGCCAATCACAGCGCCTGGATGATACTGCGATGGCGTAGTGCATTGTGGGCCGTTCGCGTCACTCGAATTTGGCGCGAACGGCCCAAATCGTTCGATCTTCGTCGAACGATCGAACAGCCGATGTTCGAGTCGAACGTATGTTCGACTCGAACACGAAGCTCATCCCTATTCTTGGCTTGTTTTTGATGTTTTATTAGGGGTTGATAACTTGGATGGGATAAGGGAATTATGGTTTGTCCAACTCGAACAATGTCTAGAACTATGAATAAAGGGGACAACTTTCTCCCTATTTACACAAAGTCCTCTTCAGTAGAGTTGAGCGGACACCTGGATGTTCGGGTTCGACGCGTTCGGCCGAACTTTGCAAAAAAGTTTGAGTTCGGGACTCGAACTTGACCCAAACTTGACCCCGAACCCGAACCCCATTGAAGTCAATGGGGACCCGAACTTTTGAGGACTAAAATGGCTCTAAAAAAGTAATGGAAAGGGCTAGAGGTCTGCAAATGGCAGCAAAATGTTGTTAAGAGCATGGAAAGTGCTCTGCAAACAAATGTGGATAGGGAAATAACTTAAAATAACATAAAATACATAAAAATAAAAAATAATAATCTTGACCTAGGAGGACGAGGTCCCTATGGAGTAAGGAGGTTGAGGTGGCGGTGGATGTGGCGGTGTAGGTGGAAGCGGAGGTGGAGGAGGACGAGGTAGCCAACACTGGTTTTTGTTTTTATTTTTTATTTTTTTAATTAGGGTACACCTCAAAAGAGTGAGAAAGATCAAAAATACAACAATGGCTGGGTAAGGCCGGTATACATGTCTATTCTGCACAAGGTACGGACAAGTCCTGTGGGATCCATGCCTGGTTCATTTTAATTAACGTGAGCTTGTCCACATTGGCTCTGGACAGGTGGCTGCGCTTGGGGTGAGGTGAAAGACTGATGGACATCGGCTGCAGGTGCCAACTCTGATCTTTCAGCAGGAGACTGGGTGGGAGACAATATGAAGGAACTGGAGGCACTGTCAGCAACCCAATCTACTATCGCCTGTACTTGTCCTGGCCTCAACATTCGTAGAGCCGCATTAGGCCCGACCAAATACCGCTGCAGGCTCTGTCGCCTATTCGCACCTGAGGAAGGTGTTTCACTTGTGCGTGTAGCTGGCAAAGATCGACCACGTCCTCTCCCTGCAACAGGAGCTCCACCAGCAGCACCACGATGGGGGCCAGGCCCCTTATTTGACATTCTCCTCATATTTCTCAAATTTAGGATCTTGCCCTAAATGGGTGTTTTTTGAATAGTATCTAAAGGGTGTATCTCACAGGTACAGATATGCAGAAAACGCACCCAAAAAATTTTTTGGGCCCTAAAAATTTTTTTTTTTTTACGAATAGCAGAATAGGAGAACAGTATCTAAAGTGTGTATCTCACACGACAGATATGCAGAAAACGCAGCAAAAATTTTTTTTTGCCCTAAATTATTATTTTTTGGAATAGCAGAATAGGAGAACAGTATCTAAAGTGTGTATCTCACACGTACAGATATGCAGGAAACGCACCAAAAAAAATATATTTGCCCTAAATAATTTTTTTGGGAATAGCAGAATAGAACAACAGTATCTAAAGTGTGTATCTCACATGTACAGATATGCAGGAAACGCACCAATTTTTTTTTATTTGCCCTAAATGGGTGTTTTTTGAATAGCAGAATAGAGCAACAGTATCTAAAGGGTGTATCTCACAGTAACATATGCAGTGCTGGTGCACTAAGCTTGCATAAAATGCCCGCCGACGCCAACCTAACTAACAGACGGATAAAAGTTATCTTTTCTCTGGCACTGGGCTCAGGGCAGGGTAAAAAGATTGTGCACTGCACCCACACAACAAAATCAATGGAAGATCGCTGAGTAATTTGATTTCTGAATCAGGACTCCTATATAATTCTCTCCCTCAAAGCAGCAGCAGCAACCTTTCCCTACACTATCTAAAGCAGAGTGACGTGGTTATATAGAGGCTGGGTCACATGCTGCACTGGCCAATCACACCCATGCCATTAGTAGGCATGGCTGTGATGGCTTCTAAGGGCACACGAGTTAAACAAATGTTGATTGGCTGCCCTGCAGCGCGCCATTACATTGCCGAACACCGAACCCGAACCCTAACATATAGTAAATTGTTCGGGTTCGGGTCCGGGTACCAAAAACCCAAAAGTCCGGTACGAACCCGAACGTTACAGTTCGGGTTCGCTCAACCCTACTCTTCAGTCCTCTTCCTCCTTCCTCCTGCACAAACTAGATTCAAATGTACAGCACCTGCTGATTACTCCAGGGGAACTAACAATCTTTAGTGTTAATTCAGCAACTGCCCAATACAGGCTGGAGACATCCTGTCCCTTTGTAAGTAAAGTAGTATAATATGGAGTGAACAGCACCTCCTTCTAACTTCCTGTTGACCCTGAGCCAAGTTCTACTGCTACAGAAGATGTCAGCCCACTTGGTTGCTTGCTTCCCCAGTCCTCCTGGCTGGCACACACTTCCCCAGTCATTCCTCACTGGCACACTTCCATGGAGACTTCCCAGGGCAAGGATGAAGACTTAGGCATAGCGCTGTCTTCAGAGAGCACTGCTACAGCTGACAGTCTCCCCCCCTTGTGTTGTCCCTGCACTGTGCTGATATTACTCACTGTCTCTGCTTGCTTTTTCCAGCTGCCACTTCTGGCGTGAATCCCTCCAAGTTGCCTCCTACGGTGGGATCCTTCCAGGTGAGCTCCAGCTCAAGGCAAAACCCCTCCTCAGCAGGGGTCCCTCAAGGGCCACCGACAGCATCTCCTCAGCACTCCATCTCTATCTTCCACCGGCTCCCCTGCTGGCATGGCCTATGTCTATTTATGGGAATTTCTCAATCCTCTGCCAGCCCACTTCTGGGGATTGGCTGAGTTTGAGGATTGGAGATTGTGGGATTGGCCATAAATATTCATAGCAGCCCCTCCTAGCCTCTGCCCACTAGTTCTAGAACATTCTCCAATGTCCCAAAAACAGGGGGAGGCACCAGATAGCTGCTAGGATGAGTCATCTAGCCCTGGTCTCTAATAACCACAGATTTTGATCCTATGAAGTTCCTTGCTTGCACATCCAGATGTGGTATGCCAACTGCCTGTTTTACTATTAGTTCTGTATGGTGGCACTGTCATACCTGCCACTTGCCTGTATACATACTGAACCACATTGGTAACAATATTGTTATATACCAACATAGAGGATATGTGCAGGGACACCTAAGAGCATAAGGGCAGCATTAAGGCGGAACATAGTGTAAAGCCTATTACACACGGCCGTGAATCCCGTCAGGAAAAAAACATCTTTTTTCCTGATGAGATTCCTGGCAAGCTTTTCTTGCCAAGCCGTGCATACAGATGGCCATTCAAAAGAACTGCCGTTCTTTTGAATGGCAAGAACGCGGTGATGTCATCGACTACGACGAGCATGCGCTCGTCACATTCGATGCCGTCGCTGCCATCCTGCTTTACCCTACACTACCCTTGTAAGCTACCGCGCATGCGTCAAAGTCTCATCGAGCATGCGCCGGCTTACCGGAGGACAGGTAAGCTTGTAGCCGCATACACACACACAGTTTTCTCGTCGGGAAACAGGCTGACGAGAATCCCGACGAGAAAAAAGAGAGCATGACTGGTTTTCTCGGCAAAAAGCTCTGCCAGCAGTTTTCTTGCTGGTTTCTTGCCGAGAAAACCGGTCGTGTGTACGAGGCCTTACTCACAGATTTGTCCTTTTTTACTATTAGAGATTATGTTTTATTTTTATTTATATTTATATTCTTATTTATATATATATATTTTATTATGTAAACCATCATGTAATTTTATATATATATATATATATATATATATATATATATATTTACATTGGGTACGGATTCAGACCCCCTTAAATTTTTCACTCTTTGTTATATTGCAGCCATTTGCTAACATCATTTAAGTTCATTTTTTTCCTCATTAATGTACACACAGCACCTCATATTGGACAGAAAAGCACAGAATTGTTGACATTTTTGCAGATTTATTAACCACTTGACAACTGGGCACATAACCCCCTTCCTGCCCAGGCGAAATTTCAGGTTTCAGCGCCGTCACGCTTTGAATGACAATTGCGCAGTCGTGCGACGTGGCTCCCAAACAAAATTGACGTCCTTTTTTTCCCACAAATAGAGCTTTCTTTCGGTGGTCTTTGATCATTTCTGCGGTTTTTATTTTTTGCGCTATATACAAAAATAGAGCGACAATTTTGAAAAAAACACAATATTTTTTAATTTTTGCTATAATTAATATCCCAATTTTTTTTTTAAAAAAATATTTTTTTCCTCAGTTTAGGCCGATACGTATTCTACATATTTTAGGTAAAAAAAAAAAATCGCAAAAACCGTATAGTGATTGGTTTGCGCAAAAGTTATAGCGCCTACAAAATAGGGAATAGAATTATGATTTTTTTTTTTTATTTTTTTTATTTTTTTTTTACTAGTAATGGCGTCGATCTGCGATTTTTTTTGTGACTGTGACATTACAACGGACACATCGGACACTTTTGACACATTTTTGGGACCATTCACATTTATACAGCGAACAGTGCTAAAAATATGCACTGATTACTGTATAAATGTGACTGGCAGGGAAGGGGTTAACCACTAGGGCGCGATCAAGGGGTTAATATGTTCCCTGCTAGATGTTCTTACTGTGGGGGGGAGGGGACTGACTGGGGGAGGTGACTGATGGTTGTCCCTATGTACAAGGGACACACCATCCGTCTCCTCTCCCCGACAGGACGTGGATCTCTGTGTTTACACACAGAGATCCACGTCCCTGGCTCTGTGACAGCCGATCGCTCGTACCTGGCGGACATCGCGGCCGCCAGGCACGCGCATCGGCACTCGCCTGACACGGCGGGCACAGTTTTTTCCCGACGCACGCCCGCGGTGGCGCGCATCGCGGAAGTAAATAAGAGGACGTCCATAGACGTCCTATCAGCAATTGACGACCGCTTTGCGGACGTCTTTTGCTTATAGCCCGGGCACGAAGTGGTTAAAAAAGAAAAACTGAAATATCACATGGTCCTAAGTATTCAGACCCTTTGCTCAGTATTTAGTAGAAGCACCCTTTTGATCTAATACAGCCATGAGTCTTTTTGGGGAAAGATGCAACAAGTTTTTAACACCTGGATTTGGGGATCCTCTGCCATTCCTCCTTGCAGATCCTCTCCAGTTCTGTCAGGTTGGATGGTAAACGTTGGTGGACGGCCATTTTTAGGTCTCTCCAGAGATGCTCAATTGGGTTTAAGTCAGGGCTCTGGCTGGGCCATTCAAGAACAGTCACGGATTTGTTGTGAAGCCACTCCTTAGTTATTTTAGCTGTGTGCTTAGGGTCATTGTCTTATTGGAAGGTAAACCTTTGGCCCAGTCTGAGGTCCTGAGCACTCTGGAGAAGGTTTTCGTCCAGGATATCCCTGTACTTGGGCGCATTCATCTTAGCCTCGATTGCAACCGGTTATCCTGTCCCTGCAGCTGAAAAACACCCCCACAGCATGATGCTGCCACCACCATGCTTCACTGTTGGGACTGTATTGGACAGGTGATGAGCAGTGCCTGGTTTTCTCCACACATACTGTTTAGAATTAAGGCCAAAAAGTTCTATCTTGGTCTCATCATACCAGAGAATCTTATTTCTCACCATCTTGGAGTCCTTCAGGTGTTTTTTAGCAAACTCCATGCGGGCTTTCATGTGTCTTGCACTGAGGAGAGGCTTCCGTTGGGCCACTCTGCCATAAAGCCCCGACTGGTGGAGGGCTGCAGTGATGGTTGACTTTCTGCAACTTTCTCCCATCTCCCGACTGCATCTCTGGAGCTCAGCCACAGTGATCTTTGGGTTCTTCTTTATCTCTCTCACCAAGGCTCTTCTCCCCCGATAGCTCAGTTTGGCCGGACGGCCAGCTCTAGGAAGGGTTCTGGTCATCCCAAACGTCTTCTATTTAAGGATTATGGCGGCCACTGTGCTCTTAGGAACCTTAAAGTGGAGCTCCACCCTAAATAGCAACTTTTGCTATTTGGAACCCTCCCCCCCTCCGGTGTCACAATTGACACCTTTCAGGGGGGAGGGGGGTGAAGATACCTGTCTAAGACAGGTATTTTCACCCACATCCGGGAGTCCTCTCTCCGGGAATCTGCGGGAGTGACGTCACTTCCCCCAGACTTCCCGTAGTGTTCTGGGAGACACTCGGCTCCCAGAACACAGGAGGACAAATCAGAACGGCGCAGCGCGACTCGCGCATGCGCCGTAGGGAACCGGGCATGAAGCCGCAGGGCTTCACTTCCTGGTTCCCTCAGCGAGGATGGCGGAGGGAGCAGCAGAGTGAAGAGCGATCGCTCGTCCTCTGCTGCGGACGTCGCTGGACTCCAGGACAGTTAAGTGTCCAAATATTAAAAGCCAGCAGCTGCTGTAGCTGTAGCTGCTGGCTTTTAATTTTTTTTTTCCGGCGGAGCTCCGCTTTAAGTGCAGCAGAACTTTTTTTGTAACCTTGGCCAGATCTGTGCCTTGCCACAGTTCTGTCTCTGAGTTCTTCAGGCAGTTCCTTTGACCTCACGATTCTCATTTGCTCTGACATGCACTGTGAGCTGTAAGGTCTTATATAGACAGGTGTGTGGCTTTCCTAATCAAATCCAATCAGTATAATAAAACACAGCTGGACTCAAATGAATGTGTAGAACCATCTCAAGGATGATCAGAAGAAATGGACAGCACCTGAGTTAAATATATGAGTGTCACAGCAAAGGGTCTGAATACTTAGGACCATGTGATATTTCAGTTTTTCTTTTTTAATAAATCTGCAAAAATGTCAACAATTCTGTGTTTTTCTGTCAATATGGGGTGCTGTGTGTACATTAATGAGGAAAAAAATGAACTTAAATGATTTTAGCAAATGGCTGCAATATAACAAAGAGTGAAAAATTTATGGGGGTCTGAATAATTTCCGTACCCACTGTCAGTGTTGGCAACCGTACGTAGATTTACGTACAGCCCGCGATTTAACCCCTTTTTCGGGCTGTACGTAAAAGTCCGTTTATGGGCACCGGCGCCCATAAAAAAGATGGCCGCGAGCCGGCCATACAACTGCGCATGCGCCGTTCCGAATGCGCCGGCCGAGCACATTTGGAACTCGGCCGGGCGGCGGCGGCGCACACGCAGTAACGTGATGGCGCCGCTGGCGCCATTTTTGAAAAGGCCACAGTGGCTGGCGGCAGTGGCGGGACACCGTCCTGCAGTGAGTGCATGCCATGCACTCACTCATCATAGGTGGTCGGTGGAGGACTCGGAGCGGAGCACTGACAGGGCCCAGCCAGGGGTGAGGAGGACGGACTCAAGGTCAGTGAAACAGGGGGGATACAAGGGGACAGCGTCATCAGTGTGCTGTATCCTCCTCTGGTTCCTGTGTCCCTTTCACCTCTTCACAGGTCAGGGCAGCACAGTGCTGCCCTGACCTGTGGAGTGGTGAAAGGGGCACAGGAGGAGGACACAGCACACTGATGATGTGCAGAAGTAATATGGTGGTGGACAGAGGAGGAGGCTACTGTGAGGGGGTGAGGAGGGCACCATCATGTTCACAGCCTGTCTCCACCGGCACCTCCTGTAGTATGTCCGCAGCCTCTGTCCCCCTCCTGTAGTATGTCCGCAGCCTCTGTCCCCCTCCTGTAGTATGTCCGCAGCCTCTGTCCCCCTCCTGTAGTATGTCCGCAGCCTCTGTCCCCCTCCTGTAGTATGTCCGCAGCCTCTGTCCCCCTCCTGTAGTATGTCCGCAGCCTCTGTCCCCCTCCTCTATTATGTCCGCAGCCTCTGTCCCCCTCCTGTAGTATGTCCGCAGCCTCTGTCCCTCTCCTGTAATGTGTCCGCAGCCTCTGTCCCCCTCCTGTAGTGTGTCCGCAGCCTCTGTCCCCCTCCTGTAGTGTGTCCGCAGCCTCTGTCCCCCTCCTGTAGTGTGTCCGCAGCCTCTGTCCCCCTCCTGTAGTGTGTCCGCAGCCTCTGTCCCCCTCCTGTAGTGTGTCCGCAGCCTCTGTCCCCCTCCTGTAGTGTGTCCGCAGCCTCTGTCCCCCTCCTGTAGTGTGTCCGCAGCCTCTGTCCCCCTCCTGTAGTGTGTCCGCAGCCTCTGTCCCCCTCCTGTAGTGTGTCCGCAGCCTCTGTCCCCCTCCTGTAGTGTGTCCGCAGCCTCTGTCCCCCTCCTGTAGTGTGTCCGCAGCCTCTGTCCCCCTCCTGTAGTGTGTCTGCAGTCTCTGTCCCCCTCCTGTATCGTGTGTCCGCAGCCTCTGACCATCTCTTGTCATGTCTACAGTCTCTGAGGGGATCCTAGAAAGGAGTCAAAAGTGGGAGTGCCGCCGGGATGGGGGTTACGGCCCAGGAAGAAACAGACGTGTGGACTGGGAAGAGGAGATCAGAGCCACCAAGCTGGAGCCGTCTGACTGAGCCCCACACTGTGCACCCGAGTGGAGGTAAGTGACAGTGCCGCCAGGCCATTCTGAGGGGGGGGGGGGTCACTGATGTAAGGAGGTGAATGAATACAATAATGTAAGGGGGCACTGATATAAAGGTTTCCCCCTTATATTAGTACCCCCCCTTACCTTAGTGTATTCACTCTGTGGAAGGTGGTCTCTATTCACCAGAGCCCCCCTCCACATCAGAGTTCCCCCTAACATCATGATCTGCAGCGTTCCCCTTTACATAAGAGTTCCCTTGCACTGTAAGGGGGCATCCTGCAGACTCTGATGTAAGAGGGAACTCTGTGCTGGCTGGGTTATAGTATCCTAACCTTCATGTGAATTGAGAAATATGTTTTTTTACTTTTGTTTAACTTAAACACATTGATATTAGCATTAGCTGTGTGTTTATAGTTGAAATATTGATATTTGCACTGTTTAGTACTAAAAACCGTAATTTTAGGTACTTTTTTGCAGCATCAGTAAAAAATGTGGCTCTGCCAGTAATCTTCATTATTTTTGCCAGTAAGAAATTGGTGCCGTACAGAAATTTTGGCATCCTTGCCAGTAAATTTCACTTCAGGGGGTTGGCAACACTGCCCACTGTATATATATATAAAAATAAATACATATATATATATATATATATATATATATATATAAAAAATTACATGATGGTTTACATAATAAGACTTATTAATAAAGGATTCAGAATTGTATATATCAATGCTATTGTCAACCATATTGTTTTTCATACTTTGCTTATCATAATAATTTTAGCCTTCCGCCACTGATCATTTTAAACTACTGTAAGTTATTGAGAGAGACCTATATGAAGTTGTCTCCACTGAATCAGTCCCACCCCAGTAAATGTAATATCCACAAGTCTATGGAGACTTTGTAGATGAGAAGCACAAAAGTCAAAAAGATCTGGTGAGTGTTATCCCAGTGGTGGAGCAGTGGTGGAGTGGTATATGCCCGTATGAACTGCATTGAAGCACTTTGCATAAGAACCACCATGAGATTAATTTTTTGAAGCACTTTAATATATATTGTTTGATGTATATCTTTTGATGCATGAAGATCACTCTACATACGGACATTTATTACTTGGACTGTAATAGCAGTATTGTTTACTGACACACATTATTTACTGTAGGTTATATTTTCTACATTTTTGTTGCATGAGCATATTACACATTTCTTTGTTACAACAGTAATACTGACAGGATTCTGGGACAGCGCTGTGATTAGAGTATAAATTCCTAAACACTGCAGATCACTTCTCACATAGAGATCATTTATATCTGATAAGGCACTGGAGTACTTGGGGTGTAAGGAGGCTCTAAACTGCAGAGTGTTTTTTGGCACTTCACATTGTGTGAATATGGACTGTTTGCTTTCACAGAGAACTTTTGTTTATTTGATTTCACACTTATTTTTATTGCACTTATTTTAAATGTGATTCTTTTCACTTTATACAGTGTTGTATGCAGTTAGCTTTATTTATTGTATTTTTGAGTTTTGTTTAACCACTTCAGCCCCGGAAAGAATTTACCACCTTCCTTACCAAAGCACTTTTTGCGATTCGGCACTGCGTCGCTTTAACTGACAATTGCGTGGCCATGCAACGTGACTCCCAAACAAAATTGACGTCCTTTTTTCCCCACAAATAGAGCTTTCTTTTGGTGGTATTTGATCACCTCTGTGGTTTTTATTTTTTGTGCTATAAACAAAAATAGAGCGACAATTTTGAAAAAAATGCAATATTTTTAACTTTTTGCTATAATAAATATCCCCAAAATATCTATAAAAAAAATAAATTTTTCTACAGTTTAGGCCGATATGTATTCTTCTACATATTTTTGGTAAAAAAAATCGCAATAAGCGTATATTGATTGCTTTGCGCAAAAGTTATAGCGTCTACAAAATAGGGGATAGATTTATTGCATTTTTATTTATTTATATTTTTTTACTAGTAATGGCGGCAATCTGCGATTTTTATTGTGACCGTGACATTGCGGCGGACATATCGGACACTTTTGAGAAATTTTTGGGACCATTCACATTTATACAGCAATTAGTGCTATAAAACTGCACTGATTACTGTGTAAATGTGACTGGCAGGGAAGGGGTTAACACTAGGGGCGCTGAAGGGGTTAAATATGTTCGTTAGTGAGTGATTCTAACTGTAGGGGGAGGGGACTCACAAGGGGAGGAGACCGATCTGTGTTCCTCTGTACTGGGAACACACATCAGTCTCCTCACCTCTGACAGGACATGGATCTGTGTGTTTACATACACAGATCCACGGTCCTGCCGTGATTGCGGGCAATCGCGGCTGCCTAGCGGGCATCGCAGCCGCCGGGTACGCGCACCGGGTCCTGAGCAATGCCGCTCGCACCCAGTGGCGGCTGGTGCTCAAATTTTTTGGGGGGGCGCAAACAAACTGAAAAAAAAAAACATCAATTGCCGCCACTGTGCCCATTAAACGCAGCCACTGTGCCCAAACGCCACTAGTTTGTCCCCAAATGCAGCCAGTTTCCCCCCCATATGCAGCCAGTTTCTCCCCCATAATGCAGCCAGTTTCTCCCCCATAATGCAGCCAGTTTCTCCCCCATAATGCAGCCAGTTTCTCCCCCATAATGCAGCCAGTTAATCCCCCATAATGCAGCCAGTTTCCCCCCATAATGCAGCCAGTTTCTCCCCTATATGCAGCCAGTTTCTCCCCCAATATACAGCCAGTTTCTCCCCCATAATGCAGCCAGTTTCTCCCCCAATATACAGCCAGTTTCTCCCCTATATGCATCCAGTTTCTCCCCCATAATGCAGCCAGTTTCTCCCCCATAATGCAGCCAGTTTCTCCCCCATAATGCAGCCAGTTTCTCCCCTATATGCAGCCAGTTTCTCCCCCAATATACAGCCAGTTTCTCCCCCATAATGCAGCCAGTTTCTCCCCAATATACAGCCAGTTTCTCCCCTATATGCAGCCAGTTTCTCCCCCAATATACAGCCAGTTTCTCCCCTATATGCAGCCAGTTTCTACCCCAATATACAGCCAGTTTCTCCCCCATAATTCAGCCAGTTTCTCCCCCATAATTCAGCCAGTTTCTCCCCCATAATGCAGCCAGTTTGTCCTCATAATACAGCCAGTTTCTCCCCCCCAGCCCTGCACTTACCTTCCTCGAGTCAGCGCCGTCCTTCTTCCGTCCTTGATATCTTCTCCCACCCTCGATGTCACTTCAGCCAATCAGGTTACCGGTAAGCAGACCCGGAGAACCTAATTGGCCAGGGAACGCACCCCTGTGCGTCCTCTCATTAGGTATTTAGAAGCCGATTACAGCCCTCAGGCTGTAGTCGGGAAGCCTATCAGAGCCTGCTGGCTCTGATAGGCACTTCTAAAGGCCAATCAGACGCTGTGACTCAGATGACCGGCGCTCAAGGGGCCGGCCATCTGAATAGTGGGCGGCAGCAATACATAGGTTCATGCAATGCATGAACCTATGTATTGTTGTGGTGAGTGACGGCCGGGCGCAGAAGCGAGCGGTAGCGGCGCTTCTGCGCCCACTATGGTCGCGCCGCCATGTGTAAAAAAAAGACATTAAAAAAAAAAACTCTTAAAGGGCCCGTTTTTTTTTTTTTTGGTGACCACAGGAGGGGGGGGGGGGGTGGCGCCCGGGTGCCCCCTATGGACGGGCCGCCACTGCTCGCACCCCCCAGGCGGCCAGGAAGCCCAGGATGTCATATGACGTCCACCTAGGATGGGAGATCCCATCTGTGGACATCATATGACTATGGGCGGGTAGGGAAGTGGTTAAAGCAATAGAATACCCATCGTGCTTTACAATGTACATATGTATTTAGGATGTAAATACATTTGTACAGCCAAGAATTCTGTTATGTAGACTTTTTTTTCACTGAGCGTGGCCATTAAACATCATAGGTCACAAAACAGTGGTGGCCCGTCCATAGGGGGCGCCCGGGCGCCGCCCCCCCCCCCCCCCCCCTCCTGTGATCACCAAAAAAAAAAAAAACGGGCCCTTTAAGATAATTTTTTTTTTTTAATGTCTTTTTTTTTACACATGGCGGCGCGACCATAGTGGGCGCAGAAGCGCCGCTACCGCTCGCTTCTGCGCCCGGCCGTCACTCACCACAACAATACATAGGTTCATGCATTGCATGAACCTATGTATTGCTGCCGCCCACTATTCAGATGGCCGGCCCCTTGAGCGCCGGCCATCTGAGTCACAGCGTCTGATTGGCCTTTAGAAGTGCCTATCAGAGCCAGCAGGCTCTGATAGGCTTCCCGACTACAGCCTGAGGGCTGTAATCGGCTTCTAAATACCTAATGAGAGGACGCACAGGGGTGCGTTCCCTGGCCAATCAGGTTCACCGGGTCTGGTTACCGGTAACCTGATTGGCTGAAGTGACATCGAGGGCGGGAGAAGATATCGAGGACGGAAGAAGGACGGCGCTGACTCGAGGAAGGTAAGTTCAGGGCTGGGGGGGGGGGGGACAAGCTGGCTGTATTATGAGGACAAACTGGCTGCATTATGGGGGAGAAACTGGCTGAATTATGGGGGAGAAACTGGCTGTATTATGAGGACAAACTGGCTGCATTATGGGGGAGAAACTGGCTGAATTATGGGGGAGAAACTGGCTGAATTATGGGGTAGAAACTGGCTGCATATTGGGGACAAACTGGCTGTATATTGGGGTAGAAACTGGCTGCATATGGGGGAGAAACTGGCTGCATTATGGGGGAGAAACTGGCTGAATATGGGGGGGAAACTGGCTGCATTTGGGGACAAACTAGTGGCGTTTGGGCACAGTGGCTGCGTTTAATGGGCACAGTGGTGGCAATTGATGATTTTTTTTTTTCAGTTTTTTTGCGCCCCCCCAAAAAATTTGAGCACCAGCCGCCACTGTCACAAAACACAAATGTGTGGAGGGCAAAATGTATTGGAATAGGAAATAACACAACAGTGTTTAAGAGATTTGTGTGTGGTGGAAGGAAGCCATGAATTACAGTCACTTTTCACAGTTAGGAGATTCCTGAAATACTGTCAGATGGATTGCTGTGTGTAAATGGAAACACTTAACTGATGATTCTTTGAGATTAGTAACTTCAACTGCTGATCCATTACCAAATGAAGGAAAAACACATTTGGGGCTAAATTGCCCTTAACCCAAAGTTCAGACTGACCAATTTTTTTCATTATTTTCAGAGTATTCATTGACTTTTTTCACATTTTTCTTTTTTTTTTAGAAATCACACAACATTTATTTAAAACAAATTTCAGTAGTTATTCCTTTGGCCCTAAAGGCTCTATGGTGACAGCATACACTTTCATTTTATAATCTCAGCATTGTAATAGTAATACAAATGATTGTTATAATTTAGTTAATATTGATGTAGCGCTACCCCCAGTTAAGAGAGCCGCTGGTTTTGTTTTGGGCCCTGTAGTGCACCGCTGTCAACCCCCGGCAATCGGCTCTACTTCCCGTGGCACAGCTAGTAAGGGGAGATAGGACCGCGTGACCGCAACTCTAGGTGACGCAGTCCTATGACAAACACACACAGTGATATACTTTAAAACTTCTATTAAATTAAGTGAAACTGACACCAATGTACTTGACCCAGATATTTTACTGAGGCTAATGGGCAAGTAATAAACAACAGTATAACACGTTGCAGATCCCTGCAATAAACAGTAATAAAGATAAACAGAGTAATCAGAATAATAAGGTATTGCTATGCAACTCTAGCGCTGCCCTTTTACAGCTACTTCCCCTCATGGGTAGACTAACACCCAGGAATGTCTACCTATGCAGTCAGGCCTGACTGATCTAAATGGAAGTTCAGTGAAACAATATTCGCTAGCAATCTTTCGGTGGTGCACTTGAAGAACAACTTTGTAATCCCAACGAATAGTAAAGATAAAAGTATCTGTCTTTAAACAGCTCTCACCACCCGGACAAGTCCAAGTCCGTTTCCTCCGCCGATTCGTCTAGGAACAGGAATCCACCGACATCCAAGTCTTCAATCCTTCTGGTGTACTGCAGCAAGGATGAGAAGATGTCTCTAAGGCTCTGCTAGGCTGGCAGAGGGGCTCTTTGGAAAAGAGCACAAGGCCCAGGCTTCAGGCCTTGTGCATACAGCAGTTCAGCACAGAGATCCTCTTGCTAGGAGAGGGGGTGTCCAAAAGAGGCAGAACAAACTCCACCTCCCCTTTATAAAGTCTGACCCAGCAGTCTCTGTTCCGGAGCAATGCACCCTGGGTGCTGCAAGATGTACTGGGAGATGTAGTCTCTCTGTATTAAAGGGGAATACCCCGCTACATTGACAATCAAATATATGAAAACATTTTCATGTTGTGAGTTCTGGCTGCCTGATGGCCATCCCTTTCCACAATTTCCTGGACTCTCTGCATGCTTTACAGCTTCTCCTCTGCTTTTTACTTTCATTTCATTTTCTAATGACTACATATCCCATGGTACCTTGCTGCCTGCAAGCAGTGATTCCTGTACTGACTCCATCTCCTGAAACTCCTCCCCTCTGCACATTTGTAGTTCAGAAGGCAGGCTCTTTGAATTCTGTAACACAGCAGTGCCTACTGATAGGGCATAGTGAATACGTGTCACAGAATTTAAGGAAGTAAATGTGTGGGGATCTTCGCAAAGTACGTTTTCAAAACTTAAGATATTTAAAGTATTACTAAACCCACAACAGTAAAATCAGTCTGTATATGCAGTAAAGCATGCTTGTTATACATACCGTGGAACCTAAGGGGTTAATCCTCTGCATTGTTTAAAAGGCTGTTTGAACCTGTCTTCTCTGATCCTCTCCTCCTTCCACTGTCCCAAATATATTTCCTAATAATACAGAGCCAGGCTGCACATGCTCAGTTTGGTGTGCATTGCTAGAGTTTATTTTTTTCTTAGGAGGGTTCATGTGATCAGCACAGGGCCAATCAGCACTGTCCAGATAGAGGGTCAGTGGTCCTGCGTCCTTATAGGACAGTTGGTGCAGAATGAAAACTCCCCCTACAAGCTTTAACCAGACAGTCATAGAAGTCACAAGACTGCTATATACTGCTGATGAGAAAAGGTATTTAGCAGTTTATATTTACTAAAATAAATGCATTTCCATGTTCTGTGTACTGTGGGAGACCGGATATAGTGAATGCAGGGTCCTGGGTTTAGTAACACTTTAATTAAAACCAAAAGGGGTTAAAAATGCACTCACATCGGTAAGTCGATAAAAGCATGTAGCATCCTCTAATACCAACTGCAGAGCTTGGTGGGGTCACGGCCTGGTGGAGCAGAGCAATGCCGTAAAGTAGCTGTAAATTCCTATGCAGAGTTTGCCATAGAAACGCTGCTGGAAATGGCAGACCAGTGCAAGAGGTAGGCGAGACAGGAATAGCCTTCAGGAGCCAGCGTGGAAGGCACCACTTGCCAGGGACCAGAATCAGAGCGGAGATGCAGAGAAGGAACAAGCAGGATGATGTGGAATGTGTGCGGGCATGGCTACACGTTTTGGAGCAACATGGACTTTCTCTGCATAGGACTTTCAAGCTACTTCCCAGCATTGCTCTGCTCCACCTGGCCGCGACCCTGCCGAGCTCTGCAGTTGGTATTAGAGAATGCTACATGCTTTTATAGACTTTACCAATGAGAGTGTATTTTAAACCCCTTATTGGTTTAACAATATCTACACTTCGATGGTGGTGCTTGTTGTTCCTTTTTGTTTTTAGTTTACCTCAAGGGCCTCTGCACTCTAAATCGTATTTTAAAGTACACTGCCATGTACTACTGCTATTTCTGACATTTGTTGTTTACAAGTTAAAATCTGTATTTTTTGCTAGAAAATTACTTAGAACCCCCAAACCAGTGGCGGAATTATAGGGATCGCTGAGATTGCCATGGCGACCGGGCCCCTTGCTGCAGGGGGCCCTTGAGGGCCCCCTGTACTCTTCGATAGGAGGAGCGGCTGAGACGAGCTCCCCGATCGCCAGCCGAACTGTAATCGGCGGCACTGTGCAGGGACCTAGTCACATTAACCTAAAGTGAAAGCATAGTGCTGTGTTCTTTGTCTCCCCCTACAGTGCAGTACCCGGCAGGAAGAGCTAAGGTAAAAGGTAATAGACATCAATGGACCCAAGTGTTTCGTTTTTGATGAATTTTTTCACGCATTTTGAGTTTTCATCAAATGCATCAAAATTGTGGCTTAAAAAACGCAAAACTTATTGCAAAGTGTGCCAGAAAACCGCATCAACCGCAAACGCATAGATGTGAACCTAGGGTAAAATACACAAATCCTTTAGATAGCATGCTTGGGGATGCCCTAAATCTGCATGTGAAGCGTGACTGACACTGGATCTACAACATGATTTACGCAAGATTTACTTCAGGGCACATTGGGTTTTTTTTCCTAAAGGTTTTTTTCTACTGTATTTATCTCATACTCGTGCATGTAGGGGAGAAGGCCAGATATATTAAAGTAGGAAAGTACACATTGTTTACAAACATCTGAGGACCTTTCGAATCACGCACCTAAGAGCCGGTTCACTGGGGCGACTCGTAAGGCGACTAAGCCGTTTGACAAATCGTTCCGCTCTATTCAATAGAACCGTTCTAATAGGAGCGACGCAAGTTGCTCCGACTTAGAAAAAGGTTCTTGTACGACTTTGGGGGCGACTCAGGGCGACTTGCATTGACTTCAATACAGAAGTCATTTTGCAAGTCGCCTCTCAAGTCGTCTTGAGATCGCCTTGCCGAGTCGCCCCCAAAGTCGTGCCGCCCCAGTGTGAACCGGCTCTGACTCTAGTCTTAGTAAATAAACCTGGAACAATGTGATCTATATGTTTAATGGTTTTATTAGAAAAAAAGCTAATATTATCAATACCTCTCCACTTTAAAAGAATACTGTACACTTCAGGTTGCCAACCAATATTTATAGATGTGGTCTTCAGAGCTGTCCTCCCCATAGTTATTATACTACTTGGGTAATCACTGATTCAGAACTGGCAGGCTGCTAGTGAAGTGTAAGGGCAACTCACCATATTTTTCCAGGTCAGTAGTTCGCCAATAGTGAAAAAAAGGATCAAGATGACAGGTCCAGCACCTACACCTTCAAAAACAAGCTAGTAATAGTAGCTTCCTTATTTCATTTATTTCATTTCTGACAAGTCCTTCTGAAAGGCTCATTGCTATATAAAGCCTGTATAATAATAATAATAATAATAATAATTTCAACAACATCTGTATGTTACTATTTTTATATTGTCCAGTATCTGCATGTATTGTCAACCAGCAAGTTTGAGGCCTGTTGTTAAAAAATTTAAGAACTGGACGTGATAACTACTGATACAAAAACGCCAGCATCACTGCACACAGGGCGAGTGATTGTAACCATTACTAGGCACAGAGAGGTTGGCTGCCACCACCCCCGGACACAGTGAGGCTGACCATGACCAGGGGACACAGAGTTCCCCATGACTAAGCTCCAGTATGCGGAGTGAAACGCATTGGGGGTGTGGCCTGGTCGAAGTTCAGGCTGAGGTTGCCACTTCATTCACCACTTTAGGATACTATAGATGTGCAACTTCCAGGGACTATCCCCTTTTTCTCTTGAATTGTCCAGGATGGGCTCCATCCCATATCAGCACTCTAGCAGCAGCTGCGGATGTAATGTCTACCTACCCCCTCTCTATTGAGCCTGAGGGACACACATACATTTCCCAGCTCACAGTGGGCACAGTGAAACTGACCACAACACCAGTGACCACAGAGAAAATATCCACAACCACTGAACACAGACTGACCTTTATCACTGGAAAATAAGTGAGAAACCACCACCATTAGAGTGAAAACCACCACTGGACACAGAAACGTACACCACCACTGGACACAGAGACTGATAACCACCACTGGACACAGATAGACTGTCTTACCACCGCTGGACAAAAAAAAAATGACCACCACTGGACACAAACAGTCAGACTGCTCACCACCACTGGACTCACAGAAACTGATCACCAAAACTAGACAGAAACACTGACCACCACCAATGCACACACAGAAAGACTACTACCACTGAACAGAGAAGACTGACCACAAGCACTGGACATAGAGAGACTTACCACCAGCACTGGACACAAATAGGCTGATCACCAGCACTGGACACAGAGAGGCTGACCACCAGCACTGAACACAGAGAGGTTGATCACCAGGACGCAAAGAGGCCAATCACCAGCACTGGACACAGAGAGGCTGACCACCAGCACTGGACACAAATAGGCTGATCACCAGCACTGGACACAGAGAGGCTGACCACCATCACTGGACACAGAGAGTCTGACCACCATCACTGGACAAAGATAGACTGACCACCATCACTGGACACAGAGAGACTGACCACCATCACTGGACACAGAGAGACTGACCACCAGCACTGGACACAGAGAGACTGACCACCATCACTGGACACAAAGAGACTGACCACCATCACTGGACATAGAGAGACTGACCACCATCACTGGACACAGAGAGATTGACTTCCACCAATGGAAACAGAGTGAAAGATCACCACCACTAAACACAGAGACTGATAACTGCCAATAAACACAGAGAGCCTGACAACCACCACTGGACACAGACAGACTGTCCACCACCACTGGACACAAAAAGACTGACCACTACCACTGAAAACAGAGAAATTGATCACAATCACTGGACACAGAGAGACTGACTACCACCACTGGACACAGAGAGACTGACCCCCAACACTAGAAACATTGTGAAAGATCGCTACCACTAGAGCTGCATGGTTCTGGCTAAAATCACTATTTTTTTGCTTAGAATAAAGATCACGATTCTCTCATGATTCTAAAGAACTTTTTTATTTTAAAGATTTACAACCCCTGAACATTAGGTTATCAAACAAGATGGCAATAAAATATGACATAATACTCTTTGCTTCAATCAAATTTAAAGAAATGTAATGAAAAATAATGTAATGTGTAAAGAAATAAAAAAATTACCATTAAGTTATATTAGGGTCTTTTTTGTAGTACTCGCCGATACCAATTACCGATACCTACCGCAACATTTTTGTTTACACTTCCGCTGTCAGCAATGGTACAAGGCAATGAAAAGTTATATTACAAATTAAACAAAAATAATTTTTTTTCATTTTGTGCTTTTTTCAATGTGAAACATGTAAATATATGTTAAAGGTGAAAAAATAATAGTGAACAAAGCAAACGAAAAAAAAGTTGTATTTATTAATAGTTTATAAAATAGAAGTAAATGAAAAAAAAATCAGCAGGAAAATATTTAAATGGAGAAGGAGAATAATGAGTTAATTGGGCTGATTACAGTAAATTAATAATAATAATTAATTGACGCTCTTTTTTTGTTTATAGCGCTAAAAATAAAAACCGCAGAGGTGATCAATTAACCTCCAAAAGAACGCTCTATTTGTGGGAAAAAAGGAGATCAATTTTATTTGGGTACAGTGTCGCACGACTGCTTAATTTTCAGTTAAAACAACGCAGTGCCGTATCGCAAAAAATGGCCTGGTCAGGAAGGGGGTAAAACCTTTGGTCTACAAACTGACTTTATTTGCAGACCGAAGTTCATCCCTTTGATCTGTAAATGAAAAGAAAGATACAATGTTTCTTTTTAGCTCTCTTTCTGCGCTGAACAAAGTTGTTGATAAAGATTTCCGGCTGCTTTTTTTTTGGTGACAGCTGTGAGCAGGGAACCGCTCTGCACTTGTTGAAACGTTGAAACATTGAAATACTGGATAAAGATCATGTGGGGGGTTGAATCGAGATTGTGATCTTTTAACGATTAATCGTGCAGCTCTAGCCACCACTAGACACAGAGACCATCTATTCCGGACCACTTTTCCACTCCTCACCATAACAGTGGCCATAACATATGGGCTACAGGCATACCCCACTTTTAAGTACACAATGGGGTTTATTTACTAAAGCTGTAAAGTGCAAAATCAGGCTCACTTCTGCATATAAACCAACGAGCTTCCAGGTTTTATTACCAGGCTTAATTGAACAAGCCAAGCTTAGAATCTCATTGGTTTATATGCAGAAGTGAGCCTGATTTTGCGCTTTCCAGCTTTAGTAAATAAACCCCATTGTGTACTTAAAAGTGGGGTATGCCTGTACTTTGTAAGTTACATTGATATTTCCTTCTTTTTCCTTCCTTGGTTTTGTCTATGGGGAATAGTGGATCCCCAGAAACTACCTAATAAATCTTTTTAGGCATCCAACTCCTGACGATTGGCAAGCTGCCATGAAACGCGTTGAGTGTTCATCCATGCATGCCAAACACAGGCTTACTCTGATAACTATATTATACTATGTATCAATTTTACATATGTCAATCATGTATGAATCATTTGTATATATCTGATGACGTATCAATTATCATGTTTATGTTTGTCACCAATCATGTTATTATTATTATGAATTGCCTTTTTATGACTACATATTTGTATCATAAATGCTTTTTTGCTACTGGTTTTATTACTATATAATTATGATTTACCCTAGGGATCCGAGAGATCCAATTGATTTCATCCATACACACACCATTATGTCTCATCTAAAGTCCCAATCCCACTATTTATTGTTTGTTTTTGCATAGCATTTAGGGATGGAGGCATCTTGGTGTGTTTATAGGTTGAGACAGATCTCATTTATTCCTAGTTCTAGACACAGAGAAACTGACAACTGTCACTGGACACAGCTGAGTTTTACCACCATCATTGGACAAAAAAAGGCTAACCACCACCACTGGACACAGAGAGAACAATCACAAGCACTGGACACAGAGAGACTGAACATCACCACTGGATGAGCAGAGACTGATTATCACCACTGGACACAGAAAGTCTGACAACCACCACTAGATACACACAGAATGATCACCATCACTGGTCACAGAGAGATTAACCACCATTCTCTGATACAGATAGACTGGCCACCACTAAGCGCGGGGTGTGTTACCACAAGAGCCAGGATATAGGTTTCATCAATTCCTATTGATTAGGCTGCACCCACCATTGGTTACACAGTTTGTTTTTGCCACATAGCCTTTAAATTGAGTCACAAGACATTTATGTGGCTCCTACAGTTCACACTTGTCCCATTATTGTTTTTGGGAGACTCTTGTATAGCCACTTTTTCTTTTGTGAATTGAGTCTTTGAGTAGAAATTTTTAACCCATCCGATTGATTTTTTGCCTTCTATACTTTAAAAGGGTGTTCTGAATTCTGTGACTCAACTTCCACCCTAACAAAATCACAGGCATCAGACAACAATGGCTTAGGATTTAGTGTGTAGTTTCAGGAATTATTGAAATTTTTATTCATTCAAAACGCATATTTCTGTTGTTATATAAATCACATTTATTTTTTGCTATTTCAAACTTTATCCCCTTATCTGTTTATAAACTGAAGGGTTAAACCCACCTGCCAATGGTTCTGAGCCTCTCCGACCTCATAAGGAGCTGGTGTTCTCTCCAGCTTTTCAACAGCTAATAATACACTGGCTGATTCTCTGCCCACAGGGAGATTGTCATCCATGCTAAAGTTTGACATTTTACACTTTAAGTAAGCATAGCCAGCAGCAAAAAAAAAGAAAAAAAGCAGCCAAGAGACAGATCTGTCTTATTAAAAGAAGATGTCACTAAAAGAGCAAGTCAACAAATATTCTCCTACTGTCCAGATACAACCATGCCTAGAGATATGGGTAGGAAGATGGGGTTAGGGTTAGTTTCTAGGTACCATAGTTTCTTTTATGTGCCATATTTAGCCTTAAAGTGTTCCATACTTGCTACGTGCCTCATCAATGGTGACATAAGACAGCATCAGGATGTAGCAAGTTGTAGAGTTTCTTCCACTAGCCCGTGAGCTCCCAAAATCCCAAAAGCAAAAGGCAATTTGCAAAGTGAAGGCAACTCTTATGGATCCATCCATTTCTACCTTTTCTGTGAGCTGTGATTGACTACATCTTCATTCATGAGATACATTCAATACATGTATACCAATACACTGTATACCAAGTGAACAGAATTTGAATTGCACTTCCAAGTTTCACTATGTGGTTTGTTATAATAGTTATGCGTAAGCATACTATACCATTTAGGTTTAACAGTACAATAGTCAGAAGATCTTTTGTGTGTTCAGAATGGAATTTGCCATTATAAATAGTAGACGTGTGCCTATAGGCAACAGAATAAGGGCTTGTTCACACTTGGCTCAATTTCTAACTCTTTACAAACACTATTATAGCTTTAGTATGGGCGTTAGACTCGCGTTAATGAGCTTTAGTATGGGCATTAGACTGGCATTTTACAAACCTTAAAAACGCTCCCCAAATGCCCTATGGGCAGTTTTGAAGCATTTAATGAGTGTTAGGGCACGGTAAAACCGCTCCACAAAAGCCTGTTCCATTACAGTAAATTAACTAATCTTAACACCCGCAACCTCACCGCAACTGCCTGCCACAGCATTTGTGAAGCGTTAACACTGGAGGCGTTGAAAGGCTTCAGATGTCTCCTGACTCGACATGAGGCTTCAATTTTAAAACGATGCAATGCTAACAATTCATGTTTTGATAGTGTGAACAGCACTGCGTGCCATCTATTGTATCTTGTGCATAGGTGTTTGTGGGGCATTTTTAATGCCTGCTTTTAATGCCAGTGTGAACTTAGCCTAAAAGAGGTGGCTTGTCCCTGTACAGTCATTAACCACACATTTTTATTCAGTCATCTGTATACGGAACTGTCCGATCACAAGCACTGTGACTGTATCCCATATAAACATATTTACATACTCACAATATTCCTAAGCGAAGTAAAGATCAGCAAAACAAGAACAAGATCTGGGCAAAAGAAGTGATCCTAGCTGAGAGGGGTTCCTTTGACCACCAAAGGTTGTGTGCCTTCAGACTGCAGTGATGGAAATCCAGTCAGGTTTGCCTATAGCTTGTGCTGGGTTGCAGAAGAAACAATTTATGGAAAAGCCAGCCATACATGGATCGAAATTTGGCCAAATCAGCAGGGGCCAGACAAATTTTGATCCATGTATGGACATGCTAGTTGTACAGAAGTTGATCAGTAGATCAACTTCTATACAACCAGCCTGTTGGGTTTTTCCTGATCGATCAGTGCTGCTGGCTACAGCCAGCAGCACTGATCAGTGTGTTCTGATGGCGGGGAAGTCTCCTTACTGTCAGCATACAATAGCACAGGTGAAGTGATGCACCTTGAATATGTGGATGGAGGAATTGGACCATTGGATTATTGTATGGGCTGCCTAACACTGTGCTGAAGTTTTTTTTTAATTTTACAACATGCAAAAAAAGAGAGTTGGCCAAATATTTTTTATAATTTTTTTTCAAATATACATTTTTTTATTTCGCTATTAAGGGAAAGAACAATTCATGTATATCATTGACATAAAAAAGAAAAATAATCACGGTCCCATTTACACACAGTCATGTACAGTGATCTTGACAGTCTGACTCATTAACGGAAAGAGCAATGATATTAACTAATGTTGAAATATGTCAGTATCACATTTTGTTGGGTAATGGGCCTTACATGAAGTCCAGAAGGGCAAGTCTGAGCTGCTCAATCCCCTTGTATTTTAATTGATTCTGGGGGCCAGGGAAAAGGAAACGGTTCCCAGAAAAGAAAGAGATACAGAAGAATAGTAGAAAATAGAGGGGGGGGGGAGTAGGAAGGGGGGAGGATGAGGAGAATATGGGGGGTGGGGGGGCAGGGAAGCACAATGGCCGTGGATTGGTGCCTGCTATACATTGAAGTATACTTTGTTTTAACTATATCTCTATGATTCAAGGAGACTCACAGTAGGAACATGTTCCATAGACACCATGTCTTTGAATGCTTCTCCTCTTTGTTTCGAGCTGTGAGAAGTCCTCTAATTTATTGATATCTTCCACTCTACGAAGCAAAGTCCCAATTGAAGGATGAGTATGTGTCTTCCAGAATAGGTGCAGATTTGGCTGCATTTAGTAGGTGTCGCACTATAGATTTTCGATATTGTTTCGCTGGGATCCCGGTGACGTAAAAAGCAGGCCGGATCATCCGGAATCTTGTGGTCTGTAAATTTTTGTGTGATGGTTCTTACGATTGACCAGAAGTGATTCAACAGGGGGCAAGCCCAAAAAATATGTAAGAGCGCTCTGTTATCCGCCCGGCATCTCCAGCAACAATCGGCAGTGTTCGGGTAATATTTATGTAGTAACTGGGGTGTATAGCACCAAGATTTTATAATTTGATTCTTGGATTCTTGTGCAAATTGATGATTTTAAAGAAAATCTAAGGATATTTGGTTTTTGCATTACCATAAAGGTATGTGCCAGATCAGTTTCCCATTTCTGAATGAAAGACAGGTACGGTTGTTCAGAAGAGGAATTAGGCAGGGCGTAGGTTTTTGATAGCACTTGCTTCAAGGTCCCGTCATCTAGGCAGTAATCTTCGAATGTCGTCAGGGTACGTTTAAATTGGGCCGGATTAGCGAGGGAATGCAAAAAGTAATGTAGCCGTATCGCACAACAAAAAGAGAGATGGAAGTAACCGGTGTCACTTATCAGTGACTGAATAGGAGGCCAATGATCTCCATCTATAAAGTGAGAAGCACGATACTGTCCCGCTTGTACAAGAGCTCTGAACTCAGATTGCCCTATGCCAGGCGGAAACGCAGGGTTGCCTATTACAGGAAACAGAAGGGATTCTCTAGTGGAGAGGGAAGCTGTGAAACTACTCCTAGAGCAAATGGAAGGAGTGGTGCCAATAAGGGGATGAGTTTTCAGTGTAGAGGGTAAATTATCAAAACACATTACAGCGCCTTTTGGTGGACTGGGCATGTTCCACCTGTGCCCATAGTTTAAACTTATAGTACAGAAGATTCTAGTCAATGATTCTCCCAAGATGTATGGCTAGGTAGTGATTTTTCAGGTCTGAAAGAGCCAGATCTCCGAAGTGTTTGGGCAACGTAAGGTAACGTCTGAGTAAGTGGGTATCAGGGAATTGGTAGACCAGACTGTGTGACTGCACAGAGGAGACCAAAATGCAAGTAAATGAAAGAAAAAGGTATTTATTAAAAGGTGACAAATAAGTGAAAACAACCTGTACACAACCAACAACAAATAGTATATACAAATAAAGGGGAGATACCGTAATCGTAAACAAAGCCAGGCCGAGGTCATACACAAAGGGATATCAGCAGATGGGTATGGATGGGAGAACAACAGGACGGGAAGAGGATGGATGGACAGGCTGCAGGGCAGAGAACAAAGGCAAACAGGTAACAGGAGATGCAGGTCCAGGATGGGCTTGGGATAGGGATCAGAACGGATGAGGCCGGGTCGGATCAGATGCAGGGTCGGGTCAGATGCAGGGTCAGATGCAGGGTCAGATGCAGGCTCAGGGTCAGGATTGCAGGCTCAGGGTTAGGATGAGAGATACCAAGGCGAGCATGTAAGGGCTCGCCGGGTATTTATAGGACTGCAGTGATTGTCCTCATGTAACAGCTGAGCGGAGGAAGTGCTGCCTGCCCCACACTGCCGGAATACACCCGCTGGTGGACGCCAGTACTACGGCCCATGGATCAGACAGAACCACCAGCAGGTGAGATCCTCCACCATAAATACTGGCTGCAAGAAGACACCTGCCGGTGGACACTAGTACTACAATCCATAGGACCAACAGTGCCACCAGCGGGTGAACCCTTTCCTGACAGTGGGGTTTCGTATGTGTCCAGATGAATTTCACAAAAAGTGAATGTGCTTGCTGAAAATATTTGGCCAGTATCCTTAGTGGTAGTGCTTGGAACAAGAAGAGAAACTTTGGGAGTTTACACATTTTAAGAAGGTTACACCTGCCGAGCCAGGAGTGCACCCCCTTATGCCAACTTTCTGGTAGTACAGGAGTCCTGGTCAGCAGGGGTGGAAAATTAAGCGCAAAAGTGCGGGTGAGATCGTAGGGAATTTAAGTACCGAGGTATTTGAGCATGGAGTCTGACCACTTAAATTTAAACTTCGTTTTTTTAAGGAGGTTAAAATGGTGGGAGCTACTTGGACACCCATTGCTGTCGACTTATCAAAATTAATTTTGAGATTAGAAAGCTCCCCGTATGTTTCAAATTCCCTAAGAAGATCGGGTAGGGATATCACCAGGTTAGTTAGAGGGAAAATGAGATCATTAGCATAGGCCGATATCTTGTGTTGGGTCTTACCAACGGTCAATCCTGTAATGTCGGGGTTCAAGCGAATTGTGCATAAAAAGGGTTCTAGGGACAGGGCAAAGAGAAGGGGGGACAGTGGGCAACCCTGTCTTGTGCCATTCTTAATAGAAAATGGATCTGAGAGAAAACTGTTAGCCTTGACTTGGGCTGTTGGCGCTGAGTAGATTGAGGTAATCCACCGTAGCATATTGGTACCTAGTCCAGTATGCTTAAGTACTGAGGACATTAAGACCCAGTTCACCCGATCGAATGCCTTCTCAGCGTCGGTGCTGAGGAAGACACAGGGCGTGTGAGTTGCAGAGACAACATGAATCAGGTTCAGGGCCTTAATAGTGTTGTCCCTAGCCTCTCTGGCAGGAATAAAGCCCACTTGATCTAAATGAACTATTTTCTGCAAATGGGGAGCTAACCGATTAGCCAAAATCTTTGTGAAAAGTTTAAGATCAATGTTAAGGATTGAAATGTGTCGAATAACTACCGCAGGATGACGGGTCTTTGCCTTCTTTGGGCATAATAGAGATATGGGCTTTCAGGGTATCTCTAGGTAGATTCAAATCTGAATTAAGGGCATTAAACAGCTTTACCATATAGGAACCTAAAATCGGCAAAAGAGATTGATAATATTGTAGGGTAAACCCGTCCAGCCGCGGCACCTTGCCACGTTTCATTCCACTCACCGCCCCTTGTAGTACTTCCAGCTCTTCTCTATCTTCCATTGAAAGGTGAGGGAGTTTGGACGCAGATATGTATTCGTCTGTCCCCGACACAGATGTGTTTTCCTCTGGGAGATTATTCAAGGAGAAGTAATAGTCCCTAAATTACCGTGCGATCTGTGTGCGAAGGACTGCTTTTTGGCCTGAAGAGGACACAATTTGGGATATGTATGTGGTAAGTTTGATCTCTGACCAACTTAGCCAGCAATTTCCCACATTTATTGCCTGACTCATTGCTAATCTTGCCGCAGAGTGCTGCTTTGGCTCTGTAGTGCAGTAGATCCACAATTTGTCGTCCAAGAGAAAGAAGTTTGCTTTCCAGGGAAGATGTAGGTGTCTGTTTATGTTGGGACCCCACTACGTGAATTTTATTAAGCAACTCCGTTAATTGCTTGGCTCTTTCTTTTTTGATTTATGCTACATGTTTGATCAGTACGCCTCTGATCACTAATTTATGGGCTTTCCATAGGATACCCGGGTCGCAGTCTGCTTGATCATTTGTACTGAAGTAGTGCTTCAATTCATTGGTAATGTCTGCCATAACATCAGGGTTCTGTAATAGACTCTCATTCGATTTCCAGAAGCGGGTTCCGATGGGTGGAGCAGAGGAGAGTGTGTACTGCATAGTAATAGGACCGTGGTCTGACCATGTTTACCTATGGCCATATCCCACACTGCTTCTAACTGACTATGGGGGACCAGGAAATAGTCAATCCTTGAGTATACTTTATGCGGTGAAGACTAGAAAATACAATTATTTTCCCCCCGAGTGTTGCAATCTCCAGATGTCACTAGTTGGGCCGTACGAAAATCGTTTGTTATCTGTCTCTGGGTGCAAGGTAGACAGAGGTGAGACCAGATGAAGTGTAAGGGGCACAAAAGAACATTGAGATCGCCACCTAAAATCAACTGGCCCCTCCTGAGAACTCCAACAGTTTATCAAGTATACAGTGGATAAAAGTATTTTGACAATCGTTTGGGACATAAATCATGGCTAGCGTCACTCGTGTGTCACCAATAGATCCCTTTAGAAACTAGAAACAGATGTCAGATGTCACTGTCTATCAAAGTATCATGGCAAGTCCAGGGAACTTTGCTAGAGAGTAGTAATGAAACCTCCTTAGACTTGGCAACTGCATTGGTGGCGTGATAAGACAAAGCGATTTTTAAGGCAAGAAGGTTCGAAAGTGAGTCTCCTGAATGAACGCTACATCAGCGTGAGATTGTTTGAGATCGTTGAGGAGAATGCGCTTCTTGCTGGGTATGTTCAATCCCTTTGCGTTCAACTAAAATATCTTAATACAATCCATCGCCATCGGGGAGGGGAGTGGGGAGAGATGAGAAAAAGGAAAGGAGAAAGAGGAACAAGTATTTTGAAAAGAATGGAAAGAGTAAGGGAGAAAGATAGCAAAGAAGAAAAAGTGATGAAGAGCTATGTGCTAGGCAGGACAGAACTGCCTGGTTAGCTACTGTAACTATGTGCAAAAAGAATTTGCATTAAAGCACACCACAGCTAACGCAGGGTGTTGTGGTTCGACCTATTTGGGGAAAGTGGGGAAGACCAAGGGAAGCAAACCTAGCCCAGCCCAGCCCGACCACCCCAGCACAAAAAACAAATAACTTTTAATGGTATGAGTATAAAGGAACAAAAATAAAATAGTGAACGAAGAACCAAAATAAACGAAAACCTGCCCTTATTTATGTGGAGGCATAAAGGGATAAAGCAGATGCAATTAGCAGGCATCTTGTTTGTAAACTTGTCGTGCATGGTCATCTCTACCACTGCGCATGATGGAGACATAAATGGTTTCCCTTCAACTCCCTCTAATACATTCACCATTCCTCCGGCCTGCCCCCCCATACGCATGAAGATCAATCCTCCCCCACCTATACATAATGCACAGCAATCCCATACCAGCGTGAGCGTGAGGGCAAGCTTTCCTCCATGTAAAAGTCATTCCCACACATAGGGTTTCCCCTCGCCGACCCAGCCCTCCCCCCCTGCCTCCCCCAGGAAAACATACAGAGAATAGAGAAGAAGGGTAATGAATCCCTGACGCACTATCAGAGATTGTAAGACAGAGCCCCACATCATATTACCCCTGTAAGCCTGCACATATATATATATTTAACAAGAAGAAGGGGGGAACCCTTGAAGGCAGGGAGGCCCGAGCGCCGCCAGGGCCAGCAACCCAGAGACTGGAAACAGAGACATGTCCCATAACTGACATGTGGACTGTCTGGAAAAGTTAAGGCATCAAAGACCTCCAAAGTGTCAGTTTCCACTACCTCCTCCCCAAAACAAGCGGTCTCCATTAATGGGAGAATGTGTACCATAGGGGTGCTCATGTATTACTCCCCCCCCCCAGGGCACCCCCCAAAAACATTTCAAGGCAGTCATCACAAGTTGCTGGTACCTAGAAGTACAAGGTAAAACAGATGTAAACCTGAACACATCCTCAAATATTGAGGCACAAAGACCTTGTCCGTTCAGAAAAAAAGTTCACATCCACTTACTCCCCGTGGGGAGCCGTACATGAGAGAGAAACGGGAACTTGGGATGCATTGTCTTCCATCTAACAGCTGGGTATTGTCTTGGCTCTAATCATTCAAGGAAGCTATGGTTAAGTGCAGGTATAGAGAAGGCTAGGTCTGAGGGAATGTACATGCTGTCATGTGCTCTAACGCCGGCGGGGGAGGCCCACAATGAGGTTCCGCCGGGAGACAGATGGTAACGTGGGCAGAATGTTCCTTTGATATCAGGACAGGAGGCAATGTCAGCGATAAAAATGAAAGGGATAAGAAGAAATAAAGAAAAGGTTATATCCACCGCAGGGTCATCTGTTATGATTCTCGTGTATCCTTCAGGGAAGTAATGCGGGAGCGGCGCCTGTCCCTCAGCGGCCTGGGTGACCTGGGTCTTCGGGACCTGATGAGCCCAGCCAGGTTTATGATCTCGGCAGCAGTTGGAGCTAGTGGAGCACTTCCACAGGATCCACTTCCGTAAAGGAGAATAGGGCAGGGAGATCTGCAGGAGAGCAGAGGGTAAAGAACCTCTGATCTTTACGGAAAGTAGCCGAGAGGGGGATCCCCCATCTGTATGTGATTCCCAAATGCCTGGCCACTTCCAGTGTGAGTAGTGGTAAGGCCTGTCTCTGCACTGTCGCCCTGGAAAGATGGGGTAGAGTCTTCAGCGTGGTTCAATCAAAGTCTGTGGCTCCTTTCTCCCAGGCTTTCCGCAGAATTTTTTTTTATGTGAGTAGTAATGCACTCGGCAGATCACATTCCAGGGTCATTCCGGATCAGGAGATCGGGGTCCTAAGGCTTGGTGTATGTGATCGACTGATAGCGTGGCTGAGTATGCATCGCCTGCTATGTCCCGGAAGATGGCTAACTCTGATTCCGTTAGATCCTCGTTCCCCGTTGTTTCCGGGAGACCCCGGAGCCGTAGGTTGTTGCGCCAGCTCCGGTCCTCGATTTATTCCAGCTGAAGCTGCATGGTCATCACAGAGGCTGCTTGCAGTCTGATGTGCTTCCACCTCCAGCATTCGGCGTTCCAGGCTCGACACCAAGGCTTCCCCTGTGCTCAGGTGGGTTGTGATGGATTTGATATCTGTTCTAACTTCCGCCAGCTCTTTACGGTGGCTCGCCTCCACCCAACTGATAAGGGCCTCAATATCTGACCTCTTGGGTAGGGCCTGAAGTAGAGTCCTCAGTTCCACATCTGCTCTTAATGTCAGTGCCTGGTGCTGTTTGCCTTGGGGGTCTGAATGAAACACTCCCGGGGTATCTGAAAAGGCTTCTGATTCCATTGACGCCACTGGAGAGGTAGTGGGGTCTCTTGGCTGTCGTTCCTCGTGGTGGAGTGCATCGAGGTCTGCCATCTTGGCTGCCCTTGGCTGCCGGAGGGGCCACCTGTATGTTTGTGAAGAACCGTTGTATTTCTCCCTCTAGTTGCGGTGTACGGTTTGTCTTTTTACTGCCCTTTCCCTTCTTCTTCTTTGAAGAGTACATACCGGGGTGGTTTAATATGTTTACGCTGGGATATAGACAGGCTAGGGCCGGGAGCTCAGATGTGCTTCTTCACTCGGCCATGTCCAGACCACGCCCCCTCCAAATATTTTTTTACTGGCATTAATACCTACTCATTGTGAGAACATAGCTTTCATTCTAACAAAAGAAATCAACACAATTATATTATAGTTTCAACATTCAGCACTGCTTGTCAAAATTAGCTTAGTAAAAATACCCTAAAAAATAAATAATGCCTATAAAATGCAATGCAAATACACTGCAAACGCGTCAAAAATGCAGTGCAAATGCACCGTGAAATACAAATAATTGCAAATACATGTAAACGTGCATGTTTAACTGCACAATGAACTTGGAGACTGTTGGAAAACATGCCCTAAAAGTGGAACTTTATCCATAACAGTTTGATAACAATGAATGTTCTTTAACAAAAGAACATACACTCCACATTAATAATTATGCTATCAAAATTATTCTGTGCTGTAATTTGCCCCCAGCATTACTCTGGTTTCTTCTTGCTGGAGGCTGCCATGTTGTTGAAGCCCCTTATTGAAAACTTTCCCCCTCTCCTAATGCCGCGTACACACGACCGTTATTCATGCCATGCAAAAAAAACGAAGTTTTTCTCATCGTGATTCCTCTCAAGCCTGCCTTGCATACACACGTTCATGAAAAAAAACGATTGAGCAAAGCGCGGTGACGTACAACACGTACGACGGCACTATAAAGGGGAAGTTCCATTCGAATGGCACAAACCTTTGGGCTGCATTTGCTGATCCTCGTGTTAGTACAGTTTGGTGAGAGACGATTTGCGCTTTTCAGCCTTGTGCTCTTCAGTCCGTTACAGCGTGACGAATGTGCTATCTCCATTCTGAACGCTAGTTTTACCAGACTGAGCGCTCCCGTCTCATACTTGATTCTGAGCATGCGCGTTTTTTTCCCCCTCGTAAAAGCGTACACATGACCGTTTTTCACGACATGAAAAAGAACGACGTGAAAAACGACGAGAAAAAATAATGCAGGTTCTAAAAAAAATTCGGGCAGTTTTCTCATCGCGAAAAATGCTATGGAGCATACGCACGACCATTTTTCACGACCAATCTAAAAAATTGAATTTTTCTCGTCATGAAAAACGGTCGTGTGTACGCGGCATTAGTCTTAAAAACTATATGTCACTTTCTACAGTCAAAATGTGTGCATATCTAGCACAAAATGTATGTCTTGGTTCAGGGGAAGGCTGACAGAAGAGTGTTTAGTCTCATAGTGCTGCTGCTGCAGATAAGAGAGATAAGACACTACCCTTGTAAGTTTAACTCGTTTGTGTCTCCCTGGCAGCAGAGTTTTTCCTGTCACCTCTCCTAATTTTCTTTTCTCTCTCCTTATTCTGTTTTCCCTCTGTGTCATTTCTAAAGTCTCCTCACCTCCCCCTTCTCATAGCAGCAGGACTGTCAGCTGATAGGCCTCTAGTGACACATTAAAATAGGTAAATATTTTTATTTTTTACATACCTATACCTGCAAAAGAGGTCTGGAGTGATCTATCTGGACTTAATTTTCTGACTAAAGTTTCAGTTCAAAGTGGTCTTTTACCATTTGCCTACTGGGCATTTTACCCCCTTCCTGTCCAGGCCAATTTTCAGCTTTCATTGCAGTTGCACTTTGAATGACAAGTGCGGCGTCATGCAACACTTTACCCAAATGAAGTTTTTTTTTTTTCACAACAATAGAGCTTTCTATTTAATCACCACTACTTTTTTATTTTTTGCTAAACAAACAAAAAAAGACCGCAAATTTAAAAAAAAGAAACCAAAATATTTTTTATAGTTTGTTATAAAAAATTTAAAACGGGTAATTTTTCTCCTTCACTGATGGGCACTAATAGGCTGCACTGATAGGCACTGATGAGGCAGCACTGATGGCCACTGATGGCCACTGATGAGGTGGCACCGGCGGGCACTGATCAGGAGGCACTGATGAGGCTGCACTGATAGGTGGCACTGATGGGCACTGATAGTTGGCACTGATAGGCGGCACTGATGGGCACTAATAGGCCCTGGTAGGCAGCCATGATGGGCAGCACTGATAAGTGACACTGATGGGCACTGATTGGCAGCACTGATGGGCACTGATAGGTGGCACTGGTGGGCACTGATAGATGGCACTGGTGGGTATGGATTAGCAGCACTGGTGGGCACTGGTTAGCAGCAGTGGTGGGCACTGAGGGGGTAGATGTCACTGTAACAGGAGCCAGTTAACGGCTTTCTTCTTTTTTTCTTCACACTGTCAGCATGAGGGGATGAGGGGACATCCATGATAGCCCTCCTGGCACTTTAAGCTTGCGTTGTAGCCGCCTTTCGGCTATAGCGTGGGCGGGAAGGGGTTAAAACACAAAAGAAAACCTGCTCAGAAAAAGGCCCTGCAACCATTGGTGGAGTGCATGTAGACAGGATGTGGCTGCAAAAAAGGCTGCAGGAAATCATCAACAGTGGAATGCTACAAAGTATATAAAAATATGAAAATAAGTTGTTTTATTAAAAAATGGTGATTGTTTATGATACACAGTGCTTTAGAAAACAAAATATCACTTAGGTTGGCCATACAGTACACGGTGCAAAGCGTTGCAGGAAATAAATTTGCACGATTCCCCCATCAACACAGTGTTGACAGGGGAATAAGCTGTTGTCTTCTCCTGGCGGCAGTGATTATTGCTAGTGGCTATAGCAATAATTGCAAGAGAATCCAGCAGGCTTGTTCTACCCAAGTTGATCGATCGATCAATTTGGTATAACCAGCCTGCCCATTAACGGTTCGAATCAGTATAGTGCTGATACTGAGCATTTGCACGAGTACTTGTAATCGTGCAAATGCTCCGATGCTTGGCCCGATACTTAGGCAGCCTCAGGGGTGAGCGGTTTCTGTGGTGGGGGGAGTTACAAGCACTCATCTCCCTGTATAGCTATTCTGACAGACGCTTCTCCTCCTCTACCTACCTGCCGGCTGTCAGGGAGATCAGTGCTTATAACAGGCCGCACCAATCACCCACGGCTTTCTCCCTCTGTGCTCTCTGTGACCTCCTGTAGGTCCCCCTGTGTCCTCCCTAGCTCTCCGTTTCCTCCTCCCGGTCCGATCCATTTTATCCTCCGGGTCCCCCTCTGTGTCATCCTCCGGCCCCCCCCTGTGTCCTTCCCATCTCTCCTGCTCCTCCCCCGGTCCCCCTATGTCCTCCTTCAGTCCCCCTACGTCCTCCTCCGGGTCCCACTGTGTCCCCCCAGCTCTCCGGCTCCTCCACTGATCTCCCTCTGCCCTGGATCTTTCAGGCTAGAGCTGAGGCTGCAGAGAAAGAAACTGGGAAATATGTGTCCTCAGTCCCTTTTCCTGTCTCAAAGGGAAGATATCAGGCAACTGTTTAGACCCCTGATTTCTCACCAAAGTAGCCCCCCCCCCCCAATCGGGCTGAAAAAAAAGTAATAGAAAAAATATATTTAATAAATAATTCAAAGTTAAATTGTAAAAAAAAAAAAAAAAAACACTGACAACATCCACCCCCCCCCCCTCCAAAAAAAGAGAGCATTGTAAAAAATTTAACATAAAAATATAAAATTGTAAAAAATAATAATAAAAAAAATTGTAAAAAAATTAAATTGTAAAAAATTTCATAAAAATACTGACACGTGTCACTGTCACATGACATTAAAAAAAAGTATCTGTAATCGGTATTGGCTGTACTTGTACTCGGTCTTAAAACAGTGGTATCGGTGCAACCCTACTTTAATTAGAAACATGTTTTCCCCTGATGAGTACTGACTTGTAACCTAATAATAAAAAAATTGAAAAAAAATAAAATTGGAAAAAATTTCATAAAAATACTGACAAGTGTCACTGTCACATGACATTAAAAAAAGTATCAGTAATCGGTATCGGCGGTACTTGTACTCGGTCTTAAAACAGTGGTATCGGTGCAACCCTACTTTAATTAGAAACATGTTTTCACCTGATGAGTACTGACTTGTAACCTAATAATAAAAAAAATTGAAAAAAAAAAAAATTAAAAAAATTTAATAAAAATACTGACACGTGTCACTGTCACATGACATTAAAAAAAAGTATTGGTAATCGGTATCGGCGGTACTTGTACTCGGTCTTAAAACAGTGGTATGGGTGCAACCCTACTTTAATTAGAAACATGTTTTCACCTGATGAGCACTGACTTGTAACCTTTTGTGCTGGCACCATTGTAGCTCAACATTAAAAAGAGAAGCACCAAATACACAAAACCTGACATGTACAGTATCTGCACTGCCAGCTGTAATCTTGAATGGGGTTCTCCATTAATTACTTTTTTTTCAGATTTGTATATGTTGAATAGATCAATGCAGCTGAGTATTAACGCTCATCTTTAGGGACCCGGGTTACTTGCATACAGCGGCCTTTTCTTACACATGTACTAGAATGAAAAAGACAATTGATTCAATAACCTTTAAAGGACACAGATGCAGACTGGAGGGGGACAGAGATGAGGAGTCATAATGAAGGGGGACAAAATGACTGTAAATCAGCTCATTAGGAAGACACAAATTAAAAGAAACCTGGAGTCAATGTATCCTCTCCACGTCAAAATTCATATTATAGAGAGGATTCTGTAGAATGTCTTCAATTGATTCTGAAGATGTCAGGGATCCTCTATCAGCAAGTATGTATTCTAATGGCTTGCACTAAATATATCACTTACAAACGTACACTGGAGTGCTCAGGAAACCTTTCAACAGATGTATATTTTTAATGAGGTGATAACAGTGTTTTATGAGCTATTAAATGATTTTTAGTTTAACAGCTGGACAAAATAGTGCTTATGTATTGTTGTAATAAGCTAAAGTGTACCCATCACCTGTATACATCAGGGGCAAATATTTCCGATAATATTTAGACGTACATAGCAAGACAACACGCAGAGAAGTCCTATTCGACTTGACGTGTATTTATATAATTCAGATGATGACAGAGGAAACAATCATTAATGAGATGTTTCAAGATGACCTCATGGAATTGCATGGAACAATTATGTAGCCAGAATCTCATCCCATTAAGTAATGACTGACGCTGTCAAATTGCCCCATGATTATGTCATATAATGTTATATAATAATTTTCGAAGTACAGAAATAGGGAGCAAAGGACAAGGAAAAGGGATAAATTGTGACATGGTAATAAGCATCAATCTAATGGATCTCATTAGTAATAAATTGTAATAAAGCCCTTTATATCAAAATTGGAGAAAAAACATGTGCCATTCATTCATTAGGAATTAGTAACATAACTGCAACGAGGGACATCAAGATGAATTATGGGCCTATAATGCATTAAAAAAAATTCTATCCAAGTATATATTCTTAAAGTGTTACTAAGGACCCTGCATTCATTATATCTGGTCTCCCACAGTACACAGAACATGGAAATGAAAATATTTTAGTAAGTATAAACTGCTAAATACCTTTTCTTGTCAGCAATATATAGCAGTCTTATCACTCCTGTCAGTGTCTGGTTAAAGCTTGTAGGAGGAGTTTTCATTCTCCTCTGACTGTCCTATGAGGCTGCATGACCCCTGACCCATTTGGACAGTGCTGGTTGGCCCTGTGCCTATCACATGCACACAAAAAAAAAAACTCTCTAGCAATACACACCAAACCGAGCATGTGCAGAGTGACCCCAAGGCTCTGTTCCATCAGGAGGTGGATTGGGGACTGTGGAAGAAGGGAAGGATCAGAGAAGACCTAAACCCCTTAGGTTCCACAGTGTGTATAACAAGCAAACTTTACTGCATATACAGACTGATTTTACTGGTGTGGGTTTAGTAACACTTTAATTCAAAAAAGTGCCTTCTATTGCTCTCAGCTTCCTCCAAATCTCAAAATTTTCTAATTCCTTTATTTTTTTGCTGTGTTCAGACTTCTTCTTGGAGGGCGGCTACATTTGTTCTCCATGGTCCCACTGTAATTTGTAGGAACATAGGCACTCTCTTATTCTTCCTCCAGAGATGGACTATGGACTATGGGATTTGTAGTGCAGTAGTGTGCATAGAGCAGTGCTCATCATCACAACTAATGTGTGCTGTTGTTCTAAACAAATAGAAGTGAAGGGGGAAAAGAGAGGGTTGGGAGCCCCAGCAGGCCATTACAAGGAGGCAGAAAAACACAGTAAGGAACAACTTAATGAAAAAAAGATTACAGGGTCATTAAATCCATCAATGTAATCCTTTCAAATAATAGTTACTGTGCATTCCCATGCTGGGAATGTAACTGTCACATTTTCTTGTGCTCTCAACCATACTGGCAAACCATAAAATGGCTGGTGTCGTAACTGATCACATGTTCACCATCATGACAGTTGCAGATCAAACACAGGCTAAGATAGTAGCTTAAGGCTGGGTTCACACTAGTGCGAATAGGGTGCATTTGCCGCATCCAATTCGCACGACAGGAGATTGTGACCAGCTCTCAATGGAGCCGGTTCACACAGCTGTGGGGCGGCTGTGGTGCAAATTGCAGGGGTCCTGTGCGTCTTTGGCTCAAAAAATTTGGGCTTGATTAGTCTGTGAAACGGAGAACAGGGACGCACCAGCCCCCTGCTGTCAGCCGCATCCGTCTTAGATGTGAACCCAGCCTAAAGCGTTTGTTACCCCAACACTTCATATTCCTGATATGAGAAAGTATCCTTTTCTCTTTGTATTGCTTCCTTTATGGGAAATCTCTGGTGTTCCTGCCAGTCTCTTTGCTTACCAATCAAAAACTGACCACACTAAGCAAGAGAGCACACCGTAGTCAATTATCTAGCTGTGCTGGGAACTCAGTATGCTCTCCTCAAATGATCAGACTTGTCCTGACACGCTGCACAGCATGGCTGCACAGCCATTCACTGGGAAGCTCTGTGTGCTGCTGCTTCTCCTCCCCCAGCTCTTATGCAGCTGAGAACAAAGTAAATGTGATCATTTATGAAAAGATAAAAATAAATTATAAATACCTTTTTTCTATCTATACAAAAAAATTTTGCCTTTCATTTCTAGTTTAAATTGAATGGGTTGTTTTACAGGGTGATCGTTTACAATCACTTTAAGTAATGGATAAGAATTTTTTTTTTGGGGAGATTAAGGATATTGTTTACTGCCACTTTAAAGACTCCCCTGCCTTTCTCCTCACTATCCCAAAGGCAACCCCTCTAGTAATAGTGAATAGGAAGGAGTTTGTGATTCTAACAAACATGATTTTGCTATGAAAACAGCACTATTACCTTATCCAAAATTTCCTTAAACATTTTTGTCATGCAGCACTGCTAGATAAAATTAGATTTTAAAAATAAAATAAAATTTCCTGTTACTGGGTGACATGGCTTTGTTTTTATAAACAAACCCATTGATCACCATGTCAGAGCTGACATGCTGATTAATGACTTTCCTGATGTCTGCCACTGTATTTCTTTTTAGGTGCAATAAATGTTCCTTGGACATAAATGAAATCAAGTGTTTACACTTCCCTGAAATTCCAGAAAATTTTGGACAAATTTTATTTAAATGCTGTGGAGTCTATAGAAATGGTAAAAATAATGTATTTTTGGCTGTTTTCTTTTAAAGCGTATGTTAACCCAAAAAAAAAAAAAAAAATGATCCTGCTCCTTTACTAAATAAAATAAAGTAAACTAAATAAGAAAAAATATATATATATTTAAATCGCCCTTGTCCCAAACGCATACGTGAGCAGCACCCGCATATAAAAATGGTGTTCAGACCACACATGTGATGTTTCGCCGTGATCATTAGATCGCGAGCAATAATTCTAGTCCTAGACCTCCTCTGTAACTCAACACATGCAACCTGTAGAATTTTTTAAACGTCGCCCATGGAGATTTTTAAGGGTAAAAGTTTGTCGCCATTCCACGAACGGGCGCAATTTTGAAGCGTGTCATGTTGGGTATCAGTTTACTCGGCGTAAAATTATCTTTCACAATTGGGCTAACTTTACTGTTATTTTATTTTTTAATTAAAAAAAGTGTATTTTTTTCCAAAAAAAGTGTGCTTGTAATAGCGCTGCACAAATACGGTGTGACAAAAAGTATTGCAATGACCGCCATTTTATTCTCTAGGGTGTTAGAAAAAAAATGTAGAATGTTTGAGGGTTCTAAGTAATTTTCTAGCAAAAAAAATATTTTTTAACTTGTAAACAACTCATCTGAAAAAGAGACTCGGTCCTTAAGTGGTTAAGAACCTTCTCTCCTGCTCTTGAGAAGAGATAATAATTGTCTACATCACACACAGAATGTTTAAAATGTGAGTAAAATATCTGTGAGTGACAGCAAATAATGCCAGTGGTCAGGAGTTTCCGATATTGTCACCTATGGTAGATATAACCGCACTGTTTTCACACAAGCATTAGATCAGGCTGTTAAATTAGGTAAAAGGCCCAATAATGGCCACCCTAAATTGGGAAGAATGGAGATTAGTAAAAGTAAGGCTCCATTCACATTTGTGCGACTTGTCATGCAACTTTGGACGTCAAAATTGCATGACAAGTTGTTCCCCAGGCTTTTCAATGATAACTATTTAGATATGTGCGACTTAAATTTGCAGCAACTTCAAAGTAGTTCATGGACTACTTTGCTTCGACTTTCATGCAACTTGAGGGCCATAGACTTCAATGTTAACCCTCAAAAGTTGCACCTGAATGTTATACAATGCAACAGTTGTGCAACAGTTGTCCATTATCACTGGTCAAAGCCAATGTCTTATCCAATTTGCACCCATCCAAAGTTGCGTCAAAATTTTACTTTTAAAGTCGGTTCAACGTTCAACTTTCAAGTGTGAATAGAGCCTTAGACATCTTTAGGCAGATAGGTGCTAGAATACAACATATATAGTGAGCAAAGTTTCACCAGACAGACAACAAGGACATGCTGTAAAGTGTTGTATAACATTTATGTCTGTGTGCTCTTCAGACACCAAAAGCAATCTAAGCAAATAGAAGCACCTATCAATTCCAGATACAGTGGAACCTTGGATTACGAGTGTAGCGGGTATTTGAATTTAGGGGAAGCATCTGGGTGGTAGTGTAACCCAGATGCACTGATTGCTAGGGGATCTGAGGCCCTTTTATGGTTCTTGGAGGACTCTGGTGGTGTGAGGTTCCCTGGGCCTATAGGTGGCGTTGTTGCCGGGGGCCAGAGGTGAACTCACACCGCAAGACTGTGCCTTTTTGTCCTCCCCTGGAGCTGGTACAGCGGGGCGGGGAACCCGCTGTGGCGCGAAGGGAGAGGAGATAAAAGGGGCGGACGCCCTTACCACGGGGTTCAGAGTGCAGAGTCAGAGGACGTGGCCGCACCCAGGCACCTTCAGCTTGGGTGCTGGCATCCCGGTGTTCCGGGCCCAGGTGCCTTTGACCTGGCCGGAGCGGAGATGGAGTCCATCTCAGGCACCTTTAGCCTGGGGTGAGGTACTATGGCGGATGCCTGGGGCTCAGTACCTTCGACTGAGTTCCGCGAGGGTGGAGGAATCCGAGGGGGCCCTAACTCCTTGGGTGCCATGTCTGAATTCGTGAGGTCTGGTGTGCAGAACTTCTCTGGAGAGTCCGGCGCAGCATCGCTGGTGACAGAGAGGCCTCCGGTATCTCCCTTGGACGGATATCCTTCCCCTGACAGGGGCCGTGCTAGCGAAGGTAATTCACGTTCTATTTCACATTTCAGTGGCAGTGACTATTCGCCACTGGTGATACCACAGTGGTTGGCAAGAGAAGGGAAAGGATTGTGCCTCGACCTATTCCCATTAAGACTAAGTTGTTGCAAAAGAATCCAACTTGCTGTGTGTTTATTCGCTGAGAAGAATAAAACTGTGTTGGACCTATTTACTGTGTGGTTACTAGGAGCAAAGGAGTCAGGGACGAAGTACAGGACTTGACTCTAGGACACCTACACAAAGCCCGATCTTTCTGGCCTTCACCTTTTCACTATGGAGGACATGGGCCGTGGTGTATCTTATCCCTCCCCCCAGCACTAACACCCCTAGACAAAGAAAGACAAGCCGAGAATGAGAAGGGGTGAGAGGGGTGAGGTCGCTACACGAGCATAATCCGTTCCAGGAGAATGCTCGTAATCCAAAGTACTCGCAAATCAAAGCGAGTTTCCCCATTGAAGTCAATGGAAACAAAATAATTTGTTACGCATTGACTTGAATGATATGCAATACCGCATGCGGCCAGAGGCGGGGGGCACCGGAGAGCTTCGTAAACGGCCGGAAAGGCCCGAGGACAGTTTGGCTGATCTCGGCAAACCCCGAAAAGACTTAGTTCACAAGCCTTTTCGAGGTTTGCAGAGGTCAGCCGAACTGTCCTCTGGCCTTTCCGGCAGTTTCCGAATGCCGCTGAATGGTGCCATTCTGCCTCCGGCGCCCCCCACCTCAAGCCAAATGCTTTGGCCTGAATCCTGCTCGTTTTGCGAGACAACACTCGCAAACCGAGTTAGGATTTTAGCAAATACACTGCTCGTGTTGCGAAACGCTCGTTAACCGCGTTACTCGCAATCCGAGGTTCCACTGTATGTCTGTGCATGTTATTTACTTCCTATCTCCCATCTGAAAGCACTTGTGCCCTGTGACTGGCCCAACACTGTCACATGGGCGCACAGAAGAAGTCCATATCTCTATTTCATCTTTACCTTTCTTTCCCTAATTCTGGCAGCTAAAGGAAGTTTTAGGTAACACGTGCTGCTGGAGATGGGGAGAGCTAGGTGGACCTTTTTTTGCAATGCATGGGCATAGGAAAGTGTCATTTTAGCTGAAATGATTGCTTTTCTCACTATGCGCAAAGCACAGGTTTACTTTAAGGGCATCTTCAACAGTGAAAAACTGTGATAAATCCCCCAAAATTATCTATGTGATAAATTCGAAGGCACATAATAGCAAAAGGCATATTTACCAAAAGCAAGCAGTGTAATTCCTCAAAACAGCAGCCCTCAAACTACAACCCCCTGCTTACCATATGCAAGGTCTTCCCATTTCATACTAGAGTGAGCCACGGCATGTAGAGTGCCAACAGATGCCAGCAGCTGGAACACAAAGTATTCCAGAACCTGTCAATGTATCTTAGGCACTTGGGCATCTTAATAAGGTACCTTTTTTACTCCTACTGTCCACCAGTGCAGGGCTTTTTCTTTTACTCCCACTAAAGCCAGGCCATTTCTACTCCCAATGACCACTGACGTAGGAGCATTTTTTTACCTCCACTGATATCAGAGCACTTTTTACTCCCACTGAACACCGAAGCTGGAGCATTTTGTACTTCAAGTGACCACCAAAGCCAAGGCAATTTTTAATCCCATTGAACATCATCATTGGGACATTTTTTCACCCCTTACCACGAATGCAGGGGCATTTTGTACACCAAATGGCCATTGCAGGGTGTTTTTTACTTCCACTGCCCACTGATGCAGACGCATTTTTTACTCCCATTGACCTCTAAAGACGGGTCCTCCACTCCTCCCTATTTGCACAGATAGACAAATCTCAAACTGGCCCTTGTTTTAAAAGATCCAGGGAGCCCTGCTTTAAAATATTAATCCAAATACCAGGGAGAAGTTCTGCAATTAATAGGAGCATAATCCTCCATAGGGTTAACATTGAACAGCAATGCGCCAGGAGGATGTGAAACTGAAGACTGCAGATTCAGACATATGCTGGTGGGCAGCAGTTTGCAGACGCATGTGTCACAGTTGGATCTGATCGGCAATGTTTGAGAAACAGCACTGCCATAAAATATTATACTTCATTTCCCTCAGCATATCTTTTTGCTGTAAAAATAATTGTAAAGATTGCATAGACTTACAGATGGCATGTAAACACTTTTAACGCTCAGATCTGGCTTTGTTAAGAAGTTGATAAGTGATATGATACGACATTAGTTTTAGTGAGACTTAAAGAAAAGTCATTTTTTATTAAGAATTCCCCATGTCTGTTTTTGCATTACACACATTCAGAATGCTGAATAAACCTATTTGATGACCAAAGAGACATTTCAATGACCTCTTACTCTACCAAGGGAACAGCTGCGTGATCTTAGGCTAACTACAATGGTCATACTATTTTAGAAAGTGACCTGGTTTGAATTTGAGACCATTTACCCTGCAGTACTCTGGATCCATGGGCGTCCACTGAACTTTTTTCAGGGGGGGGGGGCATAATTTTAAGGTCACCCATGCATCTTTGGGGCAGTGGAGAAGCGCTGTATACACCACTTCTCCACCGCCCCTGCCCATTGAAATAAATGGGCACCGCTGCCGAAGCGCCTGCAAAGCGATTCGGCAGCGACGATACACAGTTACATTTAACCCTGTCTTCGACCGCTAGCTGGGGTTAAAAGCGCCCCACTAGCGTCCGAATAGCGCCACTAAAACAATGGTAAAGCACCGCTAAAACTAGCAGCGCTTTACCGATAACGCGGCCAGCTGGCAGTGTGAAATAGCTCTTGAGGATAATTCAGCTTCACTCCACCATGTCCATATAAATATAGTCTAGAGAATGTACATCTTTCTATATTGCAATGTATTGCAATACATCTGTTGTGGCCATATTTTGATCTTTATGAAAACAGCTTATACTGTATAGGTTGTTTTCATCAAGATCAAAATATGGCCGTCCACAACAGATGTATTGCAATACATTGCAATACAAAAAGATGTACACAGTGGTGTCGTGGCACAGGCACTGCTGTTACCTGTAGTTCTTCAGTGATAGGCCCAGGCAGGCACTGGCAGCGTATTCTCTCATCTCGGCCACTGCACGCCACGCACCTGTGGGAAGAGCAAGTGCATACATTCACACAGGCAGAGGCAGGCTGAGGCAGCAGCCAATCACCGAACAGCCGGGTCACGGACGGGGATGTTAAGCAGAGGCCTGAGCGGCAGAGCCAATCTGATGCTCGGGCCGGGGGTGAGGAGGGAGGGACGGATGTGTAGTTGGAAAAGACAGAGCAGCCCCAGCCCCCAGGCCAGCAGCAGACTTAGAAAAAAAAGTGCACGGCTGCTGCGGAGGCGGCCATTGCAACACAGGGGGCAAGTGTCTTCACTCTGACTTCTGATTGCCCTATGGAGCGGACGCCCATGTCTGGATCAATGCTTCTTTCTGCAATACGTTTATGAGGAAAAAAGATAAACAACCAAAACTATGGATTTAAACAACTTTTGTAACTGTAAAAGTACAGGATACAAACAATCCCATTGATTGCTTTGGGATTGCAATCTTGGGTAAAAAATTAACTATGGCCCTGATTTACTTAAACTGGAGATTGCAAAATCTCTCCATGGCAGCCAATCGGCTTCTAACTATAGCTTGTTCAATTAACCACCTCAATACAGGGCACTTTCACCCCCTTCCTGCCCAAGCCATTTTTAAGCTTTCAGCCCTGTCACACTTTGAATGACAATTGCGCGGTCATACTACACTGTACCCAAATTACATTTTTATAATTTTTTCCCCACAAATAGAGCTTTCTTTTGGTGATCACCTCTGCGGTTTTTATTTCTTGCACTATAAGCCCTGGTTCACACTGGCGCGATTTGACATGCGATTTGACATGTCAAATCGCATGTCAAATCGGCGAAATTTGCCACAAATTGCGGGCAATGGCACCGTCCTAATCGGTGCGACGCCGCATCTGCTTTGCTGCACCGATTACAAAAAGTAGTTTCTGTACTACTTTTTGCAATTTCAGCTGTGATTTACATTGACATCTGTTTCAGATGTCTTTGAAATCGTGGCTGAAATCGGGACTGCCAGCGGGAGTGAAATCGTGCGAGTTCAGCTGAACTCGCAGGCTTCACTCCCGCAGCCCCAGTGTGAACGTGGGCTAAACAAAAGAAGAGTGACAAGTTTGAAAAAACACAATATTTTTTACTTTTTGCTATAATAAATATCCAATTTTTTTTTTTAACCACTTAAGCCCCGGACCAATATGCAGCATAAAGACCAGGCCCCTTTTTGCGATTCGGCACTGCGTCGCTTTAACTGACAATTTCACGGTCGTGCGACGTGGGTCCCAAACAAAATTTACGTCCTTTTTTCCCCACAAATAGGGCTTTCTTTTGGTGGTATTTGATCACCTCTACGGTTTTTATTTTTTGCACTATAAACAAAAATAGAGCGACAATTTTGAAAAAAAATCAATATTTTTTACTTTTTGTTATAATAAATATCCCCAAAAAATATATAAAAAAACATTTTTTTTCCTCAGTTTAGTCCGATACGTATTCTTCTACATATCTTTGGTAAAAAAAATCGCAATCGGCGTTTATTGATTGGTTTGCGCAAAAGTTATAGCGTTTACAAAATAGGGGGTCGTTTTATGGCATTTTTATTAATTATATATTTTTTACTAGTAATGGCGGCGATCAGTGATTTTTTTTATGACTGCGACATTATGGCGGACACATCGGACACTTTTGACAAATTTTTGGGACCATTATCATTTTTACAGCGATCAGTGCAATAAAAATGCACTGGTTACTGTAAAAATTACACTGGCAGTTAAGGGGTTAACCACTAGGGGCGCTGAAGGGGTTAAGTGTGCCTAAGGGCGTGATTCTAACTGAGGGGGGGCGTGGCTACGAGTGACACATCACCGATCTCCGCTCTGATTACACAGAGCGGAGATCGGTGACAGTGTCAGTAGGCGAGCGGGGAGATGTTGTGTTTACACTAAGACCACTTTCACACTGAGGCGCTTTTCAGGCGCTTTCACGCTAAAGAAAGCGCCTGAAAACGTATTTCCATTAAAATCAATGAATGCTTTCACACTGGGTGGGGCAGTGCGCTGAAAAAACGCCCCTCTCCATTGAAATGAATGGAAAGCGCTTCAAAAGCGCCTGAAAAGCGCTTCAAAAGCGCTCAGTGTTTTACTGGCAGTTTTTCAAGCGCCTCAGTGTGAAAGTGGCCTAACATCTCCCCGCTCCATCCCTCCGTGAGACGATCACGGGAATCCCCGCGGCAATCGAGTCCGCGGGACCCGCAGTTCGACTCACGGGGATGACTGCAGGGTCACGAGTGCGCCTCCAGCTACGCGCAGGCGACCACACGGCAGGCAGTTAAAGGGGACGTACAGGTACGTGATTGTGCCTGTACAAGCCATTCTGCCAACGTATATATGCCGTGAGCGGCCGTTAAACGGTTAAAAAAAAAACATTTCCTCAGTTTAGGCCGATACGTATTCTTCTACATATTTTGGGTAAAAAAATCGCAATAAGCGTATATTGATTGGTTTGCACGAAAGTTATAGCGTCTAAAAAATAGGGGATAGATTTATAGCATTTTTTTTTTTTTTACTAGTAATGGCGGCGATCTGCGATTTTTATCGTGACTGCGATATTGCGGTGGACATATCGGACACTTTTGACACATTTTTGGGACCATTCACATTTATACAGCAATTAGTGCTATAAAAATGCATTGATTACTGTGTAAATGTGACTGACAGGGAAGGGGTTAACACTAGGGGGCGATCAAGGGGTTAAATGTGTTCCCTAGGGAGTGATTCTAACTGTGGGGGGAGGGGACTGACTGGGGGAGGTGACCGATCGGTGTCCCTATGTACAAGGAACACACCATCGGTCTCCTCTCCCCTGACAGGACGTGGATCTGTGTGTTTACACACACAGATCCACAGATCCACAGATCCAGTCCTGCTCAGTTACTGGGCAATCGCGGGTGCCTGGTGGACATCGCTGCCGCCGGACATGCGCATCGGGTCCCCAGTGACATGACGCGCGCGTGCGCCCCCTAGTGGCCTGGGAAGGCGAAGACGTCTGCCCAGAACGAGAGCTGCCTCGTCCCGCCGTCATATGACGGTGGGTGGGCGGCTAGTGGTTAAAGACGATCTGCACCCACCTCCCCTTTTTTTTTTTTTATCTCTTTATTATTTTTCCATTTTTTTTCTCCATACAAAAATATACATTCAACAACTTACATTTATCTGCTCTCTCGGGAGCTTCCATAAAATTCCACTTAACATTCATTTCAACTAACACAGATACCATTTATACATTCATTTCTCCCACGTTATTCTATGGTGCAGTTTATCCTCTCTTCATACCCTATTTATCCTGAAGCTGTCATGGGATTCTCTATCCAACTTGCCCATACTCTTTCGTATTTCTCCCCATATCCTCTATTGTAATATGTCTCCCTATACAGTGGAAAGTTACCATTTACTAGATTTTTCCAATGTACCACCGAGGGAGCTTCCACTTTCTTAGAATTTAACACTATCGTCTTTCTAGCATAAAATAGTAGTAGGTCCACCTGTGTTCTCTTTCCTATTGATATTCTTCCCTACTAATCCTAATAGGCAGATCTCTGCCTCTTGTTCCAAAACTATTGATATTACTATAGCAATTATTCTCAGGACCTCCCTCCAAAATACCACTATCTTCGGGCAAGACCAAAATATGTGAATGAAGTTTCCTGGAATGTCTGCGCATCTCCAACAATTCTGAGGATTTGATGGAGAAATCTTATATAGCTTAAATAGTGTATAGTAGCTCCTATGTATTATTATAAATTGTATTAATTTATCTCGGAGTGATACTTATATCTGAAATGGGGACCTCCATATCTCCTCCCAGTTCTCTTCTACTACAGTAAATTTGGAACATCTCTTATACAACATTTGCATAATTTACTTATATCTTACAGTGTAGTCCTTGATAAATAAGTATACAGGGTTGAAATTGACTTCTTTTCGCTCCTTTTCCTTACCATTTTCTCTAATCCCAGCTCCATTAGTTGTGGGGTCCCCTCAGGGAATTGTGCTAATAAAGCATGGACAAGCGTCATATATCTGAAAGTGTAACTTTTAGGTACATTCCAACACTGCCTCATTTCTACAAATGAGGACATTTTTCTCCCTGTATTACTTGTGATCATTTTTTAACCCCAAATTTAGTCCATGCCCCTGGATCTTGAATAGAGTCTAAACGTGGCAACTCAGGGTTTCTCTATAGTGGAGTATTTGGGGATAGATTTGTTTTCGAATATCCCTCTTTTACTATGGCAGCTCTCCATATTTTTACTGTTGCTATCATTGAAGTGGTCAAATCCCGTCTAGATTTTAACCCCCTATACAACAACCCCTGAAGTCCCTCCACCGATTGGACTACTGCTGCTTCCAACATTGTGGCAGAGTCAAACCCATCAGGGTTCAACCATCTCCCCACCGTCACTAACTGTGTAGCTAAGTAATACTTATAAAGGTCTGGGAAGGCCTTGTTATTTCCTCCATATGCAGATGTAAATCTCTTTGTGCAACCATCATTAGATCAAAATTAGTACCACTAGAATCTTGACCATATTTTTCCTTCTGAAGTTCTATCTGCATTTGCAGCTCCTGTATCCTAACCTTCTGTTTTTTTATTAACCGCTGAAATATTTGAAGTGTATTGTCCTCGCAAATACGCTTTAAAAGCATTCCAAACAATATCCACAAGGACGATCCCGCATTAGTCTCCCAGTATTCCGTTATTATAGGTGTAATTTTTTCCGCTATTTCCGGATATAGCACCCACTGCGGAGTTAATCTCCACAGTGATGCATTTCTCAGGATAGAGATACGTATCAACAGAAATAAATGAATGATCTGAGAGGCCACTCGGTAGATATGCGGCTTCCGCAATGTCTACTAACATTGCGGAATCTGCAAATGTCTATTCTGGACGCCGTTTTATAGGAGGTAGAGAAAGTAAGTTCTTTTTTCTGGGTTCCTCCATCTCCAAATCTCTCTTACCCCCATCGCCTGCACCCAATTATACAAATCTGCTGAATGCTGCTTAGGAGATTTTGGTCTATCCAACTCTGGAGATAGGAGCGAATTAAAATCTCTAATAAGCAATAACTTTTCTGGAAGATATTGAATGATTTTTTTCCATTATCTCATTCAAAACTCCCACAGAGAACGGAGGTGGAATGTATACTGCCACTGTAATATACCTCTGTTGTCCAATCGTATATAACAAAATAACATATTTTCCGTGTGTATCTATATAGGCATTCTCTATTTCTCCAGGAAAGGATTTATTTACGAGAACCGATACCCCTCTAGCATAGGAAGAATAAGTGGCATGATATAGTTTTTGCATCCAAATTTTTTTTAACATTTTTTTAACATTATTAATTTTTTTCCCATTAAATGTGTCTCCAGAAGTATAATCAGCTGGGGGGTAAATTTTCTTATATATTGAAACATTAACGCTCGTTTAAACTTTGAGTTTAATCCTCGAACATTTCAGGATAGTACTGAATAGCAATTTTTTTTTTACATGACATTTTGCCAAGAGTATGGGAGGGATGGATACCTCCACTTGGTGTCACTGAAATTAATATATATGCATGTTTGAAACATTTGTTATGTGTTGGTAACTGACTCTTTCACAAAAATAAGCGCTACACTTTTTCATATTCACCAGTTTTTGCTTTGTCTCAGCTGTGTTGGCAGCTAATTTTTGTGTTCACTTATTGCACAGCGCAGTATATCCCATATCTAACTGATTGGAGTGCAGCTGTCCAGATTCCTTATTTTTTTCTTCATTGCAGGGATTTGTGTGTGTAAACACACAAATCCCTGTGCTGTCAGGGAAGAGGAGACATATCGTTTGTTCCTACTAAGTAGGAAAAACGATATGTCTCCTCTCCTAGTTAATCCTATCCCCATACAATTAGAACACACTGAGGGAACACACAATTAACCCCTTGATCGCCCCTAGTGTTAACCCCTTCCCTGCCAGTGACATTTACACAGTAATTAGTGCATTTTTATAGCACTGATCGCTGTATAAATGGCAATGGTCCCACAAAAGTGTCAGAAGTCTCCGGTCTGTCCATCGCAATGTCGCAGTACCGCTAAAAATCGCAGATCACCGCTATTACTAGTAAAAAAAAAAAATAATAATAAAAATGCTATAAATCTTTCCCATAGTTTGTAGACACTATAAAGTTTGCGAAAACCAATCAATATATGCTTATTGCGATTTTTTTACCGAAAATATGTAGCAGAATATATATTGGACTAAACTGATGAAGAATTTTTTTTTTTAATTGGGGATATTTATTATAGCAAAAAGTAAAAAAAAAAAAAACTTTTTCTTCAAAATTGATTTTTTTTTGTTTATAGCGCAAAAAATATGCAGAGGTGATCAAATACCACCAAAAGAAAGCTCTGTTTGTGGTGAAAAAAAAAGACGCAAATTTTGTTTGGATATAGCGTCGAACGACCGCGCAATTGTCAGTTAAAACGATGCAGTGCCAAACTGTAAAAAGTGCTCTGGTTAGGAAGGGGGTAAAATCTTCTGGGGCTGAATTGGACATTACAGATACTCGCCCATCCAGCGGATCCAGCGATGTCACTCTGAGATCCTCTCATTCCCGGCCACAGCTCCGTTCGTGCTGCCATGTTCTCTCTGATGTCATAGAGAGGCCTGCCAGCTCTTCCTGATTCAGCGGATGGGCCTCCCGTTGATGCACCGATAGGCCCGCCCCTCCTCCTTTTCTGAATGGAAGGCTATGCCTCCTGGGATATGTGATGTACATATCCCAACAGGCACAGTGGGCCTAAGGGGACTGACGTGCATGTGGGGGTGGGGCCGGACATTTTTAGCTATAAAAAAAAGGCAAAAGAAAAAAAAGCGCAATACCGAAAGAGGATGGAAAGAAGGGTGGAGTGGAGGGAAGGAGCGGAAGAGGGTGAAGGTCTCTTTTAAACTTTGACAATAAAACCTAGAAGCTGATTGGTTTCTGTGCAGAGCTGCACTAGATTTTGCACTTTCTACTTTTAGTAAATCAACCCCCATGTGGCTGATTTACTAAAGGGGGAGAACACGTGCACAGTATTTTTCACTTAGCTTAGTAATTGAGGGTAAGCAGTGATGACTTTAATCATCTAATCATGTGCAAGCAAAAATTTGTTTTGTTTTTTTACATTTTCTTTTAACCTGATTGGGTATTTTTTGCAGAATGAATTTTCACCACATTCACTAAGTTAACTGAAAGTTTCCTTGCGTAGTGAAAATTTTCTACCCCTGTAATAAATCAACCACCATGTAAACAAAAAAAGTATGCAAAACTTCAGTTGACCTTCTGCCAAAACATATACGGGGTGGCCACTTTACCAGTGTCAGGAAGGACTACATTTTTATTTATTTTTTAAATGGCCTGAATTGTTTCACTATATTCTTTCAAAACGGTGCTGAAAAATATTCCTTAGGGATTTTACTCTCTGTAGATCTGTTGGCCACACATCTCTCATTCTTTTTATCCAAAAGGTTTTATGCTAAATGCCCTAAATTCTGATGCTGCCATCTGTATGCAATGGCAAAAAATTATGGTTTACCAGCTTGACCAATGTCTTTCCAATCTGAAGTTATTCAATTTTGGTTACAGTATGTCCAAAGTAGTCTTATTTTCTGATTACTAGTAGGAGTGCAACCGAACATTTCTATCGTTTATTCTCAGGGTTATCTGCACCATTTGCTGTAAACTGTAGAAAATACAGTGAGTTAAAAATCCATAGATGGATGGAATCTTGGCCAGTTTAGCAGGGATTTGATCTATCTATGGGTAGGCTGGTTATACTGAAGTTGATCCATCAATCGAATTTTGTGCATGTGATCACTGGCAGCAGCTATAGCTGCCAGCAGTAACCATTGTGTTCTGTCGGCAGGGAAGGCTTCCCCATGGGCAGAACACAATGGCACCGTGGGAGGGATTTCTGCATCAACACTGCCTGTATTGATGGGGAAATTGAGTCATTTACTTTCCTGCAACTTGTGGTTGCATCATCTATCGCTTGCTTAATATGCTTTATATTCATTGTCAGTGTAAGATATGACACAGTCAAATTTGGTTAGGAAGGTGACCCGCCTCCCTCATTCTAATGTTTGATAAAATAACAACTGAACCTTTTGATTATACCTGTAGTTTTATGCGATAAAGTGTAGTCATGTGTTTTGCTATTTATCAATTTGTGTAATAGTGTGGCCACAGAGTGTATATTCAATAAACAAAACTACTTTAAGCATATACTATTTGAAGACATTTCGTGGGATTGCAAAATAAAATATCACCCTCAAGAGATATATCTACTATAAGAGGTGTATGACCACGATGATAAGTTTTTAAGACAAAGTCAGTATAATAAACAATGTTAGCACAGCATTTGCTACCCAGTAAAATTAGATATCACGATCTGAAATGTGTACATTCTCCTGTTTTTCTGTACACTAGTCGAAGCAGGTTTGTAAAAAAAAAACTGTTAGGCCACTTTTTATTTATTCTTTATTAAGTCATTATTATTACATGCATTCTTCATTCCAACAATAGGATTATGTAACTAGAACCGGATGGTTTTTACTTTCACACCTCCTATACTGATCTCATCAGTCATCACATTCCATGGTGATATAAATGCTGGGGTATCTTTCAGACATGCAATGGAACTGAATAAGTGTCTTGGTAAGCAACAAAATATTTTCAAAATTACAGAACAAGTCCAGTTGAATGTGTCTAAATACTACTAGTTATACCACGACATGTATAAATGGAAACCTTGTTCAAACCCTTTTATCTGTGATGAAGGGGCACTTTAAAGCTCCTGAAATGCATTGGTATGTACCCTTTTGTTTATCCTGAATCCTAAATCAAGTATCTCTGTCTGGACCACTAGAAAAAAAAATAGATATAGATCCAGATAATATAGAAAACAAAAGCCCTTACTGAAGAAGTCACGCCAATTTGACGTAACGCGTATAGGGGGAGGAGTTGCAGTGGTGACGTCATCCCGCGAGCATCTTGCTGTTTTATGCTTAAGTGCTTCGTTTGTGAGTAACTTTTTATATGTTTTATTGATGGAATAAACCCTTTGGCATACATAGAGCGCTAGATTTGGCTTTTTTATATCCTATGTTTACCGGATCCATTTGAGGGATTGTCTTACTGATTGGTAGCCGGGTGATCCACCTGAGCTGCACGGATGAAATAGGAGCTTCACGCCCAGCTGATCCGTTTGTAACCCTGAGAGGGAATCTGCTTATTTTGACCTACTGGTAAAACAGGGGTCGAAATTTGAGGTGAGCGGCTAGGACACTGTGGTGGAGGAGAGCACCAGCACTTTATAATAACTCTGCACTGATTGGTGTATTTTCTTCGGAAGTTACCAAGGACTATCATGAACTTTTTATCACATTGAAATTTCATGTCACTTTATGTTATCAATTAAATGTTTTATATTGGTTTATCCCAACCCAGGGAACACCTTTAGGGGCAGGAGCAGGCTGGGGCAGGGGGCAGGAATGCTTTTCCCCCCGGCCGCTCTCATTTCCTGTAAAAAGGCTGATGTGCGGCAAGCTTAGAACTGAGCATGTGCAGTTGGCGAGTGTTACTGCTCGGCGACTCCGGGGGAGGCTGGCAGGGCTGGATAACAGCCCAGAAGTGTGCAGGAACGTTAGTGCTGTGAGCGGACATCTGTTCTGTCACAGTGCTGTTCCCTGCTTCTGAGCTGACAGTCTGTGTCCATTCACAGCAAAGCCGAATGGAAGGGGTGGATCCGTTCTGCCTCCTCCAGCCCCCTCTCTCACTGTGCCTGCCCACACTCTGAGCAGCCCGTGTGCTTCATCTGTGAATAGGATGTGTGGGCGGGAACATTTAAAATGAGAGCACTGGCAGACGGTGTTCTGTATGGGACGCTCTGGAAGCTGGTTACTGAGCCTGCTGCTGGGACGTCCTTCCTTCCAAGTAAGTGAGCTGTGACCGGCCTCTCCCTGCTCTCTCCCTTCCTGCTAGCTCCCAAATTCCTCTCCCCCTCTCTCTGCAAATAAGGAGGGTTCTTTCAGCAGCCTGTGCAGTACCTGGTCATGTGTGCAATGATGTGTGCTCACACTGGTGTGCTGCAGTGTTGGTGATCTCACTGTCTTGCATGAATGTCAGCCTCACTGTGCCCAATGAATGTCAGCCTCACTGTGCCCAATGAATGTCAGCCGCACTGTGCCCATTTATGTCAGCCTCACTGTGCCCAATGAATGTCAGCCTCACTGTGCCCATTTATGTCAGCCTCACTGTGCCCAATGAATGTCAGCCGCACTGTGCCCAATGAATGTCAGCCGCACTTTGCCCATTTATGTCAGCCGCACTGTGCCCATTTATGTCAGCCGCACTGTGTCCATTTATGTCAGCCGCACTGTGCCCATTTATGTCAGCCTCACTGTGCCCATTTATGTCAGCTGCACTGTGCCCATTTATGTCAGCCTCACTGTGCCCAATGAATGTCAGCCGCACTGTGCCCAATGAATGTCAGCCGCACTGTGCCCATTTATGTCAGCCACACTGTGCCCATTTATGTCAGCCTCACTATGCCCAATGAATGTCAGCCGCACTGTGCCCATTTATGTAAGCCGCACTGTGCCCATTTATGTCAACCGCACTGTGCCCATGAATGTCAGCCGCACTGTGCCCATGAATGTCAGCTGCACTGTGCCCATTTATGTCAGCCGCACTGTGCCCATGAATGTCAGCCACACTGTGCCCATTTATGTCAGCCCCACTGTGCCACACCATTTATGTCAGCCGCACTGTGCCCATGAATGTCAGCCTCACTGTGCCCATTTATGTCAGCCGCACTGTCCCCATTTTTGTCAGCCGCACTGTGCCCATTTTTGTCAGCCACACTGTGCCCATTTTTGTCAGCCGCACTGTACCCATGAATGTCAGCCTCACTGTGCCCATGAATGTCAGCCGCACTGTGCCCATGAATGTCAGCCGCACTGTGCCAATGAATGTCAGCCTCACTGTGCCCATTTATGTCAGCCGCACTGTGCCAATTTATGTCAGCCGCACTGTGCCCATTTATGTCACCCGCACTGTGCCCATGAATGTCAGCCGCACTGTGCCAATGAATGTCAGCCGCACTGTGCCCATTTATGTCAGCCGCAATGTGCCCATTTTTGTCAGCCGCACTGTGCCCATTTTTGTCAGCCACACTGTGCCCATTTTTGTCAGCCGCACTGTGCCCATGAATGTCAGCCTCACTGTGCCCATGAATGTCAGCCGCACTGTGCCCATGAATGTCAGCTGCACTGTGCCCATTTATGTCAGCCGCACTGTGCCCATGAATGTCAGCCACACTGTGCCCATTTATGTCAGCCGCACTGTGCCACACCATTTATGTCAGCCGCACTGTGCCCATGAATGTCAGCCTCACTGTGCCCATTTATGTCAGCCACACTGTCCCCATTTTTGTCAGCCGCACTGTGCCCATTTTTGTCAGCCACACTGTGCCCATTTTTGTCAGCCGCACTGTGCCCATGAATGTCAGCCTCACTGTGCCCATGAATGTCAGCCGCACTGTGCCCATGAATGTCAGCCGCACTGTGCCCATGAATGTCAGCCTCACTGTGCCCATTTATGTCAGCCGCACTGTGCCAATTTATGTCAGCCGCACTGTGCCCATTTATGTCACCCGCACTGTGCCCATGAATGTCAGCCGCACTGTGCCAATGAATGTCAGCCGCACTGTGCCCATTTATGTCAGCCGCAATGTGCCCATCTATGTCAGCCGCACTGTGCCCATTTATGTCAGCCGCACTGTGCCCATTTATGTCAGCCGCACTGTGCCCATGAATGTCAGCCTCACTGTACCCATGAATGTCAGCCGCATTATGCCCATTTATGTCAGCCGCACTGTGCCCATTTATGTCAGCCGCACTGTGCCCATTTATGTCAGCCGCACTGTGCCCATGAATGTCAGCCTCACTGTACCCATGAATGTCAGCTGCACTGTGCCCATTTATGTCAGCCGCACTGTGCCCATTTATGTCAGCCGCACTGTGCCCATTTATGTCAGCCGCACTGTGCCCATGAATGTCAGCAGCACTGTGCCCATGAATGTCAGCAGCCCCACTGTGCCCATGAATGTCAGACGCACTGTGCCCATGAATAGCAGCCCCACTGTGCCCATGAATAGCAGCCCCACTGTGCCCATGAATAGCAGCCACACTGTGCCCATGAATATCAGCCTCACTGTGCCCATGAATAGCAGCCTCACTGTGCCCATGAATAGCAGCCTCACTGTGCCCATGAATAGCAGCCTCACTGTGCCCATGAATTGCAGCCGTGCTGTGCTATCAATTGCAGCCACTGTGACTCCCCGGCGGCATTTAACCAGCACCCCCTCCTGCCCACTCACTGTCTGACTGGCACTTACCCCATCTTGGTGGTAGGACAGTCAGCGGCAGGCGGCAGACGGTGGGGAGCTGTAAGACGGGTTAATGGGTCAGGGAGCAGCTCCTATGTCCTCAATGCTTCCTCCATGCTTTTCCTCCTGCTAGATGTCCAATAGGAGCGCCTGACCTTTCAGCAAATCAGGTGACAGATATCAGACCCTTGCTTCCTGATTGGCCGGAGAGGCGGTTCAGTGTTAGAAAAGCAAATATTCATTTGCTTTTCTAACACATCTGGGTGGGCTCTGAGCGCAATGCTCTGCGCTCCGAGTCCACCCTATTTTGAAGCCTATTAGAGCCTATGTCTCTAATCAGGTGGTTAAAAAAAAAACACCCCTCTGCTGTAATTCAGGCGCGCAGCGTCTTAAAAGGGGCTGGACGGCTGAATAGGGGGTGGCCCCGGCGGCCACGGATAGATTCATGCTATGCATGAATCTATTCATTAAGCATATAGGGGGGTTGCCTGGAGAGAGGGGGCGGTGCCCCTAATGGATGGGTCGCCACTGCTTTCTGTGCAGGGAAATGTGGAGAGGGGTGTCTCTCTGTGCAGGGAAATGTGGAGAGGGGTGTCTCTCTGTACAGGGAAATGTGGAGAGGTGTCTCTCTCTGTGTGGCATAGCTTTACTTACAGAGTGACCCGGCCAGCCAAGACGCGTTTGTTCCACTGCTGGCCTCTATCGTCTGAAGTGGTTGCTAGGATCGCTTGGCATCTAGTAGCAACCAGTGATGTCACAGTCCCCAGGAGGATAGAGGCTGAGGCCCCAGCATTCAGAGCTGAGGAGGATCTTCCGCCTGCTCCATGCCTATTAGTGTTTTATCCACCCACCTCCTCCCTCCATCTCCTGTGCAGCAGCATGCGCCTTGGAGCCTGCCTGAGGGAAGGGAGCTGTCACTGACAGACTGTGCCAGAAGCACCTCTCCAGACTCAAGCTGCCTGAGGTGAGGTCAGGAGCAGTGAATGAATTAGAACATGTGTAATGTGGAGCATGTGTGTCATGGGAGCATGAGCTGGCAGCAGTGGAGGAGATCACATCCTTAAATCTCAGCCAGGGTTCATGCTTGACCTTGTAGTCCTTTACTTTTGGGGATGTGACATCCCAAAAGTGAAGGACTACAGGTCCCAGCATGAGCCCCTCAGAGCTTAGGATGTGTCACACACCCCTGCCCGCTTAAATCCCTCAGAGCTGAGGATGTTTCTCCCCAGCCCTTCAACTAGTGAAGGACTACAGGGCACAGCATTAACCCATGGGATCTAAGGGAACACATCCTTAGATCTCAGGGGTACATGCTGGGACTTGTAGTCCTTCACTAGTTGGGGGGGGTCACATCCTTAGATCTCAGGCGTTAATGCTTGGACTTGTAGTCCTTCACTAGTTTGGGGAGGGCACATCCTTAGAGCTCAGGCATTAATGCTTGGACTTGTAGTCCCTCACTTGTTGGGGAGGGGTCAGGTCCTCAGCTCGGAGGGATTCATACAGGGACCTGTTTGCACTTTAGTTCCTGGAGGCCATGGTGGTACGAGTCCCCCACGGGCCTTGGAGGGCCACATTGTCCTCCCTGCCCCTCTCCCCACCTTTGTGATCATGGAAAACCTTAGACTGTTTTCCCGATCCATCACTTTGCCACCACCGGTTCTATGGGCCACTTGACTGGACTTGCCCCCCAGGCCTAAGGCTGACAGCCCTCCCCTGTTTAGGGGGGAGAGTTTCCAGTCACCCCCTCTATCTGAAAAATTGATTGTGCATTGTGTGTCTTGCCATTTCACAAGTTGATCACTTATTCTGATGAACATTCACATTCACTAATTGTAATTTACTTTTTCATTTAGGCAGCGCAACACTGTTTTGTTAATTATAGATCCAGATAATAGATATAGATAATAGATCCAGCGACTCCCACTTGCACCTTGGTCAATGGGGACAAATCTAAGTGTAGCACCCTCTACCATAGGTAGGTGCTAGAATAGGATTTTTCTAGTTAAAAATGTCAGTGCAGGCAAATTTAGGCAGGCCTATGCTCTAGGCAAGGCCTGTTTGTTTTGATCTGGGACTGGGAGTGGTTAGTGTAGCAGTGGGTGTGACCACCTGTGCTCTGGTCCTTGGACGCCTCCCCTGCTTCCAGGGAGATTGTTCTGGAAAAGGGAGCTGCACATGAAGCTGGAGTGGCAGGCAGCTCATGTGAGGAGCCCTGACCAATCCCCATTCGGTATTGGCAGGGGGCAGGTCTCCCATATAAGCTGAGGTCACATGCTGCTGGGGAGGATTGTCGGGCTGGAGAAGTGGAGAATGGAATTCTAGACAGTTGCTGTAGGGCGTCCCCATCTGGGGGGGGGGGCGCGCCGAACGCAGAGGAGGGCTGGAGAGAGCTGTGAGGGAGCCTCATCCTTACACGGTCATGGATGAGGTCCGATTCTGTACACAGTCACAGATGAGGAATTCCTGGAGCAGAAGGGCCGGAAGAATTGCTGGAATGTATGTCTGGATAGTGTTCTCCATCATGGACTTGGGGCAGGAGAAGGTCAGAGTGTACACCACAGTGGAGTACTGGAGCAAGAGAGAGAGACTGTGGGGAGTAGTGTCAAGTCGCTGTGGCCTGAGAGCGCAGGATTTGCAGTCCGGATGGGCTGGGAGCAGTAGTCCGTTTGTTACCATGTGCTACTAAATTGCATGTGCTAAGTTACCATGTGCTACTAAATTGCTAGGCCGCCAGGGAGAGGTACCGCGTGCCTCTGGCCTAGTAAAAGCGCTCAGGTAATACTATTCAAGGAACTTTGTGACAGCAATAAAGTACAGCCAGCAAGCTGGGGTTATTCAGAGTGATCCCTTTTTGTCTTACTGGAAGTAATCAGTTTTGCAGAAAAGGATTTGTACAGGAGGAGAGGGGAGTGATATTCTGCAGGAGCTAGTGCAGAGATGGAGGAGGAGCAATAGTCTGCATGGAACATATGCTGGGGAAGAGACTGTTAAGCCTCGTACACACAACCGGTTTTCCCGGCAAGAAAACTGCTGGAAGAGCTTTTTGCCGTGAAAACCGGGCGTGTGTATGCTACCTCGCCGGGAAAACTGCCGGGAATCCCGGTGGGAAAAATAGACAACCTGCTCTCTATTTTCTTTTTTTTTTCCCGCCAGATTTACTACAGTGGCCAATTGAAAACACTGTGAGGCAGTGCCGAGGGAGCATAAGCCCTGTACACACGGCCGGGATTCCCGGCCAAATCTCTCCCCGCAGTTTTCCCGTCGGGATTCCCGGCGGACTTTATACCGCCGGGAATCCCGGCCGTGTGTACAGGGCTTGACAAGGCTTGACAAGGCTAAAATATACTAATCAATGTAAATGTAATGGCAATTCAACAAGTGCAATGGGCATCTCATATCTTCCTTTACCCCAACCAAGTTATATCCCGCAATAAACAAAACAAAACAACGCAAATGACTGCTCATTGTTTTAGAAGTGATACATGGGGGTCTGGCAGCAGAGTGATTTGGTGGATGTTTGTTACTAGTAGCAACCAAGCGCTACATAAGCAGGGCCACTCATCTCTTTTTTTTATACTGCAGGTCATAACTTTTCCACTTACACACATGCCTCAGATATACACTGTATTGTCAAAAGTATTGGGACGTCTTCCTTTACACGCACATGAACTTTAATGGCATCTCAGTCTAGGTCCATAGGCTTAAATATTGAGTTAGCTCACCCTTTGCAGCTATAACAGCTTCAACTCTTCTGGGAAGGCTATCCACAAGTGTGTTTATGGGAATGTTTGTTCATTCTTCCAAAAATGCATTTGTGAGGTCAGGGACTGATGTAGGGCGAGAAGGCCTGGCTCGCAGTGTCTGTTTTAATTCATCCCAAAGGTGTTCTGTCGGGTTGAGGTCAGGACTCTGTGCAGGCCAGTCAAGTTCCTCCACCCCAAAGTCTTTATGGACCTTGCTTTGTGCACAGGTGTGCAGTCATGTTGCAACAGGAAGGGGCCATCCTCAAACTCTTCCCACACAGTTGGGAGCATGAAATTGTCCAAAGTGTCTTGGTATGCTGAAACCTTAAGAGTTACCTTCACTGGAACTAAGAGGCCAAGCCCAACCCCTGAAAAAACAACCCCACACCATAATCCCCCTCCATCAAATGATTTGGACCAGTATGCAAAGAAAGGTCCATAAAGACATGAATGAGCGAGTTTGGGGTGGAGGAACTTGACTGGCATGCACAGAGTCCTGACCTCAACCCGACAGAACACCTTTGGGATGAATTAGAGTGAGGTGATGTCAATAAGGTTCTAAGCATAGCTGTAACAATTTGGTTTTGATTTGACACATGTATGTATGAACTTGTTGTTTTTTTTTTTCTGTTGGCGATTGGATGCAATTTTGTAGGAATGTGTTGCATCAGCTATCCTTTACCATACTCACTTGTCCCTCTTTTTGTACTGTAGTAAGGATTGGATTATTTAATCACTTCCAGTCCAGTCCAGTTTTTTTGGATCAACTTTATTGCTATCACAAGAGATGAACAGCATCAGCATGGACAGTGACAGGTACAGTACTCTTTATTAAGAGATCTAGATTCTATTAGACTCATATTGGACCCCTGATCTCTCCTCTGCTCTTAAAAGCATCTGATTACACCAAGATCGATTTGATATGTGGCATAATACACATCGCTTCTGGCTTCATTCGTCACACAGGAGGATAAAGAACAGATGTTCCTTCTTCTCCTCTATCTGCTCTATCTCCTCTATCTCTATTTCCTCTATCTGCAGCCGGCCAAACCAAATGTAGCAGTCTCGAGCTTCCTGATGGCATGGGGGAGCCCAGGAAATGGCGGTGGGAGGGGGAGGCCCCCTTCTGCCCCCTGTAAAAATGATCAGGCAGCTATTGCGCCACTCGGATCACTTTTACAGGAAAGAGCATCGCTGGAGCTAAAAAATGGTACAGCTGCAGCTATGATCCTGCTGTAACCAGTTGTTCCCTAAGATGTACAGGTAAGTACTAGGTACAGGAAGTTTATAACAAACAAAAGTGTACTGCACTAAACCTTTTATATCATCTAAAAATGATTTCTTATTGTTTTGAAAAGCCAATCATTTTTTGCACATCAATCCTCGTGGTCTGTGTTACTAGAGACACGGCTGGGGCATTTGCCTATATACATCATGCTATAATGTGTCTATCTTTCCCATCACAAAGTTGGGAGGTCCTACCAAGCTATTAACAGCAAGGTTGGCATTTGGGCATAAAAAGTAAAAATCGAATCTGGCATAATAGTTGTATATAATAATTATAGCCCTTTTTTTAATTATTGCCATAAAAATATAAAGTAGGCATGAGCATTCTGCATAGAGATGGGTCCTCTGTTAGTTGTCTTGCTGGTTTTCATCCAAATATCTTTTCCAATGGTGATTTATTGAGTGTAATATCTCAGCACATTATTTGTTAAAAGCCTTGTTCTGTAAACTCTTTCTGGCTCCCTGACTGAAGGCTTTCTGTTGTGTATATTTCTTTAGCAAATCTGCATCTTTCAGTGACTTATAAGAATATCACTCTAGAGGAGTTTAAGACCTGACTCATAAACGTCACTCACAGTATCCACTGCTGTGAATTTTCCCATTTATTCCTCTGCAATAAAATGCAAAACGCTCAGTAAAATGTTATCATTTCCTTAATGTGATCAGATGGCGCTGGGATCCTGATCCATCAGTTTGGAACAGGTCTCTGACTATGCATCTTTTTTTTTCCGTCACTCTAAACAGTCTGACCCCTCCTTTAAAAAGAAGCTAAGGCTAAGAATGAATTTGATTTATTAATGCACAAGTCTTGCTTTGGTTGTCAGAGCTACTCTGTCAGTGCAGAAAAAATGTAGTAGTTTTGCTGTCACGATTACTGCAAGTTGTCATGTTTTTAAAAAATGCTGTCTCACTTAAGCCGCCGACTTTTATTTCAGTAGACACGGTAGTCAACGACCAACCATTTCACCAAATGTAGAATGTGCTCCACACGTTTTTTTTTTATATGACCCACTATTAAAGCTGAACCAGGCAAACAACTAAATACACATATATTGGAGCTGTTACATTTATCAAACAATTAGGATTTCTGTCACACAGCCCTACCAAACAGCACAGCCTGCATGGGGACCAGATTTTCCTTTGCTCCAGTTAAGCAATATAACTTGGTCACCTCTCCACTTCACCCTGTGATTGGATGGGCATGGAGCAGCAACAGGCTGATTATCTCAGCAGATTCCTCTCCCCTCCTGTCAGTTAGTTCATTGTCAGTGTAGCACACCCCCCTTGGGGACTGCTTGGATTTACCTACTCATCTGCATCGCCATGACCCTGTAAACATTCCAACCCACCTGACACTCTGGATTCAGACATCATTGCAGCACCTTTAAGTAATAAGACAACACTCAATGTGTTTATGTTCTATTAACGTTTACTGATATACTTCAAATAAGATATTGTTGTACAAGTTGTATCTGTTTTCACCACAAAGGTGGCCCCATACAGGTAATCACGTAGCTTATCTACCACAGCCCACTTGAGAGCCAGGAACTCCAATTTGTGTACTGAATAGTTCTTCTCAGGAGGAGTGAGGCTGTGGCTCACATAATCTACCGGGCTGACTCTTCCCTCCGATTTTTGGTATAGCACTCCTCCAAGGCCATCTCTGCTGGCATCCACATGCAACTCATAAGGCTTGGATGGGTCCGCGTAGTCCAACACTGGTGCCTTCACAAGATATCCCTTTAGGCGTTCAAATGTTTTTTCACACTTCACCATCCATTGTTCCTGAATGGATTCACATGGCCTCCTGGGGCCTCCCTTTTGGGCTTTCTCCAGATCCCCTTTCTGTCTCTTTCTGTAAAAGTTCATTCAACGGCCGAGCAATCTGGGAGAAGTTCTTCATGGATCTCCTATAATAGGAGCAGAATCCCAAAAAACGACTTCAATTCAGTGACAGTGCTCGGGCCTCCAGCTTCTGAGGGTCCGTAGCTATCCCCTCGGCTGAGACTACATGCCCAAGATACGTAACCAAAGTCAGATAGAATTGTAATTTTCCTAACGACAGCTTCAGCCCCTCTGTGTGTAATCATTGGAAAACTTTCTCCAACCGTGCTTCATGCTCCTCCAGCGTCCTACCAAACACAATGATATCATCAAGGTACACCAGTACTTCTTCCAAATTCATATCCCCCACGGTGTTCTCCATCAGTCTCTGGAAAGTGGCTGGAGCCCCAGCTAATCCTTGTGGCATTCGGTCGAATTTGAGGGCTGATGAAGGCCGTCTTTGCTCGGTCTTATGGATGCATGGGTATCTGGTAGTATCCACTCGTCAGATCCAGCACACTGAACCGCTTGACCCCTGATAGGCATTGTAGGGCCTCTTCTATGCGGGGGGTTGTGTACTAGTGTGGGATAGTCCTCCAGTTCAAGGTTTGGTAATCAATAAACATCCGGAGGGACCCATTATTCTTTCTCACTACCACAATCGGGGAAGCATAAGGACTCCTCCCATCGGCTAATTGGGCTTTAATCTTCTCCTTCCATCCTGAGGGTAAATTTGGGCAGTGGACCGTGGTCTCTCTTCCATTTCCCTTCTGGACTAGATCATTCCCCGTCACTAGGGTGGCAGCACTCACTTTCCCAATCACCATCCGAGGCTTGAGGCTAATCGGGTGACCGGTGACGTTCCTCACACTAACAGGAATTCGCCCCCCGCTTCTCAATAATGCCCTCCGGTACAAATTCTATTCCAACATTCTCCTCTGCTGAATCAGATTCCACCTCCACACAAGGGCCTGAGGGTGAATTTTCCCCACTGGAGCACCCTCCAAGACCAGGGGAGTGAGCAGTCTCCTCAGAAGATTGGTGTTGGTGCCTATCAACAAAGAATTTCAGCCTGCCCCACAAGGTCGGGGGCAGACAACAGCCAACGTGTCAAAAGTCTCGGGTTTCCCAGTCAGGGAAGTATCAAAGGGTATCTTGATGGGTATGCATCCGTCGTATGGGCATTTTTGGGTCCCTATGCCCCAGATCTCTAACTCCTCAAGCTTACACAAAGGGATATGCTTCAAATACTTGTGATAGAAATCTCGGTATAGCAACATCACTTGGGCTCCCGTATCCAGCAGGGCTTGGATATAGATGCCCTCTACTTGTATCGAGACTATAGGGGAGGGCCCCACTAAGTTGTTTGGCAGATTTCCAGCGGGTGACTCTATAGTTTGTGCCCTAATCAGTCTCTTTGAAAGTGGCGGAGTTGGCGACTCTCCTTCCTTAATGGTTTAATTTCTGTTGTTTTCTTTGGGAAGGAAAGGGGAGGGGCAACAGAGGGCTTGTGTCTCTTTTTCTTCTTAGGTCTTTCCTTCGATGAAGAAGGTGGGAAGCAGCAGATGATTTGTGTCCCTTTTTCTTCTTAGGTCTTTCCTTGACCTTGGAGCTCAGTCTTCCCTCTGGACTCCCAACTAGCTTCTTTACGGAGGTTCCCTGAAGTTTCCCGCCGGTTTTGGGAAGAGTAACTTCTGTAAGGCCTGTAAGTCCACGAGTAGGGAGCTGATGCCGGCCTTGGGACACTCGGCCCGAAAGTGTCCGGCCTCTCCACATTCGTAACATCTCCTCCTCTCCCTTGGGAAAGTTTTGGCTCCCCTTGGCAAGTCCCTTGTTCTTGGACCTTAGCTTGAGTCTCCATCACGCGCATGAAGGCATGATACATCTGGGTTTGAGCTTGAGCGACCCGAGCCATTAATTCGGTTGGTCCCAGTTCATTTACTGGCTTATTGGTGTCAGGAACGGTTCAGACTCAGGTCCACTGTCTTCATCCGAGAAATTCATCTTCGCATGAACAGCACGGGCCACCACTTTCTCTCTATTTCCAGTAATAGAGCCCACTTCTCTTGTCTTTTGGCTTTTCTCTTCTAATAGAGCCTCTTCTTCTCGTACTTCTCTTATCAATTCAGGGTATGTAGGCACTACTTTGGTTCTCTTTAGTAGCAAATTTAATACAATCGGGTGATTTGGCCTAGCCCCTTGCAGAACCCAGTCTAGATGAGCTTGATCAGCATCTTTGGGATCAATTCCCCTCTTAAGAAAAATTTGATGCAGCATTCTGTCTACTCGAGATGTGTACTCAGACAGGCTCTCCTCTTTTTGCTGGTGGGCGTGGTTGAACTTATACTTATGTAGCGGGTATTTGAATTATGTGAGGACTCTGGTGGTGTGAGGTTCCTTGGGGTCCCTGGGTGGCGCTGTTGCCTGGGGCCGGAGTTGAACTCACACCGCGAACCGTGCCTTTTTGTCCTCCCCTGGAGCTGGTACGGCGGGGCGGGGAACCCGCTGTGACACAAAGGGAGAGGTCATAAAAGGGGTGGACGCCCGGTTTGGGAGGAGAGAGTCGGAGGATGCGGCCGCACCCAGGCACCTTCAGCTTGGGTGCTGGCGTTCCGGTGTTTCAGGCCTAGGCGCCCTTGGCCTAGCTGGAGCAGGGATGGAGTCCATCTCAGGCACCTTTAGCCTGGGGTGAGGTACTATGGCGGATGCCTGGGGCTCAGTACCTTCGACTGAGTTCCGCGAGGGTGGAGGAATCTGAGGGGGCCCTAACTCCTTGGGTGCCCGTGTCTGAGTTCGTGAGGACTGGTGCGCAGTAACTTCTCTGAAGAGCCCGGCGCAGCATCGCTGGTGACGGAGAGGCCTCCACTTCTCCCTTGGACGGATTTCTTCCAAGTGAGAGAAGATAATTCACGTTCTATATTACCTAGTTACCTAGTCAGTGGTAGTGACTATTCACCACTGGTGACAGCACAGTGGGCAGCAGAAAGAAGGGAAAGGATTGTGCCTCGATCTGTCCCCCTCATTTTCCAAAGGAGAAAGATTGTTTTATTGCTTGGCAAGAAGAATAAAACTGAGTTGTACCTATTCACTGTGTGGAACTTGGGTTACTAAAGCAAAGGAGTCAGGGACGAAGGACTGGACTTGACTCTAGGACACCTGCACAAAAGCCCAATCTCTGGCCTTCACCTCCCAGTTACGGAGGACATGGGCCGTGGTGTGTTTTATCTCTCTCTCCCAGGTACCCCTAGACAAGAGCCATATAACCAATAAAGAAAGGGAGAGAGGTGAGGCCACTACACTTACTTATACAAGTCTGCGGTATTTTCAACTCTTCCAAATACAGCATACAGGAGGTCTATGTAGTCCATGGCAACACAAGTCTTCTTCCCCATCCTCATATTATGAAGCACACCGGGCCTCAAAGACTCTCACTGAGCCATTGTTGTTTCACAGAATCTGAAACACTCCATTCTTCCATGGCCTGCAGAGCCTGGCTCATCCAGGTTTCAAAATCATCTTCCCCTACAGGAGCCGGTAGCTGCCTTGAGAAAAAAACTGAGTCTGCGGTAGGTCTGGTTGGCATTTCCAGGGCTGTTCTTCATCAAACTATCAACTAACTGACTCATATTCCCGTAAAAAAAGAAAGAGGAGGGACATTGGCCCCTTGGGAGTCGGCTCCCACCGGTACTGGGCCCTTCTTCAGAGCCCTTGGCAAAGGCTGCCGCTCAGCAGGCTCTCCCCCCACTTTAAGTGGAATCACTCTAGCAATCACTCCTTCCGCTAGACCTACCTCTTCTCTCTGGAGGCACACAGGTATCTCTTCTTGCCACTCCAGTAGTACCCTGACTCGATCCAAGTCATACTCGGCTTCCGTGTCTACAATGTAGGCCCGGTGTTCTGGGGCTAGAGCTCTCACCCACTTTCTAATCTCTCTCTCGGTATGTTCACTTCCCGAGATCTCTAGAACAGTGCTTCTCTCCATTTGAGCTCCCTGAGTTCTTCCCCAAGCAGCCACAGCTACTGAAGTGGCCTCCCACGCAGGTTGTGGCTCTTGTCTAGGTTGGATAGGGCCCGCTGCAGATGGCATCCCAGACGAGCCCCCAAATGTAGCAGTCATATGTGAACAGACTTGTGTCCATTTACACCCGGCTACTCCTGGGTCCGATCTGATCCATCAAAAAAAAATGTACGGGATTCGTTCCCCTCCGTCTGGCCAGATCAGATCGGAGAGCAGGCGGGCATAAATAAACAGTCGGACCATTTACATAGAGCAGAGTGGGCTGTGTCCATGTCTGCTCAGCATAAGTGGAGCAGACACAGGCCTAACATCCAGCCACTCCATACAGCTCAGCAGGGAATCAGCAGACGGATCCCCTGCTGAGCAAAACTGGATCCAGCCCATGTGAAAGGGGCCTAAGTCACATTGAAAAAAGACACGTCTATCAAGCTTAACTGCATGATTGCATTTTTGCATACTTGTAACCTATGTGATTCACAGGAATTTGTAATGACACACTTACCTTATAATAATGGGGAACAATGATATCAAGTTTGAAGATTTCTAACTTTTAACACTGGGCATTTCTCTGATAGTTCTGTCCCAGGATACTCTGTTAGAGTCAGTCCCTGCAGACAAATTGATTGATGTCTGAACCTATCAACATTGTGGGTATGAGATGATGATCATCTCATGTCTATGGGACACACTCGTGACACTCTTCCTCTGAAACATTAATAGCCAAATCTTGAATTTCTCATATCTATTTACATGACTGTATAGTGCATAGCAGCAGTATTCCCATCGCTATACTCCTACCTGCCAGTGATTTGGATATTCATTTTATTAAAGCAATATTTGCATTTTTTGCTGCATGCTGTCAGTGAGGAGTGCCTCAGTGCAGGAGGAGGTGAATTATGTAGGAAGTAGAACAAGGCTTTAAGTGGAACTATAGGCAAAACTTTTTTTTTCCTTTTGGATAGAGCAAGGGAGGGTTATAACCCATGTCAGATTTTTCTTCGCCTTCTGTGTCCCATTGCGGAAATTTCCTTTCACTTCCTGTCCCATAACCAAACAGGAAGTGAGAGGAAATCCCTGCAATATAAGGGAACTCCTTGTGGACCCTCCGGTCACCAAAACTAGTGTCCCCTTTGGAAGATTTCCCCTCTATCACTTTTCTGGGGACAACCCAAAATTTTGGATTTTCTTTTACTTTTACTTTCAATAATGCTAAACAGCAACAATAGAGAGGGTGAATCTCCCTAACAGGGACACAGACAGGAATAACAGACTGGCAAGTGTTCTAATCCCTCTCCATTCTATCCAAAACAAAAAAAAAGTTTTGCCTTTAGTTATACTTTAATTAGGGTTAAGGTTTAATCTGATTACGTTACATTAGTGTTATGCTTAATGGCTCAGTGTTTTAGAGGGTACATGTTAGAGAGGATTTTAAGAAATAAGGGCACACATTAGGGGAGGATATATGGTAGGGTTGGGGTACTAAAGCATTAGTCTGGTCATATACACATAGATACCCCTCTACAAAGCAACATATTTGTCCCAAGGATTCCCCCCCAAAAAAAGAAAAAATCTGGCACTTGTGTACCGACTCAGAATCTACGACGAACGATCAGCCCATGGGGAATTGCCCTGGTTAGATACCCTCAGTAATTACCAGTGAGTGCTGAGGTCCATGCCACAGACAAGTGAGTGGTGGTATTAGCCTAGAGGTCAAGTGATCACACTTAATTCTAATTGTTCTTGTAACATCCGGCTCGGACAGTTAAGAGGGACGAGAAGTCCCACAGGAAAATATATCTCCTATCATCATACTAACATGTAAAACCTGGGTACCAAATATATGGTTGTTTTGGTTCTTTAGGTTATAGTTAGTGATGTTCAGTTTTTAGATACACGGTGAGTTGTACGCTGTTATGCACATGGCTATGTGCACTAATTGGCCGGGGTATGCCCCAATGGCCTTGTTTTGTACCTTCACAGTGAAAATTTCTAATAAAAATAATAACAAAAAAAAAATATCATAAAAATTCATAACGTGCATCCCAAATAACATACTTGGGTAGCAAACTAACATCCCCTGAAAGCCAAATTTTTAGGACAAATTACTCACTCTTATGCCGCGTACACACGATCAAAATTTCCGACAACAAATGTTCGATGTGAGCTTTTGGTCGAATATTCCGACCGTATGTAGGCTCCATCGGACATTTGCTGTCGGAATTTCAACAAATGATTGAGAGCTGGTTCTCAATTTTTCTGACAACAAAAGTTCTTGTCGGAAATTCCGACCGTGTTTTTCCAATTCCGACTAACAAAACTCCTACGCATGCTCGGAATCAATTCGAAGCATGCTCGGAATCATTGAACTTAATTTTTCTCGGCTCGTTGTAGTGTTGTACGTCACAGTGTTCTTGGCGATCGGAATTTCCGACAACATTTGTGTGACCGTGTGTATGCAAGACAAGTTTGAGCGACAAATCTGTCGGAAAAAAATCCATGGTTTTCTTGTCGGAAATTCAGATCGTGTGTACGCGGCATTACTCTCAGAACTTTCTTAAAGCTTGTCTAAAGCTACAGACTCTTGGGCATGAAAAATAACTCTCTCTAAAATGTTTATTTTGCCCCATGTGCTGTACTTTTTTCGAACAAATACCCTCCCTATAATAACATCTTACCTTAAGAGCCCATTCACACAGGGGCAACTTTGGATCCGACTTCAAGTCGCCCCAGGTCGCCCCAGGTCGCCCCTAGTCGCGCTGGCTGAGGAAATCAATGTAAGTTAATGGAGCCGTCTTAATGCACACTACTGCAGTCGCTCCGACTTCAAAAAAGGTCCCTGTACTACTTCGATCCGACTTCTAGGCGACCTGTACCCATTTATTTCAATGGGAGTTGCCTCTGAAGTCGGATGACTGTCTTAACATAAGCAACTTTTCAGGAAGATAACATACATTTATGAGGCAAACCTCTCCCTCCCCCCTCCCTCCCACAGAGCTAATTCTTGTTTTATTGGCCACTGGAATGTCTCCTGTCCTGCAGGCAACTTGGAGTTGCCTTGTAAGTTGCCTGGAGTCGTGCTGTGATTCATACTCAAGTCGTGTCTGAGTTGCCTCATAAAATCGGGCTGGAAGTCGTGTTGCCCCCTGTGTGAATGGAGTCTAAGACTTTGCAAAAAGTAGTGAACACCCACATATGCAAAAACAAACAAGCAAAAGTGAGTAAAGAGTCTTTGTTTACACTAGTTTCCCAATGTGAAATTAGGGGATCCTGACTTTGCTTAATCTATAAAGGCTCAATTTTAGACTAAACTAAATTCTGGTGGTCGCCCTCATCAGTTAAATCGAGCAGCAAGCCTTATCCTCTGATCTACAGGGGCATCTACGCTAACTCATAAAGCCCCCTTTAAAGATCCTTCCTGGACATAGCAAATGCCACTCTCCAGACATGGGTTTCCACCTTAAAGCTTTCCGGCTTCGACCACAAATTGATAGACTCAAATACTCTACTTTCATCGATATCCTTCTTAATCCCAGACTTCTCCTCGTGGAGAAGCCAGGGCCTCAACTTGTTAACCCAAGTATTTGATCAGGAACAAATGCTCTCCTTCTGAGACCTAACCAGTAGACATTCGTAGAACGAAAAAATTAGTTTTGTTTCATTTCGTTTGGATTCGTTATTTACATAAATTTGTTAAGTTAAATTTGTTTCATTAGTTTAATTTGTTTTCGGATTTGTTTCGTTTATTCATTTTCAAATCAATTTGAAACGTTTTTGAATCAATTTTGAATAGTTTTCTAATTCAAAAAGTTTTCAAATCAAATTTGAATAGTTTTCAAATCAATTTCGAATAGTTTTCTAATTTGAAAAATTTTCGAATTGGAAAAGTCTACAAATTCAAATAGTTTTCGAATTGAAATAGTTTTCCAATTTCCAAAAAAGAATAAAATTGAATAGAAAATAAAGGAACAGAACAGAAAAAAAATTCTATTCTATTCCTTTATTTTCTATTCTATTTTATTCTCTTTGGAAATTGGAAAAGTTTTCGAACGCAAATTTCATGAACCTTTGGCATCCCTCATAAAGACTTCTATAAATACTTACAAATCCCACACCTCTTGTCTCCCTTGAAAAGAGGGGAAGATTTTCTATTAAAATTAATCTTCACTTTATTCACCTCTGAAAAACTTTCTAAACATTGGATATCCCTGAAATAAAAAGCTATATGCTCTAAGATGCTACTGAACAAGCTCCCGGCCATAATTTCATGGGAACAGCAATGACAACAAGCTCTTTATTAACCTAAAAAAACATCCTGCTGTATCTCTCACTGAGAAACAGTACAAAAAGTAATACACAGGTGGTACCTTACACCGCAAGTATTCGCCCGTCCATATCCTGTGTGAGGGGGTTAGCTCGGCAGCGGGTGTGTGTGACCCCCGAGATGGGCTCCCCACACAAAAACAGGCCCAGCAAACGGAGGTTGTGGTTTTCAAAATCAAAAAGGTGCGGTTTATTTTCTATTTACAGTGACAAAACACAGCAAAGCAAAAGAAACATAAACAAAATAAATCCTGGTCAACTTGACCTCTGACTAAACATACAGGTTTCCTAACTAACAACTGGGATCAGCCTAGTGCTGTCCTAGTCCCTAAGTCCCTGGTTTTAAATGTCCAAGCAAATAGCCACACAGGCTTTGTCTCACCGCACAGGGGTTCACTCTCCCTAGACAGTCCACACAGGTCTGGGTCCAGGCATGAGCTAACATCTAATGAAGCTGGGAGTTCTTATAGAGGCCTAAATGAGCTGACAAGCTTTAGCTGGTCTCATCAACTCCCTGTCTGCACGACGCCCCACACTCTCCCTAGAGGTATGAGTCATCCATGAGCCCACTAGCCTCAGCTGGGCTTATACAACTCTCCACCTAGTTGTATAAGTCGGCGTAAAGCCTGAATCTGGGCGAAATATATCTACCCCCCTGGATGCAACCAGGTGACTTTACCTTCCTGCTGTCACATACCCCCCCTCTTGTTTTAACCTCGGGGTTGGAACACCAGCAATCAGGCATTCATGTACTCGAGACAAAGCATCCACATTCCCCATTTGAACGCCAGGGCGATGCTTTACTGTGAAGTTGAATTCCTGGAGGGCCAGGAACCACCTATTCACTCTTCTATTTGTTTCCTTGTTTTGAGCCATCCACTTTAACGGAGCGTGATCCGTAACCATGTCAAAGTGCCTACCTAGCAGGTAGTACCGAAGGGAATCTAGAGCCCACTTCACCGCTAAACACTCCTTTTCAACGGTGGCGTAATTTACCTCATGGGACTTCAACTTCCTGCTGAGGTAAATGACTGGGTGCTCTTCCCCGTTCCAGACCTGGGACAATACTGCTCCTAACCCCACATCTGACGCATCACTTTGTACGACAAAGTCTTTAGAGAAGTCGGGTGAGTACAACACTGGCTGGCTACATAAGGCTTGTTTCAAGAATTGGAATGCTGCCTCAGCCTCGGGGGTCCATTTAATCATGACCGACCCTTTCCCCTTCGTCAGGTTGGTTAGGGGCACAGCCTTAGAAGCAAAGTGGGGAATGAATCGCCGATAATACCCAGCGATTCCCAGAAAGGCTCGTACCTGCTTCTTGCTGTTGGGACGTGGCCAACTCTGGATGGCCTCGACTTTGTTGAGTTGGGGTTTTATTACTCCCCTCCCAATGGTGTACCCAAGATATTTGGCCTCCTCCTGCCCAATGGTACACTTCTTGGGGTTAGCCGTAAACCCCGCTTCCCGAACAGAGTCCAGGACTGCTTGCACTTTTGGCAGATGTGAGGCCCAATCTGTGCTATGGACAATTATGTCATCCAGGTAAGCCGCAGCATACTTCCGATGGGGCCTCAGCATCTGGTCCATTTTCCGCTGGAATGTGGCCGGCGCATTCTGTAACCCGAACGGCATTCTTTTATATTGGAACGCCCCGTCTGGGGTTACAAATGCGGTTTTCTCTTTGGCCGACTTGGCCAGGGGGATTTGCCAATACCCTTTTGTGAGGTCAAGAGTCGTCATGTATCGGGCTGTTCCCAGCCGGTCGATCAACTCATCTATACGTGGCATGGGGTAGGTGTCAAATTTTGTAACTTTGTTCAACTGACGAAAATCGTTACAAAATCGCCAGCTCCCATCCGGTTTAGGCACCAACACAATGGGACTAGACCAATCACTTTGGGACTCCTCTATCACCCCTAAGTTCAGCATTTTCTGTACTTCCTCCCGTATTGCCTCCCGTCGGGCCTCTGGGATCCGATAGGGTTTTAACTTCACCCTTTCACCGGGCGGGGTAATGATGTCATGCTCTACCCCAGATGTTTGTCCCGGCAGCTCAGAGAATACCTCCTTGTTGCGAAGCACAAACTCCTTAACCTCCTGTTGTTGGGGTTGTGACAAGGTGGCTGCTATTCCAACCTCAGGAATCACGCAACCAGTTTGAGCTGGTGACCAAGTGTCTGCGACTAGGGACTCTCTATCCCTCCAGGCTTTCAACAGATTAACGTGATAGATCTGTTCGGGCTTTCGCCTTCCTGGTTGTCTGACCTTGTAATTCACTTCGCTCACTTTTTCCATTATCTCGTAGGGGCCTTGCCATTTGGCAAGGAATTTACTTTCAACCATAGGGACAAGTACCAGTATCCTATCCCCCGGGGAAAAGGTACGGGTCTTGGCTCCACGGTTGTACACTCTCTGCTGTGCTAACTGCGCTTGGGCCAAATGTTCCTTCACGATGGGCATTACCTGTGCAATTCGGTCTTGCATCAGGGCGACATGCTCAATCACACTCCTGTGGGGAGAACTCTCACTTTCCCAAGTTTCCTTGGCAATATCCAACAGCCCTCTTGGGTGTCTCCCATACAGTAACTCAAAGGGGGAGAATCCCGTAGAGGATTGGGGCACCTCCCTAATAGCAAACATCAGATAAGGAAGTAGACAGTCCCAATCCTTTCCATCTCTATCCACCACTTTCTTCAACATTTGTTTTAGGGTTTTGTTGAACCTTTCAACCAGCCCATCGGTTTGGGGGTGATACACAGATGTACGTAATTGCGTCACTTTGAACAATTTACACAGCTCCTTCATAACCCGGGACATAAAGGGTGTACCTTGGTCCGTAAGCAGTTCTTTACAAATACCCACCCGGCTAAACACAAGAGATAGCTCTTTGGCTATGGTTTTGGCCGAGGTATTTCGGAGAGGGATCGCTTCTGGATAACGGGTGGCATAGTCCATTATAACTAATATGTACTGGTGCCCCCTAGCGGACTTGATTATAGGACCTACCAAATCCATGGCGATCCTCTCAAACGGGACCTCAATGATGGGTAGAGGGACCAGCGGGCTACGGAAATGTGGCATCGGGGCCGACCTCTGACACACAGGGCAGGAGGAACAATAATTTTCTATGTCCTTCATCACCCCCGGCCAATAGAATCTCTGTAATACCCTCTCTCGGGTTTTCTCTGTCCCCAGATGACCTCCAAGAATGTGCCCATGGGCCAACTCCAACACCAACTTCCTGTAAGGTTTGGGCACCACAAGCTGCTCAACGGTTTCTTCTGCCCTTTTTGCCACCCGATACAGTAGGTCCTTCTCTACGCTGAAGTATGGGTAAGTGCAGGTATTATCTGGGTTCACTAACTCGCCATCTATTTTCACTACGTTTTCCCGTGCCTTTATTAGGGCGGGGTCTTTCAACTGTTCTGTGGCAAAGTTTTCCCTGTGAACCTCAAGATCAGAAAACTCCACAGACGGTAGGTTTTCGTCTGAGGAGGTGGGCTCCTCTCCAGTTTCTTGAGTCTCCCCTGCCAATACTGATAAGGGAAATTCCGGAGAGTCCTCACCACTCTCAGGGGAGTTCTGGCTATCACATTCCTGGTACATAGGGGCACCAGTGGGGGGCTCAGGATCATCCCACAGTTCCCAGAACTTCGGAAAATCCCTTCCCACAATGGCGTCATGCGGTAACTGAGATACTAAGCCCACTGGATGAGAGAGGGTACCTTTGGGGGTCTCGAAACACACTGTAGTCACTGGATACTCTCGGGTGTCCCCATGCACACAAATAACAGCTACCTTGCTATTCCCAGAGACCTCTGTTTTAACTAACTCAGCCTTTATCAGGGTCACAAGGCTACCTGAATCCAGCAATACCACAACATTTCTACCATTAACACACATTTTGCATAAATGTTTCTCAGTTCCTCGAATGGCAGTGCATGCGACTGTCGCACACAGCGACTGACGTCTGCCCGTCAGAAAGTCACACTGCATGGGTTCCTCCACAACCGGGCAATTGGCTGCAATATGTCCCGCTTGCCGGCAGCGGTAGCAAACGATCCTTCTTGCGGCCTCTTGAGCCGCTGATTTCCCAGGCTGTTCTCGCCAAACTTGGGGTAGAGCTCCCACCCTCTCACTCTCTCCACCCTCACCCCTTGGAATCCTCTTATCCGCCCCTGGGGATGGTCTGGTCTTAGGGTGGAAAGTCCGAGTGTCTCTGGAAGAGGCCGTCAGGTTCTCTGTAGCCAAGTATTTCTCCACACGATCCACAAGACCATCGGCCGTCTCTGGGTCTCCATGGCTTACCCACTTTTGGATGGCAGTAGGAAGAGCTCTCAAAAACCGATCCATTACAACACGTTCCACAATCTTTGGTGCGGACAAAGTCTCTGGCTGTAGCCACTTTCTGCTCAGGTGAATGAGATCATACATTTGAGACCTGGGGGGTTTTCCAAGCTGGAAAGTCCAGTTATGCACACGCTGAGCCCGGACAGCCTGGGTGACACCCAGCCTTGCCAATATTTCAGCTTTTAGCATCACATAGTCTTTTGCTTGGTTAGGCTCTAGGTCATAGTAAGCTTTCTGCGATTCACCAGTTAACAGAGGAGCCACCAGTCCAGCCCACTGCTCCTCAGGCCACTTTTCTCTTTCAGCGGTCCTTTCAAATGTGGTCAAAAATACCTCTGGATCATCCTCTCCAGTCATTTTTGTCAATAAACGACTCACCCCAAAGGACGCGGTATTAGTGGGACGGCTTTCCTCACTGGTCTGCGGACGTTGCTGCATTGCTGCTTCCATCTGTTGTTGTAGTCTCTGCTCTTGCTTCTGCAACAGGTCTATGAAGCGGGCCTCAGATTGCTGCTGGGCTTGTTGCTGAGCCTCCAGACTCTGTTGCAAAGTTGCGTTTGTCTGCTGCTGGGCTGCAAGGCTCTGTTGATGAGCTTGCTGCTGGGCTGCGAAGTTCTGTTGTTGAGCTTCAAGGCTCTTTTGCAAACCTGCATTTGTCTGCTGTTGATTGGCATTTGCTAGAGCCAGCTGCTTCAGTATCTCCTCCATGCTGGCTTAAAAAAAACTGCCACTGGTTCTCCACCAACTGAGAGGGGGTTAGCTCGGCAGCGGGTGTGTGTGACCCCCGAGATGGGCTCCCCACACAAAAACAGGCCCAGCAAACGGAGGTTGTGGTTTTCAAAATCAAAAAGGTGCGGTTTATTTTCTATTTACAGTGACAAAACACAGCAAAGCAAAATAAACATAAACAAAATAAATCCTGGTCAACTTGACCTCTGACTAAACATACAGGTTTCCTAACTAACAACTGGGATCAGCCTAGTGCTGTCCTAGTCCCTAAGTCCCTGGTTTTAAATGTCCAAGCAAATAGCCACACAGGCTTTGTCTCACCGCACAGGGGTTCACTCTCCCTAGACAGTCCACACAGGTCTGGGTCCAGGCATGAGCTAACATCTAATGAAGCTGGGAGTTCTTATAGAGGCCTAAATGAGCTGACAAGCTTCAGCTGGTCTCATCAACTCCCTGTCTGCACGACGCCCCACACTCTCCCTAGAGGTATGAGTCACCCATGAGCCCACTAGCCTCAGCTGGGCTTATACAACTCTCCACCTAGTTGTATAAGTCGGCGTAAAGCCTGAATCTGGGCGAAATATATCTACCCCCCTGGATGCAACCAGGTGACTTTACCTTCCTGCTGTCACACCTGGTACCCAATCCCCATTATGCTGGAGGAAATGCAGGTACATGGGATCCATCGGCCATATATGGTGGTACTGCCCAAAGATTGCTCTCTTCAATAAAGATGTATTTGCTCTCATCTCATCTGACAATGGGGTGAATCATCCTCAAACACCAGGCCACATAAAGCCCAAGTCTTCCTTACCCATATCATAATTGCTGCAAGGAGATTCCTGGCAAATGCATGGAAATCAGATTGTGCTCCATCTCTCATTACAGTTATAGACTTTTTGAATACGCATCCTACCTTTGAGGAAATGTTGCCCGAATTCAGAGCAAACAATTCACATTTCAGGACAACTGGGCGTATTGGACCAAAGATGACAGAAACACAGTTGGGCATTGACGATGTTGCTCATGTTCTCTCTAGTTTTTGCTGCCAGTTAGAAACATATTTGGGGACAATTTGTATATATGAATGTAAAAAGCAATGTGCAGCGCTAAGGGAGTGACAAAAGTGAAAAAAGATGGGGAAAGTGTAGTTCTAGCATGGACACCTGTGACATGTGCCATAAAATATAATGTATAAGGTATATATGAAAAGCATCAAAGAGTTATCCCTGACAGGTATAATGAAAACATGATTATACATAGAAAGATATCATATTGAAAATCATCTAAAAAAAACACTCAAAACATGATATAAACACCAATTAGTGGTGCCAAAAAGAAAAACATATATAAGTCAAATAAGCGTATGGTGGAAATCGTGACCACGGCACAGATACCCTTACCTTGCCTGCTTGACTAACCACTGTTCGGTGGATGAGACCACAACTCACCCCCCCCCCCCCACAGGTGGTGGAATCACATCCTCTTATTGGTGTTAATATTACTGAACTCCACAAATCATTTCCCTTTAAACACCGGCTTTAAGAGACGTCTATTGTCGCTCCAACTTGTATTGTGTTTGGAATTTCCATGCTGTTTTGAGCTTATCACTCTGAGCTCTTGGGTTCCCGATTTCAGCATATGTACATCTTTTATTGGACTCCTTTTATATTGTGTCACTACATTATTTTGGACTTATACGCAGTTAACATGCTTATTTGACTTATATACTGTATGTTTTTCTTTTTGGCACCACTAACTGGTGTTTATATCATGTTTTGAGTGTTTTTTTAGATGATTTTCAATATGATATCTTTCTATGTATAAGCAGGTTTTCATTATACCTGTCAGGGATAACTCTTTGATGCTTTTTATATATACCTTATACATTTTATCTTATGGCACATGTCACAGGTGTCCATGCTAGAACTACACTTTCCCCATCTTTTTTCACTTTTGTCACTTCCTTAGCGCTGCACATTGCTTTTTACATTCACATATACAAATAATCTTTTTGTTTGTGCTAGCAGCTCCTCTTGTCATTTTCATTCAGGCAGCACAGTATTATCCCCCATTCACCATTATTATTTGGGGACAACCCTTCTCACTGTTCATAAACAAGATGCAGCTTTAAATTTGTATTATATGGTACCAGTATTATACAAAGCTATTATATGAGCAATTTCCCACCCTACGCTTATACCATCCTTCCCCACTCTTTTACCCTCTTCTTATTCCTTACCTCCTGCTCCATGCACTTCAATCTTCATTACCCTTTCCATCGCCCTGTTTTCTTTCTTTTTATGATTGATTTCTAGGTTGACTACTCTAATGCCTTCGTTTGCTGGAACCAATCTCCTTATGGGGAAAGATGGCATTATGTGTGCTGAGCTCTTTTTATAAATTCTTATTATAAAGATGATCAATAATCAAAAAATTAAAAAAATCATAAAGTGCAAAATCATAAAGTTCGTAAGGGTGTTAATTAAAGAAAAAGTCTGAATTTCATTAAATCTAACAGAAAAAGTCAAAACAAATAAATAAAGTGCTGTAATAGAAGTCAAAATAAAGTGCAAATAAAGACCAAGGAAATTAACCAAGTGATCTTGTAAGCTCTTCACCACCACTTTATAACTAAAGGTCGCTTACAGACCATCAGACCTCAAATTAAAAGCGGTACAGCTGCACTTTTAGGGAGAAATTCCTAGATGGATGATCACCTCCTATTCCACTAAGGGCTCTGTGTGGAAATGAGTAGATGAGTGGAAGATTGAACTCCAGCAGAAAGGCTGGATAAATGTGAGGTATGCTTTTGCTAGCTCTGACACTGCATGCAGCATACACTGCCACTCACATTGATCCACAGTAGCTCATGCCATCATTCAGTTACTTCAGGATAACACATGTAAAAGGAAAAAGATCATTCATGGTGCAGTAAAGGGAACATAATTTATCTAAAATTAGGCATCTACTAACATAAAATGACCAAAAAACATCATAACATGTAAGTTGCATCTAACACCCCAACATAACATCACTGCTGTAGCTCCACCTAATGCGTTTTGTTCAAAATGGACGTCATTGCTGGGGCAATGGAGAATAGCGGTGATTGTTAAAATGTAGAGGTGACAGTGGTATGCAGATGTGGTGGTAAAAGTAGGGGCACTGAAAAGGCAAGTAAGGCAGCTGGGAAGAATTGGATATTAACAGTGGATAAGATGTTTTGGGATAGATGAACAAATGTCATTGGTAAGCGGGATGTTCAAGCAGGCAGGAATAGATAGGTTTAGGGGGTACTGTGATAAGAAGGGTATTAGGCATGCATGATGGTGAGAGTTGGGAGGAGGGATCTGCAGGCATGGTAGTGATAATGTGGGGGTGGATAAAGGTGATGAGCAGTGGTGAGATTGGAAGGGAGGGGCCCTGCAGGTAGACACAATAGCCAGGGCTAGAGGGAGAGGATGGGGATTATGTGCGGTGATTGAGGTGGGGGGGTCATGCAGGCACAAGTGGTTTGAGTGCTGGAGGTAGACAAGAAACTATAATGAGAGCAAAGGGTATTATGGTATGGTAGTGTCAGAAATCATGAATAAGACCGAGACAGAAGTAAAGCTAAATCACACTTGTTTAATAATAAAAATAAAAAGGTAAACAGAGTAAGGGTAGTCAAAACATAGCCAGAGTTCAGTAACCGGATCGGGTAGTCGGCCAAGCCAATGTCCAAGAGCCAGCGATAAAGGTAGTAGTACAGCAAGCAGGATCTGTAGCCAGAGGGAACGTCAGACAAGCAGGTCTTCAACAGGAACGCAGGAGAAAGTCTCTTGTGATTTTAACACAGGCGAAGGCGGAGAGCAAATGAACTGGAAGGCTTTAAGTAGGCAGAGCTGATGAGCAGGATCATCAACAGGTGGATCACTGTGGAGAGATAGGAGATGGCAATTAGCTGACAGCTGAGCTGCCAGCACAGAGAAGAAAGTGCTGAGCCCAGCCCTGACAGTACCCCCTCCTCAACGACCCCTCCCCCTCAGAGGACAACCGGGCTTGAGGGGAAAACGTCTATGGAAATCACGGAGGGGGACAAGGGCATATACATCCGAGGATGGGACCCAATAGCGTTCCTCCGGACCGTACCCCCTCCAATGCACCAGGTACTGTATGCGCCCACAGAACCTACGGGAGTCAACTACTTCCTGATGATGGCCCTGTGATTGGCCGAAACGTCAAGGTATTACTTCCGCCCCAATTGAAACCACCAGGGATTCGTGCACCAGGACACTGCTATTAGGATTATCCTGTTCAGGGCCGATTACCCTTTAATCAATCACCTGCTATACATGCCGGGTGCCAGGACTATCAGGCACTCAGCAATGTAAGTGTAACCTTTTTTTATTTTGTGGAATTAATAAATGTTTTAAACGGCATTGCGCAATGAGGCTCTTTCTCTCTTGATCCCCATTTATCCCTATGAGCAACATCTCTATCAACAAGACGTCATCCTAAGGATCTGAGTTCGGGGTATCCCCACATGCCTAATAGACCATACTAGCGATAGTTGGTCCACACATTGCGGAGTGCACATCTATGTGGGGCACCCAGTTTGAGCACCTGTCCATAGGAGTCTTTATTGGGCACAAGCACCATATGGGACTATCATATGTTATCATATATGTTGCATATACGTATATTTGTCTACCAGTTTGTTATATATCCTAGTAGTTGATTTCTAGCGCAATTTTCTTTCTTTCAAGGGAGTCAACAATGGACTGTACTTCATACTCCTCATGGTTCTCAACCTGTATAGGGTGAGGACGTGGCACTGAGGTGGTAAAACGGTTGCAGACCAAAGGTTTCAATAAGGAGATATGAAACTTATTAGAGATACGCATACTGGAAGGAAGGTCCAACGCGTAGGCCACTGGGTTTATCCTGTGAAGGATACGAAAAGGCCCAATAAACCGAGTTGCAAAATTCAGAGAAGGAACACGAAGTCGGAGGTTGCGAGATGACAGCCAGACCCTGTCCCCGACCAGGTAGGAAGGCACAGGCAGGCGTCTGCGGTCAGCATGGAGTCTGTACTTCTCGTTAGCCTGTCACAAAGCCTCCTGGAATTGTACCCAAGTGGAACGAAGACCACGGAGATGTTCCTCTAAAACAGGAATACTCCGAGGAACAAACGAGTCAGGCAACATGGAACGTTGGAAACCATAATTCGCCATAAACGAGGACAAATGGGAAGCAGAATTCAGAGCGCTATTATGAGCAAACTCCACCCATGGTAAGAGGTCTGACCAGTTGTTGTGATGGTCAGAAATATAGCAACACAGGAATTGCTCCAAGGAGTGATTGGCTCGTTCTGCAGCTCCATTAGACTGCGGGTGATACGCAGAGGAGAAAGCAAGCTGAATTCCCAACTGTTCCCCAAATTCTCGCCAGAACCGGGACACAAACTGACTTCCCCTGTCTGAGACGATGACCTTGGGTAGGCCATGTAAGCGAAAGATCTCCCGAGCAAAAATGGAAGCCAGTTCCTTAGACCTGGGCAACTTCTTAAGTGGAATACAGTGAGACATTTTCGAGAACCGGTCTACCACCATAAGGATAACTGTGTTGCCCTGGGAATTGGGTAACTCCACAATGAAATCCATAGACAGGTGGGTCCAGGGTCTCTCTCCATTGGGTATGGGTTGTAGGAGGCCCACTGGAAGGTGTCGTGGAGTCTTACTCTGAGCACACACGGAACAGGCAGCTACAAAGGCGGTTACATCAGCACGTAGACTAGGCCACCAGAATTGTTGGGAAATGGCCCAAAAGAGTTGATTCTTCCCAGGGTGGCCAGCAGCTTTGGGAGAATGGTAAGTCTGGAGCACGGCAGTACGGAGACTCTCAGGGACAAAGCAGCGGTCACAAGGTTTTTTAGGAGGAGCATCGACCTGAGCAGCCAGAATTTTGTCACCCAAAGGAGAAGTAAGACTGTTGCGAACCGTAGCCAGAATACAATCAGGAGGAATCACAGGAACCGGAACAGACTCCATCTTGGAAGTGGAGGAAAATTAGTACCGGGTAAGAATGAGACAATGTAATTAAAACTTGACAAGAAAAGAGCCCATCGCGCCCTTCTGGGAGAGAGGCGTTTAGCCTCAGACAAGAATGTGAGATTCTTATGGTCAGTAAGAATGAGAACCGGCACAGTGGTACCCTCAAAGAGATGTCTCCATTCTTTCAGAGCTAAAATTATCGCCATCAGCTCTCTGTCACCAATCTCGTAAGTGCACTCAGCAGGTGACCATTTCTTCGAAAAGTAGCCATACGGATGCATGGCGCTTTCAGAGCAAGGACGTTGAGACAGAAGGGCGCCAACTTCAGTCTCAGAAGCATCAACTTCAAGGATAAAAGGCAACGTTGGATCAGGATGTGCCAACACAGGAGCAGAAACAAAGGCAGCCTTGAGACTCTCAAAGGCCTTAATGGATTCCGGAGACTAACTCTGTGGGTTACCGTCCTTTCTGGTCATATCAGTCAGGGGCTTGACCAGAGACGAGAAGTTACGAATAAACTTCCGATAATAGTTGGCAAAGCCAAGAAAGCGCTGCAGAGGACATAAACCCACGGGTCGAGGCCACTGTAGGACTGCAGAAAGTTTTTCTGGGTCCATTGAAAAACCAGCAGTGGAAATGACATAACCCAGGAATTTAACCTGTTCACAATGGAATTCGCACCTCTCCAGTTTACAATAGAGATTGTTCTCTCTTAGTTTCTGAAGCACTCGACAGACATCTGTGTGGTGGGTCTCCAGGGACTTGGAAAATATGAGGATATCGTCTAAATAAACCACCACACATAATTGCAACAAATCTCGGAGGACATCGTTAATAAACTCCTGGAAAACTGCCCGGGCGTTACAGAGGCCAAAAGGCATTACGAGATACTCATAATGACCTGTTCGGGTATTAAACGCAGTTTTCCACTCGTCGCCCTCCTTAATCCTGACGAGATTGTATGCCCCTCTCAAATCAAGCTTCGTGAAAACCGTTGCTCCCTTGAGGCGGTCAAATAACTCGGATAGGCATTCTTAATGGTGAAACGATTGAGACCCCTATAATCGATACAAGGTCTCAGTTCACCACTCTTCTTCTTCACAAAAAAACCAGCAAAAGCAGAAGACGAGGATTTGCAGATGAAACCTCGAGAAAGTGTGTCTGCAACATACTCCTCCATGGCCTTATCCTCCAAGACCGACAAAGGGTAAACCCGGCCACGAGGGGGTATGGCACCAGGTTGAAGGTCAATTGCGCGATCATACGACCGGTGTGGAGGCAACGTACCGGCTTGATCTTTGTCAAAAACATCGCTAAAATTGCGGTACTCCTCCAGCAGGGAGGAGAGTGAAGAGATGCACAGGACCTTGGCTACCCTCTGGAAGCATCTCTCGCTGCACTGTGGCGACCAGGACAGAACCTCAGCACGGAGCCAATAAAAAGACGGGTTGTGCCTCTGTAATCAAGGATAACCAATAACCAGTGGAAACTTAGGTGAGGAAATAACTTGGAATTGGATTATCTCATGGTGAAGAGCCCCTACGGCCATGGACAATGGAACAGTCTCATGAGTCACATGGGCAGGCTGTAGAGGTCTCCGGTCAAGAGCCTTAATGGCAAGTGGAGTGTCACACAGCTGCAGCGGAATCGAGTGCCTAGACACAAAGGCAGCATCAATGAACAGGCCTGCAGCCCCGGAGTCGATTAGAGCCTGTATTTTGACGGATGACTCAGCCCAAGACAGGGTAACCAAAACCAGGGGCTTAACCTTCTGGGCAACTGGAGACGAAACAATGCCAAATAAGGTCTGTCCGTGACAGGACCTCAAGGTTCGGGCGTTTTCTGCACGGGTAGGACAAGACTTCAAAAAGTGACTGGCCTGGCCACAATAAAGGCACAATCTCTCCCTCCTCCTAAGGGCTTTCTCATCCGCAGAGAGACGCATGAAGCCCAAGTGCATGGGTTCATCTTCACAGACCGACTCGGTACCAGGAGGCATGGGAGGTGAGGGAGGCAAGGGTGGGACTGCAAAGCTCGGAGACAAACGTACAGTAGGCTTCCGCAAGCGCTCCTTAACAGAGGGTCTTTCTCTGAGTCTGGAGTCAATAAGGATGGCAAATGTGATCAACTTCTCTAGCTCAGTGGGTGTATCTCGGGCTGCTATCTCATCCTTGATGTTATCCGAGAGACCATGAGAAAAAGCAGACACGAGGGCCTCATTGTTCCAAGCAACTTCTGCTGCCAGAGTACGGAATTCAATGGCGTAATCGGCAACAGTTCTCGTACTCTGTTTGATGGACATGAGGCTTTTGGGAGCAGAAGCAGGGTGTGCGGGAACGTCAAATACCCTTTTGAAGGAAGCCACAAATTCTGGGTAACTCAGGACCACGGGTTTTTGCGTCTCCCATAGAGGGTTTGCCCAGGCCAAGGCTCTCTCAGAAAGCAAAGATATCACGAAACCTACTTTGCTTCTGTCCGTGGGAAACGCCTGGGGCAGCATCTCAAAATATATCTCAACCTGGTTGAGAAACCCTCTACACTGAACTGGATCGCCCCCAAATCGCAATGGGAAGCGGAGCGGAACCAGACATACCTCTAATAGAGGTAACACTCAAGGCGGGTGCTTGCACTGAGACTGGAGCAACAGCAGGGTCTGCCTGCAACACAGGTTCTACCCGACCAGCCACAGTGGAAGATTCCAGACGAGCCGTGCGACTCAGGAGCGTCTGTAATGCCGTGGCAAACTGATCCATGCAGTGATCCAGGTCATCCAATCTGGAAAAAATATTATCAACAAGTGGAATAGCTGCATCTTCTGAATTCATGGCCTTCGCCTACTGTCAAAAACCATAAATCAGACCAAGACAGAAGTAAAGTTAAATCACACTTGTTTAATAATAAAAATAAAAAGGTAAACAGAGTAAGCGTAGTCAAAACAGCCAGAGTTCGGTAACCAGATCGGGTAGTCAGCCAAGCCAATGTCCAAAAGCCAGCGATAAAGGTAGTATTACAGCAAGCAGGATCTGTAGCCAGAGGGAACGTCAGACAAGCAGGTCTTCAACAGGAACGCAGTAGAAAGTCTCTTGTGATGTTAACACAGGCGAAGGTGGAGAGCAAATGAACTGGAAGGCTTTAAGTAGGCAGAGCTGGCGAGCAGGATCATCAACAGGTGGATCACTGTGGAGATATGGGAGCTGGCAATTAGCTGACAGTTGATCTGCCAGCACAGAGAAGGAAGGGCTGAGCCCAGCCCTGACAGGTAGTGAGTCCAGGAAGGGCATGAACAAACAATCGGATAACTCAAATAATGCAATGCAGCTCTATCGCTGCCCCTTTTCAATCACTTTCCCTCGTGGGTTCACTAACTCTCAATAGTATCTACCTACACAGTCAGGCCTGACTGATCTAAATGGAAGTTCAAGGAAACAATCTTTGCATGCAATCTTTCGGTGGTGCACTTGCTGAACAAACTTTTATAATCGAAATTAATAGTGAAGATAAAGTATCTGTCTATGAGTAAGTGCTCTCTCACCACCCGGACAAGTCCAAGTCTGTTTCCTCCACCGATTCGTCTAGGAACAGGAATCCACCGACATCCAGGTCTCCGGTCCTTCTGATGTAGTACAGCAAGGATGAGAAGATGTCTCTGAGGTTCCGCTAGGCTGGCAGAGGGCTCTTTGAAGAAATGCACAAGGCCCAGGCTTCAGGCCTTGTGCACACAGCAGTTCAGCACAAGGATCCTCTTGCTAGGAGAGGGGGTGTCCAAAGAGACAGAACAAACTCTGCCTCCCCTTTATAAAGTCTGCCCCAGCAGTCTTTGCACAGGGCAATGCACCCTGGGTGCTGCAAGATGTACTGGGAGATGTAGTCTCTCGGTATTAAAGGGGAATACCCCGCTACATCAGCATGGGGGGAGATGGCCAGTGAGGGATGTACAGTATCTCACAAAAGTAAGTACACCCCTCACATTTTTGTAAATATTTTATTATATCTTTTCATGTGACAACACTGAAGAAATGACACTTTGCTACAATGTAAAGTAGTGAGTGTACAGCTTGTATAACAGTGTAAATATGCTGTCCTCTCAAAATAACTCAACACACAGCCATTAATCTCTAAACCGCTGGCAACAAATGTGAGTACACCCCTATGTGAAAATGTCCACATTGGGCCCAAAGTGTCAATATTTTGTGTGGCCACCATTATTTTCCAGCACTGCCTTAACCCTCTTGGGCATGGAGTTCACCAGAGCTTCATTGGTTGCCACTGGAGTCCTCTTCCACTCCTCAATGATGACATCACAGAGCTGGTGGATGTTGGAGACCTTGCGCTCCTCCACCTTCCGTTTGAGGATGCCCCACAGATGCTCAATAGGGTTTAGGTCTGGAGACATGCTTGGCTAGTCCATCACTTTTACCCTCAGCTTCTTTAGCAAGGCAGTGGTCGTCTTGGAGGTGTGTTTGGGGTCGTTATCAAGTTGAAATACTGCCCTGCGGCCCAGTCTCCAAAGGGAGGGGATCATTCTCTGCTTCAGTATGTCACAGTACATGTTGGCATTCATGGTTCCCTCAATGAACTGTAGCTCCTCAGTGCCAGCAGCTCTCATGCAGCCCCAGACCATGACACTCCCACCATCATGCTTGACTGTAGGCAAGACGCACTTGTCTTTGTACTCCTCACCTGGTTGCCGGCACACACGCTTGACACCACCTGAACCAAATAAGTTTATCTTGGTCTCATCAGACCACAGGACATGGTTCCGGTAATCCATGGCCTTAGTCTGCTTGTCTTCAACAAACTGTTTGCGGGCTTTCTTGTGTATCATCCTTAGAAGAGGCTTCGTTCTGGGATGAAAGCCATGCAGACCAATTTTATGCAGTGTGTGGTGCATGGTCTGAGCACTGACAGGCTGACCCCCCACCCCTTCAACCTCTGCAGCAATGCTGGCAGCACTCATACATCTATTTCCCAAAGACAACCTCTGGATATGAAGCTGAGCATGTGCACTCAACTTATTTGGTCGAGGGGGAACCTGTCCTGTTAAACCCCTGTATGGTCTTGGCCACCGTGCTGCAGATTAGTTTCAGGGTCTTGGCAATATTCTTATAGCCTAGGCCATCTTTATGTAGAGCAGCAATTCTTTTTATCGAATCCTCAGATAGTTCTTTGCCATAAGGTAAGGTGCCATGTTGAACTTCCAGTGACCAGTATAAGAGAGTGAGAGCGTTAACACCAAATTTAACACACCTGCTCCCCATTCACACCTGAAACCTTGTAACACTACCAAGTCACATGATACCGCGGAGGGAAAATGGCTAATTAGGGATACATTTTGACATTTTCACTTAGGGGTGTACTCACTTTTGTTGCCAGTGGTTTAGACATTAATGGCTGTGTGTTGAGTTATTTTGAGGGGACAATAAATTTACACTGTTATACAAGCTGTACACTCACTACTTTACATTGTAGCAAAGTGTAATTTCTTCAGTTTTGTCACATGAAAAGATATAATAAAATATTTACAAAAATGTGAGGGGTGTACTCACTTTTGTGAGATACTGTATGTCATAGGGGGGAGCAAGAATAATTTCGGATGAAAATGGGGAGCAGCTGAGTCTGTGGGTCCCACTGATAGAAGTCTGTATGACCCAGAGCTACCCAATATTCTGCATAGGCAGTTCAGTTCAGTAGACTGCCCAGTCCACCTGGCCCAGCCCATTGCCGAGTCCACCTGGAGCTATGCAATCAGGGAGGTGGAGTAGAGATGTGGGGATGAGATAAAGAGTGCAGGACAGTGCCGAAAGGGTGGGGAGTTATGTGTGGACTGGGTTTTGGAGAGTAAAGGTAACACAAAGTGGACGGGAGTGTAGGAACAGCTGAGGGTCACACATAGAGGATAAAAACAGAATCACAGTGGCAAAACAGAAGTAGGATTTCGTTTTTATATTATTGAGGATAATATGACTTAATAATATTGACATCTGGCACATTTTTATCAGTTGATGTAATGACAGGTAAAAATTAGATTAAAAAGTAAAAGCATATGGGTGTGGCTAATGTATTTTTCAGATTATCCAAACTGCAATGACGAGCGGAATCACACAAATATGTCTGAGTTGGAATCATGCTTTTGGGTCTTTGTAGCCAATACACTATATTACCAAAAGTATTGGGACGCCTGCCTTTACACGCACATGGACTTTAATGGCATCCCAGTCTTATTCCATAGGGATCAATATTGAGTTGCCCCCGCCCCCCTGCAGCAACAACAGCTTCAACTCTTCTGGGAAGGCTGTCCACAAGGTTTAGGAGTGTGTCTATGGGAATACTTGACCATTCCTCCAGAAGCACATTTGTGAGGTCAGGCACTGATGTTGGACGAGAAGGCCTGGCTCACAGTCTCCACTCTAATTTATCCCAAAGGTGTTCTATGGGGTTGAGGTCAGGACTCTGTGCAGGCCAGTCAAGTTCCTCCACCCTAAACTCGCTCTTTGTGCACTGGTTCGCAGTCATTTTGGAACAGGAAGGGGCCCTCCCCAAAGTATTCTCACAAAGTTGGGAGCAAGAAATTGTCCAAAATGTCTTGGTATGCTGGCGCCTTAAGAGTTCCCTTTACTGGAACTAAGGGGCCAAGCCCAACCCATGAAAAACAACCCAACACCATAATCCCCCCTCCACAAAATGATTTGGACCACTGCACAAAGCAAGGTCCATTAAGATATGGATGAGTGAGTTTGGGGTAGAGGAACTTGACCGGCCTGCACAGCGTCCTGACCTCAACCCGATAGAACACCTTTGGGATGAATTAGAGTGCAGATTAAAAGCCAGGCCTTCTCGCCCAACATCAGTGACTGACCTCACAAATGCGTTTCTGGAAGAATGGTCCAAAATTCCCATAGACACACTCCTTATCCTTGTGGACAGCCTTCCCAGAAGAGTTGAAGCTTTTATAGCTGTGAAGTATGGGCCAACTCAACATTGAACACTTTGGACCAAGACTGGGATGCCATTGCCAAGTTCATGTGTGTGGTGTAAAGGCAGGTGTCCCAATACTTTTGGTAATGTAGTGTAATATTGAATATAATTTTTTCTGAAAAACATCTGAAACAATGTGAAGACACTTGTAACTGCCAGTCTTCTGTGACTAAATTATGTGTAAAGTTCTCTTTCAATGCTTTCAAATGAATGTTTATGTGGACTGATAGGCAACAAACATGTCACTCTTGGCGCCATATATACCGCATGAAAGTTTGTAATACATTTCAAACTGAGGCATGCAGAACCTCTCAAAAGAAATGTGTCCATATAAAAATGATGAAGGTGAAATTATTCAGACAGAGGAGGTAAGGGGACCACAGGGGCATAAAGTGGGAATGAGGCAACGAGACAGAGAGCGAAATAGACACAAACGCGGAAGGAGGGATACAGCGAGCCGAGCGTTGTAGGTAAAAATAAAACATGAGAAAACCCAGGTGGATTTTGGGCAAGCTGTTCTCATCAACTCTGCTACTCCCTCCTGTCACAGCAACTGTCAGACAGGCCCTGCTCGTAATGAAAGGAAAAATATTTTATTCAGATTTATTAATTTGAAAATGAAGCACGCCTGTCGGCAGAGGGACAGCTCCTCTCAATCTGTCATCGTTGAACCACGCGGTGCTGACACGGGGAATCATTCGTCTTGTCTACGCTGACAGGCGGATCTCTCCCTTAGCTCTTCCTGGGGGATCGCCCTGGGATTAAAAAAAAAAAAATACGGATAAAACACATTCCGACGCAGAACAGCCTCTTTATTAATGTAAATTACACGGGGAGGGGAAACAGGGTAGCGTCAGAAAAAAATAATAAAAAAAATAAGGGAGTGACAATATAAATAAATAATTGCGCCCGCATGCCGCAGAGGTGTTCATGTCCCGGCGTCAGTCCTTTCTCATTTATATCTAGAGATGTTTTGGAGGCTTTAATAAAAGGAGAGAGCTTAATGTGACACTAATGGACAGTTTCTTATTTACAATGATGTTGCTAGCAGCTCTGCATATGAATGAAACGTGTCTGTGCCGCTACTGATGTCACAGCGCTGTGCTTTCTGCTGATGTGTCAAGGGACATCTGGAAATAAAAATGAAAAGGAAAGCTTGTAAAAGTATTGTTACATGGAACCTAATAAATATAAATGTGTGTTTTAAATGAAAGCTTCATACAGGTCTGTTCTACCATAAACCATATACGTATACATATTACTATGTAATAATAACAGTGTCATTATATGTTCTCTCCCGCCTTCAGTGGCGTTCTGGGTAATTTATTATTACAAGCTATACCATATGTCAGTAGCATCATACTAGCTCATCCAACCTAGCTTATGTCAGTCTAAATAAGGAATCTGAGTGATCAATGTGTAATGACATCATTGCGTTTGGCAAAATTACATCATCAGAGTAATAGTAATTAGTTTGAGCATTAACATTGAGCAGTAAAGAAGAAACAAAATCTGCTACACCCACCTTCCATCCTTCAATGCAATTTCTGCAAGCTCTCTCGCCGGGGCCAACATCTTTACTCAGTCTTCTTCCAGGATCATCAGCCATCATGATTGGCCAGCCTTGGAGGATGTAATTCCCATGCATGAGTTAATTTATCCCAGCACAATGGCACTGTATAAAAGTGTATGGGTGTTTCTGTAGGGGGCTGAGGATGGTATGTGAGATGATCCTATTCCTTACCTTGCATCTCTAGGTGTGTGCACAGGGTGTGCCAGGTGTGCCTGGGCACACCCTAATCACCATGTGCTGCGCAGATTCCCCCTGCTGCTTGGCTGCAGACAAAGGGACTGGGGAATCTCTGTCCTCAGTTCCTTTGTCTGTATCTAAAGTGAGACATCAGGGGTCTGTTTAGACCTCTGATATTTCACCAAAGCCCCCCAATGTGGCTCCAAAACATTGTAAAAAAAAAAAATGTAAAAAAATTATTGTAAAAAAATAATAATGAAAAAATAATACAAATAAACTACTGACACCAATTTCTGCCCTACTGAGACCTCCACTGCGCTACGACACCAACCTCTGCCCTATATATATTTACATACACGCATGTGTGTTTGAGCTTTGGGGTGCACACCCTAATGGAATAGGCTGCGCACACCTATGCTTGCATCCCAACACTGTAGCACAGGGTTAGGCAACCTCGGCACTCCAGCTGTAGTGAAACTACAAATTCCATCATGCCTCTAGGGGTCATGCCTGTGATTGTCAGGGTCTTGCAATGTCTTACGAAACTTGTAGTTTCACCACAGCTGGAGGGCCGAGGTTGCCTACCCCTGTAGAACCTGGGTAGACAGGGTATCTTGAGTCTTTGCTAAGTGGGGTTTTTAGATTTAGCATCCTGATGTTCCTAGGGCTATAGTGCTTAGATCTAAGGGGGTCTTGTGGAAAGAAGAGGAATTCCCCTATTTCCCAGGTTAAATTACACTAACTTAGCCTTGAAAGAAGTTGCTCCACACCTGAAGTAGTTTTCAATGTTTTATTTGAACCTGAGGTAAGACAGGAGGACAAAGGAGGTAGAATACTCAAAACTCACACAGTGATCCTACAACTCATTGGCTATAAGTCACTGGTTGGATCACAGCATCCAGAAGCATTACACAGAACTTCTTCTGATGCATACTAGCCACAAAACGATAATAAAACCAATACGCAAAAAAACTGATTCCCCCATCCACTCTAAACATCAGAGTGCTGGATATTATATTCTGACAGCCAGAAACTGTGGCTGTCAGAATACCCAAACAGTGGCTGTATCTCATTGGATGCAACCACTGTTTAGCTGACAGTTTCCCTCTTGACTCCTTCAATTATAGTAAATTTAACAATCGACTTTTGTCAAGCCAGGTGGTGCCAACAGACTAAACACAGCAAGGCAGAAGTTTGGAGGAAGGTAAGAAGCTTTTATTGCAGAGACATTCTGTCTATTACAGATGTTTTTTCACTTTAAATCAAAATGTGTCACTAGGACCAACCTTTTATTTTTATAACCATCCTCGTTAGTACTGTTTTATGGGTATAGGCTCTTTATGTTGACAATCATTGACTTTACTATAACCTGTGCTGCTTTATGTCCGTTTTATGTATTTTTCCTCTGGACACTGTTATGTCCCAGTTTCTTACTATTGACTCTTTTTGACTCTGTAATGCAGCCTCTTTTCTTCTCTACTTTTGATCTGTATAAACAATAAACATATATTTTCCTCTAAACATGTCACTAGTATTAGACTGGGCATACAAATTGTAAAGCAGTCAGTTGTGTATGAATGATTCATCTTCCATCAGCCATCCAATGTACTAACTGTGCTAGATTAGCAGATAGGCAGATAGGCAGATTAGGCATTAGCCTATGGGCTCCACGCAGTTTAAGGGCCCTATGACAATGGACCAAATAAAGTGGAGGTAAACCCTCTCCTATATCCAGTGAAGTGAACAGCCTCAGATGATACACAGGGAGTAAACAAATCTCCCTAAACAAGTGTAGCGCACACCCTCTCCCCACTCCCCTCTATTAAAGTTTTCCAACTTGCACTGTCTCTGGTCTAGGGGTATGATAGGGGAGGGAGAGGGGTGAGCTACGCCAGGCTTCCACCACAGTTGTGTATGTGGTCTCAGCAATGTCTCTTGTTACCTTCGGGTCTGTGCTGTGCATCGGATCCTCCCTCCAAGAGTCTCCTTTAACCTTGTCCGCCAGAAATTGAGCCACACACCGTCAAAGTCCAACACTCCTTTATTTAGAACATAACATGGACTCCCTTGGCTTTAGAACAGAAAAGGAGGTGTGTGTATGAATAGGCCCAGACACAAGTTCTATCATCCACTCTCCTCCCTGAGAGTGATCTATGGTCTCCGCACGAGGGAAATTCTCCTTCCGGACGGTCTCCGACAAGAGACTCACCCGTCACCGGCAGTCTGCTGCACCGGGTCTTCAGATGAGGAGCTCTTCCCGGTCCATTACGCCCACCTCGGATTCAGGCATCCATCCCCGGAGTGCCTTAGGATCCTTCCCTCGCGGAACTCAGTGTTGGGCACTGAGCTCCGGACCTCCATCCAAGTACCTCACCCCAGGACTAAAGGTGCCTGAGGTGGAATACGATCTCCGGTGGTCCTCTAGGCCTAGGCCGCCTAGAGGACGAACACGAACCACCGTCCGCAAGCTGAAGGTGCCTGGGACGAAGATCCCGTGACCAAGATGGCCGGCCCCTTTATACCCTCTCCCAGCAAGCATGGCGGGTTCCCCACCCCACCATACCGCTGCCGAGAGAGGCCAAAAAGGAGACTCAGCACACAGCGATATCCGTCCGTCAGCCCATGGCGACAGCGCCACCCAGAGGGCCGCCGGAACACACCACCGGTGTCACCGAAAGATTCAAAATTTACCCCGGGAAAGTAAGTACCCGCTACACAAGCTTTTCATGCATATCTGCTGTCCTCAGCTTTCTAAATTCTTTAGAAAGTGAATATCGTGTTAGAATTTTTACTTCCTCTTTCAGCAGTGGGAGGGGAGTCTGGGCATACACTGTGTGACAGCTGGAGGAAAGGCACACATCCCCCTTCCACATAGGCAGAGGAAAAAAGAAACATGCAGAGCTGTGCTGTGAATAGACCAGCTCTCTGATAATCTATTTTTTAGCCACCTTCCTGAGAACTTGTCAGAAGTTATCATGATGATAAGAAGCGGCAATAAGACACAGGACTTAGAGCTTTGGAGAGATTAAACACTACAGATATATATGCCCAGGTAAAATTGAATGAATCGGGTTTACATCCACTTTAATAATACTTTGAAAACAGAATGAAGCTTTCTTAAATTGTTTACAAAAGATAGAAAAAATGTATCCACTCAGAGAAGTCAAAACTTTACATTAAAGTACTATATTAATGTAATGTACACAAAAACATCTTAGAAGCTCATCTTCTTACAGCTGTCATGCCGCGTACACATGATCGTTTTTCACGTCGTTAAAAATTACATTTTTTAAATTGGGCATTAAAAACAATCGTGTGTAGGCTCCAGAGCATTTTTCAACGGTAGTGTGTATGCTTTTACGAGGGGAAAAAAAACGCGCATGCTCAGAATCAAGTATGAGACGGGAGCGCTCGTTCTGGTAAAACTAGCGTTCGTAATGGAGATAGCACATTCGTCACGCTGTAACGGACTGAAAAACACGAGGCTGAAAAGCGCGAATCGTCACTCAACAAACTTTACTAACATGAAGGGTGGCGCCATCTGAATGGAACTTCCCCTTTATAGTGCCATCGTACGTGTTGTACGTCACTGCGCTTTACTCGAGCGTTTTTTTTAATGAAAGTGTGTATGCAAGACAGGCTTGAGAGGAAACAAGAAAAATCACGTCGAGAAAAACGTGGCTTTTGAAAATGACATTAAAAACGATCGTGTGTACACGGCATCAGTCTATTAAAAATGTTGGTGCAACCTACCTAGGTTTAATGTACAGCAGTGATGGTCCATTAAGTGGCTGATGTGCACAATATGTGCAATGTTATCCCACTAGAGCACACACGTGGGAAATTTCCAGAAACCTGCGAGGGGGCTCCAAGGTTTCAAATGCCATGGGGATTTCATATTGGTTAAAGGTTCACTTTTTAAAAAATAATATTTTTAAAATTATTAATACATTTATATATATATCTAGATATATATATATATATATATATATATATATATATTATTATTATTATTATTATTATTATTTTTTGTAAGCCTGTAAAGCATTGCACCAGCAATCAGCACCAGCGGTCATGTGGGCAGAGTCCTACACGGCCATGCTGATTTCAAAAGCTGACAGCTAGTATGGGGGACTCCTCCCCGTACTGCTGTCAAAGGGAGGGGGGATCAGGCAGTGGCTGCAGCATTGAGAACATGTTACATGTTCCACCCTAAAAGTGGGTGGAACATGTAACATGTTCCCAAAGGTGAACTTGTCCTTTAATCCGGCACTGTACTAACATGACAGCATAGCTCTTCTATCAATTGTTCTTCCTAAGCATAGCTATGTGGTGGGCTTGATCAAGTTTCATAGGTGTGAGATCTCCATTTCCATTTTCAGCATGATCAAGGAACGGTCATCTAATTTCTTTGGATAGCATTAGCAGAGATCAAAGTCATGAAGACCTTTGCAGGCTAAGGATATTTTTTGCAGGCCAGGCTAGGGATATTCAAATATTTAAAGATTTTTAGCAATTGAACCTTAAAGTGGAAGTAAACCCTCCTATCGTTTTCAGCCAAGGAAGCTGCCATCTTTGCCTCTGTTTAATCTACAACTGCCATGATGCTGCACATGTGATCAGTTCCGACACAAGCCATTGGATGGTTTGACAGTTTTGGTTGAGAGCACAACCAATGGGAATGTTACATTTCCGGCACGTGCCGGAAATGAAACTTTTTTGAAACTGGTAAATGGATGGGTTTACTTCCGCTTTAAAAACAAGTCCTCAGTGACCTCTGTAGCTGCAGGCACTATGGAGCAATTCATCCTTAAAATTCACAGTCATTTTAAATAAACCCAGGTTAGAAATGTTGCCCTTTAGTGCTGCCCTTTTCACATTGTTTACCTAAGCTCTTGCCCACAAACAGCTTACAGCAATGATCATGGTTATGATTTGGGTTCAAGCATATTTAATTTCAACATGCCAACGCCTCAAACAAATCCATAATTGAACATATTCACAACCTAATATTATTAATAACTGAACAATTTCCTAGACCTCTGCCTCATGCCTCTGTACACAACAACATAATCATCAGTACCTCTCCTCCCCCTAGATATTCATTAATACTCAAAAAGTAACACTTTAATTATGCTGCATGCTAGTAAAATATTCCTGTTGCTTTTTAGCAGCTGAACTAGAACAAAGCTGGGAGATTGAATCAGCTGGGTGGTTTTGTTCGGAAACCTGTGCTGGTAAAAACACGAGCGTAACAAGGTCTCCATGGACTGAGGAATTAATATTTAATGCAGCTTGTCAGCAAGATCTTATACTTTTCAAAAAATTCTTGTTAACACAGGAGTCCTTTACCCTCCTCTATTTGACGTATTGCTTTCTATACGCTGCTGTTTGCACTGTATTTATTTGCATTACAATAGGAAAGCCACAGATATGGAGCCTGAAAATCAGATGTCTTTCTCACACCTTGCAGAATGTGTTATGAGCTATTTATACCTTCCCATGAAGGGAATTGAACAGCCTTCGGTGCGTAGAGTTATCTGCACTTTCTACTCCTGAAGTGCGAGATGTCTACACATATATATCTAACTATATTGTGATATCTACACACTCCCACTTCTCGCTGCGTATTGATACCTACAGCCCAGACTGCTGCTTGGCTGCCATTCTTATTGTACCTGTACATACCTGCTTGTTATGTCTTCTTGAGGCAGGCACTCTTAAAATATTTTATTTTATTTCTGAATAGAATAAAAATGCTATATTAAAATATCCACACGCTGAATTTTGACTGGAGAACGCCACTTAAGCTAGTCACAGAAACATGATTCCCATGGTTGATTTCAGCCATTTTGGGTGAAAATTGTATGTTTGTAGGCACTAGTGGACTGTGACAGCCAGTAGATATTTGTAGGAAAGATCCATAAGAATCTTGTTTTAATGCTATTGTTGCCTTAATGTAATCTGGGTCCAGGGGTATCTGCCCTTGGATATTTCTCTAAATTCCCATTCACATATGGATTTACACTTAGGAAATTAATATTTATTTGACTTTTGACTTTATGTGGTCAGATTGTACCTGCATGTCCAACTTCCCACAGTTGTCACTGGCATGCGTAGTTAAAAAAAAAAATTAAATAATTTATATACTGTATATCCAACCTTTGATGGACCATATATTGGCCAATCTTTGTTAGCAATGTAACTGATCCATTCATCATTAGCAACTATATATAAACGTTAATACAGAAAGAGAGAGAGAGAGATGTCTAGTGTCTACTGAAATAGAAAGTGATAAAACTTTGCAACACTAGTCACAGATATTGTCAAGCACGCTTAAAGTGGGGTTCCAATCACATTTTTCATTTTTTAAAAGCATGTTATTTCAGCATTCAATACAGTGGTACATATAAGATGACTTACTATTTTAAAAACCGCCGCTGATCTGCCGAGTTACTGCATAAAGAGACTTTAAAAAAACCTTTGCTGAAGTTTTCATTTTGCTTGTGGGCATGTGAAGCCCACAAGCATTTACTTCCTGGATTGTATTGACGAGTAATTCTAGCCATAGGGGAAGCGCACTGCATCCTGGGAAATGATGACACACATTTCCCAGGAGCAGTAGGGAGCTGAGGGAGATGATGTCAGAATCCGAGGTGATTCAGAATGCAGATTTTGTGGGACCGCATAGCAACAGGTACTTCCAGGTGAGTAAAAAAAAATATTTTTTTCAAATGTTTTTTTTTAGGCTATTATATGCACAATAATGCTATTTTGTATTTTTGGTGGAAACTCCAATTTAAAAACCTAACCTCTGAAATCAATTCAAGCAACAGTTGTTTAAAAACATTTAAATGTATTTTTACCTCTAACCACCAGAAGTACCTGAATCTGTCTTAATAATCAACCCCCTGTAATCTCTGACACAACAGCACTCAGAAGAGGGAAATGTAGCTGAGTGAGCGGAGTTAATGATTATTACTTATTAGGGCTCGTTCACACTTGCGGTTGATAAGCCTTTAGTGAGCATTAAAAACGCTCCCCCAAATGCAATATACAAGTTTGCTTGTTAAAACCACACCACAAACCCCTACAATAGCTGGTTGCTAAGGAGTGGGCTAGGAGGCTGGCCGCCATGTCCTTAACACCTGATGAGTCATCAGCAGTCAGCAAGCTTAATCGCTGAGCGATGAATGTAAAAACAAGCACTGCGGGCAATAAAAAAAATTGTTGAAAGAAACAACATGCCGCCCCCCCCCCCCAATTCATACCAGGCCCTTGGGGTCTGGTATGGATTTTGAGGGGAAGCCCACACCAAAATTTTCAAATAAAATGTTGTGGATTCCCCCCCCCAAAATCCATACTGGCCCCCTATCCGAACATGCAGCCCAGCAGGTCAGAAAAAGGGAGGGGACAAAAAATAATGTCCCCCGATGTAGAGCCATCGTCAATCATGATGCCTGCCACACCACCGAGCCTGGAAAAAAATAACGCTCACACCGAAGGCTCCTGCTCGTCTGCTTGCTTTGCCCCCTGATATTTCTTAATTAGGTAAGGGGCAGGACCAGCCTGCGAAGTCACTGTGTGGCCCTGCCCCTTGTGATGTCATCGACCCATGCATGCTGGCTGGCCCTACCCCTTACCTATTTAAGAAATGTCAGGTGGAGAAGCCAGCAGACGGATGGGAGCCTTTGGTGTGAGCAGAGCTCTTTTTTTGGGGGGGGTGGTTGGTTCTACATCAGGAGACATTGTTTTGTTTTATTTTCATAAAAGACTTGTCAAAAACTGTGTGTGTTTTGATTTATTTTTGACACTTTTTTGATGAATAGGTAGGGGTACGATAGCCCATACTAATTCACATGGGGGGGCGGGATCTGGGGGCTTCCAGTTTCCGATAAGCCTCCTGCCCGCAGACCCCCACAACCATCGCCAGGGTTGTGGGAAAGAGGCCCTTGTCCCTAACAACATGGGGACAAGGTGTTTTGGTTTGGAGGGGCAGAGCCCCCCCACCCCATGTTGAGGGCATGTGGCCTGGTATGGTTCAGGAGGGGGGGGCGCTCGCTCATGCCCTCCCTTTCCTGACCTGCTGGCCTGCATGCTCAGATAAGGGCTGGGTATGGATTGGGGGAGGGACTCCACGCTGTTTTTTTACCTATTTTTTTTATTGCCGGCAATGCTTGTTTTTACATTCAGCTGATGACACATCGTTTGTTAAGGACACGGCAGGGCAGCTTCCCGGCCCGCTCCTTAACAACCAGCTAAAACTCTGATTGTATTAACGGCCGCAAATGTGCTGCAAATGAGTTTGGGGGGGTGTTTTTAACTCCCCTCAAATGCCTGCTTTTAATGCCAGTGTGATCTCAGCCTTAGTGTGTTGTGCATTTTTTCATTGACCAATCAGTAGGCTGGTGTGGGGAATAGACACTATGGTATTAGTGACTGTAAGGCCCTTTCACACGGCAAGCCCGCTTGGATCCGCCTGTCTATTTTTCAGGCGCGGATCCGAGCGGGCCATCCATTTACTCCTATGGGCAGACGGATGTCAGCGGAGATGTATCCACTGACACCTATCAGCCATCCTATCTGCTAAAATCAGACTATGGTGATACGTTCACCATCCGTCTTGGTGGATCGGATCGGCTGAGATCTGATGAAAACGGACATGCTTTCCGTTTTTGTCCAATCTCTCCATAGGAATCAGCAGTGCTCTGACAGGCCCCTCCCCGCTCAGTGAGCAGAGACGGACCCTGTCGTCCGCCAGCTCAACGGAGATCAACAGAGAGATCTCCTGCTGAGCTGGCGGACACCGCTGAGTGGATTCGCCTCATGTAAATAAAGCTTAAAGCTCAGGTATCTGTTGAGGTCTGATGACTACAGGTGCCGTGAATTTCCTCTTTAGAAGTCACTGTTCAAATATGCTCTTTGAGCATAGTTCTTACTTGGGTTTCTACAGGATTTCAGCACCAGATATAAAAGCAATGGATCATCAGGAGACCCAGTGAAAGTGAGCTGAAGACTGGAATTATTGAGATGGCTAGCCAAAGTTGTTGCTGAGGGTAACAAGAGCTAAGCATCTGAGCCAAAAAGTTCAACAGGGACACAGTCATTAGCAAAGCCAAGGTCAGGGCAGAAGGCATTTTAGTGAGGTCGGGTCATGCGGGTGGTCAAATCCAGTGTGTCCAGGAGGTCAGAAATAACAGGCGAAACAGGTAACAAGGACTAGAACTAGTCAGGAATCAGAATTGATTCTGATTTGGAAACTGTTTGGGAACTAACTGATTGGGAAAGAGAAGTACATAGACTGGAACTAGGAGCATTTCAGGACCAGGATGAGTGAAGGATACAGGAGATAAGGTACAAGATATCAGGATCACACCCTAGCTGAACGCTATAATGGGAAACTGAAGCATGGAAAGTATAAGCTTTTAAAGGAGTGTAGAGAAATCCGAAGGCAAGCTCTTAGCTGTACCCAAGTGGGCAGATACATAAAACATTGGAACACATTGGAAACAATATGTTATTATTATTATTACTACTAGTATACAAGATTTATATAGTACAGTTTGAGGAATCAGAGGGCCCTGCTCGTTAGCAATGGCGTCCCTGGGGGGGGGTCAGAGGGGGCCCTGGCCCCCCCCAACATTATGCTGTGCCCCACCATGTAACCCCCCCCCCCCCCCACAAAAAAATAATAATATTTTTTTTGCAGTTTTTGTATTTTGCTTGGGCCCCTGCTGGAGTAACACAGTCTCTCCTGAGAGGGAGAGCGTCCCCAGTCAGCTCCTGCGGGGGATTCCTCCCTCTGCTCGCTGACACTGCATAATGCGAGCGGTCACACAACCACAGCCGCCTGATCTGCTCCTTCCCCTGCATCCTCATTGGCACGGAGAAGAGCGAGTTGCAGGAAGGACTCCACGAGCACTGTGGGGAGGGAGGGGGACCCAAGCCTTCATCTCAGTTACTGAAAAAACAGACTGATTTCTCCCGTCCTTAGGACAGGAGAACCAGCCTGTAAATTCCGAGAGTGGTGACTGCAAGCTGAGCCGAGTGTCAGTCTATGACACTCTTTCACAGCCCAGCGAGTCCAGCCACCCCCCCCCCCACTCTCCTCACATACGAGCAGGGAGGAATACAGCTCCTCCTCCTCCTTCCAGTCCCGCCCACACTAGCCCAGCGTGCTGTATCTGAAGAGAGGGGATGTGTGGGCGGGAAATATGAAAATCAGCTGCATTCCTGGCTGTGTGTGAATGATGCTTGAGTGTCATGGATATGCATTAATGTCTGTCTGCCATCTTACCTTCCTCCTCATGTGTTCATCTAGAGACCAGACCTCCTTCACCTGGCTTCCTTTATAATCTCCTCCCAGCCTGACTCCACCCCAGGCCCTATCACTGAACACTATATTAACCTGTGCACTGCAAGCCTGCTTTGCTGATCAACGTGTTTGTTAGGCATTGTGTGTTTGGGTTCCTGCCTGCCGTGTGCTACGTCTGTCTCTCTGTTACGTTATTGGCTTGTCCCCGACCATCCCTGTCTGCTCGTGACCCTTGACCTTCGGCTCGTTCTTCGTTATCCTTGTCTGCTTGTGGCCCCTGACCTTCGGCTTGTTATTCGGTTCTCTCTATCGTGTGCTGCTGCTTCCCCTTATCCTACGGGGCGTGAGCTAGGAAACTCCAGGGGCCGCGACCTGGTCCCAGCCTGCAGCGTAACATCCTCACCACTAGAGGCCCTGGAGAAGACCAGCTGGGTCTTAGACTCCGCGCCCTGGGGAATCTTGGCTCTCGCTTCCGTTGGGATCCCGGTTGTGCTCCTCTGGTCCCGCTTTCCACAACCACCCAGTTTCCTATCCACAGAAGCCAGCCATAGGGTTCACTACCTCGCGGTGCACTCCTGTCCCCCTACGGTGTGCATCTGTCACCTGGCCACAGGTGACCGTGACAGTTTGATCAGCCATGAACCCGGCTGACATCCCGCTTCCCGCGGATGATCCATTGCAGGGCATAGTTCGCAGACTTGAGACCCAGGAATCAAATCAGACCCAGGTGATGCGATTCCTCCAGGATCTGGCTTCTCGATTCGAGCAGCCTCAGGTCTCCTTGGGAACCCCGAATCCGCAACCCCAAGTACAACCAGCGGCTGTACCTATCGCACCAGTCGCAGCCTCACACTCACTAAGATTGCCAGCTCCGTTCCGTTTCTCTGGGGACTCCAAGGCCTGCAGGGGGTTTCTCAGCCAATGCACTATTCATTTTGAGCTTCAGCCTCAAAGCTTCCTATCTGACCGGGCTAAGGTAGCCTATATCATTTCCCTCCTCTCCGGTGAAGCTTTGGCCTGGGCTGCCCCCCTGTGGGAGAGGAACGATCCGGTGGTTTCCAGTCTGTCCGAATTCTTGAAGCTCTTTCGTAATATCTTCGAAGAGCCGGCTCGGGCTTCTTCAGCGGCTAGTGCTGTCTTACGTCTTCGCCAAGAATCTAGTTCAGTGGGGCAATATGCTCTTCAGTTCCGTATCCACACAGCTGAATTGAGCTGGAATAATGAGGCCCTGGTCGCTACCTTTTTACATGGCCTCTCTGACCGAGTGAAAGACGAATTAGCGGGAAGAGCCATTCCCGTCGGTCTGGACGATGTAATTTCATTATGCAACCAGATCGACATTCGTTTTCAAGAGAGGTCCTTAGAAAAAAGACGCCAGCACTCTCTGGGTCCTAGCCAGTCTGAGCTCCCCTCCCTTCATTCCGTGGAGCATCCTCTACCTGCTGAAGAACCTATGCAGCTGGGCCGGACCAGACTAACCCCCGAAGAACGTGCTAGGCGCAGAACTTTGGGCTTGTGCCTCTATTGTGGGGGCAAGGGTCATTTTCGTGACTCCTGCTCGCTTCGTCCGGGAAACGCTCGGGTCTAATACATTTGGAAGGTGGAGTATTGGACCCAGAAACATCACCTTCTCGCCTGCTCTTGCCGGTGTCCCTTCATGTAGGCACTTCTCCTCAGTCAACCCTTGCATACCTGGATTCCGGGGCTGCCGGCAATTTCATGGATTGGAGAACTGCTTCTTCTATGAAGCTTACCCTTTCACCTCTCACTACCCCATTGGTAGTCTCGGCAATTGATGGCACTGTTCTCCCAGGGGGCCCTATTCGCTTCCAGACGCTACCCATTAGGATGTCGGTAGGGATTCTCCACCAGGAGTGGATATCCTTTCTTATTCTACCCAAGGCCTCTACCCCAGTTGTATTGGGCCTCCCTTGGCTACAGCTCCACTCTCCACATGTGGACTGGGTCTCTGGGCAGATCCTGGCCTGGGGTTCCTCATGTTTCTCGTCATGTCTTCTCAAGGTGACCCCCAAGGAGAGTCTTCCGGTTGCTGCCACTTCTGTTTCTTCTGATCTTCCCGCCGCATACAGCGATTACCGGGATGTGTTCTGTAAAAAATCAGCTGAGGTGCTTCCTCCCCACAGGTCTTTTGACTGTGCTATTGATCTTGTCCCCGGAGCAACTCTACCCAGGGGTCGTACCTACCCTCTGTCCATCCCAGAGACCCAGGCCATGTCGGAGTATGTAGCAGAGAATCTGGAGAGAGGGTTCATCCGGAAATCCTCATCGCCTGCAGGGGCAGGGTTCTTTTTTGTTGCCAAAAAGGATGGTACCTTAAGACCCTGCATCGATTATCGGGGTTTAAATGCGGTTACTATTAAAAATCGATACCCCTTACCCTTAATATCTGAGCTATTCGATAGGTTGAAGGGTGCCTCCATTTTCACCAAGTTGGATCTCAGAGGCGCGTACAATCTCATTCGAATACGGGAGGGTGACGAATGGAAGACTGCATTTAACACTAGAGACGGGCATTACGAATATCTGGTGATGCCTTTTGGTCTGTGTAATGCTCCAGCCGTGTTTCAAAACTTTGTCAATGAAATCTTCAGAGATCTGCTGTACCAGTTTGTTGTCATCTATCTGGATGACATTCTGATCTTTTCTGAAAATCTGCTCGTCCACAGAAACCATGTCCGCACTGTACTTCAACGTCTTAGAGAGAACAATCTCTATGCCAAGCTGGAGAAATGTTCCTTTGAATGTTCTGAGGTCCTGTTTTTGGGGTGCTTTGTCTCATGTTCGGGGCTTCGTATGGACCCTGGGAAGGTCTTGGCTATCACCAACTGGCCTCTTCCTGCTAGCCTCAAGGCCACACAGCGCTTTCTTGGCTTCACTAATTATTATAGGCAGTTCATAAGGAATTACTCTTCCATTGCCGCGCCTATTATCGCTTTGACCAAGAAGGGTGTGAATGCCAGAGACTGGCCTCCCGAAGCTGTCTCTGCATTTCACAACCTGAAACAGGCCTTTGTTTCTGGCCCCCTCTTGAGGAGACCAAATCCTGGGAATGCATTTTTTATTGAAGTGGACGCTTCCTCAATGGGGGTGGGAGCTGTGCTTCTTCAAATCTTTGAGAAGAGACGCCAACCATGTGCGTTCTTCTCCAAAAAAAATTCTCAGGCAGAGAGGAATTATGCCATCGGTGATCGGGAACTTCTCGCAATTAAATTGGCGTTAGAGGAGTGGCGTCATCTCTTGGAGGGTTCCCCTCACTCCATAACGATCTTTACCGATCACAAGAATTTACAGTATCTACAGAATGCTAAACGTCTGAATCCTAGACAGGCCAGGTGGAGTCTCTTCTTTGCCCGTTTTAATTTCACGATTACCTACAAACCTGGTTCCTGCAACGGTCGGGCTGATGCGCTCTCTAGGTCATTTGACACTTTGGACGAGGAGTCCGCCCCTGAACCTGAGCCGATCATTCCCACCTCATGCATTGTTGCCCACTCTACCACCCTGAAGTCTAAAATTCCGCCTGGTAAGACCTTTGTCCCCACTGAGCTAAGAGCTAAGATCCTTCGTTGGGGACATGATTCCAAGGTGGCAGGGCATTCTGGATTCCTCCGATCCTTCCTACTCATCAGTCGTCACTACTGGTGGCCTAATCTCCGCTCAGACGTCAAAGACTACGTTAAAGCTTGTCATGTCTGTGCTCAGTCCAAATCCTCCACACAAGCTCCTGCTGGTCTCCTCATGCCCTTGCCTATTCCTAAGGAACCCTGGGCCCATATTGCCATGGATTTTATCACCGATCTCCCACTGTCTGAGAATAATACAGTCATTTGGGTGGTAATCGATCGATTCTCCAAGATGGCTCATTTTGTTCCTCTTCCTGGTCTTCCTTCTGCCCCTGCCTTGGTTCCCATTTTCATTCGAGAAATTCTCCGCCTACATGGGGTCCCTTCTCATATTGTTTCCGACAGGGGAGTCCAATTCACGTCTCGTTTTTGGAGAGCCTTTTGCAAATCCCTCAATATTGTCTTGGATTTTTCTTCTTCTTACCATCCCCAATCCAATGGACAGACTGAGAGGGTTAATCAGGAGTTAGAGGTCTTTCTTCGCACCTTTGTGTCTTCTCACCATGACGATTGGTCCTCTCTACTCCCGTGGGCAGAATTCTCCCATAACAATCATGTGAATACCAGTTCGCAGAAGACGCCCTTTTTCACAGTTTATGGAAAACACCCTCAACTTCCTCTTCCTATGATCTGTTCTCCAGACATTCCAGCTTTGGCTTCGGTTCAGGAGTCTCTCAATTCCGTTTGGGGTCACGTTCATGATTCCCTCCGGGCAGCTGCTGAAAAATTCAAAGGCTTTGCCGACCGCCGCAGGCGTAAACCGCCTTCTCTTCAGCCAGGGGACAAAGTCTGGCTCTCTACCAGGAACATCAAGCTCCGAGTTCCTTCTCTGAAGTTTGCTCCACGATTCATCGGTCCATACACGGTAACTGCTAAACTGAATCCGGTTTGTTTCAAACTCCAGATTCCTAAGAGCCTTAAAATCACTAACTCCTTTCATGTTGCTCTTCTAAAGCCTTTAGTCCTCAATAAATTCTCTCGTCCTCTTCCTACCGTGGCGCCTGTCTCTGAGGATAATCAGGAGTACGAGATCAGTCAAATTCTGGACTCCCGACTCTGTAAAGGCGTTCTTCAGTACCTCGTTCATTGGAAAGGGTTTGGTCCTGAGGAGAGGTCTTGGATCACTGCATCTGAGGTCTTTGCACCTCGTCTGTTAAAGGAGTTTCATCTGAAGTTTCCCTCTAAACCTGGGCCCAGGCGGGGAAGGGGGAGGCCTCGTAAGGGGGAGGGTACTGTCATGGATATGCATTAATGTCTGTCTGCCATCTTACCTTCCTCCTCATGTGTTCATCTAGAGACCAGACCTCCTTCACCTGGCTTCCTTTATAATCTCCTCCCAGCCTGACTCCACCCCAGGCCCTATCACTGAACACTATATTAACCTGTGCACTGCAAGCCTGCTTTGCTGATCAACGTGTTTGTTAGGCATTGTGTGTTTGGGTTCCTGCCTGCCGTGTGCTACGTCTGTCTCTCTGTTACGTTATTGGCTTGTCCCCGACCATCCCTGTCTGCTCGTGACCCTTGACCTTCGGCTCGTTCTTCGTTATCCTTGTCTGCTTGTGGCCCCTGACCTTCGGCTTGTTATTCGGTTCTCTCTATCGTGTGCTGCTGCTTCCCCTTATCCTACGGGGCGTGAGCTAGGAAACTCCAGGGGCCGCGACCTGGTCCCAGCCTGCAGCGTAACATCCTCACCACTAGAGGCCCTGGAGAAGACCAGCTGGGTCTTAGACTCCGCGCCCTGGGGAATCTTGGCTCTCGCTTCCGTTGGGATCCCGGTTGTGCTCCTCTGGTCCCGCTTTCCACAACCACCCAGTTTCCTATCCACAGAAGCCAGCCATAGGGTTCACTACCTCGCGGTGCACTCCTGTCCCCCTACGGTGTGCATCTGTCACCTGGCCACAGGTGACCGTGACATTGAGATTCTAGCCTGGACCGTGGGTAAGTGTGTGCACTGCAGACTGCAGTACACTGTAATCACTTAACTGCATTATATCCATGCCTTCTCTCCCCCATCTTTCTCCCTCCCCCTCTCCTGTTCTTTCAAGACATTCACAATTTACTTTCACTTTCAGTTAGGCAGGTAATATACGGTGCAAATTTCTTTCCTGCATCCACAGATTGCAGGAAAGAAACTTGCATAATTCCCCCATCAACACAGACAGTGCTGACAGAGGAATATCCCTCCTGCCCAGCAATTGTATTCTCCCGACAAACAATGATTATCACTAGTGGCTATAGCAACCACTAGTGATAATCATAAGAGAATCTGCTCATTAATGGTTCAAATCTCAGCCAGTTCCTGCTGAACCAGCTGAGATTTAAACTGTCTATGGCTGGTCTTAGCTCTTAGGCAGCCCATACATTGATCACTTTTTTTCATTCAACTATTAGGTTGAATGAAAAAAAAATAAGAAATGATCCAATTCCCCCATCTACACATTATAGGTGGATGGGGGAATGTTCCCAGTGTGGACCAGTGCTGGAACAACCAGAGTTGCGCTGTTACTAGTGATAGAATCAAATAGTAAAATTAGATAACTGATATCACCAGAATGGGAGTGCAATAGATTGCTAAAGGCATGAATGCTAAACGCATAAACATAAATCCAAAAAACAATAATAACAAAGTGCAGCGTGCATATGAAACTCGGAATCTGGAATAAACATAAATATCCATAGGGGCTGTGCAAAATAGCAAAATAAATGTGCAAAGTCCAATATGTAATCCTGTGCAAAGTGCAAAACAAACACTAGGTGCAACTGTGCAAAGCAAAATATAAAAATGTCCAATCTGTAATAAATAGTGCAAAGTCCAAAAACTATGTGCAAAATCGCAATCAAATTGTGAGCATAGCAATCTGATATTCTTTCTTCAGTGTGCACACAGATTCCATGTGCAAAAGTGCTGGAGAGGTGTAACAGTCTCCTCTTCGTGCAAAGGACACACCAGTGAGAGTGGCCTCTTACCTTGCGGTAAAAGGACAACCGCATATATGTGTATATATATCACAGGGGTGGCAGCAAGGATTTAAAAAAGAAATGGGGTCCCAAATAGTGTAGTATGTTTAAAACCAACAGAGGTATATTATTCCACATGGTAGCGCGGGAACCAGAGTTGCTGTCCTGTCCCGGCTATTCACAGCGCTGGTCTCTGTCTCCATGGCAGCGGCGGCAGCACATTGGAACCCAGTGCTGGTTACTTTATGGGGCTGATGTACAGGAGGTCCAGCACAATTTGTTGTTAGAGATTGGCTGGGCATGTTCAAAATTCTACATGCCAGAGCCTGCCAGGAAGCCCACACTGCACAGCGCTAATCACAGGCAGTGAGACATTTCCCGGTCCGCAGCTGCACAGATGAGGAAATGTCTCACTGGCTGTGATTAGCACTGTGGAGTGTCGGCTTCCTGGCGGGATCGGGAATGTGGGATTTCAAACACACCCGAGCTCATCTCTATTGGTTGTAGACAGTTGAGCTCCTTGCAGGTTGCTTAGCAGCAGTGGAGCCTTCTCGTGATGCAATCCAGGTGATGCTCCTAGTCAAATCCTAGTGTTAAATATCAGTGATTTTATTGATCAAAGCCCACACTTTACAGGCATAGAGCCCACATGGCTGCTGAACATATGGTTGATTATATATATGTGGTTGTACTCTTGATGCTAATAAATACTGTGTTTATTAGATCTGACTGGGAGCATCACCTGGATCACATCCCGATCAGCATGTCAACAGAGAAGGTTATACAGCATTACTGCTGTAGGTGACCAGCTGGGGGTTCGGCTCTCTATAACCAATAGTGCCAGCCTTCCCCTGCATGCACCCATAATGTCACCAGCACTAGGTCCTAATAGACTGCCGCCGCTGCCAAGGAGACAGATGCCAGACCAGCGCTGTCAATAGCAGGGACAGGACAGCTGGGGAACCCCACAGTGGCAGAACACCAGGGCCCGGTGGCAAGACAACCTTTGCAACCCTGATAGTTCTCCCACTGCTTTGGACCCTTATATTTTCTTAGTGTGCTGGTGACATATATCTCTTGTTTTCTGCCACCCTGGGGGGCCCCAGTATAGTAGGAAGGGAGCTCACTGCAGAACATGTGAAAGGGCCCGTTGTGGGATCGTAGTAAAGGGCCCCAGGAGTTTAGCCTCCTAGCTTTACCTTCTTGCTATCCGGCTGTTTCAGGCCTTTAGTCTGCTCCTCAGACCCAAACAGTTTCCAAGAGTTAAGCTGTCTCCTCGCTTACCCCTGGTCAGCACCTTTGTTGCTGAATCACCAACGATGTCTGCCTCCTGAAGACATGCCTATTCTGGCTGCACCCATGCAGCGTAGATAGCCTCTGACTCCACTCAGAGTGATGGGAGAGTCCACCTGACTCTCCAAGCACAGACTTCCTGTCTGTTGGGTGGGGCCCTGATCCATAGTCAGGGCAGGACTAAAAAGCCAAAGACACAGCTGTTCAATCAGCATGTCTTTCTCTACAAACTCTGGTGTAAACCAACACTCTTTAAGGTCGCACAGAGTCGCACCGTTACAATATATATATAATTGCATTTTATAGTTGGCCCCCCCTACTTTTGTCCTTGTCCCTCCATGTGCCCCCCTAAACATGAAAGCTGGAGACGCCACTGCTCGTTAGAGTGTTGGTGAAAGAACACATGGATGAGATCTGAAGTGCAGTGAATCAGACAAGGCTATAGGAAAAATAATAAACAGAAGAAGAAATAGGCAAATAGTGGGACCCAGTGAAAACAGAAGAAATATCAGTAAATGCAACAGACTAATGCCGCGTACACACGGCCGTTTTTAATGTCATTGTAAAAAACAACGTTTTTTCTTGACCTGATTCTTCTCAAGCCTGCCTTGCCTACACACTATCGTGAAAAAAAATGCTTGAGCAAAGCGCGGTGACGTACAACACGTTCGACAACACGTACAACGGCACTATAAAGGGGAAGTTCCATTCGGATGGCGTCACCCTTTGGGCTGCTTTTGCTGATTTTGTGTTACAGCGTGTTAGTAAAAGTTTAGTGTTAGCTGATTCGCGCTTTTCAGTCCGTTACAGCATGATGAATGTGCTTTCTCCATTACGAACGCTAGTTTTACCAGAACGAGCGCTCCCGTCTCATAACTTGCTTCTGAGCATGCGCGTTTTTTTTCCCGTCATTAAAGCGTACACACGGCCGTTTTTCACGACGAGAAAAACGACGTGAAAAACCACGAGAAAAAAAAGAGCATGTTCTAAATTTTTAATGCCCATTTTTCGCCTCGAGAAAAATGCTTTGGAGCCTACACACGATCGTTTTTAATGACCATTTTATAAAATGTCATTTTTCTTGTCATGAAAAACGGTCGTGTGTACGCGGCATAAGGCCCTTTTCACACTTATACGACTTGTCCCACGATTTGTGATGGCAAAGTAGCATGACAAGTCGTTTCCCATGATTTCCAATGACAACCATTCATATTAGTACGACTTCAAATCGTTCCGACTTCAAAGTAGTCCCTGCACTACTTTGGTCCGATTTTGATGCCACTTACACAGGCATTCCCTGAAATCGCGGCCGCGAATCGCGGCAAAATTGCTGCAAAGTTGCGGCTGCAAATTTGTGGTAAAATCGAGCGACTTTGAAGTCACAGTAGTGTGAAAGGGGCCTAATACAGAGAGTGGAGCACAGGTAGGTTCTAGACAGTGACACTGTTGCTAAAATAAATGTTTAAAATAAAATGTTGCCTGCAAATATTACATTTATGGCTCAACCCTCTCGCTGCCTATGCCGCCAGTATCTGCCATAGTTGAGAAAAACAGCTGACTGCAGAAACTTTAGAATTCAAAAACTTCTAAAAGTTGGATACCTGGTCTTCCAAAGTGTTCTGTGATTTACTCTACCAGATCCTACACCACTATGCTGTCCTGCAGTGATTTAAGAGGCCTGCAGGAGAAACCACACAGTGCTGCACGAGACCAGGAAATCAACACTCCTTTCAGGCCCAGTTCCGCTCTGTACTATGGAACCGTTCTAATAGGAACGACTCAGGTCGCTCCGACTTAGAAAAAGGTTCCTGTACTTCTTTTGGGGGCGACTCAGGGCGACTTGCATTGACTTCTATACAGAAGTCATTCTGCAAATCGCCTCAGGCGGGCGTCTCAAGTCGTCTTGAGATCGCGCCGCCGAGTCGCCCCCAAAGTCGTGCCGCCCCTGCGTGAACCGTGCAGAAGTGTAGGATTACATTTCACTGCTACAGAGATTGGCAACACATGCAGTTGGAAAATTGGGTAGTAAATGTCTTCTTTGCAGTTAACATTTTTTCTATTATACCTTTTCTTTTAGCAATGGAGTTACTTTAACTCTATAAAAACGGTGTCACCATCCTGGCTGTGATGTCTGGCAGAGGGACATGAATCATAAATTGGCAGTGTAGAGTTACAAATCCTTTGACATATAAGATAGTTTACAAATTTCAACTGTGTATTTAGCTGTTAGGAGCTTTCAGGAATGCTCCTTTTTTAACCCACAGAAATAAGGCTAGCAGCAGCTTTTGATCATTTTTTTTTCTGCTTCTAGAAGCAAATAGTGTTATTCTATGTGTCAATGCACACTATTTTAGTCTAGAGGTGTTCTTTAAGCTTCAGTGTTTAGGAGCAGAACAAAACCTTTTTGGGAGTGATTTGCCAGCAGAATTAAAATGCTTAGGCTCGGTTCACACTGGTGCGATGCGAGAACCCTGTGATCTGATTCCAGTGCGGACCGAAAAAAGGGTCCTGCACCTTTTTGTTGCGAATGCGATGCGATTTCAGCCATACAATTTGTATGGCTGAATTTGCATCGCACAGACATCGCATGTGATCTTCACAGCAATGCGGTGCGAACAGTGACGGCTCGTGCTCAAAAATCTCAAAAATCTTGTGGGGGGCGCAAACAAACTGAAAAAAAAAAAAACATCAATTGCCCCACTGTGCCCATTAAACGCAGCCACTGTGCCCATCAAACGGCACCAGTTTTCCCCCTCAAATGCAGCCAGTTTCCCCTCAAATGCAGCCAGTTTCCCCCCAAATGCAGCCAGTTTGTCCCTCGATGTCGCTTCAGTCAATCAGGTGACCGGTAACCAGACCCGGTGCACCTGATTGGCTGAGAGGCGGGTCAGTGTTAGGGAATCGATTCCCTAACACAGCATGGTTTAAACAGGGAACACACAGTCTGAGCCTCTGTTTAACCATTTGGAAGCCGATTAGAGCCCACAGGCGCTAATCGGAAAGCCTATTAGAGCCCACAGACTCTAATCAGGCACTTCCAAAACACACCCATCGCTGTTATTCAGATGGCCGGCGCTCAACAGGGGGCCAGATACCCGAATAGTGGGCGGCAGCGGCGACAATAGATAGATTAAATCCATACTAGGCCCTTCAGGTCTGGTATGGATTTTAAGGGGAACCCCACGCCAATTTTTTATAAAAAACGGTGTACCAAAATTCATACCAGTGCATGCAGCCCAGCAAAGGGGAAGACGAGTGAGTGCCCCCCCCCCCCTTCCTGAACCATTTCAGGCCATATGCCCTCAACCTGGCTGGTTGATGATGTCACAAGGGGCGGGGTCACCCAGTGATGTTGCCGAGTAGCCCCGTCCCTTAGTTTATTTAGCGGGAGCTACGAAGCGGAGCTTGTGAAAAACTGGCTCTGCGTTTTGACTCTTTTTTGGTGAATAAGTAGGGATACTATGTACCACTTACTCATTCACATGTGGGGGGTCAGGATCTGGGGTACCCCTTGTTAAAAGGGGCTTCCAGATTCTTCTAAGCACCCTGCCCGCAGGCCCCCACAACCACCGGCCAGGGTTGTGGGGAAGAGGCCCTTGTCCCCAACAAGATGCAGACAAGGTGCTTTTGGCAGGGGGGCCCCTTGCCACAAAGCACGCCACCATGTTATGGGCATATGGCCTGATATGGTTCAGGAGGGGAGGGGGCGTTCACTCACTTTTCCTGGCCTGCCAGGCTGCATGCTTGGATAAAGGTCTGGTATGGATTTTGTGGGGGAAACCCCACGCCAATATTGTATTTACTATGGAGTGGGGTTTCCCTCAAAATCCATACCAAACCTAAGGGTCTAGTATGGATGTGGGGGGATCCCATGTGATTTTTGTTTATTTTTTGGAGTGGGGTGCCCCTAAAATCCATACCAAACCCAAAGGGCCTGGTATGGATTGGGGAGGACCCCCACGCAGTTTTTTTTTTTTTTAATGCTGCCGCTCTTTTGTTTACATCCAGTTGTCAGCAGGGAATCAGTTGACAGCTGATAAGTCATCACTTGTTAAGGATGCGGGCAGCCGCTTGCTCCTTAACAACCCACTATTCACTGCTAAACACCCTCACAAAATCAGAAAAATGCTGGCAAAAAATGCTAATATTGAGCGTTTATTATCCAGTGTTTTTCCGTCATGTTTTTTTAAGCTTTTGGTATGCATGGAGCCTAAATGTAAAAAAAATGCTCAAGTATAGGTAACATGTTGGGGTATATTTGGAATTTGATCGGCTGTCAAAATCAATGAGAAATCTTGCCATTTATCAGCAGCCTTAGCAAGAGGAAAATTTGTTTTTCTGTATCCTCATCTCCATCTGCCTGCTTACAGTATAGCCTATCAGGTATATCACCGTGCCAAGCTTCTTTGCAAATATAGGAATTTTCAGAGGCGGGATGAGAAAACCTACATTTATGTTAATTCTTTGGAATGACGAGAAAAGAAACTAATTTGTATATTTTCTGTTTACTCTTAATATTATGACATGGAACAGAGAGTTGCCAGCAGACCCAAATTTCCTAGGGCTGTTATGGGTTTTGTGACAAAAGGGGCAGACTGTAAATGTGATTTTCTGGTTGGGGTTTAGGTTTTTCATAGTGCAATTTAAATGGATCAAGGGTAGGATTTGTTTTGTTCCAACATTGCATTCAATGTTGTTGGCAAATTTGCACTCAGATAATTAACATGGGGGAAGGAAAAGCAGGCCACGTTGTGTATATGTGTGAGAGGCTCTATTTTAGACAATATTTCATCCAAAATTTTAAGCTGGCCAGATGTTTTACAGTGTGATACAGCAACAGTGCAATCTCCCTTAGATTTGCCAGAATTGTGTAATATAGGGCTTACCTAGACAACCTTTTCAGTTTGAATCTAATCAAGTAGGCCAATGCATTATGCATTTTTAGTAAATCTAAAGGAGATTGTATAATGAGTCATGTGCAGTCAGCTTTACACTGATGTAGAGAACATGTTTGGGCTTATTTGTGTAGGATAAAGTAGGGTAACATACAATGACTATAGATGCCGTTAAATTGCACTTATCAATGAGTCTAGCATAAGGTGACCAGATTTTTAAAATGAAATCCGGGGACATATTTTTTTTCTTTTACTAGTAATGGCAGCAATTAGCGACTCTCTGCCCATTGCCGCCGCCTCACAGCCTCTCAAGTCTTACTCTCCGGGTCCCGGCTACTCCTGGGTGGGGAGCGGAGAAATAACTCCACCAGGGAAGTCCAGGGAAGTCAAGTCAAGAAGATAAGCAGGCAGGTGGCTGACCAGGATTTGAGCCAAGGCAGAAGAACATGAGGGTGGAGCTGAATGGGCATGCACCCGAAACTGAAGAAATATTCCCTCCGACCAGCACATAATAATCAGAAAGGGGCACAGATAATGGAAAGAAATACACCCCCTAAGCTAGTAGGAGTGGGGTGTGTAATTCAGAATTTTTTCTTTTAATCCTGCACTGACTGTCTTTGAAATTGCCCTGTTCAAATCCAATCCGGGGACAAAACCGGGGACAGATTTGGTCCGGGGACAGTGTCCTCAATCCGGGGACTGTCCCCTGAAACCGGGGATGTCTGGTCACCCTATTCTAGCAGCATTTACCATTTTGGTCAATTGTATTCAGTACAGTAAATTTGAATATGATTGATTGCATCATGTTTAAAGCCTTTAAATTAAAATTGCTAGTAGGATAGTAGGGATTTGCATGTTCTGCCTGGCAAAAAAAAAAACTCCAAATACCAAGTATTTGTTTTATTTGTGCACTGCTTGCGGTGCATGCACAGTGCAGTGTACAGCGTTCAGGGCCGCCATCAGGAATTTTGGGGCCCCTTATACAGCTTCAGGCATGGGCCCCCTGGAGCCGAGGAGAACCCCGGGGGGGGCTGCTCTGCCACCGCGAATTGAGAAGCGGGGGGGCTGCCGCAAATTGAGAAGCGGGGGGGGGGTGCCACGAATTGAGAAGCAGGGGGTTTGGGTGCTGACGAACACAAAACAGAAGAACAAAAAAAAAAAAAGGGGAGGTTGCCATCCAGGGCCCTGGGGACCTCCGGGACTCTGGGGACCTCTGGGCCCCTTACAAAAATTTTTTTAAAAAATGAATAAAATGAATAAATAAAAAAAAATCATAAAAAAATTATAAAAAAGGGAGGTTTCCATCCGGGGCCCTGGGGACCTCTGGGCCCCTTACAAAAATAAATTAATTAATTAATTAATTAAATTAAATAAATAAATTAAAAAAACTAATTAAATAAAAAAATTAATAATAAAAAAAATTATAACATTTTTAAAAAAGGGGGGCATCCGGGCCCCTGGGGACCTCCGGGCCCCTTACAGGTGTACTGCCTGTACCTCCCTGATGGTGGCCCTGACAGCGTTGGTTCACTCTCGGCATCTGTAAGATGCAGAAAGTGGAGAAGAGTGTCAGGATAATGCAACCCAAGCTAGCCAGTGTAGTGACAGCAATTGAGTAAAAGCTATTCATTGCACATTTGCACATTATGGCAAGAGCTCCAGAGGCCTCGCAAGTCTTTGTTCCACTTTAAGCACTTTGTGCACCATCCATGCATAGCTTCACTCAACAGATAAGATAATGTGCTTTGGATCCTAAGTTTTAGTTTTAGTTTTTTTGTGTAGCACCCCTTTACCCCTGAGTGACTTAGTTGGACCCCCAGGCGGCTTGGTGGGTCAGCATTTTAAACCCCAGGGAAGAAACCTTGAGTCTTTGTGGGATGGAAGTAATTGGATGCCAGTCATTTTGGAAAATTTGCTATTTATTATTAAAGCGGTATTAATTCCAAAATCAAAAGTGCAATATATTGCCGCTTACCAATGATTGGATTGGACTTTGATTATCTTGTATTACAGTGTATTACATGATCTTGCATTACAGTGCCTACACTCTAAATCAGGGGTGTCAAACTCAATTTCATTGTGGGCTGCATCAGCATTTTGGCTGCACTCAAAGGGCCAGTTGTATCTGTAAGACTAGATGTCCAGAGCACCCCATCCCCCCTTGCATCAGATGTCAAAAGCCCTCCCTCCATCAAAAGTCCTACACCCTTCCTTATGTCACAGTGTACCCCCCTTAACTTGTGCTGCTTCCAGGAAGAAGCTGGAGGTGGAGCTGGGAAGCAGAAAGTGCAGGGTCTGTAGGAGCATCAAAAGAGGGCTGGAGTCAGCTGCCGGAGTCTGTTGAATGCTAAGACCAAGGGAGGTGGAGAGCGATGGTGCGACTGCACAGAGAAGCACAGGATCTGGTAGAGGAGTTCTGTCCTCCTCTTTGAGGGGGGTGCCACAGCTGCAGGAAAGGTGTGAGGGCCACATGAAGTGGCCTGGCGGGCCGGATTCGGCGGGGCCTTCTGCAAGATCACCCCAAATATGTATATCCTTCCCCAGCATGCACCACTGGCAATAAAACCTTCTGGTTCCTTGCCAGAGTAAAATACAACTCAGTAATATTGTTTCAGCTCAGGTTGACTACAAGACTGGCTGCAACACTAAATTTTGAAGTAGGGCCACTCAAGCTTAAAGTGTAGGATTCTAAAAATACAAACATACATACTCAACTCCATGTGCCCTGCCAGCTCAAAGCCCGAGAACTGAGCAGTCACATGACAGTTGGTTGCTCAGTTCTCAATCCACTACGAGCAGAGAGCGGTAACTTCCCTTGATGAATTCACGTGGGCGTGACGTAACGTGTAGGGCATGAGCGGAGGCATACCGGAAGTGACGGATTAGTCATGGATTACATTTACAAAGCTGAAAAACAGAACTAGTTGATTTACCTCGAGTCCGAATATACAAATGAAGATATATGAATTCATATGAATCTATGGCCCCACAAAATGGAGTCACTTCCGTTCAGTCATATTACTACATCATTTATTTTATAGTAAAAAGCTGTTTTTAACCTAATAAATCCTTTAAAAACGATAATACACTATGGAAAGTCTCTTATTTTATACACACATCTAATTACGGAAGACATTGAGAGGGAACCCCTATGACTACCATAAAGGAGACACATTTACCATAGAGATCCATGAGCCGGGGAGATCACTAGAGGCAAGCAGAGACATATGGATCACCAGATTGAAACAACTATTACCTCGCTTGGGGGGATTTTGGTCAACGGTATTTGGTCTTCTGTCCACTCTCTTCCACGTGTCTACCCGCAAAGATGCCAAATTGGCCTTACTTCACTGCCCAATCCCAGACCTCTTCTCCTATCAGCAGAAATTGGCCATCTATCTATTTATCGCCGTCAAGCGTGCAATAGCTAAGGCCTAGAAAAAGCCGGCTGTCTCGTTTGCGGAGGTGAAGAGCATCTTAACGACTCTCATGATTAATGAGAAGATGACTAGTATCCTTCACGACTCCCATGCTAAATTTCTCAAAGTGTGGGACCCGTGGTTGTCTTACGCTCTTCCAACTTTGCACCGGACCAGCCTGGGTCTCTCTAACTGATCTCCTCTGCCCCTACCTGGGGGAACCTTCTTCTCCCCTATTCTGCGCTTATTTTTTCTCTTCCTATTCTGTAATCTCTAACCCCCCTCTTCGTCATCTGGCCCTTCCCCCCCCTCCTTTTTTCTTTTTTTTTCCTCTTCCTTTTTGTTCTTATGAGTTTGGTTTGAGTTTCATTTTTGGAAATTTTGTGGACTGCTCCACACCCCAGCCCCCGAGCAGACACCCTGTGTTGACCCCTCGCTTTGGCCAGAGGGTTATTGTTGTTCACAGTTGATTCCACAAAACATGCTCTAAATGTGTATTTTCATGCTGCATTATGTTATGCTTACTGCTCATATCCCCTGCATAGGAAATATTGCAGCTATATCTTTTTCTTATATTTCAATAAATAATATTGTACCAGAAACAATTATTACATGCTGTTACCCTAAAGAAGTAAGGTGAGAGGCTAGAGAACACAGAGGTGTCACAACAATGGAAAGACAAGACACACTTTAGGATTCACATACGGTACCTTGAAAGGTGAAGGGATACACAATTAACCGAAAGGATCACAGTAGATTGCCCTGGTTGCTTTCCATGGACTTATTTTCACTATTTAATTTTTCATGTTGATTGCACACCAGTCACAGAATATTGGTGGATGAAATTTAAGTTGTGCACGTTTATTTGCACCTGTTTTTGATTATTTACTGCATCTGTATGCTGTATATCAGTAATATCAAGTTATACTGGTTATGTGATTGTATGAACTATCCATTTTCTTTTTTTATATTTATTTGTGAATTTGCACGCTTTGGGATTTATATAGTTTATTGTGTTATTTGCACTAGTTACATTATTCAATACACTGATACACAACAACAATATTGAATAGCACTTTGGCATGAGATCATATGAATAATTGAGCTTTATAAATTTATTTGAACATTACCTCATCATTGTTTACACTTTCTATACCAGCAACACTGAATTACATAGTTTACATAATGTAAAATCACTGTTAACAGCTCAGAACCAATATTTCATTGAATTAACCACCACATTAGTCACAGATAAGCTAATCAGTGCCTGCAGCAGTAAGCCATCCTACCACACTACATCCTATTTAAAGTGATAGCGCAGGAGTACTTACTATACACCAATTTCTCAAGCCTCGTACACACGACCGAGTTTCTCGGCAAGAACCAGCAAGAAACTTGCTGGCAGAGATTTCTTGCCGAGAAATTCGTTCGTGTGTATGGTTTCTCGTCAAGAAAACTGACTAGAATCTCGACGAGAAAATAGAGAACCTGCTCTCTATTTTCTCATCGAGATTCTCGTCAGCCTGTTTCTCAACGAGAAAATTGTGTGTGTGTACACTTACCTGTCCTCCGGGAAGCCCGCGCATGCTCCAAATGATTTTGACGCATGCGCGGTAGCTTCCTAGGCATGGGATAGGGTGTACCAAGATGGCGGCGACGGCATAGAATGTGACGAGCGCATGCATGTAACGTCACCGCGTTCGCTCCATTCAAAGAAGCGCGGGTTCTTTGAAATGAGCGTGTGTACACTCGGCCGAGACAAGTTTCTTGTCCAAGGATCTCGTCGAAAAAAACGACGTGTTTTTTACGACGAGATTCTCGGCCGTGTGTACGAGGCTTAAGACTGCAATTTTCTCCTGCAACATCCTAAAAGGCAAGGAGAAAAGCCCTTCTGCAAGGTCGCCCCAAATATTTATATCCTTCCCCAGCATGCACAACTGGCAATAAACTTCCTAGTTACTTGCCAGAGTAAAATAATTTTTCACAACTCAGTAATATTGTTTCAGCTCAGGTTGACTACAGACTGGCTGCAACACTAAATTTTTAAGTAGGGCCACTCAAGTATAGCGGTACCCTCGTAAGGGCTGCTGAGTATTGTGGTCCGTCTTTCACCCTGCCCAGCCAGGCACACAGTTCTCAATCACCCTCAAACAGAAAACCAGTCCTTGAACTTAGTTTTTGTTATTTATTGAGGTGTATTAAACTTGGATGGGGTAAGGGAGCATGGGATGCCCACTTGATTGAAGAAAATACACACTTCAGCTCCAGCACAACTCCTGCTTGCAGACTATCTCTCCTTAACACCTCGAGCACATCACTTGCTTGTCCTTCCAGGACCAGCTAGCACTGATTTGCAGGACTGTTCACCGCAATGACCACCGCGGTCGGTATCCAGCATTTTGGACACAGCAGGCACAGTCGTCCATCCCCTCAATCATCCCGAGGACGAATCCCCCACGATGCTCCAACAGGACACCGGTGCTCCTGAAGATCAGGCAACCAGGTCAGCGCTGGAAACACACAAGCACACTCCGCCATCTTGCATCTTGCTCCTCTGCCTCATGGTGTCTGCTAGCAGGGAATGCAGGGTCTCCTCTAGGGCGTGGCACCGCCCCTCGCTCACAGACAGGCTGGCATCTGTGAAACTGATAGGCAGGCCCCCTCCCACAGCGTGCTGCTGTAACCCCTTGTTAGATTAACTGAAGTTTGCTGGCACACTGGAACTAGCAGGACTTGTCCGGGCATGTCGCTCGGAACTGACTGTGCCCGAGCAACTGAGAGTAGATGACTGCTGACTTTTCCGGTGGTTGTCGGTAGCAACAAAAAAGGGACAATTTAGGGACTTGAGATGCAGCTCCTCCTTAAGCAGACACCATTTTGGAAACAGAAATCATCTTAGGATATTCTGGTAACCACCATTTTAAGTCGGCAGCCATTTTGAGAAGGGTAATTCAATTATATTGATTCTACCTTATATTCATTTGTTTTGTTTGAAAATATGGATTATTGATTATTATTTAATAGTTAGATAATTATTTCCCGAAAGGTAATAACCAATTCATAGATTTTTCGCTAGCTTAATTTTTGTATTACAATTTTTGTAATTTTTCTTTCCGTTGATGCTATATCTGTTTTATTTCACACTGTTTATCACTTACTCATCTGCAGTGGAGTAACGGTTGAATTCGTGAAATGCAGACATTTTGTCTAATTGTTATATATATATATATGTAGTGGCCACCTCCACTCCCCTCTTTCTCTCGTCTCGTCTCGGATTCGCTAGGCCATGACTTCCCGACACCTCCACCCACACACCAAATCTCTCCGCCTGGCTTACCTCGGCCTTTGCTTGAAGTGGGACGTCCGGAACTCTTGTCGAGTAAGCGGGCGAGACGGTCCACCACAACCGCTGGTCAGGGCTACCATGCCGGTCTTCCTCTTCGGTGGTGGACGCTGCGAGACAGTGGTGACCGAGTCAGCATCCTCGGATTTCTCCCGTTGAGATTTTACGACCTCCTCCGCGGTCGTTGCAGTGTGCGCAGGGGTGACTCTCACAGCAGTGATTCCTCCTCTCTGAGTGGTGTTGCCTGAAGCCCGGCCGGGGTAAATGGTTCTCGGCCTCTCCACCGCCGGATCCACTTTGAACAGGAGCTCCCCACAGGCCTCACAGCGTCCGAACGGCTTCAACTGGCACACCAGTCCCGAACAACCGGGACAAATCACACCCAGGGCCTCAACGTCCATGCACGAATACAGGGCGAATCGACCCCTTGGCTTTAGTCGGATCCCCGTATCAGTTACTGGAGCAGCAGCAGTCAAAGTCGTGGTGGAAGGGTGAACTGGAATCCACGAGGTATGTCCAAACATGGCGACCTGTTGCTGATCCATCGCACACTGCAGAGTTTTTGCGCCAACGTCCCACGTGTAGTCCCTCACACGTATTGGACTCCTCCCCTTTGCTCCAGTTCGCAGGCTTTTCTTCTTTTCTGTTTCTGAGTCACACCCACGAACTAAGCGGTGGGGGTGTGCCTGGTGGCGCAGTGCAATAGAAGCCCCCACGTGTAGTACTTCACACGGCTGAACTTCCCCCTCTTTCCACTCTTCTGCGCGGGCCTTTCCCTTCATTGGGTCATGTCCACGAGCAGGGATGCACTTCGGCCAATGAAAGCCTGCCTATTCGCTTAACTCTTCCAACAGACACGTTCAATACTGTGGTGCACAAACACTATACCGGACCCGAGCCCCCACGTGTAGCGGCCACCTCCACTCCCCTCTTTCTCTCGTCTCGTCTTTCTCTTGTCTAGGGGTACCTTAGAGGGGAGGGAGCGGGGACACCACGCCTGGCTTCCACCACAGGTGTTAGTGCGGTATAAGCAACGGTTCTGTATTACCTTCGGGTCAGTGCTGTGCACCTGGATCCTCCCTCCAAGAGTCACCGTGAACAATGTCCGTTAGAAAATGAGATCCACACCATTAAAGTTCAACATTCCTTTATTCTCCTTATCCAAACACAAACAGTTGAACTCCCTTGATAGAACAGAACAGAAAAGGAGGTGTGGATGCGAACAGGCCCAGACACAATGTAAGTTGCCACTTCCCTTCCTAGAAGTGTGTCCTAGTCTCCGCACGAGGGTAAATTTCCTTCCAGGCGGTCTCCGACGAGAGACTCACTTGTCACCGGCAATATGCTGCACCGGGTCTTCAAATGAGGAGCTCCCCCCCGGTCCATTGCGCCTTCCGGATTCGGGTACCCAATCCCTGGGTACCCTAGGATCTCCTTCCCTCACGGAACCCAGTGTTGGGCACTGAGCTCTGGACCTCCATCCAAGTACCTCACCCCAGGCTAAAGGTGCCTGGGATGGAACTCGACCTCCGCTGTCCTCTAGGCCTAAGCCACCCAGAGGAGCGACACGACCCACCGTCCGCAAGCTGAAGGTGCCTGGGACTTCGACCCCGTGACCAAGATGGCCGACCTCTTTATACCCTCTCCCAGCAAGCACGGCGGGTTCCCCGCCCCACCATACCGCTGCCGAGGGAGGACAAAAAGGAGGACAGCACACAGCAATAATCCAACCCAACCCAGGGCGACAGCGCCACCCAATGGGCCGTGGTGAACTACACATCACTGGTGTCACTTTCAAATTCAAATTTACACCCGGGAAAGTACATACCCGCTACATATATATATATATATATATATATATATATATATATATATATATATATACACACACAGTTATTAACTCTACGGGTGAAGTTTAATAATTTTTGCGCCATTTAAAAGCACAGCACTACCATTAGCGGGTGTTTCAATTAGTCTTCTTTATTTTATGGAAAAATTTATTTCTGTCAACCTATACGTATTACTATTTTGTATAAATACATATCTGGTGAATAAATCTCCTTGTCAGGAACCATGAATGAGAAATGCAGTAAAAATCACACTTTTTAATAAAATGGTAAAATGGCACAAACAGAGCAAACGTAGTCAAAACATAGCCAGGGTTCGGTAACTAGAGCAGGTAGTCGGAACAAGCCAGTGAAACAGGAATCCAGAGATCAGCGTAGTAGAGGCAGTAAACAGGATCAGGAACCAGAAGGAAAGTTAGCTAGGCAAAAGTCTTTAACAGGAAAACACAGCAGACAGTATCCGGATATATTGAACAGGCGAAGGCACAGAAGATCTGATCCAGCCAGTTTAAATAGCCAGCAGGGCTAGCTAACGAGTAGGAAATGAAGACCAGGTGAGTCACTGTGGAATGAAGTGTACTGGCAATTAACTGACAGCTGAGCACAGAACTCTGAGAAGTAAGGGCTGAGCCCAGCCCTGACAGTACCCCCTCCTCAACAACCCCTCCCCCTCAGAGGACCACCAGGTTTGAGGGGAAACCATCTATGGAAAGCACAGAGGAGGACAGGAGCATGTACGTCCAAGGATGAGACCCAAGAGGGTTCCTCTGGACCATACCCTTTCCAATGAACCAGGTACTGTATGTTCCCATGGAACCTACGGGAATCAATGATAGATTGTATTTCATATTCCTCATGGTTCTCAACCTGAACTGGGTGAGGACGTGGTACCGAGGTGGTGAAGCAGCTGAATACCAAAGGTTTTAATAAGGAGACATGAAATAGATTAGAAATATGCATATTGTAAGGAAGATATAAAGCGTAAGCGTTGATCCTATGGAGAAAACGGGAAGGCCCAATAAATCATGGTGCCAATTACAGTGAGGGAACATGGAGATGGAGGTTGCGAGATGACAGCCAGACCCTGTCCCCAACTTGGTTTGAGGGCACAGGTAGGCGTCCGCAGTCAGTATGGAGTCTGTACCTATCATTGGCACGTCGCAAGGACTGTTGGACCTGTACCCAAGTGGAATGAAGACCATGGAGATGCTCCTCCAACGCAGGAATACTCTGAGGAACAAATGAGTCAGGCATCATGGATGGTTGGAAACCATAATTCGCCATAAATGGAGACAATCAGGAAGCGGTATTGGCGGCACTAATGTGAGCAAACTCTGCCCAAGGTAAGAGGTCTGACCAGTTGTTATGGTGGTCAGAAATGTAGCAACATAAAAACTGCTCCAAGGACTGGTTGGCTCGTTCTGTGGCCCCATTGGACTGCGGGTCGCAGAGGGGAAGGAAAGCTGAATTCCCAACTGTGCACAAAAGGCTTGCCAAAACCTGGACACAAACTGGCTACCCCTGTCCAAGATGATAACCTTGGGTAGCCCATGAAAGCGAAAGATCTCCCGAGCAAATAATTGCATTCTGTGGAGACAATTTCTTGGCAAAATAGCCACATAGATGCAAAGCGCTCTCAGAGATAAGACGTTGAGACAGTAGGGCACCAACTCCAGTCTCAGATGCATCAACCTCAAGGATGAAAGGTCTCATAGGATCAGGATGTACCAACACAGGAGCAGCAACAAAGGCAGCCTTGAGACTCTCAAAGGCATTAATGGAATCCGGAGACCAATTCTGTGGGTGGCCGTCCTTTCTGGTCATATCAGTCAGGGGTTTGACCAGAGACGAGAAGTTACGAATAAACATCCGATAATAATTGGAAAAGCCAAGAAAACATTGCACTGGACGTAAACCCATGGGTCGGGGCCACTGTAGTACTGCCAAAAGTTTCTCTGGGTCCATCGAAATACCAGCATTGGAAATGACATAACCCACCCAGGAATTTAACCTGTTCACGATGAAACTTGCACTTCTCCAATTTACAATACAGGTTATTATCTCTCAACCTCTGAAGAACACGGCAGACATCTATGTGGTGGCTCTCTAGGGACTTGGAAAATATGAGGATATCGTTGAGATATACCACCACACAGCTGCCGGGGCGTTGCAAAGACCAAACAGTATTACAAGGTATTCGTAATGACCTGTTCTGGTATTAAAGCGGAGGTTCACCGGAATATTTTTTTTAAAAGCCAGCAGCTACAAATACTGCAGCTGCTGACTTTTAAAAAATGGACACTTACCTGTCCAGGTCACCCGCAACGTCGGCAGCCGAAGCCGAGCTACCGCTCGGCTCTCGGCTTCCCCCGCCGCCATCCTCGGTTAGGGTATCGGGAAGTGTTTTATACAGGTATCTGCACCCCCCCCCTGAAAGGTGCCAATTGTGACACTGGAGGGGGGAGGGTTACGAAAAGCGGAGGTTCACTTCACTTTTGGGTGAACCTCCGCTTTAAGCGCAGTTTTCCATTTGTCGCCCTCCTTGATCCTCACGAGACTGTATGCCCCTCTCAGATCAAGCTTCGTGAAAACCGTTGCTCCCTTAAGGTGGTCAAATAATGCCATAATCAACAGAATCGGATAAGTATTCTTAATCGTGCAGCGCTTGAGACCCCTATAATCAATACAAGGTCACAGTTCATCACTCTTCTTGTTCACAAACAAGAAACCAGCACCAGCAAGAGACAAGGATTTATGGATTAAGCGGAAAAAACTGCGCCAATGATTGTTAGTAGAAAGCTCCTAAAGACCATCCAGGAGGTGGTTCAAGGTTGTAATCCAAATTAGAGAGGAGGAGTCCAATCTCACATGGAGTCCAAACTTGCAGTGTATTGAAAGTTCATTAAACAAACACTAAATGTAGTCATCACCATACGGAATGGCTCCTTACCACAAACCAGATGATAACATGCAGGTGGCTTTAGCCCAGCCAAGGCCTTTAACCCAAGGAAGAGATCCAAGCCAGGTCCCCGGACAGTCCACTAATGTTAGCAAAAGCCCTCTTGATGGCTCGGTTGCAAGGAAACAACAGAAAAATATACCATAGGGTGATAACGTATTCACAAGGTAGACACCACCACCGTGCGCAGTTAAAAAAAGTGACCACCACCTATGTATAAAATGGCTCCTTACCAGACATAGGTAAAGAGTAGGCCTATAGCTGTAACCAGCCATGATCTTTATTCAACCCACACTCGGATCCCAGGAAGGTCTTCAATATGAGTCATAGGTTATACATAGGTGGTGGTCACTTTTTTAACTGCGCACGATGGTGGTGTCTACCTTGTGAATACGTTATCACCCTATGGTATATTTTTCTGTTGTTTCCTTGCAACCGAGCCATCAAGAGGGCTTTTGCTAACATTAGTGGACTGTTGGGGGACCTGGCCTGGATCTCTTCCCTGGGTTAAAGGCCTTGGCTGGCCTAAAGCCACCTGCATGTTATCATCTGGTTTGTGGTAAGGAGCCATTCCGTATGGTGATGAATACATTTAGTGTTTGTTTAATGAACTTTCAATACACTGCAAGTTTGGACTCCATGTGAGATTGGACTCCTCTTCTCTAATTTGGATTACAGCCTTGAACCACCTCCTGGATGCTCTTTAGGAGCTTTCTACTAACAATCATTGGCACAGTTTTTTCCGCTTAATTTTGTATATGTTTATCACATCATTGCTGCTGCCTTTTTTATGTAATTGTTTTGTATTAGTCTTAGCGCAGTTTTTTGCCTTTTTTAAGGATTTATGGATGAATCCTCAAAAAAGTGCACCGGCAACATACTCCTCCATGGCTTTGTCCTCTGAGACAGACAAAGGGTAAACCCGGCCACAAGGGGGTATGGCACCAAGTTAAAGGTCAATTGCGCAATCATACGACCGGTGTGGAGGCAAACTACCGGCTTGACCTTTGGCAAAGACATCACTAAATTTGCGATACTTCTCCTGCAGGGAGGAGAGTAAAGAGGTGCACAAGACCTTAGCCACTTTCTGAAAACATGTCTTCCTGCATTGTGGCGACCAGGATAGAACCTCAGCACGAAGCCAATCAAAAGAGGGGTTGTGCCTCTAACTATGGATAACCAATAACCACCGGGAAATGAGGTGAGGAAATGACTTGGAACTATCTCATAGTGAAGAACCCCTATGGCCATGGTCAATGGAGCAGTCTCATCAGTCACATGGGCAGGTTGTAGAGGTCTCCCATCAATAGCCTTAATTGCACGTGGAGTGGCACGAAGCTGCAGCGGAATCGAGTGCTTAGACACAAAGGCACCATCTATGAACAGGCCTGCAGCCCTAGAGTCTATTAGAGCCTGTATCTCGATGGACGACTCATACCAAGAAAGGGTAACCAGAACCAGGGGCTTATCCTTCTGGATAACTGGAGATGTAACAATGCCACCTAAGGTCTGTCCCCTACAGGACCTCAGGTGCAAGCGGATAGGTAGGTCAAGATTCAGGAAGTGACCTGCCTGGCCATAATAAAGGCACAATCTCTCCCTCCTCTTAAAGGCCCTCTCCTCCGCAGAGAGACGTGTGAAGCCCAACTGCATGGGTTCTACTTTTCTGCCAGACTCGGTACCAGGAGGCATTGGAGGTGAGGGAGGCAAGGGTGGGACTGCAAAGCTCAGAGCCAAAAGTACAGGAGGCTTTCTCAAGCACACCTTAAAGGAAGATCTCTCTTGGAGTCTGGAGTCAATGAGAATGGCAAACATGATAAACTTCTCCAGCTCAGTGGGCTGCTATCTCATCTTTGATGAGTCCAAAGATGAGACAATGAGAAAAAGCAGCCACAAGGGCTTCATTGTTCCAAGCAACCCCGGCAGCCAGATGGCTGCCCATTCAATGGTGTAATCAGCAACAGTTCTCGTACTCTGTTTGATGGACATGAGGCTCTTGGCAGCAGAAGTGGAGCTAGCGGGAACATCAAATAACCTTTTAAAGGAAGCCACAAACTCTGGGTAACTCAGGATGAGTGAAACAGGAAACAGGAATCAGAGATCTGCATAGTAGAGGCCGTAAACAGGAGCAGGAACCAGAAGGGAAGTCCACCAGGCAAAAGTCTTTAACAGGAAATCACAGCAGAGAGTATCTGGATATGTTGACCAGGCGAAGGCACAGGAGATCAGATCCAGGCAGTTTAAATAGCCAGCAGGGCTAGCTGAAGAGCAGGAAATGAAAACCAGGTGAGTCACTGTGGAATGAAGAGTGCTGGCAATTAGCCGACAGCTGAGCACAGAACTCTGAGAAGAAAGGGCTGAGCCCAGCCTTGACACTCCTATTTTTAGCATGTGTTCATATTAATTGATCCTGTATCCTAAAAATATTATCATTTCATAATTATCGTGCAGCTAATTATTCTCAAAAGCACAACAATGCCACATAGAATTAGGCAGTTCTGAAGGCAAAAAGGGGCCCAACCCGGTACTAGCAATATGTACCTAATAAAGTGGCCGGTGAGTGTATATACAGTGGGGCAAAAAAGTATTTAGTCAGCCACCAATTGTGCAAGTTCTCCCACTTAAAAAGATGAGAGAGGCCTGTAATTGTCATCATAGGTATACCTCAACTATGAGAGACAAAATGTGGAAACAAATCCAGACAATCACATTGTCTGATTTGGAAAGATTTTTTTTGCAAATTATGGTGGAACATAAGTATTTGGTCACCTACAAACAAGCAAGATTTCTGGCTCACACAGACCTGTATCTTCTTCTTTAAGAGGCTCCCCTGTCCTCCACTCATTACCTGTATTAATGGCACCTGTTTGAAATTGTTATCGGTATAAAAGACACCTGTCCACAACCTCAAATAGTCACACTCCAAACTCCACTATGGTGAAGACCAAAGAGCTGTTGAAGGACACCAGAAACAAAATTGTAGACCTGCACCAGGCTGGGAAGACTAAATCTGCAATAGGCAAGTAGCTTGGTGTAAAGAAATCAACTGTGGGAGCAATAATTAGAAAATGGAAGACATACAAGACCACTGATAATCTCCAAGCAAGATCTCACCCTGTGGGGTCAAAATGATCACAAGAACGGTGAGCAAAAATCCCAGAGCCACACGGGGGGACCTAGTGAATGACTTGCAGATAGCTGGGACCAACGTAACAAAGGCTACCATCAGTAACACACTACGCCGCCAGGGACTCAGATCCTGCAGTAACAGACATGTCCCCCTGCTTAAGCCAGTACATGTCTGGGCCCGTCTGAGGTTTGCTAGAAAGCATTTGGATGATCCAGAAGAGGATTGGGAGAATGTCATATGGTCAGATGAAACCAAAGTAGAACTGTTTGGTAGAAACACAACTCGTCGTGTTTGGAGGAGAGAGAATGCTGAGTTGCAACCAAAGAACACCATACCTACTGTGAAGCATGGGGGTGACAACATCATGCTTTGTGGCTGTTTCTCTGCAAAGGGAACAGGACGACTGATCCGTGTACATGAAATAATGAATGGGGCCATGTATCGTGAGATTTTGAGTGCAAACCTCCTCCCATCATCAAGGGCATTGAAGATGAAACGTGGCTGGGTCTTTCAGCATGACAATGATCCCAAACACACCGCCTGGGCAACGAAGGTGTGGCTTCGTAAGAAGCATTTCAAGGTCCTGGAGTGGCCTAGCCAGTCTCCATATCTCAACCCCATAGAAAACCTTTGGAGGGAGTTGAAAGTCCATGTTGCCCAGCGACAGCCCCAAAACATCACTGCTCTAGAGGAGATCTGCATGGAGGAATGGGCCAACATACCAGCAACAGTGTGTGACAACCTTGTGAAGACTTACAGAAAACGTTTGACCTCTGTCATTGCCAACAAAGAATATATAACTAAGTATTGAGATGAACTTTTGATATTGACCAAATACTTGTTTTCCACCATAATTTGCAAAAAAAAAAAATATTTCCAAATCAGACAATGTGATTGTCTGGATTTGTTTTCACATTTTGTCTCTCATAGTTGAGGTATACCTATGATGACAATTACAGGCCATTCTCATCTTTTAAGTGGGAGAACTTGCACAATTGGTGGCTGACTAAATACTTTTTTGCCCCACTGTATTAGCTATAAAAATCTGGGCACATACTCTTTAACTATAGCCATGACTATTCCAATACTCTAGCAATGTGATTTTGTTACAGAGATGAAAAATAACCACCTTCCCAGTCCTTGGTAAGGTGGTTAATAGATCAGTAGAGGATTGCTGAACGAGCGTCATTAAGATACAGCATTTATTGAATACACATTAAAACTAACGTTTCTCAGTTACTTAGTAGCTCTGTTCACAATGGATCTTTGTAGCTTGGACATGCTGAGTCGACTAGGTCTCTTAACACAGCTGCACTCAGGATAGATTGGTTTCTGTTCTAGAGAAGTTCCTCTGGCACCATTACCTGGATTTAAATAAAATGTATCATTTCTTGCAGGTCTCTAATTCATCCATGTTTTCTCCATCCATATTAAGGTCTATTCACTCAAGCCTCCCAGGCAAAATCTAAGAGCAATCTTCAGATCCTTTCGGTGATGGATGATTGGGCAGCCACATAATTTGACAGAAAGAAATAAGCTAACTGGGCCATCTGACACTGTCTCCTATTCTTATATTTAATTTAAACTTTAAAGTGGACCTGCCATCATCAATTTACATATTCTGATTCAATAGTACATAAAAATCGTTGGTGTAGGCTAACCATTTCCAGCAGTGCTTACATTTTCCCTTTTGCTTTGGTACTTTTTTTTTTTGTTTACATCTCAAATGTGAGAGAAAATGAAACCATATTCACTGGATATTCTGTTTAAAACAGAACCAAATGCAAAAAGGGAAAAGATCTTTATTTTAAACCAGATATTGAACAAATTTAAACCTACGCCTGAAGGTCACAAATGTACTTCATTACACTGATTGTTGTGTAATCCGAGGCCCAAGCTAAATGAAGATAAAACAAAAGGGTAAATACATTTTTTTCTCTGCACTGTTGAGAAATCTGCAGTTTTCCAAAGTTAGGTATTCCCTACACTAAATGATGTCTTTAAAAAACCCCTAAAAACTTAAAGTGTTAATGTAAAAATGTATATTTATATTGCATACCTTAACCACTTAAGCCCCGGACCATTTGGCTGGCCAAAGACCAGAGGATGTTTTGCGATTCGGTACTGCGTCGCTTTAACTGACAAGTGCGCGGTCGTGCGACGTGGCTCCCAAACAAAATTGACGTCCTTTTTTTCCCACAAATAGAGCTTTCTTTTGGAGGTATTTGATCACCTCTGCGTTTTTTTTTTTTTGCGCTATAAAACAAAAATAGAGCGACAATTTTGAAATAAAATTAATATTTTGTACTTTTTGCTATAATAAATATCCCCAAAAAATATATAAAAAAAATAATTTTTTCCTCAGTTTAGGCCGATACGTATTCTTCTACATATTTTTGGTAAAAAAAATCACAATAAGCGTTTATTGATTGGTTTGCGCAAACGTTATAGCGTCTACAAAATAGGGGAAAGTTTTTTGGCATTTTTATTAATAATTTATTTTTTTACTAGTAATGGCGGCGATCAGAGTTTTTTATCGTGACTGCGACATTTTGGCGGACACATCGGACACTTTTGACACCATTTTGGGACCATTGTCATTTTTACAGCGATCAGTGCTATAAAAATGCACTGATTACTGTAAAATGACACTGGCAGTGAAGGGGTTAACCTGTAGGGGGCGCTGAAGGGGTTAAGTGTGTCCTAGGGAGTGATTGTAACTGTTAGGGGGCGTGACTATGAGTGACACGTCACTGATCGCTGCTCCCGATGAGAGGGAGCAGACGATCAGTGACAGTGTTACTAGGCAGAACGGGGCGCGCACCCACACGGCGGGACTTTTAAAGTGACGTATATATACGTTACTCTTCCCAGCCGCGCCATTCTGCCAACGTATATGTGCAGGAGGGGGTCGGGAATCAGTTAAAGTGGTTGTAAACTGAATATGAACAAAGCATATCCCTCTTTCGTGTGTACTAAGTGTTACAATTAAGAGCACTAAGTGTCTGCTGCCTCATTCCTCTGCTACCAGCATGAATCACTTCTCACAGGTTTTCCCGACACCAGGAGAAAAAAGGTAACAGGGGAGAGATCTTCAGCTGATTGGCAGCCTCCGCTCTGTTACTGTGTGCTTTGTGAAGGGGGGTGTGTCCCTTCCCTCCAATCAGTTCTCAGAGCTCTCCACTTGCCAACCGTCTAACTGGGAATGTACGGATGATTTTGACATTAAATACCCTTGTTATGGCATCAGCTAGCTGCCTTAACCTAGGTATAATTTTTTCCCTTAGTCGGCTAGCTTTCAGATAAAAGTGATGCCAGCGGTGATTCGCCATGAGATCACTTTTATAGGAGGCGGGAGAGGTGCCCCTTCCTGCCACTTCCCGGTCATTTCCGAGCTTACCGGAGTCGTCAGCAAGCTCAGAACCGATCTCATGTGACTTCTCCTCTCCCCGTCTGACAGCTGCAGCAGGTGGGGTAGAGGAATCCCTGCTAACATCAGTCGGGAGGGGAAGAGGGGGAGAGAGGTGGCGGGTCACGTGAGCGGCGATCTGAGATATGGTAAAGAATGGCTTATTTTAATAAAACACAGACGCAGGGGCACATAGGATTATTTAACAGACAGAATGGTAAAAAACATTAAATTAAACTTCAACAGCAGTAGGGGAGATAGTGGGCACTGACACAGGAGCAGACAGGCAAGGAGGGAGGGGTGAGGAGGACAGAGGCCGACAGGAGAGCTGCGGATGATGGAGGCACGTAAACTGACCACATTGGCAGGGCTCAACAGCCATGATACACCGTGGTCAGTTTACAAAGGGGAGGACATAACCAGGCAGGATCAGCCAGCTGTTTTAGGTGATAGAAGGGGCCAAATTACACAGGAGAAGCACTGAGCTGTATAACATGCTTTAAGACAGGGGTAGGCTACCCCGGCCCTCCAGCTGTGGTGAAACTACAAATCCCATCATGCCTCTGACTCTAGGAGTCATGCCTGTAATTGTTAGCGTCTTGCAATGTCTCATGGGACTTGTAATTTCAAAACAGCTGAAGGGGCCAAGGTTGCCTACCCCTGCTTTTTTTTTTATTAATTTATTTATTCTTTTTTTTCCAACAAGATCTAAACATACATATAATTTGAATTTCCAGATCTATTATTTCACAACACAATCAACTTCTAGTTTTCTAACCTCCTTCACCTTACTGATCCACATTTCTAATGTCGGTGGCGATGTTGATTTCCACTTTAACGGGATACATGCCTTTGCGGCATCTGAAAGGTACGGAATACATGATTCCTTGTATATCCTTTCGGGGATCTGGTTAACATGTAGGAGGAAAAACTCCGAGCCCTCCGGTATTGTTAGATCCGTACATAGTTCAAGGGACTGTCTAATCTCCAGCCAGAACCGCCTTAGTCTGGAGCAGTTCCAGAATATATGCAGCATAGTACCTTTCTCTTCCTGACATCTCCAGCACGGGTCTGAAGCGTCCGGGAACATTTCCCCAAGTTTCTTTGGTGTTCTATACCACCTAGATAGAATCTTGAAATTGGTTTCTTGTGTTTTAACACATATTGAAGTACCCCTGCTTTTAAGAGAATAGGATCCATATATATATATATATTTTTTTAGGTTAGCAAACGTTTTAAAGACATGATTTTTTTTTTCAGTCAAAGTGGCATATTTTTTTTTGCTCTTCCTCAAATAGTCTTTTTGACCCTAGACCTCTTAATAAAGAGGACCTGTCATGCTTATTTCTATTACAAGGGATGTTTATATTCCTTGTAATAGGAATAAAACTGATAAAAAAAAATAAAAAATAAAGGCACAGTGCAAAAATAAAAAGTTAAATAAATAAGAATTTTTTTTTTAAAGCGCCCCATCTCTCCATGCTCGCACGCAGAAGCAAATTACACATATGAGGTATAGCCACGATCATCAGAGTGGGAGCAATAATTCTAGCACAGGACCAACTCTGTAACTCTAAACAGGAAACCTATAAAATGTTTTAAACCATCACGGTCACAGACCTAGCCGGGACAGAGACTTTTGGAGAGGACTGAATGCTAGCCTCTTGCCTTGCGATTATGGGCCCTGGCATTTGGGGGAAATGTGCTCTTTATGAGCTGTATGCCTGTGGACCCTTGAGGTGGTGTTACTTTGGATTCAGGTCCATGTCCCCCCAAGACACACAGACTCTGGGAACCCTGTATATGCCATATAAGAAATAGTGACTGATTCATAATGTTGGGACACATACTGTTAGGAGATGCTGATGTCATCAACTCCAGCCACCTGTCTGTCTGTTGTCTGCTATAATGTAAATGAGTCTAGTATGGCTTGCCACAGTTTCTAAGAGTCTTTCACCCATTGTTGCTTGTGCTAATTAACCCTGCAATTGTATGAAGGAGTTCTGTGTTGATATGTATGATAATGTGTATTGTAGTTAGGGAGTAAGATCGGCTGCTTTAAGGGATTAGTTAATTAGCTCATGTTAATTTATGTTTCTTGTTAGAGTAATATGAGCAGGAGGTAGGAACCTCCTCTTTAACTGTATATAACACTGTATTCTTGTTCTAATAAACTTTCTGATGTTTTACCCTACACTGAGCTACGACTAGTGAATGGGAAAGCTAAGGGGTCTTGGATTGGGTGGTACCAGACAGAGGAAGCATTTACGGCGCACAGACTCATCTTAAGTACGGGGGTCCGTCACAATTGGCTGGCAGTGGTGGGATGTCTCCTGCAGTCCGGGACATCCAAACCACCACCAGGATTCAAGATCCAGGCAGCTGCCGAGAAGCGATACGGGGATCGGCCAGCATGAGTGCGGAGTTAGGGAGGAGGCTGCAAGGCATGCGGAAGCAACATCAGGGACCAACGATGGAGCACACCATGCTCGGCTGGGGGGATGTGATCTGTCGGCAACTCTGGCAAGAGACGCTAAGCCATGAGCGGTACCATCAGGGGAAGATCCTTCCCTCCTCCACAGAGATGTACTGGACGCAGTACCATGCACGAGAGGTGTTCCTGAGGGAACGACCGCAAGATGAGTGGAAGACAGAGCTCAGAAGATTGATCCGGGAGGAGACGAGGCTGGATGCCAGCTACAGAGCCCTCCAGTGGTTTGCGGCTCAACTGTGGCCAGGTACAGCAGATGGCAGCCCAACAGAAGGCGTTGGCTACAGCGGCATGGGGCTGCTCCATCAAAAAATGGACGGAGACCCAGACTTTGGGAGCAACGAGGAATGGCGGCTGGAAGACATCCTGGACTTCCGAGATAAGGTGCTGGACCTCCCCGAAGAGGCGTGGGACCTGGAGGAATTGGAGTTCCTGGTTGAGCAGGAATGGGAGCTCGAGATTGCCTACAAGCAACTGTTTGACAATAATCAGCAGCCCGGCATGGCTCCTGTTGCCTGGGACTGTCCGGGAGAAATAGCGAACAGTCGCAAAGATGCAGAGCAAATGGGACCAGGGGTGCCCCTACGTTTTCCCGTCCTAACCGCCATGGAAGAAGCAGCGATGATACAGAGGGCACTGCAAGTGCTGGAATGCTGGATCGCACCAGAGGTTCCCCAGGCAGCGAGACAAGCTAATAGCATAAAGGTCTTAGAAGGGGGAGTTGAGACGGGCGCTGGAAGGCAGGTAGATGGTGATCAGCAGCAAGTCCAGAGTATTACATCTGGTGCCCCAGCAGAAGCACTGGCGACGGAGCAGAACCTCTGTCCACCCTCAGAGTTGGATCCGGAGAGTCCGAAAGATGATCTTTGGGAGCTGTTTCCCCAGCCGCAGATATCCCCAGAGGGAGTGGAGGAAGCAATTCTCCCTCCCCAGTAATTAGACACTACCCCAGTGTTCATCTCCCAGCAGAAGTGCTGGCAACAGGGCAGAGTGGTACCAACATCTGCCCAGCACCGGCAACAACTATGGAGTTCCAGGGACAAGCTGATGTAGTGAAGCTGCTGCTCTCAGCTGAATCACTGGCAACAGGGCAGAGCGCCACTGGCCTCTGCCTCGCACCTACAGTTTCTCTACAGCTTCAGGAAGCTGGGGCGATCAGCCCCTCTGCCCAGCAGCAGACCAAGCCCCGGAGTGGTAAAAACCACCCAGCTGAAGCGTTGGCAGCCGGACAGAGAGACAATGACCTCTGCCCCACACCTACTGATGTTAACTACTCCTTGCAGCCAAGATTGGAGATCATGCGGACAGGCTATGTGAGTTCACTCTGCCTGACTAATGCATGTCCAGACCAGGTGGAGGTCTGGGACCTTGTTAGTCGACTTTTGATAGGGGAGAAATGTGACAGACCTAGCCGGGACAGAGACTTTTGGAGAGGACTGAATGCTAGCCTATTGCCTTGCGATTATGGGCCCTGGCATTTGGGGGAACAGTGCTCTTTATGAGCTGTATGAGCTGTATGCCTGGGGACCCTTGAGGTGGTGTTACTTTGTATTCAGGTCCATGTCCCCCCAAGACACACAGACTCTGGAAACCCTGTATATGCCATATTAGAAATAGTGACTGATTCATAATGTTGGGACACATACTGTTAGGAGATGCTGATGTCATCAACTCCAGCCACCTGTCTGTCTGTTGTCTGCTATAATGTAAATGAGTCTAGTATGGCTTGCCACAGTTTCTAAGAGTCTTTCACCCATTGTTGCTTGTGTTAATTAACCCTGCAATTGTATGAAAGAGTTCTGTGTTGATACGTATGATAATGTGTATTGTAGTTAGGGAGTCACATCGGCTGCTTTAAGGGATTAGTTAATTAGCTCATGTTAATTTATGTTTCTGGTTACATGTGTATTGTTAGAGTAATATGAGCAGGAGGTAGGAACCTCCTTTTTAACTCTATATAAGACTGTATTCTTGTTCTAATAAACTGTCTGATGTTTTACCCTACACTGAGCTACGACTAGTGAATGGGAAAGCTAAGGGGTCTTGGATTGGGTGGTACCGGACAGAGGAGCATTTACGGTGGACAGACTCATCTTGAATACGGGGGTCCGTCACAGTCGCATGTAGATTTTTAAGTACCGTAGTTTGTTGCCATTCCACAAGTGTGCGCAATTTTAAAGCATGACATGTTAGTTATCTATTTATTCAATGTAACATCATCTTTCGCATTATACAAAAAAATTGGGCTAACTTTACTGCTTTGTTTATTATTTAATTAATTAAAGTGTATTTTTTCCCATAAAAATTGCGTTTGAGGGCGTGGCCTGGACATGGCTGAGTGAAGCTGCTTTTCTTTAGAGCTCCCGGCCCTGAACCTCACCTACCGGCAAAAAGACACATCAATCTCGGTATGAACTCAGCCAAAAATTACAAGACAAGAGCAGCAACGAGGGGGACACCTGTTGGCAAGACCCCGGGCGAAATCCACTGTTACTTTAAACTCCTTCAGGAGATCTCCCCCAGAGTCAGAGCAGCAGCGCCATGAGGCCCCACACGTGGAGCCGCACAGAAGGCCCAACTTCAAGACGCCGGTTCTCCTTCAACCAACACCCCCGTCTCACTCGCCCAGTCCCTGCCGGCACCACAGGACCGACTACCTGACACAATGTCCTCCCACCAGCCAGCAGATATCAACATTCTGGACCAGGACATTAGGGCACTACTGCAGGCCCTACCCACCCGGTCAGACATTGCAGCCCTCCCCATCCCGTTTGGAGGAAACCCATAGACGGGACATACAGGAGGTGAAGGGGGAGATCTCCAATATCGCAGACCGGATGACTACGGGGGAGGTGCCGGTCACATCGCTGGAGGGCTGAGTGCTAGCGCTAGAGCAATCCCGGGACCAGCATCGAGACACTGCCGTGGTGCTCCAGCTACACCTGGAAGATATCGAAGACCGGAGCCGCCGCAACAATCTGCGGCTCCGAAGTATACCAGAGGACACGGATGTGGAGAATCTCGGGGAGGCTGTGAAGGGCATCTTCTGCACCGTGCTGGAGGAGCCGGAAGCCGACATTGTGCTGGACAGGGCACACAGAGCCCTGGGCCCCAAATCCAGGAGGCCATCCTATGTCGTGTCTGGGACCATGGAGTTGTAGAAGCAGAGGGCGCCCACATCAGGATCCTCCCCGACCTTTTCAGGGCGACATTGAGACGCAAGGCCATCCTGCGACCCCTCCTAGACCTGGCCAAGCAGAAGGGTCTCACATAGCGCTGGGGGTACCCCTTTGCGGTGACGTTCCGCAAGGACTCAAGCACCTTTACTCTACAATCCACCGCGGACCTACCGGCACTCTTCCGCTACATTGAATTGGACCCGATACCGTTCCCGGACTGGCTGCAGATTCTCCCGCGGGTGGCGGGCAAATCGGGCATATCCGCCTTCCACGGCCCATTGCCTTCCCGCCAGCAGAGGAGCAGATGGAGACGCCGGACCGCCTCAGGGGACGCGCCGCGTGTGTAGGCTCTGGGCCACCCTTTCCTGATCCTCAGCCTCCACCGAACCCACTGTGAGTACCCCATAGTTTTTCCCTGTGATTTAAGGATGGCGGGCCGGAAGGGATTGCATTAGTGTCGCCGCTGCCCCCCCCCATACGACCTGTCCCCGGACCTCGCAGTTTTCCACCAAGCTTCACCTGCTACCCCCTGTAGCGCCGTGCTCCCCCACGGTGGAGAGCGGGAGAACCCGGTACTGAGTGACACTGTGGTGCGGGGGTCCTGCCGTCCCTCACGTTTTTGTTTGAGAAATGTCTTGCCGTCATCCCTGCAAATACTCTACTCTTTGACATGGGTAGCTCCAGAGAGCGATGGGCCCCCTTCCCCCCCTCCACTGACTTGAACGCGCGTAACGCGCTATGTGCTAGCGCCCACAGAGGTTTGGATTGAGATCTCTCCCAGAAACACACTGACCAGGGGTTAAACCAGCAGGTGGGTTTTAAAAACTGGATCCCGCAGACACCTGGAAGACAAAGGAGTGCTGAACTGAGGTCCCCTGCTGGGGGTCCTCACTCTAGCTGGAGGGGAGAGCACCGATACCCGATCTCCGGGGGGGGGCTCACGTTGGGGGGAAGGTGCCCGCACAACTTTGTTCCAGCACTGTTCCCTATGAGAGACTGAGGAGAGTTCAAATTCTGGGTTAGATCACACCTACATGGACTGGATGGTACTCCAGCACTCTGTGACGCGCAGGATCTCACACACCATTGAGATACCTTGCCGGAGTAACAGTGGAGGGTCTGGTTTGCTAGTTTATTTGTTGTATTCCTGATCGGGGATGGGGAAAGGATTACTCAAACTCAAAATTTGAAACTGTTTTGTCTTACCTCTGACTAGTTGATAATACTGTTTTCACTATTTTTTGCACTAGTTTTACTGTCTGTTTTGTACATGATTGATTACCATGTAATTACTAAATTTGATCTACCGTTGCAGGTCACACTATTTCATACTTGCCGGAGGTGGGCAGAGGGTGCTGGGGGCTTGCTCACTGGCTCTGTCTGTCCACCACCCCAATTAGGACTGCGCTCAATACCCAGGATTTTCCTGGCGAGCGCCTTAGCCGGTTAGGCTACTTTTAGTTTTTCTCCTACAAGCTACCCGCCCTAGTGGCAGCTTCCTAACTTTCCATATATCTCACGAGTGGGGCAACCCCAGTCCCACCCACTAAATCCTCTGATGTTCTCCCTGCTCTCCCTGCTCTCCCTCTCCACACCCTTACACCCCTTCTTTCCTGTCCCTGCAATTCCCCCCCCCCCTTAATTCACAGACATGAATGCACTGAACATCATCTCCTTGAACGCCAAGGGCCTAAACACACCTGAAAAACGCCGGATGCTGCTCCATGACATGCGTCGCATGAAGGCTGACGTCATCCTATTGCAAGAAACACACTTTAGAGACGTCACTTTACCGGTACTTAAAAAACGATTTTACCCCCATGCCTATCACTCCATGTTCACAGAAGCTAAATCTAGAGGAGTATCCATCCTCATTTCGGCCCGGGTCCCTTGGACACACACTGACACAAAGTCAGACACGCAGGGACGGCACTTATTTTTGAAGGGCCAGATCGGAGATGTGAAGGTGACCTTCGCGAACCTCTATGCCCCGAATGACAGACAAGACGTTTTTATTAAACGTCACCTAGAACGACTTACAAAATATTCGGACGGCCAACTAATCGTTGGTGGTGACCTTAACATACTATTGACACCGACGGAGGACACCTCCTCCGGCACTTCATCTACCTCACGTGACACACGTAAACGTATTAGTTTGGCATTACACTCCGCCTAACTGATTGACACATGGCGCCTTATCCACCCAGGGGAGAGGGACTACACCTTCCACTCTAAGCCGCACCTGACTTACTCACGCATTGACTACTTTCTGATCCCTCACGGACAACTACATGCGATCAGAGATGCCTCCATCGGGTCGATTACATGGTCAGACCATGCTCCGATCAGCTTGCGCTACGCCAATTCAGATATACATACGGTGCACAGGCCACCGTGGAGGCTAAACAAGAGTCTCTTGCAGGACCCATATATCTTGGCAGATGTAGTTACGGAAATTAGACATTACTTTGACTCTAACAGTACACCTGACTGTGACACCGGGGTTGTATGGGAGGCGCACAAAGCGGTGATTAGGGGAGAACTCATTAAACATGGCTCCCGCCTAAAACAACAACGAACGGCCCAATTGAACCAACTACTACATAAACTACAGAAGCTAGAGACGAACCACAAGTTGACCCCTACCAGGCAGCTTGGAACTGAACTTGACACCGTCCGCACACAGATCACGGACCTGTTAAACTTTAAAGCTAAGGCAGCACTGCAGGTCTGTAGGAGGAAAGTTTACGAATCGGGCGACAAATGTGGTAGACTCTTAGCCCAATCACTGAGGACACAGAAGCTGGCTTCCTACATCCCACACATCATATCCACCACTGGACAGAAGGCTTCCTTACCCCAACACATTACGCAGGAGTTTAGATCTTTCTATGACTCCCTGTACAACCTGAACATGACACTCCCAACGCCTGACACGACATCGACATACATAGCCGACTCCCTCATGCCCTCACTATCGGCAGAAGCTCAAGATCTATTAGAAGACCCCATCACACTACCAGAACTACAACTAGCACTTAAAGCCACCAAATCAGGTAAGGCCCCAGGCCCGGGTGGCCTTGCCGTCCCTTACAACAAGACCCTGCTCCCATCCCTAGGCCAACACATGGTGAATCTATATAATAACCTTAGCTCAGGGAAAACGTTCCACAAGCACATGCTACAAGTGCAAATCTCGGTCATACCGAAGGAAGGCAAAGACCCTGCCCATTGCGGAGTTACCGCCCAATATCACTTTTAAACACTGACCTCAAATTCTTCACCAAGATCATTGCCTCTAGACTGCAACAACATCTAAAACATCTGATCCACCTAGACCAGGTTGGCTTTGTCCCATCCAGGGAAGCCAGAGACAACACCACAAAAGTCCTAAACCTATTACACATAGCGAGTAGCACCAAGTCGCCATGTGTATTCCTGGGAACGGACGCTGAGAAGGCGTTCGACAGGGTAAGCTGGACATTTATGTTTACAACGCTGAAACACATAGGGCTGGAAACTAAGAGGACGAACTGGATATCTGCGGCGTACTCAGAACCGACGGCTAGAGTCAGGGCGAACAGTGTTCTATCCAATACTTTTCCGATCACAAACGGTACTAGGCAGGGCTGCCCACTCTCACCTCTTCTATTTGCACTGTCCCTGGAACCCTTCCTATGTCATGTTAGATCGAACCCTGACATCACCAGCATAGAAGTCAACAGAACCCAATACAAGGTATCTGCGTATGCTGATGTTCTCCCTTACAAAGCCGGCCATATCCTTACCTAACCTAATGCAGGAATTTGATAACTATGGGCAAATCTCCAACCTGAAGATTAACTTCAGTAAATCGGAAGCGATAGGTATAGGTATTCCGCTGCCCCAACTCGCACACCTCCGAGCTAGCTTCAACCTAAAATGGTCTGATACAGCTTTAAAGTACCTGGGCACCCATATCCCCACGACTATTCCCAGAGTTTTCAAACTTAACTTCCCTCCCCTCCTCAAAACTGTTCAAAAATTACTGGACCAATGGAACGGCGGCCAGCACTCTTGGTTTGGACGCTGTAACATTCTTAAAATGACGATTTTACCTAAATTCCTCTATCTACTGTAAGCCCTCCCAATACACATACCTGGGGTTTACTTTAAGCAAATACAATCTACCTTCATTAAATTTCCTTGGGCAGGGAAAAAACCTTGCTTACACAAAAAGATACTCTCACTCCCAAAACAATACGGAGGTCTAGCGATGCCTGAGATCCGAACCTATTATCATGCAGTATATCTTAGCAGACTTCTTGACTGGTGCCGACATAATGACACCAAGTTGTGGCCACAAATAGAACAAGCGCAAAGCGACACACCCCTTCATAGAGCCCCGTGGTGCCAAACAGCCCTACCACCTAGCCTCAAAAGACATCTGTTGATCGGGAACACCATCAAACTATGTACACATCTGCAGACCCACTCTTCTCTCTCTACCTGCAACTCTGCATTGAGACCCATAATTGGCAATCCTCAATTTGAGCCGGGAATGCGGGATAAACCATTCCGAGACCTACGCGAAGCGGGCATGCACCAAGCATCTCACTTCAGTAACAGGGGTAGATGGAAAACAGTAGAGGAGCTCTCGGATCCTGACGGCCTGTACCGACTTGACTTTATGAGGGCTTTACAGCTTAGCCATTTCCTTGCCAGCCTGCCACCTCCCAATGACACGAACCAACCCCTCACAACGTTTGAGGAACTCTGTACGGAGACAGGGGTGCTGCCACACACACCTTCCCTGACCTACGACATGCTCATTACACCACCTGGGGACTACCAACTTCCTAGCCTTATCAAATAGGAAAAAGACCTGAACTGCCATTTTACCAAAAACCGCAAACAACACATACTCAGGTTTGCGCACAAGTCCTCCCTGTGCACCAAAATTCAGGAGACGAACTACAAGCTCCTCACACGCTGGTATAGAACACCTGCCTTACTACATAAATTTTTCCCAGCAACGCCAGATTTTTGCTGGCGATGTCAAAGGGAAAAAGGCACCCTTTTGCATGTCTTTTGGTCCTGTCCTCGACTTCAGAGTTACTGGAGAGAAGTACGCAGGATAGCCCAAAAGTTTTTGGACCGTAATGTCCCGAATGATTTGGCATACTTCCTTATCCACGCTAATGACACACCGGCTCGCATCTACAAAAACTCTGTTGTACGCCACCTACTAGACGCAGCAAAAGCCTGCATCCCACTCGCCTGGAAATCCCCTCACCCACCGACCATAGCCGCGTGGCTCAAAAAAGTAGACGACATCAGTAGGATGGAAGACCTGACCCTAACTAGCCAAAATAGACAGGAGAGATACTCCAAGACGTGGCAACTTTGGAATATATTTAAATACTCAGACGAAGGACAACTCCTTAGAGGAGAAGGCCCGATACCCTGAAAGCTTGGCAACATCCTGCTCACATTCATTAATCCCCCACTTTGACCTTGAATCAGCCCCCTCCCCCCATGTTATACAGACAGGCTACACCACCTAGCGGACGGCAGCCTGAATCCATGTCTGTAAATTCCATCCCCCCTTCTGCACTATCCCCCCCCCTTTATATTTCTCTCCCACCTCTCTTTCTTTCTTGGATACTGTCTAAGTATCTCTATTTTCTCTGTCTGGTAAATAAATACCGAAAAATGAATGGGAGACTGGGCCCGCAGGCCTACTGTACTTCGCTTTATCCCTTTTAACCATGAGGGACGACCGCATGGATAGGTGGCCTTGCCATACTCTACATGTGGAACGTCCCTACGCGGAAAATCACCCAGGGGTACTGCCACACTGGCTTAGCATACGTGGTGATATCTAGCTAGGACGGGATTGCATTATACACCACTAATGCCACTGTGGTGCTATTTATGCATATGTACCTCACCTGTGTTGATGTTATGTTATTTCTTTTGATTATGGTACTTTGTTATTGTGGTCCATGTGGACCAGTTTTCCTGATATAAAATAAAAAATAAAATAAAAATTGCGTTTGAAAGGATATATAATGTTTGTGGGTTCTTTTACAAAAAGGTTTATTGTCATACAAACCGACAGAACAGGTTTACAATAGCGTGTTATAGCATACAAAATACAAAGCAGATCTGGGCTTGGAGGCCCTTATCAACATTAAGGAAGCATGAGCCGCGATCCTATGCTATACACAAATAAAGGAAGAAATTAAAATAAACCATAAGACCAAATGGTCCAAAACCCGAGCCATGCCCGGCTGTCTATAAACCTGTTGAGTGAACATATAATGCACAACAAGAAAACCTGAAGGTTAGTATCCTTTAGAGAGGTTAGAAAGGGTTATCAGCAAAATAAGTGACTACATGAAAGAGGGGAAAAAAAATAAAATAAGCAAAAGAGAAATGGAGAAAGAGGGAGAGAAATGAAATAAAAAAAAAAAAAATGGTGCGGAACAAGAAGGGGAGTAGAAGCTGAAGAGGGAGGAAAAGAAGAGGAAAGCAGGAGGTCCACGGGGTGCGCGCAAGAGGAGTCCTATAGTGATAGTAAAGCAGCGTCAAACCTAGAAGGGTGGTGGTATGTGATCCATGGTTGCCAGACCTTAAGAAACTTGTCATGCGTATCAGAAAGAATAGCCGTTAGTTTCTCGTTAACCATGACATCGTTCAGGCGGTTTTTGACTGCTTCAAAGCTAAGTGCGGGGGTCTTCCAAGCTCTCGCAACTGTCAACCTAGCTGCAGTAAAAAGATGTTGGGCCAATTGCCTTTCTGGACGCAATAGTTCCTCGATGGGCTTACCAAGGAGAGCTACATAAGGGTCCCTTTTAATGTTGATCTGAAATAGATTACGGAGGAGAGTGAAAACCCTAATCCACAGTCTGCACGCCCGCGGGCATGACCACCAGATATGTGCCATGGAGCCCTCCTGGGAGCACCCACGAAAACAAAGTGGAGAATAATTTGGTATAAAGCGAGCCAATCTCGCCGGCGTGTAATACCACCTATACAATACTTTATAGGCATTTTCCAGAATTAACACATTTCGGGAACACTTGGAGATAGTTAGTGTCATTGCCTGCCAGTCCTCAGGGTCCAGCTGCTTCCCCAGCTCTCTCTCCCATTGTAGGTGGTAAGGCCTCAATGGGGGTCTCTTTGTAGATATCACAGCCGAATAAATCAGTGATATTAGGCCTGTTGAATGGGGTCTGGCTCTACAAAGACCCTCGAAGGGGGTCAAAGTATAAGGGGTAGATTGAGACCGAATAAGACTCTGAACAAAGTGGCGAAGTTGTAAATAACGATAGTGCTCTCGCAAGGGAATGTTGTGAGAGGAGCGTAAAGCTTCAAATGCCAAAATCCCAGTAGGCCTCAATAGTGAGTGAACATCTGTGAACCCGTTCATGGACCACCATGAAAATTGGGAGGGATTATCACGACCTGGAGGAAATAGCGGGCAGTGTAAGAGTCGTAAGAGAGGGAGATGAGGAGAGATCAACCCTGCAGAGTACTTTACCGAATCCCATATTCGCAAAGAGTGGGCTAAACAGGGCCCCAGAGCTGTCGGACGATGCACAGGAGGGAGCCAGGGTAATGAGGAGATAGGAACAGGGTCGGTGTCAACCAGGTCAAGCATAGCCCAGAGTGGGAGCTGATAGGTTTCATGAAGGCACGAAAGGGGGGCTATGTTGGAGGCTATATAATAGGCTCGTAAGTTAATGTTTGTGGGTTCTAAGTAATTTTCTAGCAAAAATTACAGATTTTTACTTGTAACCAACAAATGTCAAGAAAAAGGCCTGGTCTTTAAGTGGTTAATAAGTGTTACTAAACCCAGGACCCTGCATTCACTATATCTGGTCTCCTACATTACACAGAACATGGAAATGCAATTATTTTAGTAAATATAAACTGCTAAATACCTTTTCTCATCAGCTGTATCTAGCAGTCTTGTGACTTCTATCATTTTCTGGTTAAAGCTTGCAGGAGGAGTTTTCAATCTACTCTGACTGTCCTATGAGGCTGCAGGACCTCTGATCTGTCTGGACAGTGTTGATTGGCCCTGTGCTGATCACAAGAAAAAAGACAAACTCTCTAGCAATACACACCAAACTGTGCATGTGCAGAGTTCCCTGGCTCTGCACTGTCAGATTAGTGACAGTAAAAGAAGAGGAGCATCAGAGAAGATAGGATCAAACAACCTTTTTACACAATGCTCAGGATTACCCCTTAGGTTCCACAGGGAGTATAACAAGCATGCTTTACTGCATATACAGACTGATTTTACTGTTGTGGGTTTAGTAACACTTTAAGAGTGTAATTTTAGCTGTGTTGTTGCATCCCTTTTTCTTTCTAGCATCCCGATGAGCGAACATATGTTATCAAAAAACTGTACCTCATTGATTTCCACCTATAGGGTGAATCTGTTACCTTGCAGAGGCTCCCTGCAGGCATCCACATGTGTGCAGTTCTGGCCAATACTGACAGGCATGAGCACCATTGAAGTAGCCAGCAGAAGCTAACTGCCAACAAGCATGCATGCGCAAAGGGGCTGGCCACAAGGAACCATGGGATATGTAGTCCTAATGAAGTAGACCCCCTGACTGGTGCATGCATCCTGACGGGAAATTCTGTGAAATGCTGCAAGGAGAAATAGAGCTACATGAATGAAAAAGTGAGCGTTATTTGGGAAAAAGTATTATTGAGATGTATCAGGTTACTATTGTTCTGATGTATTCTGACATCTAGAAGTTATTTAGGGCCTCTTGTATACTTATGTGATTTGGAATCTCCCTCTCTCCTCTGGGGTCTATTGGCATCCTTCTGTGCACCCGCTTCTTGCGCACCCCCTGTGGAGTGCACCTGGAAGTGTCCGTGATGGCTGGGTCGGCGGGACCCAGTGCATCATGGATCGGGCTAAAGGTCCAAACACAGCGGCCCTTTACCATGTGATTGCTCCGTCCAATGGCAGAGCAATCACTTTGTCAACAAACCGGCATCATGTCTGGTTCAGCTCTCTCCTCACACCGATACAGCATGTGGGGCAAGAAGGCAGACACAGTGCAGCAGCGTGAGACGGCTGCATTTAGTGTGCCCTACAGTGCCATCAGAGTGTCCATCAGTGCCATTAAAGTGACCATCATTGCCATCAGAGTGCCATCAGAGTGCCCCTCTGTGTCATCAGAGTGCCCATCAGTGCCACATTTTTGCCATCAGAGTGCCCATCAGTGCCATAAGAGTGCCCATGAGTGCCATCAGTGCCATCACTATGCCACATCAGTGGGTAGAAATAGAATCGCGTTAAAAAAACTTGACAGTTCATGAGTTAAAAAGTCCACCAGTGTTTGCAACTATAAGCTTAATCACAAAGTCCATCCACCATCTTCCGCAAGTCAGTTCCACCACCGCGCTGACGTCACCTCTGGTTTTCTCATTTGTGTCCCGGAAGGACGGGTTTGTCTGGATGTGCGCCGGCCGACACTCCAGACTTAAGGCTTTCTTGTATCTTGGATTCTGTAAGTGCAATATATTTTCAAGTGAATAAATGTGATTAAGGTTTTACACTATATGGAGCCTTTATATTTTTTATGAAAACCATCCATACACTGTTACGAGTGGGAGAGTACAGATGTGAGGCACCCTGATGGTAGATGCACGGCCCTTTTCTGGACAAAGACCTAGGTTACTATGATCCTCTGTAACGGGGGATCATGGCGATCTGGTAAGGAGACATCTATATCATATGGTGGTGGAACTCGCATGCAGAAGATGGTGGATGGACTTTGTGAATAAGCTTATAGTTGCAAACACTGGTGGACTTTTTAACTCATGAACTGTCAAGTTTTTTTAGCGCAATTCTATTTCTACCCATTTGTGCTCTACTGTTTGATATTATACAGGAGAATTGCTCCTTTTATTCATAATTTTAATTTTATCATTAAGACTCCAGGGCATTCAAAAGTGTAATAGGTAGTCAAGAAATTAGATGTGCAATTTATGCTCCTAAAATGCCTGGATGTGCCTCTGTTTGTGGCCAGGCTGTGAAAATGTCTTACACATGGGGTTTCGCCATACACAGGAGGAGTAGCAGAATGTGTTTTGGGGTGTAATTGCAAGTATGCATATGCTGTATATAAATATATATATATATATATTGTGAGGGGGTTAGCTCGGCAGCGGGTGTGTGTGACCCCCGGGATGGGCTCCCCACACAAAACAGGCCCAGCAAACGGAGGTTGTGGTTTTCAAAATCAAAAAGGTGCGGTTTATTTTCTATTTACAGTGACAAAACACAGCAAAGCAAAAGAAACATAACCAAAATAAATCCTGGTCAAGTTGACCTCTGACTAAACATACAGGTTTCCTAACTAACAACTGGGATCAGCCTAGTGCTGTCCTAGTCCCTAAGTCCCTGGTTTAGTAAAAGTCCAAACAAATAGCCACACAGGCTTTGCCTCACCGCACAGGGGTTCACTCTCCCTAGACAGTCCACACAGGTCTGGTTCCAGGCATGAGCTAACACCTAATGAATCTGGGAGTTCTTATAGAGGCCTAAATGAGCTGACAAGGTTCAGCTGGTCTCCTCATCTCTGTCTGCACGACGCCCCACACTCTCCCTAGAGGTATGAGTCATCCATGAGCCCACTAGCCTTAGCTGGGCCTATACAACTCTCCACCTAGTTGTATAAGTCAGCGTAAAGCCTGAATCTGGGCGAAATATATCTACCCCCCTGGATGCAACCAGGTGACTTTACCTTCCTGCTGTCACATACCCCCCCCTCTTGTTTTAACCTCGGGGTTGGAACACCAGCAATCAGGCATTCATGTACTCGAGACAAAGCATCCACATTCCCCATTTGAACGCCAGGGCGATGCTTTACTGTGAAGTTGAATTCCTGGAGGGCCAGGAACCACCTATTCACTCTTCTATTTGTTTCCTTGTTTTGAGCCATCCACTTTAACGGAGCGTGATCCGTAACCATGTCAAAGTGCCTACCTAGCAGGTAGTACCGAAGGGAATCTAGAGCCCACTTCACCGCTAAACACTCCTTTTCAACGGTGGCGTAATTTACCTCATGGGACTTCAATTTCCTGCTGAGGTAAATGACTGGGTGCTCTTCCCCGTTCCAGACCTGGGACAATACTGCTCCTAACCCCACATCTGACGCATCACTTTGTACGACAAAGTCTTTAGAGAAGTCGGGTGAGTACAACACTGGCTGGCTACATAAGGCTTGTTTCAAGAATTGGAATGCTGCCTCAGCCTCGGGGGTCCATTTAATCATGACCGACCCTTTCCCCTTCGTCAGGTTGGTTAGGGGCACAGCCTTAGAAGCAAAGTGGGGAATGAATCGCCGATAATACCCAGCGATTCCCAGAAAGGCTCGTACCTGCTTCTTGCTGTTGGGACGTGGCCAACTCTGGATGGCCTCGACTTTGTTGAGTTGGGGTTTTATTACTCCCCTCCCAATGGTGTACCCAAGATATTTGGCCTCCTCCTGCCCAATGGTACACTTCTTGGGGTTAGCCGTAAACCCCGCTTCCCGAACAGAGTCCAGGACTGCTTGCACTTTTGGCAGATGTGAGGCCCAATCTGTGCTATGGACAATTACGTCATCCAGGTAAGCCGCAGCATACTTCCGATGGGGCCTCAGCATCTGGTCCATTTTCCGCTGGAATGTGGCCGGCGCATTCTGTAACCCGAACGGCATTCTTTTATATTGGAACGCCCCGTCTGGGGTTACAAATGCGGTTTTCTCTTTGGCCGACTTGGCCAGGGGGATTTGCCAATACCCTTTTGTGAGGTCAAGAGTCGTCATGTATCGGGCTGTTCCCAGCCGGTCGATCAACTCATCTATACGTGGCATGGGGTAGGTGTCAAATTTTGTAACTTTGTTCAACTGACGAAAATCGTTACAAAATCTCCAGCTCCCATCCGGTTTAGGCACCAACACGATGGGACTAGACCAATCACTTTGGGACTCCTCTATCACCCCTAAGTTCAGCATTTTCTGTACTTCCTCCCGTATTGCCTCCCGTCGAGCCTCTGGGATCCGATAGGGTTTTAACTTCACCCTTTCACCGGGCGGGGTAATGATGTCATGCTCTACCCCAGATGTTTGTCCCGGCAGCTCAGAGAATACCTCCTTGTTGCGAAGCACAAACTCCTTAACCTCCTGTTGTTGGGGTTGTGACAAGGTGGCTGCTATTCCAACCTCAGGAATCACGCAACCAGTTTGAGCTGGTGACCAAGTGTCTGCGACTAGGGACTCTCTATCCCTCCAGGCTTTCAACAGATTAACGTGATAGATCTGTTCGGGCTTTCGCCTTCCTGGTTGTCTGACCTTGTAATTCACTTCGCTCACTTTTTCCATTATCTCGTAGGGGCCTTGCCATTTGGCAAGGAATTTACTTTCAACCGTAGGGACAAGTACCAATATCCTATCCCCCGGGGAAAAGGTACGGGTCTTGGCTCCACGGTTGTACACTCTCTGCTGTGCCAACTGCGCTTGGGCCAAATGTTCCTTCACGATGGGCATTACCTGTGCAATTCGATCTTGCATCAGGGCGACATGCTCAATCACACTCCTGTGGGGAGAACTCTCACTTTCCCAAGTTTCCTTGGCAATATCCAACAGCCCTCTTGGGTGTCTCCCATACAGTAACTCAAAGGGGGAGAATCCCGTAGAGGATTGGGGCACCTCCCTAATAGCAAACATCAAATAAGGAAGTAAACAGTCCCAATCCTTTCCATCTCTATCCACCACTTTCTTCAACATTTGTTTTAGGGTTTTGTTGAATCTTTCAACCAGCCCATCGGTTTGGGGGTGATACACAGACGTACGCAATTGCGTCACTTTGAACAATTTACACAGCTCTTTCATAACCCGGGACATAAAGGGTGTACCTTGGTCCATAAGCAGTTCTTTACAAATACCCACCCGGCTAAAAACAAGAGATAGCTCTTTGGCTATGGTTTTGGCCGAGGTATTTCGGAGAGGGATCGCTTCTGGATAACGGGTGGCATAGTCCATTATAACTAATATGTACTGGTGCCCCCTAGCGGACTTGATTATAGGACCTACCAAATCCATGGCGATCCTCTCAAACGGGACCTCAATGATGGGTAGAGGGACCAGCGGGCTACGGAAATGTGGCATCGGGGCCAACCTCTGACACACAGGGCAGGAGGAACAATAATTTTCTACGTCCTTCATCACCCCCGGCCAATAGAATCTCTGTAATACCCTCTCTCGGGTTTTCTCTGTCCCCAGATGACCTCCAAGAATGTGCCCATGGGCCAACTCCAACACCAACTTCCTGTAAGGTTTGGGCACCACAAGCTGCTCAACGGTTTCTTCTGCCCTTTTTGCCACCCGATACAGTAGGTCCTTCTCTACGCTGAAGTATGGGTAAGTGCAGGTATTATCTGGGTTCACTAACTCGCCATCTATTTTCACTACGTTTTCCCGTGCCTTTATTAGGGCGGGGTCTCGAAACACACTGTAGTCACTGGATACTCTCGGGTGTCCCCATGCACACAAATAACAGCTACCTTTCTATTCCCAGAGACCTCTGTTTTAACTAACTCAGCCTTTATCAGGGTCACAAGGCTACCTGAATCCAGCAATACCACAACATTTCTACCATTAACACACATTTTGCATAAATGTTTCTCAGTTCCTCGAATGGCAGTGCATGCGACTGTCGCACACAGCGACTGACGTCTGCCCGTCAGAAAGTCACACTGCATGGGTTCCTCCACAACCGGGCAATTGGCTGCAATATGTCCCGCTTGCCGGCAGCGGTAGCAAACGATCCTTCTTGCCGCCTCTTGAGCCGCTGATTTCCCAGGCTGTTCTCGCCAAACTTGGGGTAGAGCTCCCACCCTCTCACTCTCTCCACCCTCACCCCTTGGAATCCTCTTATCCGCCCCTGGGGATGGTCTGGTCTTAGGGTGGAAAGTCCGAGTGTCTCTGGAAGAGGCCGTCAGGTTCTCTGTAGCCAAGTATTTCTCCACACGATCCACAAGACCATCGGCCGTCTCTGGGTCTCCATGGCTTACCCACTTTTGGATGGCAGTAGGAAGAGCTCTCAAAAACCGATCCATTACAACACGTTCCACAATCTTTGGTGCGGACAAAGTCTCTGGCTGTAGCCACTTTCTGCTCAGGTGAATGAGATCATACATTTGAGACCTGGGGGGTTTTCCAAGCTGGAAAGTCCAGTTATGCACACGCTGAGCCCGGACAGCCTGGGTGACACCCAGCCTTGCCAATATTTCAGCTTTTAGCATCACATAGTCTTTTGCTTGGTTAGGCTCTAGGTCATAGTAAGCTTTCTGCGATTCACCAGTTAACAGAGGAGCCACCAGTCCAGCCCACTGCTCCTCAGGCCACTTTTCCCTTTCAGCGGTCCTTTCAAATGTGGTCAAAAATACCTCTGGATCATCCTCTCCAGTCATTTTTGTCAATAAACGACTCACCCCAAAGGACGCGGTATTAGTGGGACGGCTTTCCTCACTGGTCTGCGGACGTTGCTGCATTACTGCTTCCATCTGTTGTTGTAGTCTCTGCTCTTGCTTCTGCAACAGGTCTATGAAGCGGGCCTCAGATTGCTGCTGGGCTCGTTGCTGAGCCTCCAGACTCTGTTGCAAAGTTGCGTTTGTCTGCTGCTGGGCTGCAAGTCTCTGTTGTTGAGCTGCAAGGCTCTTTTGCAAACCTGCATTTGTCTGCTGTTGATTGGCATTTGCTAGAGCCAGCTGCTTCAGTATCTCCTCCATGCTGGCTTAAAAAAAACTGCCACTGGTTCTCCACCAACTGTGAGGGGGTTAGCTCGGCAGCGGGTGTGTGTGACCCCCGGGATGGGCTCCCCACACAAAACAGGCCCAGCAAACGGAGGTTGTGGTTTTCAAAATCAAAAAGGTGCGGTTTATTTTCTATTTACAGTGACAAAACACAGCAAAGCAAAAGAAACATAACCAAAATAAATCCTGGTCAAGTTGACCTCTGACTAAACATACAGGTTTCCTAACTAACAACTGGGATCAGCCTAGTGCTGTCCTAGTCCCTAAGTCCCTGGTTTAGTAAAAGTCCAAACAAATAGCCACACAGGCTTTGCCTCACCGCACAGGGGTTCACTCTCCCTAGACAGTCCACACAGGTCTGGTTCCAGGCATGAGCTAACACCTAATGAATCTGGGAGTTCTTATAGAGGCCTAAATGAGCTGACAAGGTTCAGCTGGTCTCCTCATCTCTGTCTGCACGACGCCCCACACTCTCCCTAGAGGTATGAGTCATCCATGAGCCCACTAGCCTTAGCTGGGCCTATACAACTCTCCACCTAGTTGTATAAGTCAGCGTAAAGCCTGAATCTGGGCGAAATATATCTACCCCCCTGGATGCAACCAGGTGACTTTACCTTCCTGCTGTCACAATATATATATATATATGTATATTTATGTGAGAAAAATAACCTGACAATTTTGTGAAAAAATATCTTAATTTTGCAAAAAATTGTGGGAAAAAATGACAACTTGAAAAAACTCACCATGCCTCTTACTAAATACCTTGGAATGTCTACTTTCCAAAAAGGGGTCATTTGGGGGTATTTGTACTTTCCTGGCTTGTTAGTGTCTCAAGAAATTAGATTAAGGTCATCGATCAGTTTTCTTAATGATTGGCACCATCGCTTGTAGACTCTATAACCTTCACAAAGACCAAATAATATACATTGATTTTGGTTATTTTTACCAAAGATATATAGCAGTATAATTTTGCGTGAAAATTTAAGTAGAAAAATTACAAATTTTATGTCAGAAGCGAAGAAAAATGCATTTATTTACAAAATGTTTGGGCTTTTTTTATTTATAGCGCAAAAAAAAAACCCCAGTGGTGATAAATACCACCAAAAGAAAGCTCTACTGGTATGAAAAAAGGATAAAAATTTCATATGAGTACAGTGTTGCATGACCGACTAATTGTCATTCAAAGTGTTAGAGCACTGAAAGCTGAAAATTGGCCTGGTTAGGAAGGGATTATATGTGGCAAGTGGTAAAGCTTGTAGGAGGAGTAGTTTTTATTCTACTCTGGCTGTCCTATGACAGGACCCCTGACCATCTATCTGGTCAGTGCTGATTGGCCCCGTGCTGATCACATGCACTTTCCCAAGAATTAAAAAAAATTCTAGCAATACACACCAAACTGAACATGTGCAGCTTGCCCCCATGGTTCTTTTCTATCAGGAGATGGTTTGGGGATTGTGGAAGAATGGGAGGATCCAACAGGATCAAATCGCCTTTTTAGAGGATTAACCCATTAGGTTCCACAGTGAGTATAACAAGCATTCTTTACTGCATATACACACAGTTGTGGATTTAATAACACTTTAACTGCTTGCCGACCAGCGCACAACGATATACGTCGACAGCAGGCAGAAGGGCATATATATACATCCCCTTTAGGAAAGCGGCATTGTGGACGCACACATGCGCCGCGAGCTCCGTGAGCCCGATCGTGGGTCCCGCGGACTCGATGTCCGTGGGGATACCCGCGATCGTCTCACGGTGAGGAAGAACGGGGAAATGCTATTGTTTACAAGCATTTCCCCAGTCTTCCTAGTGACAAGGACAGTGATCACAGCTTTCTGTAATCGGAAGCGGTGATCACTGTCGTGTCACACACAGCCCATCCCCCCTACAGTTAGAAGCACTCCCCAGGACACACTTAACCCCTACAGTGCCACCTAGTGGTTAACCCCTTCACTGCCAGTGTCATTTTCACCGTAATTAGTGCATTTTTATAGCACTGATCGCTGTAAAAATGACAATGGTCCCAAAAATGTGTCAAAAGTGTCCTATGTGTCCGCCATAATGTTGCAGTCATGATAAAAATCGCTGATCGCTGCCATTACTAGTAAAAAAAAAAAAAATTATAAAAAAAAATGCCATAAATCTATCCCCTATTTTGTAGATGCTATAACTTTTGCACAAACCAATCAATATACGCTTATTGCAATTTTTTTAATCAAAAATATGTAGAAGAATACGTATGGGCCTAAACTGTGAAAAAACGTAGTTTTTTTATATATTTTTGGGGATATTTATTATAGCAAAATTTAAAAATATTGCATTTTTTTCAAAATTGTCGCTCTATTTTTGTTTATAGCACAAAAAATAAAAACCGCAGAGGTAATAAAATACCACCAAAAGAAAGCTCTATTTGTGGGAAAAAAAGGACGTAAATTTTGTTTGGGAGCCACGTCGCACGACCGCGCAATTGTCAGTTAAAGCGACACAGTGCCGAATCGCAAAAAGTGCTCTTGTCTTTGGCCAGAAAAATAGTCCGGGGCTGAAGTGGTTAAGCAAAGATAAAATGCATGAGCTCCAATTACTTTTTAAGAAAAAAAAATTGGACTTCTACCACAGAAGGGAGGAACTGTATGAAGAGGCTAAATAGCTAAATAGCTTATAGAACATTTTTATTAATATAGCATGATCAGTCCTTGGAACTAAACTTTTTCAGTAAACCTGCTTGAAGAGAGAATCGCAGTATGAGGATCACATCGATGTTCCATTTTAACACACAGATTTCACCTAACATTTGGATTAAAGTGGGCTCTTCATACAATTTTAACGCATTTTATTTTTTTGCAGTTTGCATCATATTGTGCATGGTTTATGGTTAGTGGGTGATGATCTGTTTGTACCAGACTCTGTAGTGAAATCAATGAATGAATTTGATATTTTATCCACTCATACTGGTTAAAGAGAAAATTGCAAAACGTGATACATAACCCATATCTGTTCCTGACATGAGGCAAGGTCAGAACGCAGGTCTTTAGGAAGGAGGCAGCAAGGAACACCATGAAAAATGTAGACTTGACAAGATGAAGATAAATGGAATAAAAAAGTGTATAATGTATCTAGTAGGGAAAGCATATATCTGACATTGCATAAAATGTCATAAAGCCCCCCCGCCCCCCCCCCCCAAAAAAATCCTTCCTAATATTTTTAAGATTTTTCTGTGCCCTTTGCTTCTTTATTAAAACTTTTTTAATAGACAAATCTTGCCAGGCACTCATTCTTCTCGGTTCACAGTGGAAATGATCTGTAGATTCATGGTGCCTCTGTAATGTTGTCACCACAGTGTACATGCTCCGCTTCCGTTACTAAATAAGCCATGCCTACTCACCGATTTCTAATCCACCCAGCTGCCTACAACATCACAGCCCAAGTCGGAGCTAATCTTTAATGGGAGGTGAGATGTAACGCTGCCCATAGATGGGCCAGTAGGCTGATCGATAAAAGATGAATGGATTCCCCCATCCACGCAAGCGAGGTGAATGGAGGAATTCTCCCCGCTGTGCTATTGTGTTCTGACAGCAGGATTTCCTTCACTGTCAGAATACACTGATCAGTGCAGCAGCCAAATGGCTGCAGCCTTTGCTCTAATTGTAGTGCTTACCCTGTAGAGACCTCTAATTTGCCTCAGGTTATTTTCCCAAATAGGTGTAACAGCAGCCATGCACACAGCAGCTTTCATTCTTCTGACTCAATGAACAGTCAAAGGGTTGCCTTTTTTAAATCAATTGCTGAATAACTTGAGTAGGGCATAGAAAGCTGTGGGATACTCCAGGAACAAAGAACAGCAATCGGGGATGCTCTTCACTTTATCACTACTGCTCAAAACAGTCCTAGCAATAGCCCAGGAATAATAAAAAGCACTGGGGCACTATTAGAAATTTCCAAGGCCAGGCATGCACTAATATGGATACACAATTGGTAGCAGCTGCAACAGTCCTCAGGATCCTACTCTCAGGTTTGTACTCATAATGTCCCTGAATAATTGGATGCCCCCTTCCAGGGCCGTTTGAAGGAATTTGGGGGCCCCAAGCAGATTGAGAATTTAGGGGGGTGCTACTGATTTTTTTTTGAGAAGCGGGGGGGTGATCGCGACGCCGATCGCGAGAGGGGGGGCTGCCAATCGCGGGAGGGGGGCCGCCAATATCGTGGGAGGGGGGCCGCCAATATCGTGGGAGGGGGGGCCACCAATTGCGGGAGGGGAGGCAGCTCTGCTGGGGCCCCAGGCCAGCTGGGGGCCCCAAGCAGTTGCTTGGTTTGCCTGTCCTGTTCCGACGGCCCTGCCCCCTTCCAATAATAGCCAGACATTTCTCCAGTGAACTTTCCAGACAGGATCCTCAGTGAAATCCCTTTCTTAGCTTCGGAGATTCTTAACAAAACAGGCTCCCTAGCTCTGTCACAGTTGGGACCTCAATGAACACATGTAGAATTTTAGCTGGGGCTGCAGTCCTTAAAGGAGAAGTATGGGTTTCTTTTTTATTTTATATTCATACTTACCTCAGTGGATGGAGCATCAGACCGATGCTCCATCTGTCCCCCGCCATCTGTGCACTGAGAACCGATCCACCGAACATCTCGCCTCTCACAGATCCCTGAGAGAAAAGCCGCTGACTGTCAGTCAGCGTCGTTCCCCTCTGCTTCTCCACGCTCATTGGAGAGCTGAGCAGTGGAGGGGTGGGGAGAGGCTGTGTCAGCGGCTCGCTGAGGCGCTAAGACTGACATCAATCAGGGCAGCTGGCGGATCCCGACTTGGGAAGTCGTGATGACGCGCTACCCTGACTGATGGCAGTGACGTCAGCAGAAAGCGGACTTCAGACCGCTCACCGCTGAAAATGGGTTACAGGAGTGAAAAACTAATTGCACTCCTGTGACCCAGAGGAGAAGCCCAGCCTAAAAAGCTCAGGCTGGACTTTTCCTTTAAGGCTGGGAACTTCTCCTCCTGAACAAGAACAGGGCTGCCTCAGGCTCCAAACTATTTATGCATTTCCCATCCACCTTCCGGGCACCCTCCCCTATAGATTGGCTGAGACAACATAACTATTCAAACAGCGGATTTGCCTCCTCCCAATCCACTATAATTTGGAATCCTCCAGAAGACAGGGGGGAGCAATTAAACCTGCACCCTGCAGAGCCCATAACAGCCCAAAGCAATCATAAACTACTCTACTGATTACAGTGAAGCCAAAAAGAACTAATTTTACCTAGCTTTCCTAGCAACCTATCTAGGAGGATGCTACATAATGAAAGTTTTCCAAAATTCCTATTTGACAGAAGTCAAACAGAAATCTCTGATGGACCAGCTGAATATTAATCCATCTATGGCTAGCTTTAGTCAAGCATTTGATTTGCCCTCCACACTATGCTGTCTGTGGGGCGGAGCAGATGCTTGACTGAAAGCTCTGCATGGCCTTGTGGGAAGGGGGGTCTGAAAAAGCTGAAGCAACGTCACCAGGACATGTGATCCACTGTGGCTTAGTCCCTTCAGGCCAGGCTAAGGTAGAAATAAAAGTCATGTGACCTGGAAAAGACAGGCTATTTTTTTTTTTAAATGCAGGCTTCTAGAAAAGTTAATCTTCCTGGCATTACTACACAGTAAGTTTCTGACGTTGAATAATTTGGAAAAAGTAAGCAACTGCAGCCTATGCACATTACCCATGGTAATTGAAGCTCCAGACACATAAACATTCATTTAAATATGTTCCTCAATTTACACCACCCCCAAATGCTTTTGCAAACCCAGTTATCAGCTTGTAAAAGTAGCAGTGACATCACTGTGCTGCACATAGTCTGTGCAGACAGTACCGCTGTGGTAATGACCTGGCAGCTCCTACATGGAGGTAGGTTCCTACTTTTAAGTTCTGGGTTTGTGTAATTATTTTGCCATGTGTTACTTAGACTTTAAGGTTTTTGCTGATGCTGAGGTGTCAGATAAATCGTGACACAGTTTCCCCTGCAAGCATGTTACTTCCCCTCCTAAAGGGCATAAATGCAGGGGAGCCAATCTCATAATGGGAAGCCAGTGTGGGAAGCGGACAACTAAGAACCTGTTCTGACATGTAGCTTTTCTACAGCCCACCACTTCTCCAATGGGACCCATTCTTTAGGTCAACCATGTGTAATGGACTTGTTGCTATGGACTACTGCATCTTAAGGTATGGGCAGCACCAATCACTAAGCACTATAATTCTAGCACCACTGGGGACAGTACAGTTTAATGCAGCACAGCCAAATTAGCATAATCAAGATAGCACAGTCAATTGAAGTGAACGTGTATGGAGAATATGATCCAAATTACGATGTCAAGTAAAAGGACTTTTGTTATTCGATTAAGTTGTCTGTGTCACGTACTGGGAAGAAGTATTCTAAGTGGGTATACAAGATGTAACTATGGTGGATGGAAAGAACCTAATATTGGGAGTGAATCCATGTTAACCTTCCAGGCTAAGCAGAGACAATTACTTTAACAAGGTACAGAGAAAGGGAATGAAAGGTCACATGCCTCTGTATTTTTAAGGTGTCAAGTGGGTAATAGACCAGAATTACTGATCGACCAGGTGAAAGTTAGAAAAAACTTTTATTACAAAAATTCATTAAAAACATGAGACAGAGACATTTCATGCATCAATTGTTCCTTTGAGATTGCATTTAAACAGACAATACCAATATTTTCTCTACATGTTTTGCTCGGAAGAGCTTCTTCAGGAGTTTAAATCATGGCGTCTATTATGCTAAAGGCAACAAAAAAATAAATGAATACTCATGTTTAACATTAAAATTAATATAATGTTATAAATTGGCATAAACAATATGGGATATGCATAATGAGTCAAATAGGTATGATACAATCAAATATAACAGGACATAGGAACATAGTTTTTCATTTTGGTGATAAAGATGTGATAGAGAAACTTACCAAATACTGCACAAATTTAGTCAATAGATGTAAACAAGGAAAATTTTAAAAAGGCTCATTAAATAGATTCAGAGAGACGCAGTTCCAAAAAGCGGTCAGTAAACCTCATGATGCCTGTAGAGAAGGACAGAAAAAAAGGATTTTTATACTCACCGTAAAATCCTTTTCTCTGAGTTCGTGGACGGACACAGGCTTAATCTTGACAAAGTGGGTATTAGCCTTCCTTTAGGAGTGACTAGGCAGAAAGTGTTAACAACTTCAAAGCTGAACAGCCCCGCCCAGGGGGCGGTCCTACTGACTTAATCCTCTCAGCCTGCACTAAGCAGATCAGTTTGTCAAAAAGCAGTACAAACATAAAAAGAGGGGTGGGTGCTGTGTCCGTCCATGAACTTAGAGAGAAGGATTTTACGGTGAGTATAAAAATCCTATTTTCTCTTTCGTTCATGGACGGACACAGCCTTAATCTTGACAAAGTGGGACGTCCCAAAGCAGTGTCAAAAACGAGGGGTGGGAAAAGCATTAAAACAACTTTACCCCAAAACAAAACAGAGCTCCTCACTGAGGAGTTGTAACTCTAAACGGCCGCCTGCAATACCTTGCGGCCAAAGGAAGCATCCAAAGATGCACACACATCAACTTGTAAAGTTTAGTGAAAGTGTGAACGGACGACCAGGTCGCCACCTGACACACCTGGGAAACAGACGCTTGATGCTCTCAGAGCTCGGACAGCGTCCAAGAAATACAACGTCGTCTCCTTAGGATTCGACAGATGAGGACACAAGGATGGCAGTACAATGTCTTCCTTGAGATGGAAGGTTTAACGACCTTAACCTCCCTAGCGGTAATCCCGAGCGTGACTCGGGGTTGTTTTTTTATGCTAGGATCGGTAACCCCGAGTCACGCTCGGGGTAGACATTGCAGAGCTCGCAGCGGAGTTTCCCTACCTTCTCCTGGCGATCCAGCGATGATGTCCTCTGCTGTGATCGCCAGCGAGACCTCCGGCGAGTGTCGGCACTTTCGACCCCATCTGACTTCCTAGTTCCGTTCCCTGCGAGCCGCAGCGGCGCATGGGAGCGGAACTGGGCGGCAAATTCAAAAAGGTAAACACACAGTATACATACAGTATACTGTAATCTTGCAGATTACAGTACTGTATGTAATAATTACACACCCCCTTTGTCCCTAGTGGTCTGTCCAGTGTCCTGCATCCACTTTTATATAATAAAAATCGTTCTTTCTGCCTGTAAACTGGAGATTGTCCATAGCAACTAAAAAGTGTCCCTTTATGTCAAAAGTGGTTTTAGACCAGCTAGAAAGCAGCGATAATAAATTAGAATCACTCGCAGAATTGAGCGATAGCGATTTGTGGGGAAATTCGTCATCAAACACTAAATCTAATGACAGCGACAATTCTGCAACTGAGCAAATTTCAGTGTTTTTGATTTGATTACATTATTGAATATTTTTTATTATAATTAGATTACTATTTTTTATAATTTTTTATAGTTATTCATTATATTATAATTTATAATTTTGTGTTTCATATTTATCATACCCGGGATGTTTACTAGACTCTGGTTTGCTCAGGTTTAAGTAAGTAATTACTAAGAATCGCAGGCCTATAATACATAACACCAAATTTTCATGCAAAATAATTGTACCGCTTTTGGTACATAATTCCAGAAAGAATCATACCGCCAGGGAGGTTAAGAAGAAAAGAAGGCTGCGGACGCAGCACCACCTTATCCTTGTGGAAGATGCATGACAAGGCTGCCAGCTCAGAAACCTGTCCTAACTGACATAACCGCCATCAAAAGGACCACTTTCTGAGAAAGTGTCAACAAGGGAATATCCCTGATGTTCTCAACGGGGGTGTCTGAAGCACCGAGAGGCCATGCCGTTAACCCAAGAGGCACCTCTTGTCCTGGTGGAATGCCCGGGAAAGGGAGGCGCCCGACCCTTTATGGTGTAAGCCTGAATCACGATCTGTCGGATCCACCTTGAGATGGTGGCCGACGAGACCGCTGGGCCCTTCTTGGGACCAGCCACCGAAACAAACAGTGAGTCTGAACTCCGGAACGGAGCAGTAACAGACAAGTATACTCTTAAGCCCTGTACACACGATCGGTTTAACCGATGAAAACCGTCCGATGGATTGTTTTCATCAGACAAACCGATCGTGTATGGGACCCATCTGTCTTTTTTCCATCGGTTTTAAAAAATAGAACATGTTTTAAATTTTTCCGATGGATAAAAAACCGATCGAAAACTCCGATCGTCTATGGGCAAGTCCATCGGATAAAAAACCCATGCATGCTCAGAATCAAGTCGACGCATGCTCAGAAGCATTAAACTTCATTTTTCTCGGCTCATCTGAGTGTTTTACGTCACCGCGTTTGGAACGGTCGGTTTTTTGACTGATGGTGTGTAGGGAAGACTGATGGAAGTCAGCTTCATCGGTTTTCTGATGGACAAAACCATCGGATTAGAATCCATAGGATATCCGATCGTGTGTACGAGGCTTTAGAGTTTGGACAATGTCCAAGGAATGCAACGTTGTCTCCTTAGGATTCGACGGATGAGAACACAAGGATGGCAGTACCATGTCTTCCTTGAGATGGAAGGTCGAAACGACCTTAGGAAGAAAAGAAGGCTGCGTACCACCTTATCCTTGTGGAAGGTCAGATAGGGAACCTTGCATGACAAGGCTGCCAGCTCAGAGGCCATGCCGTTAAAGCCTTTAAATGTAAGGCAGAATGGCGTATGGGACCTTGCGACAGAAGGTCCTCTCGTAGTGGTAGACGCCAAGGGACGTCTGCTACACAAGCCCCACGTAGGTAGTGGAGGGCGGACCGGAGGGCCGCATGCCGAACCCCCTGTACAAACGTTCTCACTAGAGAGTGAGCCACCAGGGGTTGTTAAAAAAGACCACCAGGGCAGATATCTGCCCCTTAATTGTACATTTTTGGTCCGCCCCACGCTGTAAAAACAGCAGGACTCTGGAACCAATTAAGTACGGATATGTAGGTCTTCCAAGTGCAATGGTAAATCTTCCTAGAGGACGATTTCCGAGCACTCCTCATGGTAGAGAACACCGAGACTGACAGGCCCTGGTCTCTTAGCACCTGGCTCTCAATAGCCATGTTGTTAAAGCCAGTGACTGTAAAACAGGATGGCGTATGGGACCTTGCAACAGTGGGTCCCTTCTTAGCACTAGACGTCAAGAGGCGTCTGCTACCAGACGCACTAGATCGGCGTACGAAGGACGTCGAGGCCAATCCAGAGCAAGAAGCCAGGAGATCTACGTCTGGCATGCCCCATCTTTGGCAAAGGAGCTGAAACTCCTCTGGGTGTAGAGACCCTTCTCCTTGGTCCGGCATCTGGCGACTCCGCCTGCCAGTTTTCCACACCCAGAATGTATACGGCTGACAGGGCCGGTACGCTCCTTTCTGTCCACCTAGGGTGTGAGCGACCTGCGATGCTGTAGCTGAGCTTCTTGTTCCTCCTTGATGGTTGACCTACGCCACCGCCGTGGTGTTGTCCGACTGGATCCTGACTGGTCGCCCCTGTAGCCTCTGAGACCATGTGGAGAGGCACAGCCTGATCGCCTGAAGTTCCAGGACATTGATTGGCAAGCAGGATTCCGCCGGAGACATCGACCCTGGGTCGACTGAACCCCCCAGACTCCCCCCCCAACCGGTAAGGCTGGCGTCCTTGCCAAGGATGCCAGAAATCCCCCGGATGGAGGACAGCGACAACAGAGTGAACCAACTCCCTCCGGGATCTTTGTACCTTCACAAAGCAATTGATGGGCCTGAAATCCAAGATTGGGTGAACCCCCTTCTTCTTGGTACTACAAACAGGTCTGAGTAAAAAAAAACTGAAAGCCGTTCCTTTAGTGAAAACAGGAATTATCACCCTGTGTATCCGCAGGTCTTGAATCATCTAGGGCTTCCCGACGAGTCGGCTGAAGCTGGCGGTTGGAGGGAAAAAATTCAAATCTGTTCGGAGGGCAAGAGAGAACTCTATCTTGTACCCTGAGGAAACTATTTCGCAAACCCACCGGTCGTAGATCTGAGATGTCCACCAGGTCGCAATTTGGCGAACACGTCTCCCTACCCAAGAGATGGGTGGGGACAGACCTTTATACGGACGTAGATTTGTTCGCAGGTTTGTTGGGCTTGCGAAACCAGGGACGCTTCTGTCCCTTAGCAGGCGCTTTATTGGCCTGGGATCGTTTCTTTGCCGCACTAAGCGGACGAAAAAAACCGCTTGTGCGCGGTAAAGAAGGGCTCTAGCCAACGGCGTGGCTCCTTACCCTTTTTTGGATTGTGGGAGCAGCATGCTTTTACCTCCTGGAATCTTTAATAATGTCATCCAGGGATGCGCCAAAAAAGTCTGTTGCCCTTAAAGGGCAAATCCATCAGGGCTTTCTTGGAAGATTGTTCCGCAGACCAATCTTAACCAAAGTAGACGGCGTAACACCACCACATAGCTAGAAGCTCTGGCCATCAGAGGAATCGTGTCCAAGTCTGATTCATAAAATAATTTTAGGCCCTGTATCATTTGGTCAGCTAAGGCTGTCCGGGAAGCCTGGCGTGCCTTTAACTGAGACACCAGGGCCCCAACTATTGCTTGGCGCACACCCGAAGCCACTACCGTGTATAGGTTGCGGGTGACCGCCTCAGCCTTCTTGTCCACAGGGTCCTTGAAGGCAGGAGCCCCTTCCACCGGAACGGTGGCTAGCTTGTTTAGTCTGGACATAGAAGGGTCCCCTATCGGGGTGAGGTCCATCTTTTCAAGAAATTTTTTGGGGACTGAAAAAACCTTCTGTGGTTTGTCCCCCTCCTTGTAAAAAAGTTTGTCTATATAAGACACACAAGGAAACACCTTAGCAGTGCGGGTCGCCTTACGGAACCCAAAAGGGACTGGCGCTTCTCTCTTTAGAGTATCTCGCACTGCAGTGATAAGGTCACTTACCAGAGCCCTATAGCGTGTGTTAACCCCGGATCCGGAGACTGTCCGGCCGATCTCGGTCCGCATCCTCAGATACATCAGAGCCAGGCCATAAGCTGTAGCTGAACTCGGCTCTGAATCTGAGTTGTCCCCAGAAGATGGTGGGGGGAGGGGGCGCTTTCTAGCCCCCGTGTTCCCACACGCTGCTTCCACCTTGGCAATAAAGCATCATTGCAAGCTCAGGTGTTTTAGGGGAAAAAGCATCTGCTTCTGACGCCGTGCTGACCCACATGCCTGACACAGGGATTTCAAGGCAAGGCACAAGTAACCCACCCTCCTAGCTGCAGCAGAGACGAGGGTTCCCCCCCAGAGGACTCACCACCCTGGAACAGAGTACGGCTGCCATCCGCTACCTAGTAAAGCGGCCAAACAACGCTGTGGGCCACAAGAACATGGCCGCCGGGCGTAAATAGAGCATGGAGCACAGGAAAAATGGCCGCCGAGTGGCCGCTAGAGGTCAAAACACAGTGCGGCCACAAAAACATGGCCGCCGAGCGCAGATGACCAACACCGCCTGGATAACAAGAAAAATGGCCTCCGCGCGGCTGCTAAAGGTCAAACACAGCGCGGCCACAGGAACATGGCCGCCAGTGTAGATAGAAAGTAAACACAACAGGGATCACCAAAAACATGGCCGCCGAGCAAGCGATAGAGGCCAAATACAGCGCTGCCACAAGAAAATGGCCGCCAGTGCAGATAGAGCAATACAGCATGGATCACAGCAAAAATGGTTTCCGACAGCATGGAGCAGGACACACAGGTAAGCAAATCTCTTTAAGCAGCTTATAACAATGATTTAGCGGACGTACATGCACAGTTCCCCACAGGTGAAGCCCTCCCCAGGTTAACCCCTGCCCCAGCAGCTAGCTCAGAGAGCCAAGGGAGGGGAGAAGGGAAGGATAGAACCCTTTACTCACCTCTCCTGGTATGCCCAGCTCTGTCTTCCTGCCGAAGCAGGGGATTACTATTTACCCTTCCTGGTGGATCGTGCTGGAAACATCCCAGACAGACCATCTTCCGCATGGTGACGGAGATGACTGTCGGCCAGGCTACTGCGACTCAGCCGTATAGACCGGTCCGATGCAAACCCTGGAGCGTATAGCTCACCGGCCACCCGTAGAGCGACAGGTATGTCGTGGATGACCAAGCGCGTAGCTATGGTCGGCACACGCTCGATGGCCGAAACTGGGGAGACTACAAGGATCTGGGATCCAGCCTGTCTGCCAGTCGGCAGTTGATCGAAGATCACAGGAACAAAAATAAAAATAAAATAATAAAATTTCAATCTGGAATAAAAAACCTCAAGGCCTATGGGCCCGAAGGGAGCCATGTCTTCTCCTTAGCTAGGCAGAAAAAAACTGATTTGCTTAGTGCAGGCTGAGAGGATATAGTCAGTAGGACCGCCCCCCTGGGCAGGGCTGTTCAGCTTTGAAGTTGTTAACACTTTCTGCCTAGTCACTCCTAAAGGAAGGCTAATATGCACTTTGTCAAGATTAAGGCTGTGTCCGTCCATGAACGAAAGAGAAATGTGTATGTTTGACCTAAAATCATAAAAAGTTCTATATCAAACTAGGTTCAACTATGTCTATAAAGTTATCAATGAAAGAGGTATGCAGAGATTGCTTGAATAAGCCAAAACATAGTAAACCTGTTCATTGGCATATACATGTAGAATCAATGACAAGCAGCAGAGAAATGTCTCAACTTGAAAAAAGATCATAGATTCTCCAAGGTTCAATTCAATAAACCAAAGTAGGTAGCAAAAAAGGTATCCCATTCACAGCAGGGGATTTCAATATTGGGAACCCTGCAGAGGGAAAAATATAAATGTAAACAAAGTAATGGATGCCGATACATGGCATAAGAGTGAATTCAGATCCCGTTCTGGTTACAGAGAAGGTCAGGGCGGCGATCAGAAGGAGAGGTTCAAGGTGTTCTTACCTGATATACAGGGTAAATGATTTCCCGGGGTGAACAAGGGGAGAGATGTGATCCCTGTCACATCCTCCGTGGGAATGGCAGAGGGTAGCATCGAATGACGCAGTTTAAGTCCTAGTCCAGCGCGGACAGCTTCTGATGTCACTACCGCGCTGCAGACACAAAGAGGGATGTTAAACACACATGCACCACACAGGAAAACAGCAACGTGCAGTGACAAGGTATCCTTGTAGGCGGCCGTGGCCATGTTTGAAAAACATTATGCCAGTACTCGGATGGTCAGCACTGGGGAGATGGAAAAACAGGATGGAGCGGACATGGAATATGGGAATAGAATCCAGCAAAGAAATGCATCAGCGAATCGTTGAAGTTGTGACAAAGGCCCATAAGCCTACTAATAGGTGTCTCCATTTTTTTGTTGAGCACCAAGGAGACATGATCCCTAATCCGATTGAAAAAAGGGTGCTTCGTTTTTCCAATATAATAGGCCTGGCAATCGCATATCATAATGTACACAATTCTGACAGATTGGCATGTAGCCAAAAAATTGGGCTTGAACATGCTACTGTCCGGAAGAGTCAAGCTGCGTGATGCATAGATATAGCGGCAAAAGCCACATTTATGACAAGGTCTGGTCCCCTTAGCTTTTTTAGGGTCACTGGGAATGGAGGTTGTGAACAATACAGTCCCTAAGGGATTTTTATCTTTAAAAGTGATCTCAGGGTAATGTTTAAGGTGTTTAGAAACACTGGGATCTCCCATAAGGAGGTGCCAGTGTTTCTGTAGTAGATCACGCATCTGTTGGTGTTGCCCCGAAAAGCGGGTAATTAATCTTACTCCTTCATTTGTTTTCAGTTTCTTGGGACCGTGGATCAAAGTGGACCGTTCTGGGTTCTTGGCCTTGGAGTAGGCCTTTTTGAGGCATTTTTTACTATAGCCTCGTTGTGAGAATCGATTTCGCAAAGCCTTTGCCTCCATTTCAAAGTGTACATTTTCACTACAGTTGCGTCTGAGCCTTAAATATTGCCCATAGGGCACACTGGTTACTAAGGGAGCTGGGTGTGAGCTGGTAGCATGTAGCACCGAATTTCCGGCGGACGGTTTTCGATACAGTTGTACCAATTACACCCTGGGAATTTATATCTGTATATCTAGAAAGGTTAAATCAGATTGACTTTTTTCCATTGTGAAGCTGAGATTATATTGATTGGGTTTAAGACTGTCAAAAAACAGCAGTAGGTCACGTTGGTCACCTGTCCAGATGAAAAAGACATCATCAATATAACGTCTCCAAATAGGTATTTGCTCAACAAAATGTTGCATATCCTCTCGAAAAAAAGAGGTCCAGCTCCCACCCCCCCAGATACAGGTTTGCGTAGCTCGGGGCACAGCGAGTCCCCATAGCCACTCCCTGTATCTGGAGGTAATGGGAGCGTCCAAAAAGAAAAATGTTGTTAGTAAGTATGAATCGTAACAGATTCAAACTAAATCCATTGTAAGCAACAGGTGCCTCACTGCTGTCAAGTAGAAAGCCCTCCAGAACCCCAACCCCCAAATCATGGGGGATGAAGTTGTAGAGGGCCTCCACATCCAGTGCCACCAGCCAGGCATCCTTAGGAAAAGATAGACCGTCCAGGGCCCAGAGAAGGTCACTGGTGTCCTGAAGATAGGACGTAAGGCCTTCGACGTGGGGTCTTAAATAGTCCTCAACCAACTGGCTGGCTGTCTCGGTGAGGCAGCCATACCCCGAAACAATGGGGCGGCCAGGATGATGAAGGGGATCCTTATGAATTTTAGGAAGGGCATACATAGTGGGTGTCTTGGGAAATGGAATTTTAAGAAATTCCAAGGTGAGTTTGGTAATGAGGCCTTGGTGGTAAGCAGTGCCTATCAAATGTCGGTACCGACTTATAGTGTAATTGACATGACTTTCGGGTATTTTTTTGTACCAATCCTGATTTCGTAGGAGCTTCATGACCATGGGCTCATATTGACTAATGTCCATAACAACAGGATTTCCACCCTTGTCGGATGGTTTGATAATTAGACGTTGGTCCGATTGTAGAGATGAAATAGCTTCCCTTTGTGCCTTTGTTAAATTATCATAAGGGGGATTCTTCCATTTGGTTTTGCGAATGTCATCAGTTACCTGTTTGGTAAAAGCCCAAACATTGGGATTGCCTTGTAAGGAGGGAAAGGTCCGGGACTTGGGCTTGTACTCATGGGGTGATGAAATCACGGCGGGAGGGGCACAGGGCACCGACGGAGCCAGGGGGCCATCCAGGAGTGAATTGGCCTCCATGAGATCCACCCAGTCAATGTGCCCCTCCTCCCACAGTTCCATCAACTCCTCCATGGCCTTAATGTCATTTATGGTCATCTCCTTCCACAAGGGATTGGATAAGGAAGAGGTGGAGGGTTGTGATTTGGGTTTATCAAAAAGAACACGGAACATCAATTTACGCGAGAATAAATTGATATCCTTGATGACATCGAATTGATAAATTTTCTGTGTCGGACAGAAGGTCAAACCTAATTCCAAGACGGAAATTTGATCAATCGTTAGCTCAACCGAGAGAGGTTGATCACTTCAAACCTGTCCTTGGTGGCTTTGGGATAATTGACTCGGCCCCTAGGGGCTTCTTTGGGTCGGGCACCAGTTGGGTATAAATTGGTGCCGTGCGAAAATCCGATTGTGTAAGAATCTCGTTTACATTACTTGCCTGTGAGTTGTGAAGGGGTGAAGGAAGGGAGTGAACCGCGCTGGTGCTGGGTGAGCCGGTGCGTTCTTGACAGAGGTAGATCGAGTATGAATAGGTGCTCGGCTTGGGTTTTGTGACCGTTTGTTACCTGAACGTGCATTTGTGTTACCGTGCGTTTGGAAGGTTCCGTTCTAGATTGACCAGTGTTATGGTCCAGTGCCTGTGAGGAAAGAGAAGAAGCAGATGAATTATCTGAATCATTTGGTTCTGAATGAGATTCTTTTGAATATCGCGATTTAAAGTTGTGTCTCCTGTTCTTAGGGGCCCAATTGTATGCTAAATTGTTGTCATATGACAATTTGTTCCTGACAAATTTCTTCTCCTTTGTTTTAAGTATATCTGCCACATAGAGTTCAAGATTGGCCTTTAGAGTGCTCTCTCGGGTAGGAAAGAGCTCATCAGTAGTAAGGGAAAGGTTCTCATGGTATAATTTTTCGATCTCACTATCGAGAGCTATTAATTCAATTGAAAAATGGCTGCATAGTAATTCCATCATTCTGGTGGAGCAAGTTTGGAGGTTCTGCTCCCAACTGTTCTTGAATTCTGGTTCAAGTTTGTTTATGGTAGGGAAAATGTTAATTCTTAGACCCCAGGGCGTAATTTTGTCCTCAATGTATTTAGAGAAATACCATTTGTTCCAATAGATACAAGTTTTTTTCTCTAACATCCTCTGGAGTCTAAGAAAAAAGCGGTCCTTGGTAAGACCACCTCCAGCCGCATTCTGAGATCTATGAATTTTATCCATGAGGCCTTAAAGGCATTGCCACAGTAATTACTCATGATCAATAATAAAGCATAAACAGAAACAACAAAATAAAAAGAGAAACAAGAGAGAAAAATATAAAGAGAAATTTCAGAGTTGCATAATCAATTAGAAAGATATCTGGTAATGGTTATTATTAGACTTGTGCACAACGGAAAAATTTGTTCCGTTTCGGTTCGTTTCTTTCCGGTCCTGTTGATTCGTAATCATTCGTAATTTTGCTAGACGGGATTTTTCGTGTTCGGACTCATTCGTATTTTTGCAAGCGACATTTTTCGTTGAATTTTTTGTTGCTTTATAATTCGTACTTTCGGTAGAGTACGTTGTTTTTCGTTGATTCTGGACACAACTCCTACTTTCGTAACTTTTTTTGGGTTCGTTGATTCGTAATTTTCCGTGTCTCTCTCACAACGACGCTGCCTATTATGCCTAATGTGCTTCGAATGGATTTGTACTTTTCTAAATACATAGCGGTTATTTGTAACGATTCGAAATCTCGTATTTTACTTTCGTTTTTTACATGCGGCTATAGGCTCCGCCCCTGTACACCATTTTGAGAGGGTTCAGCACGGTGAGGGAGAAGCAGAGAGCAGAGCAGAGTGTTATTGTGCTTCGAATGGATTCGAAATCTCGTATTTTACTTTCGTTTTTTACATGCGGCTATAACCTCCGCCCCTGTACACCATTTTGAGAGGGAGTTCAGCACGGTGTGGGAGAAGCAGAGAGCAGAGCAGAGTGAGTGTTATTGTGCTTCGTATGGATTCGTACATTCGTAACTTTTTCATAACGAATTATGCCGAAGACATTCGGGCATTCGCTATTTGTGGTATAATTTATTTCGGATTCGGTCTTATTCGTAATTGCTTTGTTCGGAAATTCGAATGCTTCCGAATGTCCGAAAGTTGCTAAATTTGGACGAATTTCAATTCGTTACGAAACGAATTGCACAAGCCTAGTTATTATACACAATGTACCACAAAAGACTGCAATCCATAGTGAACTCAACAGAGATCAGTAAATTTGAACAGCCGCATTCTGAGCAGTGATAGGTGGATAACACCTGAATAAAATATGAAAAAGGATTTTAGAATGAGAGTTCAAATATCAGACACCGCATCCCAATATGGAGATACAGAGAAAGGGAATGAGAGGTCACATGCCTCTGTATTTTTAAGGTGTCAGGTGGGTAATAGACCAGAATTACTGATCGACCAGGTGAAAGTTAGAAAAAACTTTTATTACAAAAATTCATTAAAAACATGAGACAGAGACATTTCATGCATCAATTGTTCCTTTGAGATTGCATTTAAACAAACAATACCAATATTTTCTCTACATGTTGCGCTCGGAAGAGCTTCTTCAGGAATTAAATCATGGTGTCTATTATGCTAAAGGCAACAAAAAAAGAAATGAATACTCATGTTTAACATTAAAATTAATATCATGTTATAAATTGGCATAAACAATCAGGAATATGCATAATGAGTCAAATAGGTATGATACAATCAAATATAACAGGACATAGGAACATAGTTTTTAATTTTGGTGATAAAGATGTGATAGAGGAACTTACCAAATACTGCACAAAGTTAATCAATAGATGTAAACAAGGAAAATTTTAAAAGGCTCATTAAACAGATGCAGAGAGACGCAGTTCCAAACAGCGGTCAGTAAACCTCATGATTCTTGTAGAGGACAGAAAATGTGTATGTTTGACCTAAAATCATAAAAAGTTCTATATCAAATGTGACAGCATGCAGGTAAAATCACCAGGTTGCATCCAGGATGGAAGGTATATATGTCCTAGATTCAGGCTTTATGCCGATTTATACCACTAGGGGGAGTGCGGGGAGTCTTGCAGGAGAAGAGTTAATGAGCCCAGCTGAAGTAAGTGGGCTCGTTAGGGCCTCTACAAGAACTCCCAGCATGCTAAGGGAGATGCTCCAACCTGGAACCAGATCTGTGTGGATAGTCTGGGGAGTGTGATCTCTGTGCGGTGAGCCAAAGCCTGTGTGGTTATTGCTATGAACTTAAAAAAAGCAGGGAGCTAGGGACTGGGACAGCACAAGGCTGTACCCAGTTGTTAGTTAGGGACACCAACGTGTGTAGTAAGCGGTCAAGTTGACCAGGATTTCTTTTCATGTTTCTTTTGTTTTTGCTGTATTTTTTTTGTCTGTATATAGTTCAAATAAAACCAAACCCTTTTGTTTTCTCCTACCACTGTCTGCTGTGCCTGTTTTTGTGTGGTGAACCTATCCAGGGGGTCACACACACCCGCTGCCGAGCTAACCCCCTCACAGACACTAGGTTCAAATATGTCTATAAAGTTATCAATGAAAGAGGAGTGCAGAGATTGCTTGAATAAGCCAAAACATAGTATACCTGTTCATTGGCATATACATGTAGAATCAATGACAAGCAGCGGAGAAATGTCTCAACTTGAAAAAAAGATCATAGATTCTCCAAGGTTCAATTCAATAAACCAAAGTACCGTAGGTAGCAAAAAGGTATCACATTCACAGCAGGGGATTTCAATATTGGGAACCCTGCAGAGGGAAAAATATAAACATAAACAAAGTAATGGATGCTGATACACGGCATAAGAGTGAATCCAGATCCCATTCTGGTTACAGAGAAGGCCAGGGCGGAGATCAGAAGGAGAGGTTCAAGGTGTTCTTACCTGATATACAGGGTAAATGATTTCCTGGGGTGAATGAGGGGAGAGATGTGATCCCTGTCACATCCTCCGTGGGAATGGCAGAGGGTAGCGGCGAATGACGCTGTTTAAGTCCTAGTCCAGCGCGGACAGCGTCTGACATTACTGCCGCGCCGTGGACGCAAAGAGGAATGTTAAACACGCATGCGCCACACAGGAAAACAGCCATGCGCAGTGACAAGGTATCCTTGTAGGCGGCCGCGCCCATGTTTGAAAAACCTTATGCCAGTGTACTTGGATGGTCAGCACTGGGGAGATGGAAAAACAGGATGGAGTAGACATGGAATATGGGAATAGAATCCCATATGTCTGGTAAAGCCAAGGCAGGGAATAGATGAAAAAAGGCTGAATTGACCTGTGGGGAACATCTCATGAAAACCATATTAAAAAATAGGCAGATCAGGTGTGGGTGCATTGATTGGGAACTCAATAACTGTCTGCCCTGGGCGTCCATACAAGCAGGAGCCAAGAGGGAATAATGACCTCCTGCATGGGAAAGAACATCTCAATGCATGTGTAACGAGCCAGATGGATACATATAAAGAAACGCATTAATGAATGAATCAATAAAGTATATAATGTAAGTAAACAATAGTTAAAAAAACAAAATTGATTTGAATGGTTGGAATGGCAATAGGCAAGATAATAAAGGCAGTCACCAATATCACATCAAAATCACATCAAATCATGCAGCAAATACAGTACATAGTGTAAGGGCAAGCCTCCAACATATGTAATGATTAAAGTGTTTTGCCAAATAATGGCCTACAAGGTATAACACTATACATCATCTCTTAAACTAATAATAATGTAGCTACTGAAAAAAAGGGTAAAAGTTGGAAAAAAATATATAATATAAAAAATAAATAAATAAAAAATAAATGAAAAGAGAAGAAAAACAAGAAAAAACTAATGACACAGAAAAAAACAACAAAAAGGAATGAACAGGCATGTGTTAACAAGTTAGCTCTTGAGGTTAAGAGTGTGCAAGTGTTCATCATGGTCAACCTTTTTGGTTGTTGAAGAAGAGGTAAAAAAAGGGGTAGCGGCCAGTCGGCAGTGGAGGCAAGTGACAGTAGCGGGTGACAGGAACCCTGGTCGTGCAGGAGCCGGTGTACTTTATGTTCCCTTTTAAGTAGCTTGGTCTCCATCTTGGAGCCTGCTACGGTACAGGGCTCACTTAGTGACCTAGCATGGGATCATGATATGAAAGGCCTTGCACAACAGAAATTTGGTGGCTTCCCTGTGTGCCCAAGAGGCGGAAATAATTACATCTGAGAGTGTGATTACAGTATCAAGTGAAGATGTGAAAGGGCTGGTGGAGTTAGACCCCTTTCACACTGGGGCGGTTTGCAGGCGCTATTGCGCTAAAAATAGCGCCTGTAAACCGACCTGAAACAGCGGCTGCTGCTTCTCCAGTGTGAAAGCCCGAGGGCTTTCACACTGGAGCAATGCGCTAGCAGGACCGCTCCAAAAGTCCTGCTAGCCGTATCTTTGGAGCGGTGAAGGAGCGGTGTGTTTTTCACTCCTCCACTGCTCCTGCACATTGAAAGCAATGGGACACCGCGGCTATACTGCCGGCATAGCGCCTCTGCAGGGTAAAACCGCACCGTTAGCTGCCGAATACCGCAGCGAAATTAGCGGTAAAGCGCCGCTAAAAATAGCGGCGCTTTACCGCTCCCGCCCCAGTGTGAAGGGGGCCTTAAGGACATGCTTAGCATTACTTGCTCAGAATGCAATTGTCAGGGCAGGTAGGAACAGACATAGCCATTGGCTTTGGTAGGTGTGTGGGGCTATGGTGTCAACAGGCTTCTGGCCTGAAGTGTGTTAATGCCTACACTGAACAGTGAATCAGAGTTCCTCTTTAATGGCTTGTAGGCTGTGTTTAAGGACCCTAAGGGTGATATGTTTGAACCTACCATCTGACTGCCTGCAGAAAACTACAGGAGGGGCGGATACTAGACCAGCCACCCTGCACAAGAGAAGGGAGCAGCAGTAACAGGTCTTTTTTCTTTACAGCTAGCTCCTGCACAAAGAAAAAGTTATACACTGGATTACTGCACAGATTTAAAAGAAATATACAAATCACACCAAGATTCAGGTGAGACTATACAAGCCTTTTGCATTTAGACAATATTTGCTTATCCCTAAGTTAAGCTTTAAATGAGATGTTTTACAATTTTAGTTTTTTTTAACAACTTTTCTTTTTTTTTTTGGATAGAGTGGTTAGGGGCCAGAACCTTTCAGGCCAGGTTTATGTTGCTGTCTGTGTTCCCTGTTGGGGTGAATTTACCATCCTGTCTCAAGTGTCACTAGTTACTGAACTAAGAAATTAATGGAGATTACCCCTTGGAGTACAGACAGCCATGGGTGTCCACTCCATAGGGCAAGGGGGGTCAATTGCCCCCCCCCTGGAAGTCAGAGTGAAGACACTCACTTGCCCCTGTGTTGCAATGGCCGCCGCGGTCGCCTCCGCGGCAGCCGTGGACTTTTTCTTCTAAGTCTGCAGACTGCTGCTGGCCTGGGGGCTGGGGCTGCTCTCAGTCTTTTCCGACTATCCATTCCTCCCTCCTCACCCCCGGCCCGAGCATCGGATTGGCTCTGCCTCTGCTTTACATCACCGTGACCCTGACTCGGCTGTTCCGTGATTGGCTGCTGCCTTAGCCTGCCTCTGCCTGTGTAAATGTGCCTATGCTGACCCAGCCGGCGCGGCGCCGGCTACTTCCACAGGTGCGTAGCGTGCAGTGGCCAAAACAAAAGACTGAATACGCTGCCAGGGCCTGCCCTATCGCTGAAGAACTACAGGTAACAGCAGTGCCTGTGCCACGACACCACTGTGTACATCTTTTTGTATTGCAATGTATTGCCCCCCCCTGAAAAAAGTTCAGCGGACACCCATGCAGACAGCAATATAAATCTAGCAAACATTCAAACCCTTTTAGACTACTTTAAATCTCCCCCCAGCTGCCTGTTTATTGTGTTTCACTTCTCCATGATCCATTGACAGCAACTAATTTGTTTACCACAGTGGTGGAAAGTGATTGAGCACCTGCACAGTATGGTGTCAGTTTAAGAAACGGGAAAAGACAAGATTCTGATGATCACAGCTGATCTCTTAGGTGTTCCAGTTCATGAAGCTGAGATGAAGAGTGGAGAACATGTTCTTCACTTCTCATCACAGGACACGCTCTTCTGTCGTTGAGATGACTGGTTTATGAAGGTGAGATCTGAAGACCTCACTGGCCATCTCTGTAAAATATCTCCATCCTAGCCTGTCCAGCCCAGAGCTAGAGAATCTGGGTGAGAAGCTGCTGTGATGGGTGGAAGAAGGCTTCTTTCTTTCTATAATCAGCATCAGTGTGCTTAAAGATTGATATAAATAATAACTATATACAGTATTTTTATGTGTGTATACACAGTGGATATAAAAAGTCTACACACCCCTGTTAAAATGTCAGGTTTCTGTGATGTAAAGAAATAATGAGACAAAGATAAAACCATTTCAGAACTTTTTCCACCTTTAACCACTTAACGACCGCTCACTGTATATATACGTCGGCACAATGGCACCGACAGGCACAATCACGTACAGTGTACGTGATTGCCTTTGTACAGTTGGGGGGTCCAATCGGACCCCCCTTCTGTACAGTGAGCGGTCAGAATTCGTTGGGGAGCGATCTGACATGAGGGGACGGCCGTTCGATTCCGGCCACCCCCCCGCGATTGCTCCCGGCGAATGGAAATGCCCCCTCTGTCTGTCGAATGTACACACAGACAGAGGAAGCAGGAGGAAGTGATGTCATCTCTTGTGCGGCGCTCACATATACCGAGCGCCGTACAAGAGAAGACATCAAGGTTAGTGCACAAACACTACACTAACACCAGCACACATAGGCACATAAATCGCCCCCCAGGCCCCCCCCCAGATCACCCCCCAGCCCCCAGTCACAGTGTCACTGATTGCAGTGACCATTTATTTACTGATCACTGCAATCAGTGACATTTGTGACTGTAAAAGTGTCACTACATTTAGTTTTAGATCCAGTGTAGCCCCCTAACCCCCCCTAATAAAGGTTTAACCCCTTGATCACCCCCCAGATAACCCTTTCACCCCCTAGCACCGCCGCCGCTAAGCGATCATTTTTCTGATCGCTGTCTTAGCGTCGGTGATGCAGATCGGTAGCCAGTCATTTTTTTCAGGTTCGCCGCAGGTTTTTATAGCGTCAGGTACCCCCATAAATTATCTAATAAAGGTTTAACCCCCTTGATCGTCCCCCAGGTAACCCTTTCACCCCCTATCACCACTGTCGCTAAGCGATCATTTTTCTGATCGATGTCTTAGCGTCGGTGATGCAGATCGGTAGCCAGTATTTTTTTTTTAGGTTCGCCGCAGGTTTTTATAGCGTCAGGTACCCCCATAAATTATCTAATAAAGATTTAACCCCCTTGATCGCCCCCCAGGTAACCCTTTCACCCCCTATCACCACTGTCGCTAAGCGATAATTTTTCTGATCGCTGTCTTAGCGTTGGTGATGCAGATCGGTAGCCAGTAATTTTTTTTAGGTTCGCCGCAGGTTTTTATAGCGTCAGGTACCCCCATAAATTATCTAATAAAGGTTTAACCCCCTTGATCGCCCCCCAGGTAACCCTTTCACCCCCTATCACCACTGTCGCTAAGCGATCATTTTTCTGATCGCTGTCTTAGCGTCGGTGATGCAGATCAGTAGCCAGTATTTTTTTTTTAGGTTCGCCGCAGGTTTTTATAGCGTCAGGTACCCCCATAAATTATCTAATAAAGGTTTAACCCCCTTGATCGCCCCCCAGGTAACCCTTTCACCCCCTATCACCACTGTCGCTAAGCGATCATTTTTCTGATCGCTGTCTTAGCGTCGGTGATGCAGATCGGTAGCCAGTAATTTTTTTTAGGTTCGCCGCAGGTTTTTATAGCGTCAGGTACCCCCATAAATTATCTAATAAAGGTTTAACCCCCTTGATCGCCCCCCAGGTAACCCTTTCACCCCCTATCACCACTGTCGCTAAGCGATCATTTTTCTGATCGCTGTCTTAGCGTCGGTGATGCAGATCGGTAGCCAGTATTTTTTTTTAGGTTCGCCGCAGGTTTTTACAGCGTCAGGTACCCCCATATATTATCTAATAAAGGTTTTAACCCCCTAATTGCCCCTAGTTAACCCTTTCACCAGTGATCATCATATAAGTGTTACGGGTGACGCTGGTTAGTTAGTTTGCTTTTTATAGTGTCAGGGCACCCGCCGTATATAACCCAATAAAGGTTTAACCCCCTGATCGCCCGGCGGGTGATATCAATTAGGTTTTAGCGTCAGAGAGGGTCTGCGTCACACCCCAGGCAGCGTCAGGTTAGTGCCAGTAACGCTAACACCCATGCGTGAAGCATACACCTCCCTTAGTGGTATAGTATCTGAACAGATCAATATCTGATCTGATCAGATCTATACTAGCGTCCCCAGCAGTTTAGGGTTCCCAAAAACGCAGTGTTAGCGGGATCAGCCCAGATACCTGCTAGCACCTGCGTTTTGCCCCTCCGTCCAGCCCAGGCCACCCAAGTGCAGTATCAATCGATCACTGTCACTTACAAAACACAACACACATAACTGCAGCGTTCGCAGAGACAGGCCTGATCCCTGCGACTCCAGTGCTGTAGGAGGTGATTTCACCACCACAGTTAAAAAAAAAAGCAAATATGCCGAAGCATTGGGGCAGCAGGGGCGGAGGAGTGATTTTGCTCCTAATGCCGCGTACATACGGTCGAAATTCCGACGGAGGCTTGCCCGTGGAAAAGTCCGACCATGTGTGTGCGGCATAACTTTTTTGCGGGAGGATGCCCCCATGCTTCGGCATATATAAATGGTGCATGTATGCCCATCATTAGAAGTGGGTGGATGAAGGGCGGTATTCTAATGGTGGGCATACCCACCGATCAATCTCTTTTTTCGTTCAGCCAACTGGCTGCATGAAAAAAAAAGATTACAATACATGTCCAACAAGGACCAGCAACGTACTGGTATGTTGCTGGACTTTGAATGGTTATACCAGATTGATGCCTGTGGGTTTAGGTATTATCTTGGTATCATTCTTTTCAGCTAGCGGCCGGCTTTCATGTAAAACAATCCTAGTGGCTAATTAGCCTCTGGACTGCTTTTACAAGCAGTGGGAGGGAATGTCCCCCCCCCGGATAAAAAAAGCGACATTGGGAAATTGGGAAATCATTTTATCACACCGATCTTGGTGTGGTCAGATGCTTTGAGGGCAGAGGAAAGATCTAGGGTCTAGACCCCAGTTTTTTCAAAAAAAGAGTACCTGTCACTACCTATTGCTATCATAGGGGATATTTACATTCCCTGAGATAACAATAAAAATGATAAAAAAAAAAAAATATGGAAGGAACAATTTAAAAATAAAATAAAAAAGCAAAATTAATAATAAAAAAAAAATAAAAAAAAAAAGCACCCCTGTCCTGCCCTGCTTTTGCCCAATGGCGAACGCAAGCGTCGGTCTGGCGTCATATGTAAACAGCAATTGCACCATGCATGTGAAGTATCACCGCGAAGGTCAGATCGAGGGCAGTAATTTTAGCAGTAGACCTCCTCTGTAAATCTAACGGGGTAACCTGTAAAGGCTTTTAAAGGCTTTTAAAAATGTATGTAGTTTGTCGCCAATGCGCGTTTGTGCAAAATTTTAAAGCATGTCGTGTTTGGTATCTATGTACTCGGCCTAAGATTATCTTTTTTATTTCATCAAACATTTGGGCAATATAGTGTGTTTTAGTGCATTAAAATTTAAAAAAGTGTATTTTTTCCCCAAAAAATGCGTTTGAAAAATCGCTGCGCAAATACTGTGTAGAAAAAAAAAATGCAACACCCACCATTTTATTCTGTAGGGCCTTTGCTTTAAAAATATATATAATGTTTGGGGTTCAACATAATTTTCTTGCAAAAAAAAATATGTTTTCATGTAAACAAAAAATGTCAAAAAGGGCTTTGTCTTCAAGTGGTTAGAAGAGTGGATGTAAGCTTCCTAATGTTGTGTATAAAATGCCAGAACAGTTCAAAACCCCCCCAAATGACCCCATTTTGGAAAGTAGACACCCCAAGCTATATACTGAGAGGCATGTCGAGTCCATGGAATATTTTATATGTTGAGACAAGTTGCGGAAAAAAGACAATTTTTTTTTTTTTTTTTTTTTTTTTGCACAAAGTTGTCACTAAATGATATATTGCTCAAACATGCCATGGGCATATGTGGAATTACACCCCAAAATACATTCTGTTGCTTCTCCTGAGAACAGGGATACCACATGTGTGAGACTTTTTGGGAGCCTAGCCGCGTACGGGACCCCAAAAACCAATCACCGCCTTCAGGCTTTCTAAGGGTGTAAATTTTTTATTTCACTTCTCACTGCCTATCACAATTTCGGAGGCCATGGAATGCCCAGATGGCACAAAACCCCCCCAAATGACCCCATTTTGGAAAGTAGACACCCCAAGCTATTTGTTGAGAGGTATTGTGAGTATTTTGCAGATCTCGCTTTTTGTCACAAAGTTTTGAAAATTGAAAAAAAAAAGAAAAAAAAATGTTCTTTCTTAATTTTCAAAAACAAATGAGAGCTGTAAAATACTCACCATGCCTCTCAGCAAACAGCTTGGGGTGTCTACTTTCCAAAATGGGGTCATTTGGGGGGGTTTTGTGCTATTTTGGCATTTTATGGCCTTCGAAACTGTGATAGGTAGTGAGGAGTCAAATCAAAAATTTGTGCCTAGAAATCCTGAAGGCGGTGATTTGTTTTCGGGGTCCCGTACGCGGCTAGGCCCCTAAAAAGTCCCACACATGTGGTATCCCCGTACTCAGGAGAAGCAGCAAAATTTATTTTGGGGTGCAATTCCACATATAACCATGGCATGTGTGAGCAATATATCATTTAGTGACAACTTTTTGTAATTTTTTATTTTTTTTTGTCATTATTCAATCACTTGGGACAAAAAAAAAAAATATTCAATGGGCTCAACAGGCCTCTCAGCAATTTCCTTGGGGTGTCTACTTTCTAAAATGGGGTCATTTGGGGAGGGGGGGGTTAGTGCTATTTTGGCATTTTATAGCCTTCAAAACTGTGATAGGTAGTGAGGAGTGAAATCAAAAATTTGCGCCCTTAGAAATCCTGAAGGCGGTGCTTGGTTTCCGGGGTCCCGTACGTGGCTAGGCTCCTAAAAAGTCCCACACATGTGGTATCCCCGTACTCAGGAGAAGCAGCAGAATGTATTTTGGGGTGCAATTCCACATATAACCATGGCATGTGTGAGCAATATATCATTTAGTGACAACTTTTTGTAATTTTTTTTTTTTGTCATTATTCAATCACTTGGGACAAAAAAAAAAATATTCAATGGGCTCAACATGCCTCTCAGCAATTTTCTTGGGGTGTCTACTTTCTAAAATGGGGTCATTTGGGGGGGTTTTGTACTGCCCTGCCATTTTAGCACCTCAAGAAATGAGATAGGCAGTCATAAATTTAAAGCTGTGTAAATTCCAGAAAATGTACCCTAGTTTGTAAACGCTATAACTTTTGCGCAAACCAATAAATTTTACTAAAGACATGTGGCTGAATACATTTTGGCCTAAATGTATGACTAAAATTGAGTTTATTCGATTTTTCTTATAACAAAAAGTAGAAAATATCATTTTTTTTCAAAATTTTCGGTCTTTTTCCGTTTATATCGCAAAAAATAAATATCGCAGAGGCAATCAAATACCATTAAAAGAAAGCTCTATTTGTGGGAAGAAAAGGACGCAAATTTTGTTTGGGTACAACATTGCATGTCTGCACAATTTACAGTTAAAGCAGCGCAGTGCAAAATTCTGAATTCACCTCTGGTCCTTTAGCTACCAAATGGTCCGGGGCTTAAGTGGTTAATGTGACCTATAAACTGTACAACTCAGTTGAACAACAAACTGAAATCTTTTAGGTGGAGGGAAGCAAAAATAAAAAAATAAAAAATAATATGGTTGCATAAGTGTGCACACCCTTAAACTAATACTTTGTTGAAGCACCTTTTGATTTTATTACAGCATTCAGTTTTTTTGGGTATGGGGAGTCTATCAGCATGGCACATCTTGACTTGCCAATATTTGCCCATTCTTCTTTGCAAAAACATTCCAAATATGTCAGATTGTGAGGGCATTACCTGTGCACAGCCCTCTTTAGATCACCCCACAGATTTCCAATCGGATTCAGGTCTGGGCCATTGCAAAACTTTAATCTTCTTTGTTGATTTGGATGTATGCTTTGGGTCGTTGTCATGCTGAAAGATGAAGTTCCTCTTCATGTTCAGCTTTCTAGCAGAAGCCTGAAAGTTTTGTGCCAATAGTGACTGGTATTTGCAACTGTTCATAATTCCCTTTACCTTGACTAAGGCCCCTGTTCCAGCTGAAGAAAAACAGCCCCAAAGCATGATGCTGCCGCCACCATGCTTCACTGTGGGTAATTTTGTTATTTTGGTGATGCGCAGTGTTGTTTTAGTGCCAAACATATCTTTTTGGAATTATGGAATTATGGCCAAAAAGTTCAACCTTCAAGTGGCTCCGAGATTTATAGCGGCTTACAATTCGCTACGCGAAGGAAAAAATATGCCGACAGAAACCCTTTTAGCACATATAACGGTGATCCCCAAAGAAGGGAAAGACCCCTCCCAGTGTTTTAGTTATCGCCCGATCTCCCTGCTCAATGTAGATCTCAAAATATTCACAAAGATCCTTGCTATGAGACTAATAGATCAAATCCCGGGACTGGTACACCCAGACCAAGTGGGATTCACGCCTGGAAGAGAGAACACACAGCGGGTAGTAAATGCAATTTATCTGGCCCAAAAACAGCAGACCAATGGTGCTAGTGTCAGCGGATGCGGAAAAGGCATTCGATAGGGTGGATTGGATGTTTTTGAAGGCAATTCTGCAACATATAGGCCTAAGAGAAGGGACGATAAGTTGGTTCACAGAATTATATTCAAATCCTAAGGCAAGAGTAAAGGTAGGGGAGAGAATCTCTGAGCCATTTCCATTCATAATGGCACACATCAAGGATGCCCACTGTCGCCCATTATTTTTATTTTGACAATAGAGCCCTTTTTGAGGAAAATACGGGCAAATCAAAGTATCAAGGGGTTATCTATCAGAGAGAAAGAACAGAAACTCGCGGCTTACGCAGATGATTTAACTTTCTTCATAACCTCCCCAATTATATCATTACCGTCACTGATGGCAGAGTTGCGCGAATATGGAGGGATTTCCAATTTTAAAGTAAATTATGGGAAATCAGAGGCAATGGGGATCGAAGTAAATACGTGTCTATTACAGATGATCACCACACAGATTGATTGCAGATGGACCAAGTCTCATATAAACTACTTAGGGATAAAAGTATCTAAGAATTTGGATAAATTATTTGAACTTAACTATATACGAGACAGATTAAAATAGATTTTCAGAAATGGGACAAAGAAATCTTTACTTGGTTTGGAAGGACAAACATCATAAAGATGAATGTGATTCCGAGACTCCTATACCTTATGCAAACGTTACCAATTAAGATCCCTCTAAGTTTTTTGAAAGATTTGAGATCGAGGTTCATGAGATTCATATGGGCGGGGAAACCTGCAAGAATACGTAGAACTATTTTAACACTCCCAAAGGAAAAAGATGGGATCGGGGTTCCGGACCCAATAAGATACCAAGAAGCCTCTCATTTAGGCAGAGTAGTGGAGTGGTGTGGGATAGGTGAGGAGAAAGCGTGGATACAAATAGAGCAGGCAACAATAGATATACCCTTGGAGGGGCTGGTATGGATACCAGAAGATGAGATAATAAGGGAAGTGAGAAAACATCCGACAATAGGTGCTACATTAACAGCAACTTAAAAGATATTCAAAAAGACAAACATCTCAATGTATCCTAGTCCGATGGCCCCAATTTTGGGTACACCGGCCTTTCAGCCAGGCCTTAAAGATCCCAGATTCAGAGCAATACGCCAGAGAGGTATTAGTAGAATTACTAATTTCTCTATAAATAATCAGCTAATGTCATAAAATGAGATAGAACGAGAAATAGCACCAGAATTTGATTTTTTAAGAAAGATGCAACTAGATGCCTTCATCAGAACTCAATTAGATACGTATGCTGAAGTGAGATCACCGACAAGATTCAAAGAGATATGTTTGAAAAGGGAATCAGTAAAACACTCTCTGTCACATTTTTATGCTATATTAACTGAATTGGAAGCCCCACAGGAACTCACCTTCCTTCAAGAATGGGAGAGAGACTCGGGTGTAATATTTTCTCAGGAGCAGAGAGACAGGATCCTGGGGTATAATCAAAAAGCATCAGTAGCGAGTAGATACCAAGAAGGGGGATATAAAATTCTTACTAGATGGTACAGAACACCTACAGTCTTACACCGGATATACCCCCAAATATCAGATATTTGCTGGAGATGTAAGGTAGCAGAAGGAACCATATTACATATTTTCTGGGAATGCGCGAAAATTCAAGAATTTTGGAGAATGGTAGCCAAAACTATTGAATTAATAACAGGAACAATGTTAGGAGAGAATCCGGCTACATATCTATTGTTTGATATCCCTATTTCAGTTGGAAAATATAAAAATTCTTTATTGAGACATCTGCTGGTGGCAGCGAGGGCGTGCATCCCTGCCCTGTGGAAATGTGAAAGCTCTCCATCTAAAGCACAATGGTTAACGACGAGAATTGCAGAAATTCAACAAATGGAGAATCTCACTTTGACAATGAAAGATCAAGATGGGAGGTACAGAAAGACATGGGCTCCATATATGGCATACAGGGAAGAGTCAAGGGCTGTTGAATAGGAAATGTGACAGTCGATGGAGAGGGGGAGGAGGAGCGGGACAATGTAGAAGATGTTTTTTTGTTTTGTTTTTTGAGAGGGGGTGGGGGAGAGGGAAAAAAAAGTGGAGGTTGTAACAAGTATTAAATCTGGATATAATCAAATGTATTCAATAGAATGTAATATACATACGAAAGTAAGATTATGTAAGACTATTTGGAATTATGTTAAGAAAACTGTGTAAAATAAAGAATTTATAAAAAAAAAAAAAAAGTTGAACCTTGGTTTCATCAGACAATAACACATTTTACCACATGCTATTGGGAGACTTCAGATGTGTTTTTGCTTAGATGTTTTTCTTTCGTAAGAAAAGGCTTCCATCTTGCCATTCTCTCCCATAGCCCAGACATTTGAAGAATACAGGAGATTGTTGTCACATTTACCACACAGCCAATACTCCTTTAATGTTGCCGTAGGCGTCTTGGCAGCACAGTGGTGGTTAGCACTTTCACCTAGCAGCAAAAGGATCACTGGTTCGAATCCTGACCACGACACCATCTGCCTGGAGTTTGCATGTTCTCCCTGTGTCTGCGTGGGTTTCCTCCGGGTACTCCAGTTTCCTCCCACCCTCCAAAGACATGCTGGTAGGTTAATTGTATCTTGTCCAATTTGGCCCAATATATATGTGTAGCGGACACCTACTTAGGGGGATCGCTATGCTTAAATTTAGGGGTGACTTGAGCGGTAGTTGGCTCGGGTCTTCTAATTGTTTGGACTCTGCCTTGCTGCTGTGTCACCTGGCATGCAGTTCCCCTTTAGGCGTATAGGTGGTGCTGTCACTTATACCCGGGGTTGAACCACAGGTGATGGAGTGGCTATTGGATGTCCTCTCTCGGCTGCCATGCGGTGGGCGGTTCCGGCCTGCTGTGCATGCCGGGAGAGGGTATATAAGGGGCAGACGCCATTGTTCAGGAAGAGTACCCGGGGACCTGTACCCGGAGGAGTGTGCCCCTCTAAGGGGGGGTGCGCCCAATTTTGACTAAGGAGTCTCGGGCAACTTCGGCCCGAGGCTGCAGAGTTCCAGGTAGGCCCAGTACCTTTAACTGGGTCTACAACCAGAAAGGAAACCCAGGGAGCCCAGGTGAGGGCGACTGCTCTGACTGAGAGGAAACCAGGTGAGGATCGGTCCCATAGAGGAGACGAGTAATACAAGATTGCTGTCTCGGGAGAGGCCTGGTGACCTGTCGGAGGGAAGGATTCCTTTCTTCGCAGACTGCCCTTGCAGAGTGTCGTTACTTAAGGAGGGATCTCCTTGACTTGGAGGGGACTAAGTCACTGTTCAAGCTTCATGCCGGCTGCTAGTGCTATTGAGTGACTATCCGGGTGAGCTGTACCCACTCGGGACCGAGTGGCGACGAAGCCAAGAGTGTGCCTGAATCTATCCTATTCTGCTAACCCCTTTCCTCTCTTCAACTTTCTGGTTACTGAAGCAAGAAGAGAAAATAAACTGTTGTTGGAGTTGAAGTGTTGTGTGGACATTGACCTTCTTTGGGAAAGGTAAAGACTTGCATCTATAATCTAGAGGGGAGAACCAGTGGAAGGAAGCAACTCGCTGCGGGACCCAAATACATAACACCGCCTGACCTCTAACCCAGAGGACAGGGGCATGTGGCATGGTGTGTCTGACCCCCCCTAAAAGGAAGGTAAGAGGGGGAAGAAGATCTGTGTGCTACATATGTGTGTACGGCTGTGTGTCCCAAGCGTGTCAAGATCCTATGGGGTAAAATGACTGCACCAGCCAAGCAAACACTGGCTGCAAAAAGCGCCTAGAGGAGATTCAGTTTGCATGTGTAGCGCTATACAAGTCACTCATTCGTTCATTCATTCCCTGACCAGTTTTCTTCTTGTCTTTTCATCAATTTTGGAGGGACATCCAGTTCTTGGTAATGTCACTGTTGTGTCATATTTTCTCCACTTGATGACGGTCATCACTGTGTTCCATGGTATATCTGATGCCTTGGAAATTCTTTTATACCCTTCTCCTGACTGATACCTTTTAACAATGAGGTCCCTCTGATGCTTTGGAAGCTCTCTGCTGACCATGGCTTTTTCTGTAGGATGCGACTAAGAAAATGTCAGGAAAGACCTACTAGAACAGCTTAACATTATTTGGGGTTAATCAGAGGCACTTTAAATGATGGCAAGTGTGTACTGACTCCTATTTAACATGAGTTTGAATGTGATTGCTTAATTCTGAACACAACTACATCCCCAGTTATAAGAGGGTGTGCACACTTATGCAACCACATTATTTTAGCTTTTTATTTTTACCTCCTCCCCCCTAAAAGATTTCAGTTTGTTTTTCAATTGAGTTGTGCAGTTTATAGGTCACATTAAAGCCTCGTACACACGGTCGGACTTCCATCGGACTTTTCCGTGGATTTTTGTCCGAACGGAGTTGGCCGGGAACACCCATAGCATACACACCACAGGACTTTTCTGCAAACGTTCCCAAAACTTTTTCCAACATCACGTGGTATTTCTGCTCTTTTCTGCTCTTTACCGCCACCCTTTGGTCAACTTCTGTTATTGTTGGTTGAATTTAACATTATTTGTTTTGTCCATCGGACAAAAGTCTGATGGTTTTCTGTACACACGGTCGGACTTTGCTCCATCGAAAAAGTTTGTCTGATGGAGCATACACACGGTCGGATTTTTTTTAAAACCTGGGAATTTAGAAGTTTGTTGTCAAAAAGTCTGACCATATGTATGGGGCTTTAGAGGAACTGAAATTAGATAAATGATCTCTGTTTAATAAACATACAATATATCACAAAATACTGTCAAAGGTTGTTCCTCCTCTGAAAGTGTAGCAGGGTTTAAAGGTAATGTGTCATCAGATATTTTACTCATTTGGAACTGGCTACAAAGACATAGCTTAAGTGATCCCTGGTATTTACTATAAACTTTACCATGGTGGACATGGTAATACTGGCCGTTATTAGACAACAGTGAATATAGGAACATACAGAAGTTTCTCATAGACATTAAAATCATGTCAGCCTATATGAGTTATTTCACCAGAAACAGATGAAAATTGATCAGAGTTTGGTGAGCCGCTGTCCCTTAGAGAAACTATGTAAAGGGAAAAAAAACAATTCTAAGACAAATACCTTGGTTTTCTACCATGTGAGGGCCATGTTTACATAAGTGTGAGGTCAAATCTAGTCATTTATCAACATCTCTCAGTCTATAGCTAAATGTACTGTTACCCCCACCTAAAGCTAAACTCTAGGTAGATATATAAGATGCAAATTATTGCAGTTTTGTCATCTATAATACATCATTAATTCCAAACTATACTTATAACCACTCCAGCACTGTGGTGTCCCTGAGTTCCCTCACCAACCACTGACACCTTTGACCAGTGGTCTTCGGGGTCCTGATCTTTTCCTGTTTTGATTGTCTGTGCTGATATAACGTCACTCCCTTGAAGGTTCATTCACCTCAGCAGATACCCAAATTGTACACTGAGCTGAACATGTGCAGCTCAGTGTACATTATGGAAGAGCAGGTAAGAATCTTTATGCAGAAGAGACATTGGGGGTTATTTCCGAAAGGCAAATCCACTTTGCACTACAAGTACACTGCAATTGCACTTGTAAGTACACTGCAATTGCACTTGTAAGTGCACTGAAAGTGCACTTGGAAGTTCAGTTGCTGTAGATCTGAAGGGGACATGCAAGTTTAGCGGTACCCCCGTAGGAGCTGCTGGTTTAGTTTTGGGTCTGCACGTTACCTTACTGTTCCAAATGTTCGGCTCAGGGGTTCTCCTTTATCTGGAAGAAATGTTTGCACCAACACAAAGTCTCTTTCAAGGGTTTTATTGAATAAACTTTCCAACAGAGGGGATAGAGGAATGGGGAGGACTCAGGTATCTTATTTGTCAATCACGGAACTTTCCTAGGTCCAGAGGAGCGACTGTCTCCACGCTGGACTCCTCAACCACCGGATAGGCCCACTCTCACCGGCCTAGCATCTGGCGCGAAGCTCGATCAAAGATAGTCTCTGCTACAGACTTGGTATTTAGAATTTGTTCAATAGTCTCTGCCACAGACTCGTATAACCTCTCACTGGGTTAGCTCCCTCAGAAAGAACACGGCTCTCAGTCCCAGGAGCTTTCAGCCACTCTGGCAGCACTGTGAGGTAGATTTTTGGGATCCGGATACATCCTCCAATTGAGTCCTCAATTGCTTGGTCCCTTCCATCAGGCAAGGCAACACAGGATCATCCCTGGATCAGTAGGCCCCAGTAACTCCTGGGCCTACATCTCAGTTGCGAGGCCTCGGGCCAATGCAGCCCGAAGCAGAAACTGACAACACATCCGTGAGGCCAGGAGGGCCCACAGGTGAGGATCAAAGAACGACCCCCGGCTATTCACACGATAGCGCGGTCTCTGCCTCTTAAGTACCCCCTCCCAGAATGCACAGCGGGTTTACCACGCCCCCTGGACTGCTCCTGGGAAAGAGGTACCCAACACATCCGGCCTGCTGCCTTTCCAACCCTGACCAGCGGTGACAGCGACACCCACCGCTGGGGGGGGGGAATTATGCAACCAGCTGAACTGAAACAGCGCCGCAATTTGAATACAATCTCTCTGGGCTAAACTAATGCCCAGACAACTATAATTTCAACATATAACGTCCACTCATTGGGAGCAGGGCGCTACATACTTTCACCGCCACAACAGACGATGTCCTCATCGTCGAGGAAAGTTTGACCCTCAATCCTGAGGGTCAGCTACCTGAGTCCCAAAACTTGGATGGGGAAGGGAAGGGTAAGGTAACAAGAAAATACACATTTCACATTGACACGTAATAATCATATTACTATACGTTACAGTATTTCTATCTCTCTATCTAACCCATCCAACTTTGCAGTAGCTTGGAAGAAGATCCAGGGTACCTGAAAAAAAAAAAACAGCGCACACACAGGTAGATAATATAAAACATTTCTGTACAATGGAAGCAAAGCCTTACTTCCTGGAGAAATAAAACGTTCTTTCCACATATATATTACTCTTTTTAGTAGGGCTGTTACTGATTAAAATTTTCATGTTCGATTAATCGATTTTTTTTTTAATCGATTAATCGACTAAATTCGATTAATTATGATGCACATACAGATCCAATTACTTTTAGCTGATCTTGATCTCCTTGCAGGCTGATTCCCAGTGCAGCTACCAACCACTGGAAAAATGGATAGCAGGATACAAAAAACACACAAAGGCAGCGCTCGATGGGAATAGCATTAAAACTTTTATAGTCTTCAAGTAGGTAACAAAATAAATATTGCACTGGAGATAAAATCGATGTAGCTACATAAACTGTAAAAATGGTGCGAGTAATACCAAACGGTAGCAAAAGCAGTCATAAAAAAATGTAGCTAAGTATGATACTGGTATAAAAATGTGTACAACGATACCACTGCTGAATCCAGATGAGAAGGGGCTAACATCAGTCTGTTGGCATGTAGATGTCCCATGAAGGGAACGATCACAACTCCCAGTGGATGGCTGTAGAATCCCAGGTTGATAGAGGGAAGTGTAACAGCCCTTGCATGTGGCAGATAGTAAGGTCCCGCAGGCATGCAGATATGAAGGCACAGCAAAGGAGCCCTTCAGATGGACACGGCAAGCCCAAAGAATTTTGATCGATCAAAAGAATTTTGATCGATCAAAACAATTAATCGATTAATCGAGGAATTAATAGTTAATTTCCACAGCCCTACTTTTTAGATAAGCAACTAAGTGCAGAAAAGTTCAGTTTCTGCTGACTAAGCAAACTTCTGCCACCTAGTGGTCAAAGCGCAACACAGCAGAGTCCCGTTTGAGTTACTGGACCGGGTAAAGGAATCTTGACTCAAAGTTTCTAATGTCCTAGCACTAACTAGCTAGTTACCCCAAGTCCTTCAAAGAAAAAAAGAAATAAAACAAAATCTTCTTCTCTTTCTTTTCCAAAGTGACAAAACTGGAACAGTCACTAAAATTGTTCACCAGTAGAAGTGAAGATCCGGCAGAGTCAGTGTTCTCCCCTGCTTGTCCACAGTAGTGATGAAGTAAACGTGGTCGTCCCTTCCAAGTCGGCAGATAACCACTTTGTCAGCATAGACGTGCCGACCATAGCTCCAATGTAGTAGACATCCTTTAAAACGTTCATCCATAGTGAAAGAATGGCCCATCCTCCGAAACAGTCTAGGTACCGCTAGATAGTTCCACACAGCTTCATGGTACCATTCCTCTCTGTGAGCCTAAATCTTTTGCATAATTTCCCTGGGAACATAGGGAAACTCGAGTCCATACTTAGTGGCCACCCGTTTGTTAAGCAATCTCTATGACCGGGCAAGCCTAGGTAATGAATGGCAACTTCCATATCCTGGAGGTATGCAAGAAACTGGAGACTTGAGTATCATAGAATTCACAGACAGTTTTCCTGGCCCATATGCATTGGTAACTTTGGGCAGGACTTCACTTGTAACAAGCGGGGCTTCCACTCTAGGTGTTGTCTCCCCAGATATCTTACCGGTTCCTAACGTGGACCTCCCGGTGGTATCACCTCTCTCAGGGTCCGGTTCCAGCAGTTTCTGGGGCTGACCTCTACCGTGGCCGCGGGAGGCCTTTACGTATCCCACCCTCTTCTGGGTAGGTTTAGCGAAGATAGGTGCAGCGAAGGTGGATACCGTTGAAGTAACAGTAGTAGCGGTGTCCGCCGGTGACTCACTCACAGTGATAACAGCGCCAGCTCCCTCCGAAATGGCTGTTGTAGCGGATGTGGCAGGCATAGACCGGACATTCTGGTCAAAGGCAGCAGCTTTTTCTGTCACATTGCCTGTTACCCAGTCCACTTTGTAAGCGCAGGGTTGCACAATTGGTTGCTGAAAACAGGTACTCCCCGCATTGTAGGCATCGGACAAAAGGACGGGGATGCATAGCCAGTCCATTACACCTGTTACACAGCATACCCAGCGCTTCCACATCACCGACTGTATTAAGCATGAACCGCCCATGCGGCTTCAAACGAATGCCGGTGTCCGTTAGCACAGTTCCGGGCAGCATGGTACTTGTAGCGGTACCCACAGGAAGCATCCTGGGCCCAGAGCTAGACTGCAACAATAGCTTTAAAGACATGGCGATGCTCCGACTCTCAGGATGTTGGACACACATGTGGTGTCCCACGAGGCAAACAAGCGGGAACTCCTCCCACTTGCTCTTTTTAGCACGTAGCTCGCAGGCTTTTTTCTTTTCCTTGACTCCGCCCACGGCCCACGCGGTTCAGAAGTGATCGCAAGTTTCTCCCCGTTTAAGCACAGTCCTTACCCCTCTGTGGATAGGTCCCAAATTAACAGTCTGTTTAGTTGCGAGGGGTAACGGCAAATCCCGGACGAGCCTCCAAGTGTAGCGGTACCCCCGTAGGAGCTGCTGGTTTCGTTTTGGGTCTGTACGTTACCTTACTGTTCCAAATGTTCGGCTCAGGGGTTCTCCTTGAAGAGTTTATCCGGAAGAAATGTTTGCACCAGCACAAAGTCTCTTTCAAGGGTTTTATTAAATAAACTTTCCAACAGAGGGGATAGAGGAATGGGGAGGACTCAGGTATCTTACTTGTCAATCACTGAACTTTCCTAGGTCCAGAGGAGCAACTGTCTCCACGCTGGACTCAGCAACCACCGGATAGGCCCACTCTCACCGGCCTAGCAACCAGTGCGAAGGTCGATCAAAGATAGTCTCTGTCACAGACTTGGTATTTAGAATTTGTTCAATAGTCTCTGCCACAGACTCGTATAACCCCTCACTGGGTTAGCTCCCTCAGAAAGAACACAGCGCTCAGTGCCAGGATCTTTCAGCCGCTCCGGCAGCACTGTGAGGTCGATTTTTGGGATCCGGATACATCCTCCAATTGAGTCCTCAATTGCTCGGTCCCTTCGATCAGGCAAGGCAACACAGGATCATCCCTGGATCAGTAGGCCCCAGTAACTCCTGGGCCTACATCTCAGTTGCGAGGCCTCGGGCCAACGCGGCCCTGAAGCGGAAACTGACAACACATCCCTGAGGCCAGGAGGGCCCTCAGGTGAGGATCAAAGAATGACCCCCAGCTATTCACGCGATAGCACGGTCTCTGCCTCTTAAGTACCCCCTCCCAGAATGCACCGCGCCTTCACCAAGCCCCCTGGGCTGCTTCTGGGAAAGAGGTACCCAACACGTCCAGTCTGCTGCCTTTCCAACCCTGACCAGCGGTGACAGCGACACCCACCGCTGGGGGGGGGGGAAATTATGCAACCAGCTGAACTGAAACAGCGTCGCAATTTGAATACAATCTCTCTGGGCTAAACTAATGCCTAGACAACTATAATTTCAACATATAGCGTCCACTCATTGGGAGCAGGGCGCTACACAAGGAAAATAAAAAAAAACAGCCTTTTAGCTTGCACATGATTGGATGATAAAATCAGCAGAGCTTCCCCTCATTTCAGATCTTCCCCTCAGATCTACAGCGACTGCACTTCCAAGTGCACTTGTAGTATAAATTGGAGTTGCCTTCCGTAAATAACTCCCTTTATGTCCCTTCTGCATTAAAAACTTGCCAGTTGGCATTTTTTTTTTCTAATTAAAGTTCGACTTTAAGCCCTTCCCTGAACAAAATTTAAAGTGGAGTGTGAAAGGAAGAAGTATCACAAGGAGCCAATGAATGTGTGTGCTGACAAGAATAGCTGAAGATAACTGGTGTGATTGGAGGTTACCTGGGAGCCAGGAATAGTCTATCCAAAAAATTGTATCATGGGTGTATGGGACTTTCCCAACACAAAATATAATACAAAAACAGAAATATATATAAAAGCAGTAAATTACATTGTTATTACAGAATATGAAACCAATCCTCAAAAAATACACTGTAGGCTTGGACCATAGGGGAATGGAACCCCCACATACAACTCTCATAAGTTGAAGTGTAACAGTCTTGATGTAAAATTCTGACAAATTTCAAGCATCAATCGCCATTAGGGGCATGAATCCACCTTGAAATTCATAGTGTAGCGGGTGGAAGAATACAGATGAAAGTTAAAAACAATAAGCCTGGTAGTGTTGTGATATGATCCCAAGCATCCCATAGTCTACACCTCCCCTGGTGTTGAAGTGTTGCGGGTGGCCATGCTCTTGGATGGACCTAATTTGGGCTGTGGTTAAGATCTCTTAGCTGCTGCATTTACAATTGTCCCTTCTCCCTTTTGGGACTCTATCACCATGGGATCACAACACCACACTAAAAAAACGGAAAATATTTTAAAAAAAAGTTTGTTACAAAACATAAAATCAATTCATAAAACAGACACTGTAGGCTTGAGCCATAGGGGAAATGGAACCCCATACACAACTTTCATAAGTTGAAGTTGCTGTATAGATCTTCCCAACATGTTTCTAGAATGCCTGGAAACTCATAGTGAGGTTATCAGTTGCAAGCCTACAAATGTGAATTCAAAATAATAAGCCTGGTAAGTGTGGTGTTGCAATTCCATGGCGATAAAGTCCCAAAAGGGAGAAGGGACAATTAGAAATGCAGAGATCCAGGGGGCAGTGATCCAAAGCAATAAATTAGGTCTCAGCCACACTGCAGTCGCAGTGCATTATCAAATGCACATTAGGGTTTCATGCACACTGCACATTTAGCCCTGGTGCATGAGGTTCCAGTGTTTGGGTGCAGGTGGAAGGTATGGTTTCACAATCCAGCCCCATTGCCGAAAGCCTGTACAAGTCTATGAGAGACTGACAGCTGCTGTGGTTGGATGGGGCTGGACAGTAGCTGTACTTATGTAGCACACAGACCCTTTTCTGCCGTCCTCCGTTCGCAGTCGGGCACACCTGCTACTTGCCCGGTATCCCCCTTGTGCAGCGGGGTGAGTGGTGTTATTGTTTGGGCCTTGCAGCAATTACCTCTTTCAAGTGGTTCCCTTGCTCCGTTGTCTAGGTAGAGAATAAGTCCAATGTCCACACAGGAGTAAAAAATAAGCAGTAAGGTTTTATTCTTTATCTTTGCAGTAAACTTGAAGAGAGAGTAGGGAAATGAGAGAAGTAGGGGAAGGTTCAGGTACACAGCACTTAAACACACAGTGCAACTCTTTCGTCGCCACTCAAGCCTGAGTGGGTATTGCTCACCCGGATAGTCCCTTTGTGAGCGGTCCTAGCAGCCAGGTTGGAGCATGGATAAATTGTGAACTTTTTAGGGGATGCGATCAGGAATCCTCTGCCACAAGATTGTTAGTCCCGAACCTCCCAGCCAAACAATAGTAAAGAACCTTTAAGCCAGATTGGCGTATTGCAGGGCTTGTAATGATGGATCCCTCCTTTGGTGAGCTCCAGGCCTCCTCCCAAGACAGCAGTACCGTCGCTAGTCTCCTCTGGGGCAGATTCTCCCCTGGTCTCCTTCCCCAAGCGTGGCTTCCCTGACATGGGTAGCTAAGGATCCCTCTGAAAAGTATAGGCCAGAGCTGGGCCTATCATGCAGCGATGTAGCCTCGGGCTAAAGGTGCCAGGGACTATTCCACACACGCGCACCCCTGGCCTGGAGGGCCATGAGGCGCACAAGAACCCCAATTAATGGCATCTGCACCTTATGTACCCTCTCCCAGCATGCACAGCAGGTAGACCACACCCACTGCACGGCTGCCGAGAAAGAACACCCAAGGTGTTGTGATACCCCCTGTAGTTCAACCTATGCCGGTGATGACAGTGTCACCTACAGGCAAACAGGGAACACTACTGCCAGGCAGTATCACACCCAGAGCAGAAGCAAATCCAGAACAATCAATTGGTCTGAGCCCAACTACTGGCTCAGACTACCCCTAAATTTACACATAGCGCCCCCAAAATTTGGGGGGGCGCTACACTTATATTTATATTTAGGGCAGTATGAGCCCAGAGAAAAAAATGCCCAGAACACAAGGAGTCTGCATTTCGGACATTAATCTGAGCGCATACTTTCCTAAATGTAAGTTTTACTTGGTGCACCATCCAGCCCCATCCAGTTGCAGCAGCTGTTAGGTTCCAATGGACTTTTACAGGCTAGTGGAAGCACTGCTGGATGGGGCACCTGTACCTTCCACCCACACCTAAACACCTGAGCCTCATGTACCAGGACTAAATGAGCATTGCGTTAGGGCAGCCCATTTATAATGAATAAGCACCCAACCCAGCATCTGTGTTGTGGTATTCTTCAGTGGGGGTGTGTTGACCGCTACTGTGTACCATACATTACCACAATGTATACAGTATGTAAACAGGTCCTCATCAAAGGTCCTCATAAAAAAATTCTACATTTTCTTTTTGGTCTCAATCAACTTTGTAAATTATTCCTTAAGAAGCTCTGAGTAGGTATTGCACTCCACCTAATTTTTAATTAATGGCAGACTCTAATACTTAATCCTCGGTTGTGTCAATGCAAATTGTTATGTGACTTGATACATAAAGCATGCAATTCACAGACAGACCCTTTTACTCTAGCCTTAAGAACCGGCACCATAATTCTCTTCTCTTGTTTCCTCTCTACGCATCCTGCGTGTCAGTTCCCAGAAGCCCTCAGGGTTTGCCCTGTGACCCTGAAATATAAATCCTGTATCTTGTTTATTTTTACTTTAAGCAATGGGGAGTTTTTTTTTACCCTTTCCCCACAGGATAGTTATTCTTAACAGGGTCAATGACTTCTACCCAACTAAATTGCTCTATAAAAACTGAATTTTATTGCGCACAACTTTTGTAAGCTCCACTGGGGGCATTTTTGGCTATTGATCTGCACCTGGAATGGTGGCTGTATTTCCTTTCAGAGATAGAACCGAAATAGGCTGTACGTAGAATGAACAACACTGTAAACAATGTGATACAATAAAAATACAGATCTGTAAAAATGATTGCATTGTATACAGATGACATTTATTGGTGTTTAAGGTGTAAAAAATAAATCCAAAAATTGGAAGGTTATGGTGGCAAATTAGACAACTATATAACTAATAATAACCCTGTAAAAAGAAAAAAATTATTCCTGCTACAAAAAAAAAAAAAAAACTCTTCATCAGTCCAAGTACACAGAAATGTTATTATCCACTAAAGTGTGGAACAGACTGATTTGGCTGCATGTATATTTATTTGCCCATGTATGACAAAGTGTCATGAACCTCCATTCTTGTGATAAGACCAAGTTCCCCCATCCACCTCTGGCCTCTTAGTTGTTTCCTGAGGCTATGGGAATTCATCTAAGCATTGTAGAGATGCAGGATCTGCAGATATAACATAAAAACCTACTGCCAAATGCTACTTTTAGCCTCATTTAGCCTAAAACAACTTTTAAATAGTCTACACAGAAAAATTATATATGGCACAACGTACAGTATCTCAGTTTGTGAATACATAAAATATAGGTGCTACATGGTCTATGGTCTGCGCACTTTTTTAAAGGGAAGCAAAAATACTTTTTGCCAACGTTATTTTACTGAACAACAGGAGAGCAAGTTACAAAGGCTATTCACAGTATACCAGTAAGGCCTCATGCCCACTGGCGTTTTTACAGCTGCGTTTTTGAGCGTTTTTTACAGCTTAAAAACGCCTGTCCATGTTATTGTAAATATTTTTTTTTTTTTTTTTTTTTTTTTTTGAAAAAAAAAAAAAAAAAACAAAAAAAAAAAAACGTCGGAGCTAAAAACGCGACCGCGCGTTAGTGCGCGTTTTTTGCGCGTTAGTGCGCGTTAGTGCGCGTTTTTGCGCGTTTTTTGACGCTCGCGTTTTTTCCTGCCTAGTTCTGACGCTGAGGAACGCACTGGCCCTGGGTTTTTTTTACAGCTTACAAACGCCTATGCTCTTTACAGCTCAAAAACGCCTAGGTGGGCATGAAGCTATAGACTAACATGGACAGGCGTTTTTAAGCTGTAAAAAACGCTCAAAAACGCGGCTGAAAAAACGCCCGTGGGCATGAGGCCTTAATGCCTCAGCAGAAAATATTAAAGCAGATTTTGCACCTAAAGGTCTGATTTTTAAATGGATTCGATTTCCCTTTGCTAAAATGTAAAAAATCACCCATAGGGGAGAAAACATTAGATATTATTCTTACCTTTCCTTTATAATGCAGGTGGGATCAACTTTTCCTATAAATGTTAGTACCCAGTTACATTATGTACATTTAGGAAAGAATCCAGTTCTTTCTTAAAACAATCTACTGAGCTGGCCAGAACCAACTCTTGAGGAAGTCTTTTCCACATTTTCACAGCTCTTATGCCGCGTACACACGATCATTTTTCCCGTCGAGAAAAATTAAATTTTTTCCTTTGGACAAGAAAAACGATCGTCTGTGGGCTTTTTGTCGCTTTTCTCGACGGGAAAAAACTGCATTAATCACGACGAGAAAAATTAGAACATGCTCTAATTTTTCTCATTGTGATTCCCGTCGTTTTTTGCCGCGGCAGTTTTCCCATAGGGAAACACTGCCGGGGAGCCCACACACGGTCGTTTTTTTCGACCAAAAAAAAAAATGTCATTTAAAACGGCCGTGTGTGGGGGGAACAAGCTGTTCCTCGTTTTTCACGTCGATTTTTTCGACGGTGTTTTCACCGTCGAAAAAATCGATCGTGTGTACGCAGCATAACTGTGAAGAATCCTTTCCATAGTTGGACATTAAATCTCTTTTCCTCCAAACATAAAGACTGCCCCCTTGTCCTCTCTGATGACCTTAAAGTGAATAACACAACACCAAGTTCACTGTATGGACCACTTATGTATTTGACCATATCCCTCCTTAATCTCCTATTCTAAAGAGAGAATAAATTCAGTTCATCTTTCCACATAGCTGAGCTCCTCCATGCCTCGGATCAGTTTGTATGCTCTTCTCTCCACTTTCTCCAGTTCCCCAATATCCTTTGTGTGAACTGGTGCCCAAAACTGAACTGCATATTGCAGATGAGGTCTTACTAATGATTTGTACAGGGGTAAAATCAGGTTTCTCTCTGCAGTCTTACCTCTCTTAATACAAGAAACCTCATTTGCCACACAGTTACCCAATTAAACTGTGCATTGAGGTTGGTTTGGGTTTGTCCTACTCTCTTTTGCAATCTGTAATTCATTTAGAATTTTTATGGCCTTGATTTCCTTTTTACATATTCTGTTATATTCCTTGTAACATTTAAATGATGATAGTGTTCCTTAATTTTTATATGTTTTAAAAGCTCTTTTTTTATTATTTATAGCATATTTTCTAGCATATTCTAATGAAAGTAGTAATCACTACTCCCTGGGAACTCACCAGCAGGACAATGACTATGCCCTCTGCACTATGGGAGTACAGGAAACGTAAGTACAATATCAAGTTCTTCCTCCTAGAGGTTATTTATGTACACTTTTATGCAGTGTTCCAGTAAGGGGGAGGAGAGACGTATAAAAAGTTGAACTTTCATTGAGCGTAAGGTCCTCTTTAAGTCATCAGGCCCTAGTCCTGCACTTGCTGGGTGAAAATGGTAAATTTTATTTTTCTCAACAGCAGCAGATCATGTTGCAAAGACTATTCACAATACCAGTAAATGCTTCAAACAAAAAAAAAAAGAAATTTTTTGGCTGTTATTCTTACCTTTCCTCTGTACTTCAGGGGGTTATGCCATTCTCTTTCCAGCAAGATCTTGGGGAAGTACTCTAAATCTCACTGTCTAGATACTCTCAACACTGTGCTGCAGCGTCTTCTCAGAGTAATCACTATTCTCTGGGAGCTCATCAGCAGGAGGTTAACTTCAGCCCCCTGCACTACTGAGGCCAGGGAGAGGTAGGTACAGTATAAATCTTTTTTCCCCCTTACAGGTGATTTTGTTTACACTGTTATGCAGTGTTCTAGCAGGGGCCTGCATGGAGTGAAAAGTAAACTTTAAGTCATCAGATCCCTAGTTCCACACTTGCTGTATGTATATGCTAAATATGAAATACTCATGTGCAGTATATCATATGTAACTTACTAAAAGCAATAAAAAAGTTTTACATATATTTTTTTAGTTCTGGACAAAGTAAAAATATATATAGAAAATACAAATAATACTAAACTTCGGGTATTCCAACACCAATATACCTAAGCACTTATAGGAAGCTGTAAGGAAAATGCCGTTAGACTGACAGCACCGTACAATAGGGATGAGCCCAAACCCCCCCCCCCCCCCCGGTTTGGTTTGCATCCAGAACATGCGAACGGACTGAAAGTTCGCGCAAACTTTCGAACACCGTTAAAGTCTATGGGACTCGAACGTCAAAAATCAAAAGTGCGAATTTTAAAGGCTAATATGCAAGCTATTGTCCTAAAAAGGGTTTGGGGACCCGGGTCCTGCCCCAGGGGACATGTATCAATGCAAAAAATCATTTTAAAAACTGCAGTTTTTTCAGGAGCAGTGACAATTGGATTTTGAAAATTTTGGGTTTTTAGGGTTTTTTAGGGAAACAAGAATTGGTGATAAAGCATCAGTGGAGAGGAGACACCTTTTTCCCATATTAACTCTTACAGGAGAGAATTTCCCTTCCTAGGGGTAGATTTCCTCTCACTTCCTGTTGTCTCCCTCCATTTGTAAGTAGGAGTCGTTTGTAAGTCGGATGTTTGAAAGTAGGGGCCTGCCCTACATACACTAAAGAAATTTGGGCCTTAGGTGTTGGTGTTGCCACAACACTGTAAGCCCTCACAGTTACTCTTGGTGGGTGCAGGAACGGGCCCTGCTGTGAAATATTAGATCAAGAATTATAATTACATGCCCCTGTTGAACAGGGTCGTAAAAATTGGGCCTTTGGTGGTGGTGGTGTGGTGGTGTTGCCACAACACTGTAAGCCTTCACAGTTACTCTTGGTGGGCGCAGGAACGGGCCCTGCTGTGAAATATTAGCTCAAGAATTGTAATTGCATGCCCCTGTTGAACAGGGTCAGAAAAATTGGGTCTTTGGTGGTGGTGTGGTGGTGTTGCCACAACACTGTAAGCCCTCACAGTTACTCTTGGTGGGCGCAGGAACGGCCCTGCTGTGAAATATTAGATCAAGAATTGTAATTAAATATTACAGCAAAAATTGTAATTACACGCCCCTGTTAAACACGGGCAGAAAAATTGGGCCTTAGGCACTGGTGCTGGTGCCACAACACTGCAATCCCTCACAGATACTCTAGTTGGAGCACAGGATTGAGCCCTGCTGCAAAGTATTACAGCAAAAATTTTAATTACACGCCCCTGTTAAACAGGGGCAGAAAAATTGGGCCTTAGGCACTGGTGCTGGTGCCACAACACTGCAACCCCTCACAGATACTCTAGTTGGAGCGCAGGAATGAGCCCTGCTGCAAAGTATTACAGCAAAAATTGTAATTACATGCCCCTGTTAAACAGGAGCAGAAAAATTGGGCCTGGTGGTGGTGCCCAGAACCAAAAATTTTCTTACAAGCTATCAACATGAACATTGAGGAGGAAGAGGATAGTCACTCAGCATAACAGGATAGTCACTCAACATCAGCATAGGCAGTCTTGAAGGGATCTCACATTCATAAAAAAAATATTCGGTTACATCAGCATCAGGTGCTTGGTAGCTGGTGATCCAAGACTGATTCATTTTTATGAAGGTGAGCCGATCTCCCGAGTCGGTGGACAGGCACACCCTGTGATCGGTTATAAAGCCTCCAGCAGCACTGAATGTGCGTTCCAAAAGAACGCTGGATGCAGGACAGGCCAGTAGCTCAATTGTATACTGTGCAAGCTCTGGCCAGTGATCCATCCTCAAGACCCAGTAACCCAGAGGATTGTCGGTTGGAAAGGTCTCCAAGTCTGATCTTGCCTCTAGGTATTCCTGCACCATGAAAATCAGACGCTGGCGATGGTTGCTGGAACCAATCAGACCTTGGAGCTGCGGACTAAAAAAATTGTCTGAACGCATCGGTCAGACGGCCACCTTCTCCACTGCTCCTTCTGTGACTGACCAAAGCCTCAGCAACACGTTGTCCAGGACCAGGAAATTGTAACCTCCCAGGCTCTGGAAACACATTGCACAAACCTTTTTGCAAGGCAACCCGAAGGCTCCCTCTGTGATGGCAGGATAAGTTCCGCAACCTTACCCTTGTAACGTGGATCAAGAAGGGTTGCCAGCCAGTAATGATCCCTCTCCTTGATCACACGAATCCGAGGGTCCTTTCGCAGGCTTTGCAGGATCAGGGAGGCCATGCATCATAGGTTTGCTGAGGCACTCAGGCCAGAGTCCTCTGGGTCACTAAGGATGACATGATCCACAGCCACCTCCTCCCAGCCACGTACAAGTCCATGGGTTTGTGGGGGCTTATAGCGATCCCTTGAAGACTGCTGCTGATGCTAAGTGCTAGGCTCCACCTCCATGCTGACACAATCCTCCTCCTCCTCCTCCTCTTCCTGTGAGATCGGCGGGCCTGCAGGAACAATGTCTGGATAAAGGGGGCCTTGAGAGGTAAGACAGTCCTCCTCTTGCTCCCTCTGTTCTGCCTCAAGTGCCCTGTCCATTATTCCTTGCAGCGTGTGCTCCAACAGGTACACAAGGGGGACAGTATCACTGATGCATGCACTGTCACTGCTTACCATCCTCGTGGCCTCCTCAAATGGTGACATGACATTCTTGATCATGAGCCACTGACGTGGCGAAAAAACCAAGCTCCCCTGACCCTGTCCTAGTGCCATAGTCGCACAGGTACTCAATGATGGCCCTCTGCTGCGTGTGCAGCTGCTGCAGCATGGGCAATGTGGATTTCCATCTGGTGGGCATGTCACAGATTAGGCGGTTCTTGGGCAGGTTGTATTCCTTGTGGAGGTCAGCCAGCCGAGCACTGGCATTATATGACCGGCGGAAATGCACACAGACTTTCCTGGCCTGCCTCAGGAGATCCTGTAAGCCTGGGTACCTGCACAAGAACCGCTGCACCACCAAGATAAGGACGTGAGCCAAACAGGACACATGGGTCAGGTGTCCCTGTCGGAGGGCGGAAAGGAGGTTGGTGCCATTGTCGCAAACCACCATTCCTGGCTGAAACTGGCATGGCGTCAACCACCTCTGAGCCTGCCCCTGCAGAGCTGACAGAATCTCTGCCCCAGTGTGGCTCCTGTCCCCTAAGCACACCAGCTCAAGCACCGCATGGCATCTATTTTCCTGAGTGCTTGCGTAGCCCCTTGAACGTCTTCGGATCACTGCTGGTTCCGAGGACAAATCAGGAGAGGAAGAGGACATGGAGGAAGAAGAAGAGGAGGGGGTGAAGGAGAGAGGTGTGGCAGAATCACCGCTAGTAGCATTTTTGAGGCGTGGTGGCGGAACAAGCTCCAACAAGATTGCACCCTGTCCTGCATCCTTCCCAGCTGCCAGCAGAGTCACCCAGTGTGCCATGAAAGATAGGTAATGTCCCTGTCCATGCCTGCTGGACCATAAGTAATATGTACCTTACCGCTGACCGCCCTGTCCAGCGAGGCCAAGACATTGCCTTCCACATGCCGGTAGAGAGCTGGAATCGCCTCCCGTGAAAAAAGTGGTGTTTGGGAACCTGCCACTGAGGTACCGCACAGTCCACAAACTCACGAAAGGGGGTAGAGTCTACCAGCTGAAAAGCAGCAGTTGGAGTGCTAGCAATTTAGCCAAGCTAGCATTCAACCGCTGGGCATGTGGATGGCTGGGAGCGAATTTCTTTCGCCGGTTTAGCAACTGGGGTAGGGAAATTTGCCTGCTACAATCGGACGTTGGTGTAGTGATAGCAGATTACCCGCAAGTACTTGCCACACCTAATTCTACATCTTCATTCCTCTCAGTGCAGGTTTCTGAGAGAAATGGAGGTATAGTGGGGTTGGAGATCCCAGCTGATGAGGAGCAAGGAGAGGTCCGCCTTTCTCTTTGGTGTGGGTCTTTTAAGCACGCTTGCCAACGGACTGCATGGGAGTTCGACATATGTCTGGTCAAGCATGTGGTGCCCAAGCGGCTGGTGTTTTGGCTACGCTTGATACGCTTCAGACATATGTTGCAAATAGCAACGGTGCGATCTGCTGCACACGTCTCAAAAAAGTCCCACACCAAATAACTTTTTGAAAAACGCGCAGAGTCAGCAGAGCCCTGCACATGCAGAGCTCTGCGGTGTGATGCAGTCGGTTGGCTGCCCTTAAGCTTGCTCCTGGAGGTCATCCTGCCTCATAGGAGATGTGCCTCTTCCTCCTCCTCCTCTCTCCTGTCAGGCACCCACATAGAGTCAGTGACCTCATCATCCCCTCCCTCCTCGTCACTGGAGCAAACCTGGCAGTATGCTGCAGCTGGGGGAACAAGACTGCCAGTTTGTTGTCCTTCTTGGGCACCCCCACTCCCTGGGCTCATGTTACTGCCTTCATCCTCAACCTGGGTACCATCATCAGAGCCTTCAAAACGATGCGCGTCCTCCTGCAGCATGTACCCCACACTGTGGTCGAACAGTTTGGGGGAGTCCTCAGGGCATGATGGTGTGGCTAGGGAAGGAGTAACTGATGACCTTGAGCCAATGGAATATTCCGCTTTGGCACCTGCATTGGCAGCCAAGGAACTCTGAGCCTGGGGGACAGAGGATGAGGAGGATGAGGACGGCTTGGTCATCCACTCTACCAACTCTTCTGCATGTTGTGGCTCAACACGGCCAGCTGCCGGAAAAAAGGACAAGCATGCCCCACGGCCACGTGCTGAGGATGTACCGTGTCCACGACCAGCACTGTTGGCTCTAGACACAGAGCCTGCTTGCCCCCTTTTAGTGGCCTGTGAGTGTCTGCCTCTTCTTGGTGGCCTTCCAAACATACTGTATTTGATGTTTTTGAATCGGTACAACAGGAATGGCCTGCAGTGAGATGTAGCTGCACAAAGCTGGAATGTGTATATATATATATATATATATATATATATACAGTACATATATATACAAAGCCTGGAATGCATATATATACTGTGAGGGGGCTAGCTCGGCAGCGGGTATGTGTGACCCCCGGGATGGGCTCCCCACCCAAAAACAGGCCCAGCAGACGGAGGTTGTGGTTTTCAAAATCAAAAAAGGTGCGGTTTATTTTCTATTTACAGTGACAAAAACACAGCAAGGCAAAAAAAACAAACACAAAATAAATCCTGGTCAACTTGACCTCTGACTAAACTTACAGGTTTCCTAACTAACGACTGGGATCAGCCTAGTGCTGTCCTAGTCCCTGGTTTTAAATGTCCAAGCAAAATATAGCCACACAGGCTTTCTCTCACCGCACAGGGGTTCACTCTCCCTAGACAGTCCACACAGGTCTGCTTCCAGGCATGAGCCAACATCTAATGAATCTGGGCTTTCTTATAGAGGCCTAAATGAGCTGACAAGGTTCAGCTGGACTCATCAACTCCCTGTCTGCACGACGCCCAGCCCTCTCCCTAGAGGTATGAGTCATCAATGAGCCCACTAGTCTCAGCTGGGTTTATACAACTCTCCACCTAGCTGTATAAATCGGCGTAAAGCCTGAATCTGGGCGAAATATATCTACCCCCCTGGATGCAACCAGGTGACTTTACCTTCCTGCTGTCACATACCCCCCCCTCTTGTTTTAACCTCGGGGTTGGAACACCAGCAATCAGGCATTCATGTACTCGAGACAAAGCATCCACATTCCCCATTTGAACGCCAGGGCGATGCTTTACTGTGAAGTTGAATTCCTGGAGGGCCAGGAACCACCTATTCACTCTTCTATTTGTTTCCTTGTTTTGAGCCATCCACTTTAACGGAGCGTGATCCGTAACCATGTCAAAGTGCCTACCTAGCAGGTAGTACCGAAGGGAATCTAGAGCCCACTTCACCGCTAAACACTCCTTTTCAACGGTGGCGTAATTTACCTCATGGGACTTCAACTTCCTGCTGAGGTAAATGACTGGGTGCTCTTCCCCGTTCCAGACCTGGGACAATACTGCTCCTAACCCCACATCTGACGCATCACTTTGTACGACAAAGTCTTTAGAGAAGTCGGGTGAGTACAACACTGGCTGGCTACATAAGGCTTGTTTCAAGAATTGGAATGCTGCCTCAGCCTCGGGGGTCCATTTAATCATGACCGACCCTTTCCCCTTCGTCAGGTTGGTTAGGGGCACAGCCTTAGAAGCAAAGTGGGGAATGAATCGCCGATAATACCCAGCGATTCCCAGAAAGGCTCGTACCTGCTTCTTGCTGTTGGGACGTGGCCAACTCTGGATGGCCTCGACTTTGTTGAGTTGGGGTTTTATTACTCCCCTCCCAATGGTGTACCCAAGATATTTGGCCTCCTCCTGCCCAATGGTACACTTCTTGGGGTTAGCCGTAAACCCTGCTTCCCGAACAGAGTCCAGGACTGCTTGCACTTTTGGCAGATGTGAGGCCCAATCTGTGCTATGGACAATTACGTCATCCAGGTAAGCCGCAGCATACTTCCGATGGGGCCTCAGCATCTGGTCCATTTTCCGCTGGAATGTGGCCGGCGCATTCTGTAACCCGAACGGCATTCTTTTATATTGGAACGCCCCGTCTGGGGTTACAAATGCGGTTTTCTCTTTGGCTGACTTGGCCAGGGGGATTTGCCAATACCCTTTTGTGAGGTCAAGAGTCGTCATGTATCGGGCTGTTCCCAGCCGGTCGATCAACTCATCTATACGTGGCATGGGGTAGGTGTCAAATTTTGTAACTTTGTTCAACTGACGAAAATCGTTACAAAATCGCCAGCTCCCATCCGGTTTAGGCACCAACACAATGGGACTAGACCAATCACTTTGGGACTCCTCTATCACCCCTAAGTTCAGCATTTTCTGTACTTCCTCCCGTATTGCCTCCCGTCGGGCCTCTGGGATCCGATAGGGTTTTAACTTCACCCTTTCACCGGGCGGGGTAATAATGTCATGCTCTACCCCAGATGTTTGTCCCGGCAGCTCAGAGAATACCTCCTTGTTGCGAAGCACAAACTCCTTAACCTCCTGTTGTTGGGGTTGTGACAAGGTGGCTGCGATTCCAACCTCAGGAATCACGCAACCAGTTTGAGCTGGTGACCAAGTGTCTGCGACTAGGGACTCTCTATCCCTCCAGGCTTTCAACAGATTAACGTGATAGATCTGTTCGGGCTTTCGCCTTCCTGGTTGTCTGACCTTGTAATTCACTTCGCTCACTTTTTCCATTATCTCGTAGGGGCCTTGCCATTTGGCAAGGAATTTACTTTCAACCGTAGGGACAAGTACCAATATCCTATCCCCCGGGGAAAAGGTACGGGTCTTGGCTCCACGGTTGTACACTCTCTGCTGTGCCAACTGCGCTTGGGCCAAATGTTCCTTCACGATGGGCATTACCTGTGCAATTCGATCTTGCATCAGGGCGACATGCTCAATCACACTCCTGTGGGGAGAACTCTCACTTTCCCAAGTTTCCTTGGCAATATCCAACAGCCCTCTTGGGTGTCTCCCATACAGTAACTCAAAGGGGGAGAATCCCAGAGAGGATTGGGGCACCTCCCTAATAGCAAACATCAAATAAGGAAGTAGACAGTCCCAATCCTTTCCATCCCTATCCACCACTTTCTTCAACATTTGTTTTAGGGTTTTGTTGAATCTTTCAACCAGCCCATCGGTTTGGGGGTGATACACAGATGTACGTAATTGCGTCACTTTGAACAATTTACACAGCTCCTTCATAACCCGGGACATAAAGGGTGTACCTTGGTCCGTAAGCAGTTCTTTACAAATACCCACCCGGCTAAAAACAAGAGATAGCTCTTTGGCTATGGTTTTGGCCGAGGTATTTCTGAGAGGGATCGCTTCTGGATAACGGGTGGCATAGTCCATTATAACCAATATGTACTGGTGCCCCCTAGCGGACTTGATTATAGGACCTACCAAATCCATTGCGATTCTCTCAAACGGGACCTCAATGATGGGTAGAGGGACCAGCGGGCTACGGAAGTGTGGCATCGGGGCCGACCTCTGACACACAGGGCAGGAGGAACAATAATTTTCTATGTCCTTCATCACCCCAGGCCAATAGAATCTCTGTAATACCCTCTCTCGGGTTTTCTCTGTCCCCAGATGACCTCCAAGAATGTGCCCATGGGCCAACTCCAACACCAACTTCCTGTAAGGTTTGGGCACCACCAGCTGCTCAACGGTTTCTTCTGCCCTTTTTGCCACCCGATACAGTAGGTCCTTCTCTACGCTGAAGTATGGGTAAGTGCAGGTATTATCTGGGTTCACTAACTCGCCATCTATTTTCACTACGTTTTCCCGTGCCTTTATTAGGGCGGGGTCTTTCAACTGTTCTGTGGCAAAGTTTTCCCTGTGAACCTCAAGATCAGAAAACTCCACAGACGGTAGGTTTTCGTCTGAGGAGGTGGGCTCCTCTCCAGTTTCTTGAGTCTCCCCTGCCAATACTGACAAGGGAAATTCGGGAGAGTCCTCACCACTCTCAGAGGAGTTCTGGCTATCATATTCCTGGTACATAGGGGCACCAGTGGGGGGCTCATGATCATCCCACAGTTCCCAGAACTTCGGAAAATCCCTTCCCACAATGGCGTCATGCGGTAACTGAGACACTAAGCCCACTGGATGAGAAAGGGTACCTTTGGGGGTCTCGAAACACACTGTAGTCACTGGATACTCTCGGGTGTCCCCATGCACACAAATAACGGCTACCTTGCTATTCCCAGAGACCTCTGTTTTAACTAACTCAGCCTTTATCAGGGTCACAAGGCTACCTGAATCCAGCAATACCACAACATTTCTACCATTAATACACATTTTGCATAAATGTTTCTCAGTTCCCCGAATGGCAGTGCATGCGACTGTCGCACACAGCGACTGACGTCTGCCCGTCAGAAAGTCACACTGCATGGGTTCCTCCAAAACCGGGCAATTTGCTGCAATATGTCCCGCTTGCCGGCAGCGGTAGCAAATGATCCTTCTTGCCGCCTCTTGAGCCGCTGATTTCCCAGGCTGTTCTCGCCAAACTTGGGGTAGAGCTCCCACCCTCTCACTCTCTCCACCCTTACCCCTTGGAATCATCTTATCCGCCCCTGGGGATGGTCTGGTCTTAGGGTGGAAAGTCCGAGTGTCTCTGGAAGAGGCCGTCAGGTTCTCTGTAGCCAAGTATTTCTCCACACGATCCACAAGACCATCGGCCGTCTCTGGGTCTCCATGGCTTACCCACTTTTGGATGGCAGTAGGAAGAGCTCTCAAAAACCGATCCATTACAACACGTTCCACAATCTTTGGTGCGGACAAAGTCTCTGGCTGTAGCCACTTTCTGCTCAGGTGAATGAGATCATACATTTGAGACCTGGGGGGTTTTCCAAGCTGGAAAGTCCAGTTATGCACACGCTGAGCCCGGACAGCCAGGGTGACACCCAGCCTTGCCAATATTTCAGCTTTTAGCATCACATAGTCTTTTGCTTGGTCAGGCTCTAGGTCATAGTAAGCTTTCTGCGATTCACCCGTTAACAGAGGAGCCACCAGTCCAGCCCACTGCTCCTCAGGCCACTTTTCTCTTTCAGCGGTCCTTTCAAATGTGGTCAAAAATACCTCTGGATCATCCTCTCCAGTCATTTTTGTCAATAAACGACTCACCCCAAAGGACGCGGTATTAGTGGGACGGCTTTCCTCACCGGTCTGCGGACGTTGCTGCATTACTGCTTCCATCTGTTGTTGTAGTCTCTGCTCTTGCTTCTGCAACAGGTCTATGAAGCGGGCCTCAGATTGCTGTTGGGCTTGTTGCTGAGCCTCCAGACTCTGTTGTAAAGTTGCAAGGCTCTGTTGATGAGCTTGCTGCTGGGCTGCAAGGCTCCTTTGCAAACCTGCATTTGTCTGCTGTTGATTGGCATTTGCTAGAGCCAGCTGTTTCAGTATCTCCTCCATGCTGGCTTAAAAAAAAACTGCCACTGGTTCTCCACCAACTGTGAGGGGGCTAGCTCGGCAGCGGGTATGTGTGACCCCCGGGATGGGCTCCCCACCCAAAAACAGGCCCAGCAGACGGAGGTTGTGGTTTTCAAAATCAAAAAAGGTGCGGTTTATTTTCTATTTACAGTGACAAAAACACAGCAAGGCAAAAAAAACAAACACAAAATAAATCCTGGTCAACTTGACCTCTGACTAAACTTACAGGTTTCCTAACTAACGACTGGGATCAGCCTAGTGCTGTCCTAGTCCCTGGTTTTAAATGTCCAAGCAAAATATAGCCACACAGGCTTTCTCTCACCGCACAGGGGTTCACTCTCCCTAGACAGTCCACACAGGTCTGCTTCCAGGCATGAGCCAACATCTAATGAATCTGGGCTTTCTTATAGAGGCCTAAATGAGCTGACAAGGTTCAGCTGGACTCATCAACTCCCTGTCTGCACGACGCCCAGCCCTCTCCCTAGAGGTATGAGTCATCAATGAGCCCACTAGTCTCAGCTGGGTTTATACAACTCTCCACCTAGCTGTATAAATCGGCGTAAAGCCTGAATCTGGGCGAAATATATCTACCCCCCTGGATGCAACCAGGTGACTTTACCTTCCTGCTGTCACAATACTAAATATACTGATCTAACTGAATCTACTGCCTGCTCAATCTAGCTAACTGAAATAAAATGACACTCTCTCTCTCTCTATCTCTCTCTCTGAATGCCGCAAAACACTCCACAAGGCCGACGCACAGGCGGCCTTATATAGAGTAGGGCATGTACCTAATACCCTGAGCCATGATTGGCCAAAGGCACCCTGCCTTTGGCCAATTATGGCTCTCTGTGCTGACGGTGCTGTGATAGGCCAAAGCATGTGGGTCATAGTGCATGCTTGGCCAATCATCAACCAGCAATGCACTGCGATGACGCAGTGCATTATGGGCCATGATGCGCCGCTCTAATTTGGCGCAAACGACCCATGAAGTTCGATCTTCGTCGAACGATCGAACAGCCGATGTTCGAGTCGAACTCGAAGCTCATCCCTACCGTACAATATAGTAACGCCTGATTGGTTCACAGAGTTACACCTTCCTCCCCAGGCTGAGCCCTCTTTTCAGGGAAATGCAGGAAGCTAATAGAAAGACAGATTCCAGTGACCATTTATATATGACTGGATTGAAACTTTAAGTGCAAAAAAGAGTGGGTAAGCAATTTATTGAACGCCGTCTGCACCTTGTATAAATCAATATATTTATTGACCTGTGGGTCAATCAGGTTTCTTAGGAAAACACCAGGCCTTTTTCACAAAGAGAAGATGCAGAGCTTTAATTGTAAAAATTGGAATCTTATTAAAGAGCAGCTCCAGGCAACAAGTAAAATAATTTAGTAAACTCTTGCTATCCAGGAAACATTACTGTGCTTATTAGATTGCACTCCATAATTTGTGTTTTATATAGATTTCCTATGATCCCTGCCAGAGAGAGCAGGGTTATTACAGTGCCTCTGGGTGCGGCGTGCAGCCTTTAACCAGTCATTCTTTGTCTTGTAACCTTCCTCAGAAGAAACTCCAATTCGTCACAAGCAATTGTATAGGGCAGTACAAGAGGTGGGATGTTGGATGGTGGGTGTAACTGAATGATTATAGGCATGGATACCTAAAGTAGAATGCTCCCTTAAATTGATTCTAAACGAAACTTTTTTTTTGCCCCAATGCAATCTCTGCATTAGGTAAACCCCATCCCACTAATCTACCCATCCCCATCCCCAAACACTTACCAGACCAAATCACCGATCCAGCACTGTCTTGGCTGCAGCACCGATCCTCTCACTTTCTGGGAGCCGCGGGAGCATAGGGAGTGGGGCCGTGGATTACCGGCACTGTGTGTCTATGAATTCAAACAGCCTGGCTCAGGAGCGTGCCTGCACGAGTGCCAGATTAGCACTTGGCTTTCAGAGGGGGCACTCAAAAGAGAAGGGGAGTGGAGAGCGCCAGCGGGGGACTGAAAAAGAGGAGATAAAAGACCGATCTGTGCAAAATCCTTGCACAGAGCAAGTACTTATAACATCTTTTTTATTTTAATAAAAAATAACCTTTAACTACTTTGCCCACCGTATAGTAAAATAATGGCGGGCAGGATCCCCTCTCGTTCCGGGGCTCCGTCATATGACGGTGCTATATTCAGTAAATCCTGTATAATAATGATAATAATAGAGAGTTCTGAGTTTGCATTATAGTGACTGGCACATACAGATTTTTGCATTTATCTAAATTTTCAAATCATGTTTCTCTACATGTGCTGTGTTTGGCACATTTTTTAACATAATTAGTTTGAGTTAATAACATTTTCGGAAAGGGCTGAGAATTCCTTCTGCCCAAAAATGTCAAGGGGTCTCTTGCATAAATGGAATGCTAGATATGAATGTACATAGTGGAATGGACAAAGTAATATTAAAATCTAACAAGATATTAATATCTAAGTCCATTTAAAGTGGAAGTAAACTCTCCTATTATTTTCAGGCAAGGAAGCTGCCATCTTGGCCTCTGTTTAATCTTCAACTGCCATGATGCTGCACATGTGATCAGTTATGACACCAGCCATTGGATGGTTTGACAGTTTGGTTGAGAGCACAACCAATGTGACAGTTGGCAATCCCGGCATGCCGGGAATGTAACTGCTTTTTGAAACTGTTAAATCAATGGGTTTACTTCCGCTTTAAAGAATAAGAAGGACCCCTTGCCTATGGAACAGCTTCCCAGATAGCAAGCAATTGTGCTTCAAGTTTGAAAATTACTTGCTAAGCTATTGCTAGACTTTCCAGGCTTCACAAGTTTGTTGCACAATTGCAGCAAGTCCGCATTGCATGACTCCAGGTCAACTTTCTTTGCAAACATTCTGCAAGTCTTCTGCAAGTTCTGGTTCAGTTATGTTGTGCAATAGTCATCCCACCACAGGGGTCACTGTGGCTGAATTTTCATGCTGTCGACTTGCAGAGCTCTTGCTGTAGACTCACCATTGCAACTTTGCTCTTGCTAGAGACTTGCCATGCAAATTTGCTACAAATTGGAAAAGTGTCAACTAGAACTTGTGCTTTAATTGTTCTGCAAGTGTGCAATTTGCCAGTGAAAATGTGCAGCAAGTTACCAGACTTACAATTCAACACCGCCACACGTTTGTGGCAAATTTATCCTTGCTATCTGGGTTCAGTTCTTACTATACAAGTCCTGAGTTGTGTGTAGAAAAATAAAGCAAGTGAAAATCTATATTTTCACACTATGTGCTTTATAACTTCCTGTCAGGGGCGGATCCAGAGTCTTTTCTCGGGGGGGGGGCACTGCCAAAAAATATGTTTTAAATTCACCAGAGAAATTACCGTTTAACATTGGAGTCTATGGAAGGGGTGCCCGGTTTTAAAAAATCAGTGCTCCCCGGCCGTAGGTTTTCCAGACACCAAATTTTGCACACTTGTAGAAGAGACATTGGGCTACATGTGTGCCAAGATTGGGGTCCAGAAGACCTACGACCGGCCGGTACCGGGTCCGCAAATTCACCAGAGAAATTACAGTTTAACATTGGAGTCTATGGAAGGGGTGCCCGGCTTTAAAAAATCAGTGCTCCCCGGCCGTAGGTTTTCCAGACACCAAACTTTGCACACTTGTAGAAGAGACATTGGGCTACATGTGTGCCAAGATTGGGGTCCAGAAGACCTACGACCGGCCGGTACCGGGTCCGCAAATTCACCAGAGAAATTACAGTTTAACATTGGAGTCTATGGAAGGGGTGCCCGGCTTTAAAAAATCAGTGCTCCCCGGCCGTAGGTTTTCCAGACACCAAACTTTGCACACTTGTAGAAGAGACATTGGGCTACATGTGTGCCAAGATTGGGGTCCAGAAGACCTACGACCGGCCGGTACCGGGTCCGCAAATTCACCAGAGAAATTACAGTTTAACATTGGAGTCTATGGAAGGGGTGCCCGGCTTTAAAAAATCAGTGCTCCCCGGCCGTAGGTTTTCCAGACACCAAACTTTGCACACTTGTAGAAGAGACATTGGGCTACATGTGTGCCAAGATTGGGGTCCAGAAGACCTACGACCGGCCGGTACCGGGTCCGCAAATTCACCAGAGAAATTACAGTTTAACATTGGAGTCTATGGAAGGGGTGCCCGGCTTTAAAAAATCAGTGCTCCCCGGCCGTAGGTCCCCCAGACACCAAACTTTGCACACTTGTAGAAGAGACATTGGGCTACATGTGTGCCAAGATTGGGGCAGCAGCAGCTGCAGAACAAGTACTGTATATACTCGAGTATAAGCCGACCCGTGTATAAGCCGAGGCACCTAATTTTACCCCAAAAAACTGGGAAAACTTATTGACTTGATGTGACAGGAGGGTCACTTTGGACACAGGGTGAGCCAGGAAAAAATGGACATTAAGAAATATCTCTTGGGCTACCTAAAATCGGTCTGTAATATTTATCCACCATATCCCCAAGGATATCTGTGAAGGACTATTTACTGTTTCTGAACTCAACAGGTTAATTGAGAGATGCTGATGTGTCACCTATCTGCTTGTGTAATGCTAATGAGCCTCACCTAGGCTACAGGTCCTTTCATTGTGATGATGTGGATTGGAGCTTAGTAGACCGTCTGGCTGCCTATTATTATGGGATGTTAAGTGTCTTCTGTGAGGAGGGGGGGGGGGGAATCACCCCTCCTGCTAAGACTGGTTATCAAATGAGAAGTTTGAACACACCTGACCTGTATCACCATTGTCATTGGATAGTTTAACCCGCCCTGTTCCCCCAAGGATGGGAGGGAAAGGGTTTTGAAGAGAAATGTGTTACCATGTGTTTTGAAAATAAAGTTATTCCCTGTTTTGGAACTTGAAATACAGAGCGTTGTCTCGTATCTCTGGAAGGATTAATCCTATGGAAAGTGGTCACCTGGCTGTGGAGGGTCGATAGTGGTTGTGTGTTCAGAGAGGGAATATTCTAAACGGCGTATACCCCTTTCATATTGGGGGGTGCCGTTACACTTGAGTATAAGCTTAGGGTTTCCATCTGCATGCCTCACTGTGCCTCACTTTGCCTCACTGTGCCCATGCCTCACTGTGCCCACGCTTCACTGTGCCCATGACTAGACTGATGTTTAACATAGGAGTCTATGGAAGGAGTGCCCAGCTTTGAAAAATCGGATCTTACCGGCCGTCGGTCCCCCGGAAACCAAACTTTGCACACTTATAGAGAAGACATGGGGCTACATGTGTGCCAAGATTGGGGTCCAGGGGACCAACAACCATCCGGTACCCGGTCCGCAAATTCACCGGAGAAATTACCGTTTAACATTGGAGTCTATGGAAGGGGTGCCCATCTTTAAAAAATCTGTGCTCCCCGGCTGTAGGTCCCCCAGACACCAAGCTTTGCACACTTGTAGAGGAGACATGGGGCTACATGTGTGCCAAGATTTGGGTCCAGGAGACCTACGACCGGCCGGTACTGTGTCCGCAAAGTCACCGGAGAAATTACAGTTTAACATTGGAGTCTATGGAAGGGGTGCCCGGCTTTAAAAAATCAGTGCTCCCCGGCCATAGGTCCCCCAGACACCAAACTTTGCACACTTGTAGAGGAGACATGGGGCTACATTTGTGCCAAGTTTGGAGTCCAGGGGACTTACGGCGGGCCGGTACCGGGTCCCCAAAGTCCGGGAGATCAGGCGCAAAAAAAAAAAACAGAGCAAGCAAGTGAGTGTGACAGATGGTCTCGGGGGGGGCAATTGCCCTGTTGCCCCCCCCCTGGATCCGCCACTGCTTCCTGTACTGGTTCAGAGATGTTCAGGTTCACAAAACCATTCTTGAATTTGTTTAGCAGTGTTTATGGGCACATTATAAGCCTGGAATATGGGAACATCTCCAGACTACAGTGTTTTAACCATTTATGTACACATAAAGAGTGGGAGATAGAAGGAGGGAGGGTGTGCAGGCTGGGGAGGGGGTATTTGCCATTTTATTTTATTTTTATTTATTTTTTCACATGAGTTGGTTATATGTTAAGATGTTGTTAAGAAGATTATTAATACGATAAATAAGAATGTTAAGATGAAATGTATACAATATAGATATATAGAGAAATTGTTTTTCCTTTTTCCTAAGAAAGTTTTAACATTTGGTTCAACCAGTCTTGTTTTATTAGGGTACCCCTGACATGGAGCGTAGCCCAGTCCAGCACTCCCTGAGCAATGTCTGTTGACTTCAGTATACTGCAGGTTATTTTGGGACCAATCCCAGCCTGTGACTAGTCAATGAAGAAGCAGCACCACAACAGGGGTCATTACTCTGCTCACTTCTTAAAGCGGTAGCAAGGTCCGCTTTGTTGTTTTTACCTACAGGTAAGCCTATAATGTGCTGCTTTTTTTTGCAGCCAGTGAGATCACCGAAGCATGCACTTTATAGGAACAGCTATGGCATGCATACTAGCACATTATCCTATTGCCTTGCAGGGTATTGTTTTTTTTTTAATTGTCATGGTTTACTACCACTTTAAATGGGATTCAGGCACGTTTGCTAGACAGTAGGAAAAAACATCTAATAGTTTTCAGTAAATGTATGCTTATATTAAAGTGTTTGTTAAGGAATTTTTTTTTGCTATAGTTCCCCCTGTTATATAACAGTAAGCTCCGCAGTGCATATCGTTTCTAAAAATATGCTGTATAATAGCTTACTTCAGAGCGCCTTTCCACGCTCAGCTCACTGCCCGCTGGTCTCCGCTCTCAATGTGATAGCTGCAGGGGCAGGTCCTGGGAAACCCCTGCTGGCGTCCGCCAAGAAGAGGAGAGGAGGGGAGGAGACCGGCGGGCAGTCATGTGAGCGCTCAGAAGTAAGTTATTATACTGCATATTTTTTAGAAATTACATGCACTGGGAAGCTTACTATTCTATATCAGAGGGAACTATAGAAAAGAAAAACTGTTTTTTTAGAGCAGGAAAGGAGCTGACACTCAGAGAGGGGAGGGGGGGAAAGCATACAGGAGACACAGAGCAGGCTGCGGGTGACAGTCATACACTGACACCGGTGTCAGAGCTTTGCAGCCCTAATAGATCGAAGTCAGCACAGAGAAGGGAGGGTAGAAACTGACAGGATCAGCCATGTATTTCAGGTGATACAGGGGGCCAAATGACACAGGACAAGCACTGTGCTGTATATCATGCATTAAGGGAACAGGATTTAATTATTATTTTTTTGGGGGGTTAACAAACACTTTAAATCTAAATCTATTTATATCTACTTGGAGTTTAATAAAGAAAAGTATAAATATAGATAGATAGATAGGAAAGATAGATCGATAGATCGATAGATAGATAGATAGATAGATAGATAGATAGATAGATAGATAGATAGATAGATAGATAGATAGATAGATAGATAGATAAACTTGCATTCAGGCTTAAAGGGGTTGTAAACCCTCAAGTTTTTTCACCTTAATGCATCAGATGAAAAAACGTCTCTCATTGACCAGCCCCCCAGAGGCCCCCCCCCCCCCAGTTTTACTCACCTGAGCCCGTTTGTTCCCTTTGGTGGAGACGCGCTCTACCTTTCTGCTCGTTGTCTTGGCTCGATTGGATAGATTGATAGCAACACAGCCATTGGCTCCCGCTGCTGTCTATCAAATCCAATGACGCGGGCGCCAGGGTCGAGTCCTGCATTCTATGTTAATGTACACAGAAGCAGGACTCGGGAGTGTGCCCCCATGGGTGTCCACCTTAGGAGAGCCTTCTCCAACATGGACACTCGAAGCGGAGAGGAGCCACCAGCTCCGCCGGGGGACCCCAGTAGTCGAGGATCGTGGCCACTCTGTGCAAAACAAACTGCACAGTGGAGGTAAGTATAACATGTTTGTTATTTAAAAAAAAAAAAAAGGGTTTTTAAACCCCTTTAAAGCTGCTTAAAACGGGTCGAACATCAGCTGGTATAACAGAAATCAACTGACTTTCGGCCAGTGTGTAAAGCAGCCTGTCTGACAGAAGCCGGCCTAACGTCCGGCATCTAATGAACGGCATGCTGGAAAACCAGCAGCTTACCGGCATCCGATCAGTGCTCATAGCAGGGGAGATCACTGTACTAACATTGTTTGTGTCAGTTTTGTTTTTTGTTTTTATAGTGTGTACCCCACATTAAGAGAAGGGATGAGCTATGGTCATATACTGTTTCCCCTTTGTGTATGTGCAGCTGCAGGGCAGGGAATGGTCTGGGGCAAAGCTTATTGGGCAGGAACCAAACTTATGCTAGGGGCAGCAAGAGACCAGATTACCAGTAACAATGCTTACTTAGTAGCCCAGTGCATTTAATAAATGCCAGGATTAGTGAACATGCTATGCAGGTAGCTTAAAGCGGAGTTCCACACAAAAATTGAACTTCCACTTTAAGTACTGGTGAAACCCTGACATGCCACATTTGGCACCCAGCTCCCACTTCCTCCTCTAGCGCCGCGGCGCTAGAAGGAAGTTCACCTCTCTCCCCCTCCCTCCCTGCAATCTTCTGGGACACGTCTCAGGTCCCAGAAGATTGCCCGGTTATTCACAACGCGCAGAGCGGCTCAGCGCCACAGCCAGGCGCCCACAGTTACAATGCCGGCACCGCGGAGAGGAGGGGGGAGAGGAGCGAGGCTTCATGCACCCGCATCGCTGGACCGTGGGACAGGTGAGTGTTTATTAAAAGTCAACAGCTGCACTTTTTGTAGCTGCTGACTTTTAAATGGTTGGAACTCCGCTTTAAAGCTGGCCATACACCAGTAGAATTAAATTAAATTAAAATGCTTCTTTGATTTTCTAATGCAGGGGTGTCCAAGCAGTGGCCCGCGGAGCCCTCTGATGTGGCCCGCGACCTCCTGCTCTGGGATGGAATAGAATAGAATACTGTTATTAAAGGTCAGTTTATTACTAAAATCAGTGTATATATGGGCATATATTTTCTGCAGTGGTTACTGGGCTGCTTTAAAACTGATCCGCAGGTGCAGAGCATTTTACCTGCGGGTTACCTGCACTGAGCCATAGACTTCTGTTATTACCTGCGAGTTTGGTGAGCTTTCTGAAAGTGCACCAAACCTGCAGAATATAATAGAAGTCTATTGCAAAGTGCAGGAAAGCCAAAACGTACACTGCATTGCACCCGTAGTGCAGGTAAACCGCAGAACATCAGTGTGAAAGCAGCCTTGGGCCCCTTTCACACGGTCAGTCCGACAGTCCAACCAATTGGACCCTCTATTCACCTGTAGCGCCCTGCTCCCCATGAGTGGGCGCTATATATTGAAATTTAGTTGTCTGGGCATTAGTTTAGCCCAGAGAGATTGTTTATTTAAATTGTGGCACTGTTTCAGTTTGGTTGGTTGCATGATTCCCCCCCCCCCCCGGTGGGTGTCGCTGTCACCGCTGGTCAGGGTTGGAAAGGCAGCAGGCTGGACGTATTGGGTATCTCTTTCCCAGCAGCAGCCCAGGGGGCGTCGTGAACCCGATGTGCATGCTGGGAGAGGGTACTTAAGTGACAGACGCCATTAGGGTGAAGGAGAGTTGGGGGCCGTCTTCTTCGATCCTCACCTGAGGACCCTCCTGGCCTCAGGGATGTGTTGACAGGTCCCGCCTCTGGGCCATGTTGGCCTGAGGCCTCGCAACTGAGATGTAGGCCCAGGAGTTGCTGGGACCTACTGATCCAGGGATGATCCTGTAGCGTCTTGCCTGATGGAAGGGACCGAGCAATTGAGGACTCAATTGGAGGATGCACCTGGATCCTAAAATCTACCTCACAATGCTGCCGGAGCGGCTGAAAGATCCTGGAACTAAGAGATGTGTTCTTTCTAAGGGAGCTAACCCAGTGAGGGGTTATACAGGTCTGTGGCAGAGACTATTCTATTGAACAAATTCCAATACCAAGTCTGTGGCAGAGACTATTCTATTGATCGAGCTTCGCACCGGCCGCTAGGCCAGTGAGATTGGGCCTATCCAGTGGTGGCTGAGTCCAGTCGCTCCTCTGGACCTAGGAAGTTTCCGTCATTGACAAATAAGATACCTGAGTCCTCCCCATTCCTCTCCCCCTTCTGTTGGAATGTTTTATTCAAATAAAACTCTTGAAAGAGACTTTGTGACGGTGCAGACATTTCCTATGGATAGACTCTTCAAGGAGAATCCCTGAGCCGAAGATTTGGAACAGTAAGGTAACGCGCAAAGACCCACAACTAAACCAGCAGCTCCTACGGGGGTACCGCTACACACCTCTAAATAGTGGCAGACATAAACCGACTTGTGTCCGACCTCCAATACGATCCGCTAAAAAGTATAGTGGGCTGTGTCCGTGTCCGCTCTGCGGATGCAGAGCAGACACGGACATGCCATCCACCCGCTCCGCTCATTGTGGCCCGCGACCGGTTACCAAGTCGCTTAAGTGGCCCTCGCTCTTCAAAAGGTTGGGCACCCCTGTTCTCATGGTTACTGGGGTCAGATTGACATTCATTTTCAACTGTAATGATGATAGTTCTAAGGAGATGGGTGGAATTTTTTTTCTCAAACAATGTTCTAATTGTGAATAGTTTTTGTTCAAGAAAAATTATACATATCGTAATGCGTGTGTTCTAGGCACAAAAGAAACCTGTTTAATGCATCTGGGATTTATTCAAATAGCAGGTCTGGACAAAAGTTTATGGGCTTTCAGACTGAATTGGTTGGTTCAATTATGGCAAGAAAGAATAGTTTGACGAATATTTTTTCAGAATTTCTGTATCAACGTTCCTATGAAATGCTACTGGTACAGTATATTGCTAGCTTTAGTCCCTACCTAGTAGAATGTTTTTTTTCTTACTGGAGTAAGATCAGCTCCTTAAGAAAATGCAACTTGTTTTTAAGGCTGTTGGTCTTTTTACAAAGTTAGATTTCAAAATTTGTTTCACTTCCATTATCACGCATAAAAAGGCTAAAGCAGCTGAATACGCATAACTATTGTGTTATTAGACAATTCTAGTGTAAGATATTTATTGCCATGTTAATGTTGGATGCTGAATTTTTTTACACATATCACCCCAGGGGGAGGCACATTTTAGATATCTGTGCATTAAATTCCTCAGAGCCTGAGTTCATGTCAGGTTTAGTGATGCATCTAAAGTGTGCTAGGAAGATATGCCGTTGACAGAATGATTCCCAGAATGCCCTGGGCACCTGACACAGCAGAATCCTCTCCCCAGTTAATCAGCATTGCTTCAGCTGGTTCTGTGGCTAGATGTGAAAAGAGCAAAGGAGATCCAGCAAAACAGGGTCTTCTTACACCTCCTTCCGCTTATTTCTGTTCTTAGATTCAATGCAGTTTTTGCAGCATGTAAGGGTAGTAGCAAATTGTTATTGACCATTCTAGCGTGTGGTAGACAACCAATAATGAAGATAAATACATTCATTTGTTCGCTTCCATTGTAGCTTATTTATTAATGCAGTGCCTATCTCTCAACTTTTTATTGGAAAGAGAGGAATCTTTTTGTTTCTAAGCTTTTAGGCAGGTAACACACCCTTACTATTCCTCTATTTATTCTTTATATACACCACCCTTCATTTGGGTGGACAACAAAAGACAAGCCATTAAAATTTGTCTATGTGTAATAATGATTTACTGTCTAAATTCTAACATACATTTAAAGAAAGTATAAACCCTTTGGTGGTCAATCCTTTGCATATACCTAAAAGAGGACAGATGCGTAGTAAAGGGGATTTTTTAATACAAAGATGATGCCAAGCTCTTAAAGTGGTTGTATACCCAAATTTTGTACAAGCACCTACAGGTAAGCCTACATTAAGGCTTAGCTGTAGGTGCTTGTAATATCTCCGAGACCTACACAGTCTCGGAGATATTTGCAAAAAAGACTGTACCGCTATCTACGGCGCATGCGCGCCGTAGATAACGGCGCAGGCGCACTGAGCGCGGCGGCTCTTGAATGGCAGCCTGCCAGACACTGCCGGAAATTTGCGCATGCACGGGGATCGTGCCGTTACCCGCGCATGTGCGGGAGTGACGTCATCGCCGCTCCGGCCAATCACAGCGCCGGAGCGGCGATACCCGGAAGTCACTCCGGGTATCATGGATTCGACGGAGGACGCGTCCGAGGACCGCTGCGGGGGCTTCGATCTAAGGTAAGTGATTGATAATGAGCTAGTATGCTAGTCATACTAGCTCATTATACCTTTGCCTTGCAGGTTGACCAAAAAAAAAGTTTTGCGGTATACAACCGCTTTAAGACTCATACACACGATTGGATTTTCATCGGACAAAGCGTAGGACTTTTGTCCAAAGGGCGTTGGCCGTGAACTTGTCTTGCATACAAACGGCAAAAAAAATTCGGCCAACAAACACGAAACGACGTGGTTTTTCAGCTCTTTGGCGCCACCCTTTGGGCAACTTCTGCTAATGTATACACACGATCGGAAAATCCGACAACACACAATTGTTGGCAGACAATTTTAAAGCATGCTATCCCACATTTGTCCGCGGAATATCCGACAACAATTGTCCGATGGAGCATACAAACGATTGGATTTTCCGACAACAGCCTGTCATCACACAATTCCCATCAGATAATCCAATCGTATGTACGAGGCTTTAGAGTGCTTTCACACTGAAAGCGCCGGCAGTTAACCACATGCAGCATACATATATTATCTAAGGTGTGCAACACACTGTAATAAAAACAAAGGCCAGTCTGCCTAGTCCCCCTCTTCACTGTTAGGCAATGCACTGAGTACAAAGGAGGACTGATATTGTGGGAATACTAATATGGTGGGTCGGTGGCCTTTAGTGAAGGTACCTCACCATTCAAACATTGATTAGCGTGGCACCTAAAATCTGTGACTTATGCTGGGTATTATATACCTACCTGTTCTCTGTTCAGGGATAATTCTGGCAGAGGGAAGTCTTCCAGCATTCATTTTCTTTGCCTAAAAGTGTCATGTACCTGGTGGAGATTGAGCTAAAGAGGGAGCTTCTCTTGTACCTCTTGCACAACATCCCTGGTAGTGGTCACATGAGATGAGGACATAGAATGGCATTAGGGCTGAGGCAGCCTGTTGGATTTAAGACGCAGGCAACCAGTGACCACTAGGTAAGGTCCAGAGGCAGAAAGACGGCAGCTTCTGATCAGCAGTGGTGGCTGATGCTCAAAATGTATTTATTTTTGGCATCAAACGCAGCCACTGTGACCATCAAATGCAGCCACTGTGGCTATCAAATGCTGCCACTGTGCCCCATCAAATGCTGCCACTGTGCCCCATCAAATGCTGCCACTGTGCCCCATCAAATGCTGCCACTGTGGCCATCAAATGCTGCCACTGTGCCCCATTAATTGCTGCCAATGTGCCCATCAAATGCTGCCACTGTGCCCATCAAATGCTGCCACTGTGCCTCATCAAATGCCACCACTTTGCCCCATCAAATGCCATCACTGTGCCCATCAAAAATTGCCATTGTGACCCCCCGCCCGCTCGCCGTCTGCCCGGCACTTACCCTATCTTGGTGGCAGGTCAGGCAGCGGGTGACGGCGGCAGGCTGTGGGACCTTGCAGCGGCTCCTGTGTCCTCCATGCGTCTTCTCCCCTCCTCCTGATAGGCGCCCAATCGCAGCGCCTGTCCTTTCAGACAATCAGGTGACGGGTATCAGATCAGATCGTATGGCTTTAATCAGGTGCTTCAAAAATACACCCCCGACGCTGTAATTCAGCCGCCCAATGTCCAAAAATGGGCCGGATGCCTGAATAGGGGGTGGCGGCGGTGGTCATGGATAGATTCATGCTAGGCATGAATCTATCAATTAGTCAGGGGGGGATGGCTGGAGAGAGGGGAAGGTGCCCATGCATCCTTAAAGGACGCACCACCACTGCTGATCAGTATAGCCGAATGAAGCCTGGATTAAGGCCGAAGGTCCTCGACAGCTGGGCAGCAATGTTCCAATTCAGAAGGCAGGGACAGCATCAGGATATAGGCCAAGGTCTGCAACAGCTGGACAGTGTAGTACAGGAACATAAAGCACAGGCAGTGTCAAGATACAGGCCAAGGTTAGTTAACAACCAGGCACTAAGGTACCTAATCAGCAGGCAGAATGCAGAGTCCAGAATCCAGTCTGGGGTTATGGGTAGACAAGAATCCAGAGACAGGACAAACGTGGTAATTCAAGTCACAGGTAATCCAGATCTACACTGAACCTTCATTACAGAAAGGTCCCCAGTGCTCCCCAGGCTGGGTAGACTGACATTGTCCTTTATAGCTTGGGTACTTCCTCAGCTTCTAATGCCAGAAAGGAGAAAAGAACACCAAATAAGCTAACGGTGTGTGTGTGAATAATGGATTGGATCTTGTCCTGGCTGGTGTCTATAAAATATAAATCAATGTCCAACAATGGATGTCCTTACTACTGGCCACTGATAAGCTTGAGTGGAATTCTACATTTTGTTAAAACCTTTACTTTTAAAATATAATACAAAAGTCACTTTCTGCAGAGTAAATTAGATCGAGAGCAATGTACATTTAAATGAAGATAAAGCCAAGGCAGTTAATAGCATGAGGGAAGGAAAGACAAGAGCTAGAGCTAATTTAAGTGCCATCAGCATAGAGAGGGTAATGCAAGTCAAAAGGTCTTATTATATTATCAGGATATGAAGTATAAAAGGAGATGTGTGCCAAGGGCCGAGGCTTATGGGATGCCATGACAGAGCCATAGCTCCACCTCTGGTGAATTTTGCCGCTTCGAAGCAGCTACATTCACCCACAAACACAGCATCAGCTGCCACTCGGCTTCTTCCTCACGTTAATCTCTCTCTTTCCACTTCATCTCTCTGTGACTTTCTCAATTATGTTTCTGGTAACAGGCTGGTGAGAATGTAGCAGCAGCTTCATTAGGCCCTGCTGCCTGTAGCAATGTGTGTGTGCTGCACATATTGATCCCCTGCCACAGAATTGAGCAGCACAGCGATCTTCGCTCACTGTGCCCAGAATTGGCACAACTTACAAGTGGAAACATTTTGGCTTAAGCACAATTTGCAATTCTAACCCTTTCACTGCTTTATTATGTGTGTAACAGAATTCATGCCAGAATAGACAGATGTAATAGTAGAATCCTATTTACATATTGTTGCTGGGATCCCCTGGCTGCAGCGAAGTATTAGGTAGCTTAGATGCATATAGGGCTAGACTAAATATTTAATGTGGTGGTTAACTGAATGCTTTAATTAGATTATTTCTTCATTTTTAAAATCACTTTTTGTGCTCTTCCAGGCTTCAAACACGTAGGTATAAAAAAAAAAGGTCACTAAGCATTAATGATAGAGCATGTAAGAGTACGATGAGACAAAAGGCTCAATACAAGTGAGAAATTGGCCTGGTTTACACCATTTTGGAACACACAAAAATGCATTTGTCATAAAAATACATTGAATCCAATGAGGCTGTTCACATCAGTGTGCTGCAATGTTGAAAATGAGGCATGGTCCGATTTTCTGTGCATTTTCATGTGCTGTGATTTCCAATAAAATAAAAGGAAAATACATAAAAATGTGCATACAATGCACATTAAAAACAAACGGATAAATGTGAACCTGGCCTTAAGGAAGTGTTTGATTTGCATTGCTATGCATTGCTTTATTGTGTATTTATTTAAAAGAAGCACACAGTATGTAGGCAAAAGATAAGTCCCTGCCACGGCCTCAGTTACATGGACCACAAGGATCTAATGCCGCGTACACACGATCATTTTTCCCGTCGGGAAAAAATAAAAATACAATTTTAACAAGAAAAACGACCGTGTGTGGGCTTTTTGTTATTTTTCCCGACGGGAAAAACGGCATTAATCACGACGAGAAAAATTAGAACATGCTCTAATTTTTCTCGTCGTGATTCCCGTCATTCCCGTCAAACACTGCCAGGGAGCCTACACACGGTCGTTTTTCTCGACCAAGAAAAAAAATGTCGGGAAAAACGGCCGTGTAGTAGGGAACCAAGCCGTTCCCTCGTTTTTCCCGTCGATTTTCTCGACGGTGTTTTCACCGTCGAGAAAATCGATCGTGTGTACGCGGCATGATATGCAGATGATTGTCTGAACCATACAATTGCTTTTTTTTCTTATATTTTTTTTGTTTTTTAACATAACAAATACAGTAATATTTGAGTTGTATAAAAAGTTTAGCGCAACATAACACTTTTATTAGTAATTTTGTACATTTTTCACTGAGGATGCACACATCAAACCAAAAAAAAGGGACAACTAGGGCTGTACAAGGGACAGAGGGATTTGGTCTCAAAAGAGGTACAATCCCGACAAATTAAGGTACAGCTGGGAGCTAAGTGGCTGCGTTAGGCTACTTTCACACTGAAACGCTGGATGCGCTGGCGGTATAGTGGCGCTATTTTTAGCGCAATGGCGCCTGCAAAGCGCCTCAGTGTGAAAGGGGCCTAAACCATTCCTTCAAATTATTGGCTCTTATGACTCATCTGGCCAGGGCCAGATTAAGAACATCATGGGCCTGGTGCTGAGGATTTTGGTGGGGCCTTTTATAAATAATAAATAAATAAATAAAAATGCAAACAATTTTTTGTTATAACAAATTAAATTAGAGAGAGAGAGAGAGGTAAGGGAGGGAGGATGAGAGAGAGAGAGGTAAGGGAGGGAGGATGAGAGAGAGAGGATGTGCATGAGCATGCGTGGGAATGACATCAAGGCAGCCCGGCCAAGGCAAGTGACCGAAGGCACAGAACCCAGAAGGAAAACCGGTGAAGATGGAAGCGCCCGGGCCCGGGCCCGGATTGATCACAGCGCAGCACTGGAGGGCTCAGTCTGAGAATTTAAGTGTACCCTAATGTGCTAATATGCTGTGCATACTTGTACATTATGGCATAACCTACCTCAGGGCCTCTAAAAAGTAGTAATGTTAGAAAAGTTTACTACCGCTTTAATATCACAGGATCCCAGGAGCCTCTCATGGGGCCCCCTACTGACCCGGTGGCCCTTGGGCAGTGCCTAAGTGCATAGTTGCCAACATTTCAAAAATATTTTTAGGGACACTTTTTTTTTACAAGTGCTATATTTAGAGTAGCTGAGATCCCCTATGTTCCTCTATACATCACAGTAGTAATCACAAAATTAAAAGAGTACTAATAATGGGGCAGAACAAATATGAGGACTGAGATTTCCTTTAGTTGAACTAACAAAAGTGTGCCCATTCTAGAGCTGCTAACATTGAGGATATTCAGTATAATTTTAAAGAACATTTTTTTTGTGTAAGAGGCATAGGGGAGGAGTATGGATGGTATAAAAGTGGGCAGTATGTGCAGGTGAGGGAGAGGAATGTGAAGGGTCTAACAGTGGGCACTATGTACAGGAGAGGAGTGTGGAGGGTATGACAGAAGGCACTATGTACAGGAGAGGAGTATGGAGGGTATGACAATGGGCAGTATGTACAGGAGAGGAGTGTGGAGGGTATGACAGTGGGCAGTATGTACAGGAGAGGAGTGTGGAGGGTATGACAGTGGGCAGTATGCACAGCAGAAGAGTGTGGAGGGTATGCCAGTGGGCAGTATGTACAGGAGAGGAGTGTGGGGGTATGACAGAGGGTAGTATGTACCGGAGAGGAGTGTGGAGGGTATGACAGTGGGCGGTATGTACAGGAGAGGAGTGTGGAGGGTATGACAGCCGGCACTATGTACAATAAAGGAGTTTATGAAGGTGGGCAGTATGTACAGGAGAGGAGTGTGAAGGGTATGATAGTGGGCAATATGTACAGGAGAGGAGTGTGGGGGTATGACAGTGAGCAGTATGTACAGAAAAAGAGTGGGGAGGATATGACAGTGGGCAGTATGTACAGGAGAGGAGTGTGGAGGGTATGGTGGGGGCAGTATGTACGGTAGAGGAGTGTAGAGGATATGACAGTAAGCAGTGTGTACAGGAGAGGAGTGTGGAGGGTATGACAGTGGGCACTATGTACAGGAGAGGAGTGTGGATGGTATGACAGTGGGCACTATGTATAGGAGAGAAGTGTAGAGGGTATGACAGTGGGCACTATGTATAGGAGAGGAGTGTGGAGGGTATGACGGTAAGCAGTATGTACAGGAGAGGAGTGTGGAGGGTATGACGGTGGGCACTATGTATAGGAGAGGAGTGTGGAGGGTATGACAGTGAGCAGTATGTACAGAAGAGAAGTGTGGAGGGTATGACGGTCGGCACTATGTAGAGGACAGAAGTGTGGAGGGTATGACAGTGGGCACTATGTATAGGAGAGGAGTGTGGAGGTTATGACAGTGAGCAGTATGTACAGGAGAGAAGTGTGGAGGGTATGACGGTCGGCACTATGTAGAGGACAGAAGTGTGGAGGGTATGACAGTGGGCACTATGTATAGGAGAGGAGTGTGGAGGTTATGACAGTGAGCAGTATGTATAGGAGAGGAGTGTGGAGGGTACGACAGTGGGCACTATGTACAGGAGAGAAGTGTATGACAGTGGGCACTATGTACAGGAGAGGAGTGTGTAGTGTATGACAGTGGGCACAATGTATAGGAGAGAAGTGTGGAGGGTATGACAGTGGGCACTATGTATAGGAGAGGAGTGTGGAGGGTATGACGGTAAGCAGTATGTACAGGAGAGGAGTGTGGAGGGTATGACGGTGGGCACTATGTATAGGAGAGAAGTGTGGAGGGTATGACAGTGGGCACTATGTATAGGAGAGGAGTGTGGAGGGTATGACAGTGAGCAGTATGTACAGGAGAGAAGTGTGGAGGGTATGACGGTCGACACTATGTAGAGGAGAGAAGTGTGGAGGGTATGACAGTGGGCACTATGTATAGGAGAGGAGTGTGGAGGGTATGACAGTGAGCAGTATGTATAGGAGAGGAGTGTGGAGGGTACGACAGTAGGCACTATGTACAGGAGAGAAGTGTATGACAGCGGGCACTATGTATAGGAGAGGAGTGTGTAGGGTATAACAGCGGGCACTATGTATAGGAGAGAAGTGTGGAGGGTATGACAGTGAGCAGTTTGTACAGAAGAGAAGTGTGGAGAGTATGACAGTGGGCACTATGTACAGGTGAGGAGGATGAAGGAATCTGGGAAGGAAAAATGTAAAGGTTTGTGGAAGGATGTTTAGGGACTGCGTAGTGGTTAAGCGGGCCATACATGGATTAAAATTACGCCAATTAAGCAGAGACCAGCCATAGTCGATCTATGTATGGGCTAGCTGGTTTTACACAAGTCAACCTATTAACCGACTTGAGTACAACCAGCCTGTCAGGTTTTTCACAAAACAATCAGTGCTGCCAGCTATAGTTAGCAACACTGATCATTGTATTCACAGGCAGAACACAATAACACCGCAGGAGTGATTCCCCCATCGACAGGACAGCAGGTGAGAGGGTGTGTGTGGACAGGCTGGGGAGAGATACTAGTCTAGATACTAGATACTATATACTGGTGAGGCACTGGCTAGTATCAGAGCCAGATACACACAGGTTACATACGTCATGATCGTTAGAGCGAGAGCAATAATTCTAGCACTAGACCTCCTCTGTAACTCTGAACATGTAACCTGTAAAAAAAAAGTTAAAGCATCGCTTAGTATGCAAAAAAAAACGTGCTAGCGTTAGTGTTTTTTTTTTATGAATGAAACAGTTTCTTTCCAAAAAAAAAAAAAACTTTGAAAAATTGCTGTGCAAATACCGTGCAACATAAAAAGTTGCAAAGACCACCATTTTATTCCATATGGTGTCTGCTAAAACAATATATATAATGTTTGAGGGTTCTGAGTAATTTTCTAGCAAACAAAAATGATGATTTTTACATGTAGGAGAGAAGTGTCAGAATTGGCCTGGGTGGCAAGGGGTTAATTACCATAAGTAATATACAAATAATTATTATAAGTACTGTGAGCTCATCCTCTCAGTCTGCTGCAGAATCAGAGTGTGTCAGCTTGTATTTATACTGGCTGCTCTGTATGTAGTGTGACAGCAGGAAGGTAAAGTCACCTGGTTGCATCCAGGGGGGTAGATATATTTCGCCCAGATTCAGGCTTTACGCCGACTTATACAACTAGGTGGAGAGTTGTATAGGCCCAGCTAAGGCTAGTGGGCTCATGGATGACTCATACCTCTAGGGAGAGGGCTGGGCGTCGTGCAGGCAGGGAGTTGATGAGACCAGCTGAAGCCTGTCAGTTCGTTTAAGGCCTCTATAAAAACTCCCAGATTCATTAGGTGTTAGCTCATGCCTGGACCCAGACCTGTGTGGACTGTCTAGGGAGAGTGAACCCCTGTGCGGTAAGACAAAGCCTGTGTGGCTATTTGCTTGGACATTTAAAACCAGGGACTTAGGGACTAGGACAGCACTAGGCTGATCCCAGTTGTTAGTTAGGAAACCTGTATGTTTAGTCAGAGGTCAAGTTGACCAGGATTTATTTTGTTTATGTTTCTTTTGCTTTGCTGTGTTTTGTCACTGTAAATAGAAAATAAACCGCACCTTTTTGATTTTGAAAACCACAACCTCCGTTTGCTGGGCCTGTTTTTGTGTGGGGAGCCCATCCCGGGGGTCACCCACACCCGCTGCCGAGCTAACTCCCTCACAGTTGGTGGAGAACCAGTGGCAGTTTTTTTTTAAGCCAGCATGGAGGAGATACTGAAACAGCTGGCTCTAGCAAATGCCAATCAACAGCAGACAAATGCAGGTTTGCAACAGAGCCTTGCAGCTCAACAACAGAACTTCGCAGCCCAGCAGCAAGCTCATCAACAGAGCCTTGCAGCCCAGCAGCAAGCTCATCAACAGAGCCTTGCAGCCCAGCAGCAGACAAACGCAACTTTGCAACAGAGTCTGGAGGCTCAGCAACAAGCCCAGCAGCAATCTGAGGCCCGCTTCATAGACCTGTTGCAGAAGCAAGAGCAGAGACTACAACAACAGATGGAAGCAGTAATGCAGCAACGTCCGCAGACCAGTGAGGAAAGCCGTCCCACTAATACCGCGTCCTTTGGGGTGAGTCGTTTATTGACAAAAATGACTGGAGAGGATGATCCAGAGGTATTTTTGACCACATTTGAAAGGACCGCTGAAAGAGAAAAGTGGCCTGAGGAGCAGTGGGCTGGACTGGTGGCTCCTCTGTTAACTGGTGAATCGCAGAAAGCTTACTATGACCTAGAGCCTAACCAAGCAAAAGACTATGTGATGCTAAAAGCTGAAATATTGGCAAGGCTGGGTGTCACCCAGGCTGTCCGGGCTCAGCGTGTGCATAACTGGACTTTCCAGCTTGGAAAACCCCCCAGGTCTCAAATGTATGATCTCATTCACCTGAGCAGAAAGTGGCTACAGCCAGAGACTTTGTCCGCACCAAAGATTGTGGAACGTGTTGTAATGGATCGGTTTTTGAGAGCTCTTCCTACTGCCATCCAAAAGTGGGTAAGCCATGGAGACCCAGAGACGGCCGATGGTCTTGTGGATCGTGTGGAGAAATACTTGGCTACAGAGAACCTGACGGCCTCTTCCAGAGACACTCGGACTTTCCACCCTAAGACCAGACCATCCCCAGGGGCGGATAAGAGGATTCCAAGGGGTGAGGGTGGAGAGAGTGAGAGGGTGGGAGCTCTACCCCAAGTTTGGCGAGAACAGCCTGGGAAATCAGCGGCTCAAGAGGCGGCAAGAAGGATCGTTTGCTACCGCTGCCGGCAAGCGGGACATATTGCAGCCAATTGCCCGGTTGTGGAGGAACCCATGCAGTGTGACTTTCTGACGGGCAGACGTCAGTCGCTGTGTGCGACAGTCGCATGCACTGCCATTCGAGGAACTGAGAAACATTTATGCAAAATGTGTGTTAATGGTAGAAATGTTGTGGTATTGCTGGATTCAGGTAGCCTTGTGACCCTGATAAATGCTGAGTTAGTTAAAACAGAGGTCTCTGGGAATAGCAAGGTAGCTGTTATTTGTGTGCATGGGGACACCCGAGAGTATCCAGTGACTACAGTGTGTTTCGAGACCCCCAAAGGTACCCTCTTTCATCCAGTGGGCTTAGTATCTCAGTTACCGCATGACGCCATTGTGGGAAGGGATTTTCCGAAGTTCTGGGAACTGTGGGATGATCCTGAGCCCCCCACTGGTGCCCCTATGTACCAGGAATGTGATAGCCAGAACTCCCCTGAGAGTGGTGAGGACTCTCCGGAATTTCCCTTATCAGTATTGGCAGGGGAGACTCAAGAAACTGGAGAGGAGCCCACCTCCTCAGATGAAAACCTACCGTCTGTGGAGTTTTCTGATCTTGAGGTTCACAGGGAAAACTTTGCCACAGAACAGTTGAAAGACCCCGCCCTAATAAAGGCACGGGAAAACGTAGTGAAAATAGATGGCGAGTTAGTGAACCCAGATAATACCTGCACTTACCCATACTTCAGCGTAGAGAAGGACCTACTGTATCGGGTGGCAAAAAGGGCAGAAGAAACCGTTGAGCAGCTTGTGGTGCCCAAACCTTACAGGAAGTTGGTGTTGGAGTTGGCCCATGGGCACATTCTTGGAGGTCATCTGGGGACAGAGAAAACCCGAGAGAGGGTATTACAGAGATTCTATTGGCCGGGGGTGATGAAGGACATAGAAAATTATTGTTCCTCCTGCCCTGTGTGTCAGAGGTCGGCCCCGATGCCACATTTCCGTAGCCCGCTGGTCCCTCTACCCATCATTGAGGTCCCGTTTGAGAGGATCGCCATGGATTTGGTAGGTCCTATAATCAAGTCCGCTAGGGGGCACCAGTACATATTAGTTATAATGGACTATGCCACCCGTTATCCAGAAGCGATCCCTCTCCGAAATACCTCGGCCAAAACCATAGCCAAAGAGCTATCTCTTGTTTTTAGCCGGGTGGGTATTTGTAAAGAACTGCTTACGGACCAAGGTACACCCTTTATGTCCCGGGTTATGAAGGAGCTGTGTAAATTGTTCAAAGTGACGCAATTACGTACATCTGTGTATCACCCCCAAACCGATGGGCTGGTTGAAAGATTCAACAAAACCCTAAAACAAATGTTGAAGAAAGTGGTGGATAGAGATGGAAAGGATTGGGACTGTCTACTTCCTTATCTGATGTTTGCTATTAGGGAGGTGCCCCAATCCTCTACGGGATTCTCCCCCTTTGAGTTACTGTATGGGAGACACCCAAGAGGGCTGTTGGATATTGCCAAGGAAACTTGGGAAAGTGAGAGTTCTCCCCACAGGAGTGTGATTGAGCATGTCGCCCTGATGCAAGACCGAATTGCACAGGTAATGCCCATCGTGAAGGAACATTTGGCCCAAGCGCAGTTAGCACAGCAGAGAGTGTACAACCGTGGAGCCAAGACCCGTACCTTTTCCCCGGGGGATAGGATACTGGTACTTGTCCCTACGGTTGAAAGTAAATTCCTTGCCAAATGGCAAGGCCCCTACGAGATAATGGAAAAAGTGAGCGAAGTGAATTACAAGGTCAGACAACCAGGAAGGCGAAAGCCCGAACAGATCTATCACGTTAATCTGTTGAAAGCCTGGAGGGATAGAGAGTCCCTAGTCGCAGACACTTGGTCACCAGCTCAAACTGGTTGCGTGATTCCTGAGGTTGGAATAGCAGCCACCTTGTCACAACCCCAACAACAGGAGGTTAAGGAGTTTGTGCTTCGCAACAAGGAGGTATTCTCTGAGCTGCCGGGACAAACATCTGGGGTAGAGCATGACATCATTACCCCGCCCGGTGAAAGGGTGAAGTTAAAACCCTATCGGATCCCAGAGGCCCGACGGGAGGCAATACGGGAGGAAGTACAGAAAATGCTGAACTTAGGGGTGATAGAGGAGTCCCAAAGTGATTGGTCTAGTCCCATTGTGTTGGTGCCTAAACCGGATGGGAGCTGGCGATTTTGTAACGATTTTCGTCAGTTGAACAAAGTTACAAAATTTGACACCTACCCCATGCCACGTATAGATGAGTTGATCGACCGGCTGGGAACAGCCCGATACATGACGACTCTTGACCTCACAAAAGGGTATTGGCCAATCCCCCTGGCCAAGTCGGCCAAAGAGAAAACCGCATTTGTAACCCCAGACGGGGCGTTCCAATATAAAAGAATGCCGTTCGGGTTACAGAATGCGCCGGCCACATTCCAGCGGAAAATGGACCAGATGCTGAGGCCCCATCGGAAGTATGCTGCGGCTTACCTGGATGACGTAATTGTCCATAGCACAGATTGGGCCTCACATCTGCCAAAAGTGCAAGCAGTCCTGGACTCTGTTCGGGAAGCGGGGTTTACGGCTAACCCCAAGAAGTGTACCATTGGGCAGGAAGAGGCCAAATATCTTGGGTACACCATTGGGAGGGGAGTAATAAAACCCCAACTCAACAAAGTCGAGGCCATCCAGAGTTGGCCACGTCCCAACAGCAAGAAGCAGGTACGAGCCTTTCTGGGAATCGCTGGGTATTATCGGCGATTCATTCCCCACTTTGCTTCTAAGGCTGTGCCCCTAACCAACCTGACGAAGGGGAAAGGGTCGGTCATGATTAAATGGACCCCCGAGGCTGAGGCAGCATTCCAATTCTTGAAACAAGCCTTATGTAGCCAGCCAGTGTTGTACTCACCCGACTTCTCTAAAGACTTTGTCGTACAAAGTGATGCGTCAGATGTGGGGTTAGGAGCAGTATTGTCCCAGGTCTGGAACGGGGAAGAGCACCCAGTCATTTACCTCAGCAGGAAGTTGAAGTCCCATGAGGTAAATTACGCCACCGTTGAAAAGGAGTGTTTAGCGGTGAAGTGGGCTCTAGATTCCCTTCGGTACTACCTGCTAGGTAGGCACTTTGACTTGGTTACGGATCACGCTCCGTTAAAGTGGATGGCTCAAAACAAGGAAACAAATAGAAGAGTGAATAGGTGGTTCCTGGCCCTCCAGGAATTCAACTTCACAGTAAAGCATCGCCCTGGCGTTCAAATGGGGAATGTGGATGCTTTGTCTCGAGTACATGAATGCCTGATTGCTGGTGTTCCAACCCCGAGGTTAAAACAAGAGGGGGGGGTATGTGACAGCAGGAAGGTAAAGTCACCTGGTTGCATCCAGGGGGGTAGATATATTTCGCCCAGATTCAGGCTTTACGCCGACTTATACAACTAGGTGGAGAGTTGTATAAGCCCAGCTGGGGCTAGTGGGCTCATGGATGACTCATACCTCTAGGGAGAGGGCTGGGCGTCGTGCAGGCAGGGAGTTGATGAGACCAGCTGAAGCCTGTCAGTTCGTTTAAGGCCTCTATAAAAACTCCCAGATTCATTAGGTGTTAGCTCATGCCTGGACCCAGACCTGTGTGGACTGTCTAGGGAGAGTGAACCCCTGTGCGGTAAGACAAAGCCTGTGTGGCTATTTGCTTGGACATTTAAAACCAGGGACTTAGGGACTAGGACAGCACTAGGCTGATCCCAGTTGTTAGTTAGGAAACCTGTATGTTTAGTCAGAGGTCAAGTTGACCAGGATTTATTTTGTTTATGTTTCTTTTGCTTTGCTGTGTTTTGTCACTGTAAATAGAAAATAAACCGCACCTTTTTGATTTTGAAAACCACAACCTCCGTTTGCTGGGCCTGTTTTTGTGTGGGGAGCCCATCCCGGGGGTCACCCACACCCGCTGCCGAGCTAACTCCCTCACAGTAGCTTCTGACAGGCTGTGCAAGCAGCCCTGTATCTCCAGAACCATAAATGATAGCAGCCCCATATTTTAACCAGTGGTGGGGTGTGTCTTCAGCTACCTACCCCCCAAATTTCTTTGTGACCCCTGGTCGCTGAGCTACAACCCTCGAAGTCTATCTTTTTTTTTCTTTTGGGCAAATGGGCCTATCTTGAGAAAGGGGCCTGGAGCTGCAGCCCCAATAGCGGCGGTTAATGATGGGATGTGGGGTTCCACAACCTTGTACCTCTGGACCCCTTTACATTACACAGCACCCTGCACCTCTGGACCCCTTTACATTACACAGCACCCTGCACCTCTGGACCCCTTTACATTACACAGCACCCTGCACATCTGGACCCCTTTACATTACACAGCACCTCTGCACCTCTGAACCCCTTTACATTACACAGCACCCTGCACCTCTGGACCCCTTTACATTACACAGCACCCTGCACCTCTGGACCCCTTTACATTACACAGTACCCTGCACCTCTGAACCCCTTTACATTACACAGCACCCTGGACCCGTTTACATTACATAGCACCGCACATCTGGACCCTTTTACATTACAAAGCACCCTGCACCTCTGGGCCCCTTTACATTACACAGCACCCTGCACCTGTGGACCCCTTTACATTACACAGCACCCTGCACCTCTGGACCCTTTTACATTACACAGCACCCTGCACATCTGGACCCCTTTACATTACATAGCACCGCACCTCTGGACCCCTTTACATTACACAGCCCCCCACAGTTTGTTACACAGACACCCCCTAACAGTTCTGGACCCCCTGCATGTTACACAGACCTCCCTACAGTACAGACGCCCTCCCTACAGTACAGACCCCCTCCCTACAGTACAGACCCCCCTACATTACAGCCCCCTCTACCATACATACCCCCTACATAACAGACCCCCCTACAATACAGAACCCCCCCTACAGTACAGACCCCCTCCCTACAGTACAGACCCCCCTACAATACAGAACCCTCCTACAATACAGAACCCCCCCCTACATTTCAGACCCCCTACATTTCAGACCTCCCTAAAATACAGACCCCCCCTACAATACAGAACCCCCTCTACATTACAGACTCCCCTACAATACAGACCCCCCTACAATACAGAACCCCCTACAATACAGAACCCCCCTACATTTCAGACCCCCCTACAATACAGAACCCCCTACATTACAGACCCCCTACAATACAGAACCCCCCTACAATACAGACCCCCCTACAATATAGAACCCCCCTAAATTACAGACCCCCTACAATACAGACCCCCCCTACAATACAGAACCCACCTACATTTCAGACCCCCCTACATTTCAGACCCCCATACAACACAGAACCCCCCTACATTACAGACCCCCCTACAATACAGAATCCCCCCTAAATTTTTGACCCCCCTACAATACAGAACCCCCCTACATTTCAGACCCCCCCTACAATACAGAATCCCCCCCTACATTACAGACCACCCTACAATACAGAATCCCCCCTACAATACAGAACCCCCCCTACATTTCAGACCCCTCTACATTACAGACCCCCCTACATTACAGACCCCCCTACAATACAGAACCCCACCTACAATACAGAACCCCCCTACAATACAGACCCCCCTTCAGACCCATAATGTACCTCAGATCAGCACGGGACTGCATGTCGGGTCCCCTCCCCCTGTGTGGACATAAAGGAGGAGGGGGAGGTGGCTTCACTCTGCTCAGCTGTGTGGGACAGCCGAGTCGAGACTGATCAGATCATCAGTGCCGCGGCCACCTTGCCAGAGAGAAGGGAATCGTTGCGGATCACGGCCCCCTGATGTCCCGACGTGTGTCACTGTCACTCGAGTGCGGCTCCGACTCGCAGCTGAGAGTGCACTGGGGGCAGGGCCGTCACTAATATTGATTGGACCCTGGGCAAACATTTTCTTGGGGCCCCCCTCCCTGAGAAATACAATAGATAGAAGCCAGACTCAAAATCGGTTTACTGCAGCAGATCAGGTAGCGTCTGCGATTGGTTGCCAGAGGTTGCAGCATATCATTGCCACTCACTAACTGGTTGCTAGAGGTTATTGCACATCATTATTGCTCACTGATGGGTTGCTAGAGATTACAGCAGACTTTACTGTTCACTGATTAGTTGCTAGAGGTTACTGCACATCATTATCTCTGCATCAAATTGTGGGTGGAGCTAAACTGCACTAAACAGTGAGGCATTGTTATATACCAGTATTTTAGGAGAGCACTATATACAGACTGCAGGGTTCTGGAGTTTGCTCTATGTGCAGGGTTGAGGAGTGCACTACATACAGAGTGCAGGGTTGAGGGGTCCTCTATGGGCAGAGTGCAGGGTTGAGGGGTCCTCTAAGGGAAGAGTGCAGGGTTGAGGGGTCCTCTAAGGGAAGAGTGCAGGGTTGAGGGGTCCTCTATGTTGCAGAGTGCAGGGTTGAGGGGTCCTCTATGTTTCAGAGTGCAGGGTTGAGGGGTCCTCTATGTTGCAGAGTGCAGGGTTGAGGGGTCCTCTATGTGCAGGGTTGAGGGCTCCTCTATGTGCAGAGTGCAGGGTTGAGGGGTCCTCTATGTACAGGGTTGAGGCTTTCTCTATGGGCAGAGTGCAGGGTTGAGGGGTCCTCTACGGGCAGAGTGCAGGGTTGAGGGCAGAGGTGTAACTAGAACCTTCGGGGCACTGGTGCAAGAAACCATGAATCAGTGCTGCCTATCAATGCTCATCAATGCCACCCATCAGTGTCACCTTTCAGTGCTCATCAATGCCGCCTATCAGTGCCTCCTCTGCAGGACTAGGGATGAGCTTCATGTTCGAGTCGAACATACGTTCGACTCGAACATCGGCTGTTCGATCGTTCGACGAAGATCGAACGATTTGGGCCGTTCGCGCCAAATTCGAGTGACGCGAACGGCCCACAATGCACTACGCCATCGCAGTGTCATCCAGGCGCTGTGATTGGCCAAGCATGCACTGTGACCCCGCATGCTTGGCCAATCACAGCGCCGGCAGCGAGGAGAGCAATGATTGGCCACAGGCAGGATGCCTGTGGCCAATTATTGCTGAGGGTGTTTAGTACACGCCCCACACTATAAAAGGCCGCCAGCACGGCGGCCTAGTGTAGTGTGTTCCGGAGCAGGGAAAGACAAGCATAGGCAGGGACAGTGACATTTATTTATTTCTTGCTTAACCTGGATTCCTTTAGTTTAGGGAAAGAGAAGGATAGGTAGGGAGAGTGTCAGTGTGTTTTACTGTGTGAATCCTTGTTTCTAGGGACAAAGAAGGAAAGTGAGGGGAATTTTCCTTGTGCTATAGTGTGCTTTAAAAAAAAAAAATTTCTAGGGACAGAAAACTCTAGGTAGGGAGAGTGTCAGTTTCTTTCACTGTGCGAGTCCTTGTTTCTAGGGACAAAGAAGGAAAGTGAGGGGAATTCTCCTTGTGCTATAGTGTGCTTTAAAAAAACATTTTTTCTAGGGACAGAAAACTCTAGGTAGGGAGAGTGTCAGTTTCTTTCACTGTGCGAGTCCTTGTTTCTAGGGACAAAGAAGGAAAGTGAGGGGAATTCTCCTTGTGCTATAGTGTGCTTTAAAAAAACATTTTTTCTAGGGACAGAAAACTCTAGGTAGGGAGAGTGTCAGTGTCTTTTACTGTGCGAGTCCTTGTTTCTAGGGACAAAGAAGGAAAGTGAGGGGAATTCTCCTTGTGCTATAGTGTGCTTTAAAAAAACATTTTTTCTAGGGACAGAAAACTCTAGGTAGGGAGAGTGTCAGTTTCTTTCACTGTGCGAGTCCTTGTTTCTAGGGACAAAGAAGGAAAGTGAGGGGAATTCTCCTTGTGCTATAGTGTGCTTTAAAAAAACATTTTTTCTAGGGACAGAAAACTCTAGGTAGGGAGAGTGTCAGTTTCTTTCACTGTGCAAGTCCTTGTTCCTAGGGACAAAGAAGGAAAGTGAGGGGAATTCTCCTTGTGCTATAGTGTGCTTTAAAAAAACATTTTTTCTAGGGACAGAAAACTCTAGGTAGGGAGAGTGTCAGTGTCTTTTACTGTGCGAGTCCTTGTTTCTAGGGACAAAGAAGGAAAGTGAGGGGAATTCTCCTTGTGCTATAGTGTGCTTTAAAAAAACATTTTTTCTAGGGACAGAAAACTCTAGGTAGGGAGAGTGTCAGTGTCTTTTACTGTGCGAGTCCTTGTTTCTAGGGACAAAGAAGGAAAGTGAGGGGAATTCTCCTTGTGCTATAGTGTGCTTTAAAAAAACATTTTTTCTAGGGACAGAAAACTCTAGGTAGGGAGAGTGTCAGTTTCTTTCACTGTGTGAGTCCTTGTTTCTAGGGACAAAGAAGGAAAGTGAGGGGAATTCTCCTTGTGCTATAGTGTGCTTTAAAAAAACATTTTTTCTAGGGACAGAAAACTCTAGGTAGGGAGAGTGTCAGTTTCTTTCACTGTGATAATCCTTGTTTCTAGGGACAGGGAAGGACAGTGAGGGAAATTCTCCTTGTGCTATAGTGTGCTTTAAAAAAACATTTTTTCTAGGGACAGAAAACTCTAGGTAGGGAGAGTGTCAGTTTCTTTCACTGTGCGAGTCCTTGTTTCTAGGGACAAAGAAGGAAAGTGAGGGGAATTCTCCTTGTGCTATAGTGTGCTTTAAAAAAACATTTTTTCTAGGGACAGAAAACTCTAGGTAGGGAGAGTGTCAGTGTCTTTTACTGTGCGAGTCCTTGTTTCTAGGGACAAAGAAGGAAAGTGAGGGGAATTCTCCTTGTGCTATAGTGTGCTTTAAAAAAACATTTTTTCTAGGGACAGAAAACTCTAGGTAGGGAGAGTGTCAGTGTCTTTTACTGTGCGAGTCCTTGTTTCTAGGGACAAAGAAGGAAAGTGAGGGGAATTCTCCTTGTGCTATAGTGTGCTTTAAAAAAACATTTTTTCTAGGGACAGAAAACTCTAGGTAGGGAGAGTGTCAGTGTCTTTTACTGTGCGAGTCCTTGTTTCTAGGGACAAAGAAGGAAAGTGAGGGGAATTCTTCTTGTGCTATAGTGTGCTTTAAAAAAACATTTTTTCTAGGGACAGAAAACTCTAGGTAGGGAGAGTGTCAGTTTCTTTCACTGTGCGAGTCCTTGTTTCTAGGGACAAAGAAGGAAAGTGAGGGGAATTCTCCTTGTGCTATAGTGTGCTTTAAAAAAACATTTTTTCTAGGGACAGAAAACTCTAGGTAGGGAGAGTGTCAGTTTCTTTCACTGTGCGAGTCCTTGTTTCTAGGGACAAAGAAGGAAAGTGAGGGAAATTCTCCTTGTGCTATAGTGTGCTTTAAAAAAACATTTTTTCTAGGGACAGAAAACTCTAGGTAGGGAGAGTGTCAGTGTCTTTCACTGTGCGAGTCCTTGTTTCTAGGGACAAAGAAGGAAAGTGAGGGGAATTCTCCTTGTGCTATAGTGTGCTTTAAAAAAACATTTTTTCTAGGGACAGAAAACTCTAGGTAGGGAGAGTGTCAGTTTCTTTCACTGTGCGAGTCCTTGTTTCTAGGGACAAAGAAGGAAAGTGAGGGGAATTCTCCTTGTGCTATAGTGTGCTTTAAAAAAACATTTTTTCTAGGGACAGAAAACTCTAGGTAGGGAGAGTGTCAGTGTCTTTCACTGTGCGAGTCCTTGTTTCTAGGGACAAAGAAGGAAAGTGAGGGGAATTCTCCTTGTGCTATAGTGTGCTTTAAAAAAACATTTTTTCTAGGGACAGAAAACTCTAGGTAGGGAGAGTGTCAGTGTCTTTTACTGTGCGAGTCCTTGTTTCTAGGGACAAAGAAGGAAAGTGAGGGGAATTCTCCTTGTGCTATAGTGTGCTTTAAAAAAACATTTTTTCTAGGGACAGAAAACTCTAGGTAGGGAGAGTGTCACTGTCTTTTACTGTGCGAGTCCTTGTTTCTAGGGACAAAGAAGGAAAGTGAGGGGAATTCTCCTTGTGCTATAGTGTGCTTTAAAAAAACATTTTTTCTAGGGACAGAAAACTCTAGGTAGGGAGAGTGTCAGTTTCTTTCACTGTGCGAGTCCTTGTTTCTAGGGACAAAGAAGGAAAGTGAGGGGAATTCTCCTTGTGCTATAGTGTGCTTTAAAAAAACATTTTTTCTAGGGACAGAAAACTCTAGGTAGGGAGAGTGTCAGTTTCTTTCACTGTGCGAGTCCTTGTTTCTAGGGACAAAGAAGGAAAGTGAGGGGAATTCTCCTTGTGCTATAGTGTGCTTTAAAAAAACATTTTTTCTACGGACAGAAAACTCTAGGTAGGGAGAGTGTCAGTTTCTTTCACTGTGCGAGTCCTTGTTTCTAGGGACAAAGAAGGAAAGTGAGGGGAATTCTCCTTGTGCTATAGTGTGCTTTAAAAAAACATTTTTTCTACGGACAGAAAACTCTAGGTAGGGAGAGTGTCAGTTTCTTTCACTGTGCGAGTCCTTGTTTCTAGGGACAAAGAAGGAAAGTGAGGGGAATTCTCCTTGTGCTATAGTGTGCTTTAAAAAAACATTTTTTCTAGGGACAGAAAACTCTAGGTAGGGAGAGTGTCAGTGTCTTTTACTGTGCGAGTCCTTGTTTCTAGGGACAAAGAAGGAAAGTGAGGGGAATTCTCCTTGTGCTATAGTGTGCTTTAAAAAAACATTTTTTCTAGGGACAGAAAACTCTAGGTAGGGAGAGTGTCAGTGTCTTTTACTGTGCGAGTCCTTGTTTCTAGGGACAAAGAAGGAAAGTGAGGGGAATTCTCCTTGTGCTATAGTGTGCTTTAAAAAAACATTTTTTCTAGGGACAGAAAACTCTAGGTAGGGAGAGTGTCAGTGTCTTTTACTGTGTGAGTCCTTGTTTCTAGTGACAAAGAAGGAAAGTGAGGGGAATTCTCCTTGTGCTATAGTGTGCTAAAGCATTCCTCATCAACCATCTTTGAAATCCTTGTTTTTTGGACAGTCAGGGAAATTGTCGTTGTGCTATTCTGTGCAAAAGCAATCATCCTCAACCATATTTAGAAATCCTTAAGTAAAGGGACAGAGAAGGACACCTGAAGGTAGCCCTTATTGCTTTTTTCCCATCTCCCTGCAGGCCATCTATTAGAATGTCTGGAAGGCAAACAAGGAGAGGCAGACAGTCAGGAGGCAATAAAAGAGGGCAAGCAGGCTCTGTGTCTGGGGGCAACAGTGCTGGTCGTGGACGCGGTGCATTGTCATCAGCACATGGCCATGGGACACGCTTGTCCTTCTTTTCGGCAGCTGGACATGTTGAGCCACATCATGCCGAAGACTTGGTAGAGTGGATGACCAAGCCCTCCTCCTCCTCCTCATCCTCTCTCACCCAGGCTCAGGGTACTGGCAAAGCAGCTGCCAAAGCGTCCTCTTCCCTGGTATCAATGTCAGACTCATCATCAGTCACTCCTTCCCTAGACCCACCATGTCCTCCTCCTGAGGAGTCCCCCGAACTGTTTGAGCACAGTGTTGGGTACATGCTCCAGGAGGATGCCCAGCGTTTCGAAGGGTCTGATGATGAAACCCAGCTACAGGAAGGCAGTAGCGTGAGAGCAGACAGAGGGGATGCTCAAGAAGGACACCAATCTGGCAGTCATGTTCCAGCAGCTGCAGCATACTGCCAGATTGGCTCCAGTGATGAGGAGGGAGGGGATGATGAGGTCACTGACTCCACGTGGGTGCCTAATAGGACAGAGGAGGAGGAGGAGGATGAGGAGGAGGCACATCTCCAACGAGGCAGGATGCCCTTTGGTGGCCAGCGTAAGGGCAGTACACCGACGGAATCACACCGCAGAGCTCCGCCTGTGCAGGGCGCTGCCTCTGCCCGTCATTCAAAAAGTTCCTTGGTGTGGGCCTTTTTTGAGGCTAGTGCATCAGATCGCACAGCTGCTGTTTGCAACATATGTCTCAAGCGTATATCGCGTGGCCAAAACATCAGCCGCTTGGGTACCACATGCCTGACCAGACATATGTTGACCTGCCATGCAGCTCGTTGGCAAGCCTACCTCAAAGACCCACACCAAAGAACAAAGCGGACCTCTCCTTGCACTGCATCAGCTGGGATCTCCAACCCCACTATAACTTCAGTCCTCTCTGAAACATGCACTGAGAGGAATGAAGGTGTAGAATTAGGTGTGTCACAGCCAAGTACTTGCGGCCACTCTGCTAGCAGTACACCGACGTCCGATTCTAGCAGGCAAATTTCCCTGCCCCAGCTGCTGGACCGTCGAAAGAAGTTCACTCCCAGCCATCCACATGCCCAGCGGTTGAATGCTAGCTTGGCTAAATTGCTAGCGCTTCAACTGCTGCCTTTTCAGTTGGTAGACTCGGCCCCCTTCCGTGAGTTTGTGCAATGTGCGGTTCCTCAGTGGCAGGTTCCCAAACGCCACTTTTTCTCACGGAAGGCTATTCCGGCTCTCTACCGGCATGTGGAAGGCAATGTCTTGGCCTCGCTGGACAGGGCGGTCAGCGGTAAGGTGCATATTACCGCTGACTCATGGTCCAGCAGGCATGGACAGGGACGTTACCTTTCTTTCACGGCCCATTGGGTCACTCTTTTGGCAGCTGGGAAGGATGCAGGACAAGGTGCAGTAGTGTTGGAGGTTGTTCCACCGCCACGCCTCCAAAATGCTACTACTGGTTGTGACACACCTCTCTCCTCCACCCCCTCCTCTTCTTCTTCCTCCATGGCCTCTTCCTGTGGTTTGTCCTATGAACCAGCGGTGCTCCGTAGCCGTTCACGGGGCTACGCAAGTACGCAGGCAAAAAGATGCCATGCCGTGCTTGCGCTGGTGTGTTTGGGGGACAGAAGCCACACTGGGGCAGAGGTCCTGTCTGCTCTGCAGGGCCAGGCCGAGAGGTGGTTGACGCCACGCCAGCTTAAGCCAGGAATGGTGGTTTGCGACAATGGCACCAACCTCCTCTCCGCCCTCCGACAGGGACAACTGACCCATGTGCCCTGTGTGGCTCACGTCCTTAACCTGGTGGTGCAGCGGTTCTTGGGCAGGTACCCGGGCTTACAGGATGTCCTGAGGCAGGCCAGGAAAGTCTGTGTGCATTTCCGCAGATCTTATAATGCCAGTGCTCGCCTGGCTGAGCTGCAAAAGGAGTTGAACCTGCCCAAGAACCGCCTTATATGTGACATGCCCACCAGGTGGAACTCAACGTTGGCCATGCTGCAGCGGCTGCACACGCAGCAGAGGGCCATCAATGAGTACCTGTGCGACTACGGCACCAGGACAGGGTCAGGGGAGCTTGGTTTTTTTTCTCCACGCCAGTGGGGCATGATCAGGGATGCATGCACTGTCCTGGCACCATTTGAGGAGGCCACGAGGATGGTGAGCAGTGACAGTGCATGCATCAGTGACACTGTACCTCTTGTCCACCTGTTGGAGCACACGCTGCGTGGAATAATGGACAGGGCACTTGAGGCAGAACAGAGGCAGGAAGAGGAGGACTTCCTTGCCTCTCAAGGCCCCCTTTACCCAGACAGTGTTCCTTCTGTCCCACCCATCGCACAGGAAGAGGAGGAGGAGGAGGAGGAGGATTGTGTCAGCATGGAGGTGGAGGCTGGGCGGTCAGCGGTAAGGTGCATATTACCGCTGACTCATGGTCCAGCAGGCATGGACAGGGACGTTACCTTTCTTTCACGGCCCATTGGGTCACTCTTTTGGCAGCTGGGAAGGATGCAGGACAAGGTGCAGTAGTGTTGGAGGTTGTTCCACCGCCACGCCTCCAAAATGCTACTACTGGTTGTGACACACCTCTCTCCTCCACCCCCTCCTCTTCTTCTTCCTCCATGGCCTCTTCCTGTGGTTTGTCCTATGAACCAGCGGTGCTCCGTAGCCGTTCACGGGGCTACGCAAGTACGCAGGCAAAAAGATGCCATGCCGTGCTTGCGCTGGTGTGTTTGGGGGACAGAAGCCACACTGGGGCAGAGGTCCTGTCTGCTCTGCAGGGCCAGGCCGAGAGGTGGTTGACGCCACGCCAGCTTAAGCCAGGAATGGTGGTTTGCGACAATGGCACCAACCTCCTCTCCGCCCTCCGACAGGGACAACTGACCCATGTGCCCTGTGTGGCTCACGTCCTTAACCTGGTGGTGCAGCGGTTCTTGGGCAGGTACCCGGGCTTACAGGATGTCCTGAGGCAGGCCAGGAAAGTCTGTGTGCATTTCCGCAGATCTTATAATGCCAGTGCTCGCCTGGCTGAGCTGCAAAAGGAGTTGAACCTGCCCAAGAACCGCCTTATATGTGACATGCCCACCAGGTGGAACTCAACGTTGGCCATGCTGCAGCGGCTGCACACGCAGCAGAGGGCCATCAATGAGTACCTGTGCGACTACGGCACCAGGACAGGGTCAGGGGAGCTTGGTTTTTTTTCTCCACGCCAGTGGGGCATGATCAGGGATGCATGCACTGTCCTGGCACCATTTGAGGAGGCCACGAGGATGGTGAGCAGTGACAGTGCATGCATCAGTGACACTGTACCTCTTGTCCACCTGTTGGAGCACACGCTGCGTGGAATAATGGACAGGGCACTTGAGGCAGAACAGAGGCAGGAAGAGGAGGACTTCCTTGCCTCTCAAGGCCCCCTTTACCCAGACAGTGTTCCTTCTGTCCCACCCATCGCACAGGAAGAGGAGGAGGAGGAGGAGGAGGATTGTGTCAGCATGGAGGTGGAGGCTGGCACTCAGCATCATCAGCAGCAGTCTTTTAGGGATGATTTACAGTCCCAAGAAACCAGTGGACTTGTACGTGGCTGGGAGGAGGTGGCTGCGGATCATGTCGTCCTTAGTGACCCAGAGGACTCCGGAGCGAAAGCCTCAGCAAACCTACGCTGCATGGCCTCCCTGATCCTGCAAAGTCTGCGGAAGGATCCTCGTATTCTTCGGATCAAGGAGAGGGACCATTACTGGCTGGCCACTCTCCTTGATCCACGGTACAAGGGTAAGGTTGCGGACCTTATGTTACCTTCGCAGAGGGAGCAGAGGATGAGACAACTCCGGGAGGCCTTGCAGAAAGGTCTGTGCAACGCGTTCCCAGAGACTGGGAGGTTACAAACTCCTGGTCCTGGACAACGAGTTGCTGAGGCTTCGGCCAGTCAAAGAAGGAGCGGTGGGGAAGGTGGCCGTCTGACCGATGCGTTCAGACAATTCTTTAGTCCGCAGCCCCAAAGTATGATCGGTTCCAGCAACCATCGCCAGCGTCTGATAAACATGGTGCAGGAATATCTAGGGGCAAGGTCAGACTTGGACACCTTCCCCACCGAAAATCCTCTGGCTTACTGGGTCTTGAGGATGGATCACTGGCCAGAGCTTGCACAGTATGCAATTGAGCTACTGGCCTGTCCTGCATCCAGCGTTCTTTCGGAACGCACATTCAGTGCTGCTGGAGGATTTGTCACGGATCACAGGGTGCGCCTGTCCACCGACTCGGTTGATCGACTGACTTTCATCAAGATGAACCAGTCTTGGATCACCACCAGCTACCACACACCTGATGCTGATATAACAGACTAATTGATTTTAACATGTCACATCCCTTCAAGACTGATGCTGATGCTGAGTGCCTGTGCTGTTATGTTGACTGGCTATCCTCCTCCTCCGAGTCCTCAATGATACGATTGATGATGATAGCTTGGAAGATCATTTTTGTTTATGGGTGCCGCCACCAGTGGCTAAGGCCCAATTTTTCAGCCCCTGTTTTACAGGGGCGTGTAATTACAATTTTTTTAGCAATAATTTGCCATAGGGCTCATTGCTGTGCTCCAAGTACAGTATCTGTGAGGGGTTGGAGTGTTGTGGCACCAGTGCCTAAGGCCCAATTTTTCAGCCCCTGTTTAAAAGGGGCGTGTCATTACAATTTTTGAAACAATACTTTGCAACAGGGCTCATTGCTGTGCTCCAAGTACAGTATCTGTGAGGGGTTGTAGTGTTGTGCCACCAGTGCCTAAGGCCCAATTTTTCAGCCCCTGTTTAACAGGGGCGTGTCATTACAATTTTTGAAGCAATACTTTGCAACAGGGCTCATTGCTGTGCTCCAAGTACAGTATCTGTGAGGGGTTGTAGTGTTGTGCCACCAGTGCCTAAGGCCCAATTTTTCAGCCCCTGTTTAACAGGGGCGTGTCATTACAATTTTTGAAGCAATACTTTGCAACAGGGCTCATTGCTGTGCTCCAAGTACAGTATCTGTGAGGGGTTGTAGTGTTGTGCCACCAGTGCCTAAGGCCCAATTTTTCAGCCCCTGTTCAACAGGGGCATGCAATTACAATTCTTGATCTAATAATTCACAGCAGGGCCCATTGCTGCACCCACCAAGAGTAACTCTGAGGGCTTACAGTGTTGTGGCAACGCCACCACCACCACCACCACGAAAGGCCCAATTTTTCAGCCCCTGTTCAAAAGGGGCATGTAATTACAATTCTTGATCTAATAATTCACAGCAGGGCCCATTCCTGCACCCACCAAGAGTAACTCTGAGGGCTTACAGTGTTGTGGCAACACCACCACCACCACCACCACCACGAAAGGCCCAATTTTTCAGCCCCTGTTCAACAGGGGCATGCAATTACAATTCTTGATCTAATAATTCACAGCAGGGCCCATTGCTGCACCCACCAAGAGTAACTGTCAGGGCTTACAGTGTTGTGGCACCAGCACCACCATCAAAGGCCCAATTTTTACTACCACTGTTCAACAATTATATGTAATTAAAATTCCTGATATAATAGTTGACAGCAGGGCGTTCCAGCACCAACCAAGAGTAACTGTGAGTGCTTACAGTGTTGTGCCAACACCAACAACTAAGGGGCCTATTTCTGCAGAGTATATACGGCAGGTCCCTACTTTCAAACATCCAACTTACAAACGACTCCTACTTGCAAACGCAAGAAGACAACAGGAAGTGAGAGGAAATCTACCACTAGGAAGGAAAATTCTCTCCTGTAAGAATAAATATGGGAGAAAGGTGTCTCCTCTGTACTGATGCTTTATCAGCAATCCTTGTTTCAAGAAAAACACCACATTTCAAAAACAGTTGTCATTGGGACGGAAAGTGAGGTGAAATGTTCTGAACAGGGGCACAGACAGCAAAACAAATGTTACAGGGGTGATAACCCTTACCTATGTTTTCCAAAAAGTTTAAAAATAGATTTTTGGGCTGGAGCTACACTTCAACAATGTACCTGTTCAAAATTACAAACACATTCTACATAAGAACAAACCTACAGTCCCTGTCTTGTATGCACCGCCTGTATACGGCTGTTCAGAGTATATAGGGCCTTTTTTATTTTATGTGCGGGGTTCCCCTTAATATCCATACAAGACCCAAAGGGGCTGGTAATGGGCTGGGGTAGGGGGTCATGGGGTAGCTATGCCATTTTTCTTAAAGATTTTCATCCATATTACCGGGACCAGACATTACATTAAAGCCGCAAGCAGTTTTAAATGGCTTTTTTTTCCTTTAGAAGTGTCATTTTGTGCAGGGACAGTTCTAAACACGGGAAACACGTGGCACTTCACAGGCATACTTTAGACACCCCCCAGGTACGATATTTAAAGGAATATTTGACTTTTTTTTTTCACTTTATGCATCATTAAAATGACTGCTCCCGAAAAACGACCGTTTTTAAAACTTATTTTTGCATTGATACATGTCCCCTGGTGCAGAACCCGGGTTCCCAAACCCTTTTTAGGACAATAACATGCATAATAGTTGTTATAATTAGCACTTTAGAATTCGAACGTTCGCATCCATTGTATTTAATAGGGTTCTAATGTTCGTACGAACTTTCGGTCCGTTCGCGGGTTCTGGTGCGAACCGAACCCGGGGGTGTTCGGCTCATCACTATGCAGGACTCTGAGCTGGGAGAGTCTCTCTCATACTGCCCAGAGCCTGCAGTGACAGTTCCCTCTCCCTCCCCACTTGCACGGATGGAAGAGGAAAGAGCCGCTCTGCTCCTTCTCCTCCTGCCCCTCTCCCCTTGTGTGTGCATTGCAGGAAGTATGATTGATCCAATTCAGCTGCTGGGCTTCACACTTCTTGTGTGCACACATGAGGAGAGGGGCAGGAGAGGAAGGAGCAGATTGGCTCTCTCCTCTTCCATCCGTGCAAGTGAGGAGGGAGGAACTGTCAGTGCAGGCTCTGGGCTCTATGAGAGAGAAGCTCTCAGCTCATAGCCCTGCGGTCAGCATCCCCACTTGGTTGGCGGAAACACCAGGGCCGATTGCAAGTGCGACCTTTGTGACTCCACTGCCCAGAGATCAGTCTGTCCCCTAGTATAATTCCCCCAGGTCAGTCAGACTAACATAGATGGACCCTATTGGGGCACATACTGACGTGGGGGGATTATGCTGGGGACAAACTGACCTGGGAAATGGGAGGACTGTACTGGGGAACAGACTGGACTGTCACAGTGTGCACAAAAACAATCTAACCCCCCACCCAGATGAGCCTGCCACAGTGTGCATAACCACCCCCTCCCCAAATCAAGCAGTCAGTCAATGTGCACAGAAATAATTCAACCCCCATCCAGATCAGCCTGTCACAGTATGCACAGCCACAATCAGTCACAGTGTGCACAATCACTCCCCCATCCATATTTACATACCTAAAAAGCATGTGGAATTTCTTTTCTCCCATGCTCGTGCAGGTGCAGTTAGAATGACATCATTGCCCCGCCCCCTCCCCCTGATGCCGATCCCGCCCACACACATGTAGAGATGTGTAGAGCAGCAAGGATTTTGAATGGCCGCTGACAAAGCAGAGCAGCCAGCAAGTGACTAGCGCAGGCTGCGAAACTCCAGCTGTGCAGCTGCTTTGGGACCCCAACAATGATTGGGCCCAGGGCAACTGCCCTGTTTGCCCTGCGCTAAAGACGGCCCTGACTGGGGGGGAGACGTGATATGCGGCGGCCCACCGGGCATATGCCCGGTCTGCCCTATGGCCAGTCCGGGCCTGTGTATATGTATATTTAACTGGCACTGAGGACAGTATACAGTTAGCACAGTTGACTCTATATATACTTTCTTGAGAGATTAGAAATATTGGGGTTGATTTAAAGAGGAGGTTCACCCGATTTTTTATTTAAAAGCCAGCAGCTACAAATACTGCATTAAAAAATGGACACTTACCTGTCCAGCGCGCCTGCGATGTCAGCAGATGAGGTTGAACAATCCCTTGGTCCTCGGATGCTTCCGCCACCATCCTCAGTGAGGGAATCATGAAGTGAAGCCTTGCGGCTTCACTGCCCGGCTCCCTACTGCGCATGCGCGAGTATCGCGGCGCGCCGTCACTGGTCCCCGCTCTCTCCTGGGAACAGTGTGTTTCCCAGAAGACAGCGGGGGGGTGACGTGAAGGGGCGGGACTCCCGCGGGAGTCGCAACCCAGAAGTGGTGCAAATACCTGTGTAGCGCCCTCCTCACTCCCCTCTTTTTCTTCAGCTCGTCTGTCTCTTGTCTAGGGGTACCTTAGAGGGGAAGGGAGCAGGGACACCAAGCCTGGCCTTCACCACAGGTGTCAGTGTGATATAAGCAAAGTTCTTTTACCTTCGGGTCAGTGCTGTGCCTGGAGCCTCCACCGAGAGTTACCTTGAACAATGTCTGTCAGGAAATGAGCCCCACACCATTAAAGTCCAACACTCCTTTATTCTTCTCGAATGAACACAATCAGTTGAACTCCCTTGGTAGAAACAGAACAGAAAAGGAGGTGTGGATGCGAATAGGCCCAGACACAATGAACTCTCCACTTTCCTCCCTGAAAGTGAGTTGCGGTCTCCGAGCGGGGGGGGGGGGGGATTTCCTTCCAGGCGGTCTCCGATGAGAGGCTCACCCGTCACTGGCAATATGCTGCACCAGGTCTTCGAGCAAGGAGCTCCCCCCGGTCCACTACGCCTTCCGGATTCAGGTACCCAATCCCTGGGTACCCTAGGATCTCCTTCCCTTGCGGAACTAAGTGTTGGGCACTGAGTTCCAGACCTCCATCCGAGTACCTCACCCCAGGCTAAAGGTGCCTGGGATGGAACACGACCTCCGGCTGTCCTCTAGGCCTAGGCCGCCTAGAGGACTGACACGAACCACCGCCCGCAGGCTGAAGGTGCCTGAGACTCGACCCCGTGACAAAGATGGCCGGCCCCTTTATACCCTCTCCCAGCAAGCACGGCGAGTTCCCCGCCCCACCATACCGCTGCCGAGGGAGGACAAAAAGGAAGCACAGCACACAGCAACGATTCAACCCCAGCCCAGGGCGACAGCGCCACCTGCTGGGCTGCAGGGAATTACACATCACTGATGTCTCTGCCAAGTTCAAATTACACCCGGGAAAGTACATACCCGCTACACTCTCCCCCTGGTGGTTTGACACTGGTCCCCAGTGTCTGGAGTAAATCATGCCCTCAACGGCTGACATAATCCAATCCAGAAACCGACTAACAATTGTACAAAAATAAAACTTTTAGGAAAAAAAATACCCAACTGAACCCTGTAATAAAAAGGGAAGAAAGAAGAGAAGAAAAACAACAGCATTAAACCATAACTTTGAATCACATATTCACATTTTACTTTTCCCACCCATCCTGACTAAGACCCACCCCATACTCAGTGGTCTTGATGGGATGCTCTCCTGCAGAGGGAAAAGAAAAGGGATTAGCACACATAACCCTGACACATGTATTCGTGTGAGAGAAAAGAAACTTCTCCAGGAAGAAATCCCTTTTCTCCAAAGAGTGAGTGCGTGAAAAGTGTTTAACGTTGCGCAACACTGCCACCTGGTGACAGCACCGCGGTAACTGCACTCGTGGAACTTTTCCTCTTCTCTTTGGCCCTATCTACCCCAGAGTCCATGATCTCTTGCAGAAAAAGTGAAGAACAACAGGAACAGTCCTTCATTCCTCTGGGCACAAAAGCAACGGGCCCCAGAAAGTTCAGCAGCATAACAAGAGTGGAGTCTGTTCTCTCCTACAGGTAAAAGCGGGGATGCGGCAGAACAAGTGGCTTCAGGTGTTGATCCATGGTCTCCAGATGATACTCCACATCTTCTCCCTCCTTGCGCCGGATCAACACTTTGTCTGCATGGATGTGCCGTCCCAACATCCACTCTGCCTTGCAGTCTTTAAAAAGTTGAGAGGCCTTTGGGGAGCATGCCAGGTACCTGTGGGCGTGCGGAACCTGAAGGTGGGTCCACACAAAGTCATTGTACCAGCGCTCCCGACACACTTCCACCTCATAGAGCAGTTCCTTCAACAAGTATGGATACTCCCATCCGTACTCTGCAGCAACCTTCTGGCCAAATAGGCGTTGTAGTCTGGCCAAAGGAGGCATGGTAGCTTTGTCCCCTTCGTCGGGTAAAACTATTGAGTCCGGGTGGCGAGGGACCTTGATCACATCTGATCTGGGCATTGGTGCCCGCAGTAACAGTCTCTTTTCCCCGGTCTTCGGTACAGATGGCACCGGGGATGTAGAGGCAGGCTGGGGACGGGACCCCTCTTCAGGCGCTGGTGCCTCCACCCGGGGTGTACTTTCCCCTGTAGACATGGGTGGATCCCTGGTCCTCTGGGATGAAGCGAGAGGTACTTTGTCCCAGCCCTTTTCTGCAAACAGTTCATCTATTGCAACGTCGTCTCCCATGTCCAAGAGCGACTCCAGGTCAGAGGTGTCACACTCCTCCGCGGGCAGGTAGCCTGTAGTGGAGACTGAGTTTTCACCTCTTCCCACACACCAAATCTCTCCGCCTGGCTTACCTCGGCCTTTACTTGAAGCGGGACGTCCGGAACTCTTGTCGACGGATCCAGGCAGTCTCCGATGAGAGGCTCACCCGTCACTGGCAATATGCTGCACCAGGTCTTCGAGCAAGGAGCTCCCCCCGGTCCATTACGCCTTCCGGATTCGGGTACCCAATCCCTGGGTACCCTAGGATCTCCTTCCCTTGCGGAACTAAGTGTTGGGCACTGAGTTTCAGACCTCCATCCGAGTACCTCACCCCAGGCTAAAGGTGCCTGGGATGGAACACGACCTCCGGCTGTCCTCTAGGCCTAGGCCGCCTAGAGCACCGACACGAACCACCGCCCGCAGGCTGAAGGTGCCTGGGACTCGACCCCGTGACAAAGGTGGCCGGCCCCTTTATACCCTCTCCCAGCAAGCACGGCGAGTTCCCCGTCCCACCATACCGCTGCCTGAGGGAGGACAAAAAGGAAGCACAGCACACAGCAACGATTCAACCCCAGCCCAGGGCAACAGCGCCACCTGCTGGGCTGCAGGGAATTACACATCACTGATGTCTCTGTCAAGTTCAAATTACACCCGGGAAAGTACATACCCGCTACACCTGTTTTATACAGGTATCTGCACCCCCCTGAAAGGTGCCAAATGTGACACCGGAGGGGGGGAGGGTTCCAAAAAGCGGAGGTTCACTTTTTGTGTGAACCTCCGCTTTAAGAGGAAATAGACTGTTCACTTTGCAGGGGAAATTGTACATTGCAAGATAATTTTTCCCAGAGCTTTGTAAATGTGGTGTAATTTCACAGCGCAAAAATACCCAATCACTAGCAAGGAAAATTAAATAAACAGCATTTTTGTGCTAGGATGATGGTAGCCAACAGAGCTTCACCTCTCAATTTCACGGTAAGTAGGAATGGAATATATACTTCATATAGAAAAAAAAAACATTACATTTTGTCTATGTACATATAATGATAAGGACTAGTTTGTCTGGACAGACTTCAATCCACTGAGTGAATAATAACACCAGGCTGTGTGCCCCAATATTGCTTACAAGGTGCAGTATTATGCCGCGTACACACGATCGGAATTTCCGACAACAAAACCGTGGATTTTTTTCCGACGGATGTTCACTCAAACTTGTCTTGCATACACACGGTCACACAAATTATGCTCGGAAATTCCAAACGTCAAGAACGCGGTGACGTACAACACTACAACGAGCCATGAAAAATTAAGTTCAATGATTCGGAGAATGCGTCAAATTGATTCCGAGCATCCGTAGGATTTTTGTGCGTCGGAATTGGCTACACACGGTCGGAATTTCCGACAAGAACTTTTGTTGTCGGAAAAATAGAGAACCTGCTCTCAATCATTTGTTGTCAGAAATTCCAACAGCAAATGTCTGATATAGCCTACACACGGTCGGAATTTCCGACAACAAGCTCCCATCGAACATTTGTTGTTGGAAATTCCGATCGTGTGTACGCGGCATTAGGTGGAATGTCCTCTGTAATAACACATGTGGGAATCATATAACTTGCTAAAAAAACATTTTATGGTAAATATGGGAAGGGAAAGTACCCTAATAATAAACAGTGACTTGTATTTAGTATTAATTAGTACTAGGATAGGTATGGTAAAACATTTTTGATGGATTGTCAGTAATAATTAAAATTTTACAAAACTCTGAATGTCCAGTTATGAACGCTAAAAATATATAATGATCCAGTTAAAGACCTTCACCTGAAATTGTATTACCAAGGACATGTAGTATATTCAATTTAAACACGCATATTGAAATTTTGCATATAATTACATTTTTCTGTGAATTATCTCAAAGTGATGAAAATATTGCTTGGCATTGTTGTTCGTGAGAAGGTTGAGGTATGCAGACAGAGTTAAGGTAACCATGCCTGAGGACTCCTGTATGTATCAGTAAAGCCTCGTACACACGGTCGGACTTCAAACAAACTTTTCCGTGGATTTTTGTCCCAAGGGAGTTGGCCGGGAACACCCATAGCATACACACGCTCTGACTTTTCTGCAAACTTTCCCAAAACTTTCCCAACATCCCGTGATTTTTCTGCTCTTTTCTGCTCTTTACCGCCACCCTTTGGTCAATTTCTGCTATTGTTGGTTGATTTTAACATTGGTTCTGGGCATGCGTGTTTGTACTTCGGACAAAAGTCCGATGGATTTCTGTGCACACGATAGGACTTTGCACCATCGGACTTTTGTTGCCGAAAAATATGTACGTTGTAGAGCGAACTTTTGTCCGATGAAAACCGAAAAATTTGTCCGATGGAGCGTACACACGGTCGGATTTTTTTGAAAACCTGCTAATTTTGAAGTTTGTTGTCAAAAAGTCTGATCGTGTGTATGGGGCTTTAGAATGACCAGACACAAAGTTATTCAGTTTTTCCGGTGACTTGGGGGGGGGGGGGATAGATATGTAGAGTGGAAAATACAACTTTTACTTACCGTATATACTCGAGTATAAGACGACCCGAATATAAGCCGAGGCACCTAATTTTACCACAAAAAAATGGGAAAACGCATTGACTCGAGTATAAGCCTAGGCTGTCCATGTACATGCCTCACTGTGCCTTACTTTGCCTCACTGTGTCCATGTGCATGCCTCACTGTGCCCGTGCCTCACTGTGTCCATGCCTCATTTTGTCCATGCCTCACTGTGTCCATGCCTCACTGTGCCCATGCCTCACTGTGCCCATGACTCACTGTGCCCATGACTCACTGTGCCCATGACTAGACTGACGTTTAACATGGGAGCCTATGGAAGGGGTGCCCGGGTTTGAAAAATCGGGGCTCCCCGGCCGTAGGTCCCCCAGACAAAAAACTTTGCAAACTTGTAGAGGAAGAGTGGGGCTACATGTGCGCCAAGTTTGGGCCGGTACCAGGTCTCCAAAGTCCAGGAGATCAGGCGCAAAAAGGTGACTCGAGTATAAGCCGACAGGGGCATTTTCAGCACACAAAAAATGTGCTGAAAAACTCGGCTTATACTCGAGTATATACGGTACCTCTTTAGCAGCAGAAAAAAAGAAAAGAACATGCTCCCAAATTTCTAGCTCCTGTGTTCAGTGTCTAGTTGTCATTGCCCATCTGCTTGGTCTAGTTTACACTTGTGATAAAAACAGGTGGATGAGCCATGGTTTTACTGCTCCTGACTGCCCCCTAATTAGGTACAAATGCTGTGGCAACGATGCTTTGCTTTGTGCTTGCAGCAAAAATTATAACCCCTATTGTCTTCAGTGGGCAGTACTTTCACCAAACAAGACCCATTCAAGTGATTAGGGCTGTGCCGCAACTGACCTGCAACCATGCACATTACATGTGTTTGCTGCACAGTGGCGTGGGCCTTACAGGATTAAAACAGTCATCTGTCAAAAGCCTCACCATTAAGTGCGCAACACAAGTGTAAAGTAACCCTTATTGCTTCCTAGACTGTTGGATAATTTTCTCAGGGTTTTCTGTCCAACAATTTCTATCCTTCTTGTATAAAAATGTATTGTTTAATCTTAAACAAGTACGGTATGTAATGTACCTGAAGTTTGTATTTATTTGATGTCAATTTGATCTGTTTTTGTTCCTATATATCTTTGAAAAACAAAGAACTAAAAAAAAAAAAAAAAATGGTCTGTGGTTCAATAAGAGACAAGATAGCTGAACTAGCAAAATACTATAATGCAGTAGCTTAGGACTCTGTAACGATGTGTAAATTACCTTACCTTGTTACTTCACAGCACAGTGGTAACCAACACTTCATCGTTCATCTGCTTCCACCTTGCAGTGCATAGCTTGATGGGGTTCTAGGTAATTGGCCTAGGGAACACTGCAGTAGTACTGCTGTAGCAGCAGGGGCACTGGGTTTCCCCCTTCCAAGACGTCTATCACTACCACAGCACAGTGATCTTTGTGGAAAGGGAGGATGACAGTTCAGATTAGCTGATCTTCTTCTTTAGAAGATTATATGAATATATATCTGATTGAGTGACACTGGAGGAAGCTTGCAGAAACAGACTTTTCTCCATGTAAGATAGGTATTTGTTAGAAATTTTGTATATAGCCCTACAGAACAGACAGACAGTGCACAGTCCACATGGGCTTTGCTGCTTAACTGCAGAGAGGAACAGAAAACTTTATTATACAGAGAAACGCCAAATGCGGCTACATACTTATAAACACTGCCATCTACTGGTTGAAGAATATATCTCTACTAAATACTGATGTACCTCCCAACTTCTGAACTTGAGAATGAGGGACATTTCAGGGAGATAGTGACCTGCTGTTCGCTATGCATGCAGCAGCAAAAAATGGGTGTGACCAAACATGATGGGGGCTTAATGGCAGTGGTTAATGGCAGTGGTTAAAAAAACTGGGCTTCTTTATACCTACAAAATATGGTTTGATTGCTGTGCCACAAGCTAGAGTCTCCAGTGTGAACCATCCCTTAGGGAGAGAGATAAGGATCACTGTTATATGGAAGAAAGGATAACTAAGGCATATTATTATTATTTAGGTACTTATATAGTGCTGTCAATTTACACAGCGCTTTACATATACATTGTACATTCACATCGGTCCCTACCCTCAAGGAGCTTACAATCTAAGGTCCCTAACTCACATTCATATACTAGGGCCAATTTAGACAGAAGCCAATTAACCTACCAGCATGTCTTTGGAGTGTGGGAGAAAACCGGAGTTCCCGGAGGAAAACCACGCAGGCACAGGGAGAACATGCAAACTCCGGGCAGGTAGTGTCGTGGTTGGGATTCGAACCAGTGACCCTTTTTACTGCTAGGCGAGAGTACTACCCACTATACCACTGTGCTGCCCATATGGAAGAAAGGAAGGAGGGATCACTATGGTACATGGAAGGCAAGAAGGAAGGATCACTATGGCATATGGAAGGCAGTAAGGATCACTTAGGCACATGGAAGGCAAGAAGGATTACCATGGTACATGGAAGGCAGGAAGGGTCACTATAACACATGAAAGGCAGGAAGGATTACTATGGTACATAGAAGGCAGGAAGTCTCATTATGGCACATGGAAGATATGAAGGATCACTATGGCACATGGAAGGATCACTATGGCACATGGAAGGCAGGAAAGATTACTATGGCACATGCAAGGCAGGAAGGATCCTTATGGCACATGGAAGGCAGTCAGGAAGGATTACTATGGTACATGGAAGGCAGGATGGATCACTAAGGCACATGGATGGCAGGAGGGATCACTATGGTACATGGAAGGCTGGAAGGATCACTATGGTACATGGAAGGCAGGAAGGATCAATATGGTACATGGAAAGCAGGAAGGATCACTATGGCACATGAAAGGCAGGATGGATCACTATGGTACATGGAAGGCAGGATGGATCACTATGGTATATGGAAGGCAGGAAGGATCACTATGGTACATGGAAGGCAGGAAGGATCGATACGGTACATGGAAGTTAGGAAGGATCACTAAGGCACATGGAAGGCAGGAAGGATCACTATGGCACACGGAAAGCAGGAAGGATCACTAAGGCACATGGAAGACAGGAAGAATCACTATGGTACATGGAAGGCAGGAAGGCTGACTATGGTACATGGAAGGCAGGAAGAGAGAGAGGAGAGTTCACTCACCCGAGGCTGGCTGGTCTCCAGAGGCTCAGGCACATGACATCATGTGCACTTCTTCAAAATTCCTGCCCACACAACTCCTTCGCAGGCACAGTATTGGCTGCACACCGGGGTTTGTGGGTGGACACAGGGGGACGGGGGGAGGAGCTGAAGCAGATACAGCGGGCGGGAGAGTGAGCGGAGGAGGTGGGGGGTCTGTGCTGACTGGGCACTGAGCAAGTTTCAGCTGCAGTGTGACCCACACTGAGAGATGCGGGATTCATCCTGGAATTTTATTTGAAATCCTGGGACATTCACAGCGAATCCGGGATGGCCGGGAGGTTTGCAGTAGTTGTTGCACAAAATACAATTCTATATTACAACAGTATTGCAGCCCTTCAGAATTACTGGTCTACATACTTGCCCCAGGTCAGTGCTCCAGAAGGTTTTAAGCTATTGGATTAATAAAAAGCCAGACAACTAGCATTTTCATATGAAAAAGTCAGTAATAAAAGCATCCATAGTCTCCCTGTAGAGATGTCATTTAGCAGATAAATTGTTAACATATCTTTAGGTAACATTTGAGAAGAGGTAAGCTATCGGGGATGTTACTTGGGTTGGAGCACCATAGCAAAACCATTAGGGTCCCCCTATCTCTTTAATAGTCCCTTTATGAGCAATTTTTCTTGCAATACAGATTACCAATTGATTACTGATTGCTAATATTTTTAGATAGATAGATAGATAGATAGATAGATAGATAGATAGATAGATACAGTGGGTAAAATAAGTATTGAATACATCACCATTTTTCTAGGTAAATATATTTTTAAAGGTGCTATTGACATGAAATGTGCACCACATGTTGGTAACAACCCATGCAATCCATACATACAAAGACACCAAAACAAATAAGTTCAGAAATTAAGTTATGTGTAATAAAATAGAATGACACAGGGAAAAAGTATTGCACACACAACCTGAAATGTATTGGTACAAAATCCTTTGTTGATAATGACGGCTTCAAGACGCCTGTAAAGAGAAACTAGTCGCATGCATTGCTCAGGTGTGATTTTGGCCCATTCTTCCACACAAACAGTCTTCAAATCTTGAAGGTTCCGTGGGCCTCTTCTATGAACTCTGATCTTTAGTTCTTTCCATTGATTTTCTATTGTATTCAAGTCAGGGGATTGGCTGGGCCATTCTAGCAGTTTTATTTTCTTTATTTGAAACCAGTTGTGAGTTTCCATGGCTTTGTATTTGGGATCATTGTAATGTCCACCCTCGTTTCATCTTCATCATCCTGGTAGATAGCAGCAAATTGTTTATCAAGAATGTCTTGGTACATTTTTCCATTCATCCTTCCTTCAACAATAGGAAGTTTGCCAGTACTGTATGCTGAAAAACAGCCCCACACCATGATGTTCCCACCTCCAAACTTCACTGTTGGTATGGGGGTGTTTTTGGGGTGATGTGTCGTGCCATTTAACCTCCAAACATGGTGTGTATTGTGGCATCCAAAGAGTTCAGACTATAGACTATATTCTCCCAGTATTTCACAGGCTTGTCTAAATGTTGCGCAGCAAATTTTAAATAAACTTCAACATGCTTATTCTTCAGCAATGGAGTCTTGCGTGGTGAGTGTGGATACAGGCTATGGCGGTTGAGTGCATTACTTATTGCTTTCTTTGAAACAATTGTACCTGCTAATTCCAGGCTTTTCTGAAGCCCTCCACAAGTGGTCCTTGGCTCTTGGACAGCTCTTCTGATAATTCTTTTCACTCCTCTGTCAGAAATCTTCTGAGGAGCATCTGGTCGTGGCCGATTTATGGTGAAATTATGTTCTTTCCGCTTCCGGATTATGGCCCCAACAATAAGGTTGTAAAGTTCTCGAGAGAGCGCTTTGCTTTTAGACAATATGATTTCTTGTGTGACACCTAGGTAATGAGACACCTTTTTATAGGCCATCAGTTGAGACTAAACCAGCTGATATTAATTTGTACTGACAAGGGGCAGGATTGCTTTCTAATTACTGGTAGATTTCAGCTGGTGTCTTGGCTTTCCATGCCTTTTTGCACCTCCCTTCCTTCATGTGTTCAATACTTTTTTCCTGTGTTATTCCATTTTATTACACATAACCTAATCTCTGAACTTATTTGTTTTGGTGTCTTTGTATGTATGGATTGCATGGGTTGTTACCGACATGTGGTGAAAGTTTCATGTCAATAGCACAGAAATATATTTACCTAGAAAAATTTTACCCGCTGTGTGTGTGTATATATATATATAGATATAGATATATCTATCTATATATATAGATATATATATAGATATCTATCTATATATATAGATAGATATATAATATTTTTTTTCATGCATATATACACTGATCAGTCATAACATTATGACCATTGACAAGTAAAATGAATATCATTATCGTGTTACAATGGCACCTAGAAGTGGGTGGGATATATTAGGTAGCAAGCGAACATGTTGTCCGTGGAAAAACAGACAAGCATAGGGATGTGAGCGACTTTGACAAGGGCCAAGCTGTAATGGCTAGACGACTGGGTCAGAGCAACTGAAAAACTGCAGCTCTTGTGGGATGTTCCCAGTCTGCAGTGGTCAGGACCTACCAAAATTGGTCCAAGGAAGGAAAACCAGTGAACCAGCGACAGGGTTATGGGCGATCAAGGCTCCTGGATGCACATGGGGAGCGAAGGCTGGCCTGTGTAACTCAAATTGTTGAAAAAATGTATGTTGGTTAAGATAGAAAGGTTTCAGAACACACAGTGCATCACAGTTTGTTGTGTATGGGGCTATGTAGCTGCAGACAAGTCATGGTGCCCATATTGACCCGTGTCCACAGCCAAAGGCTCTTAAAATGGCACAGGAGAAACAGAACTGGACCACGGAGCAATGGAAGAAGGTGGCTGGGTCTGATGAATGCAAGAATAGTTTCAGTAACACAACAGCGAGTTTGAGGTGGTCTCCAAATACTGAAGATCTCAATTCAATAATACATCTGTGGCATGTCCTGGAATAACAAGTCTAATGCGCGGAGGCCCCACCTCGCAACTTACATTACTTAAAGAATCTGTTATTGACAGTTTGGTGCCAAATACCACAGCATACCTTCAGAGGTCTAGTAGAGTCCATGCCTCGATGGACTTTGGTGGGTGGTCATAATGTAATCATACCTCCCAACTTTTGGAGATGAAAATGAGGGACACCTATTAGCAAAAGTATGCAGGCATAGGACACACCCCTTGCCATGCCCCCTTAAAGGAGAATTGTACAAAAAACAAGATTGGTTAAACCCACAAGTGCTTTATACACTACTATTCATTTATATTGACTTTTGGAATGTACAAGTGTAACAATTTAGAAATCAGATGAAAGGTTTAGCGCTGGAAAACACTTTTTGATAGATAAAAAGTGCATTTTATATACAACTATATAGATCAGACCAAAATGAGGGACAAATGAGGTGGAATAAGGGACAGAGGGACATTGATCCAAATCAGGGACAGTCCTTCGAAATCAGGGACAGTTGGGAGCTATGATGTAATGGCGGCTGATCGCTGTATGTTCCTCATGCTATTGCTAAACGCATAAAAAAAAGACTCTGAAGCCAGTACTAGCACTGCATAACTATAGTTAGACCTTTGTCCACTGTAATCATTCCCTGGTTCTTATTTATAACCGTATATTGCATGTGAATGCACCAGTATCCCTGAATGAAAGGCAGTTGTGGGAAGACATTTTCCATGCCAAGAACCAAAGCATGCTGTCTGTGTGTGTCACTCTGCAGTACCTGATCAATAACCATTGTGAAAGCAATAGAGGTCAAATGTCAGATAGAGGAATCAAGCTGGTGTGGGTGTGTTTAATTACAGCACAACCACCATGCAAAAAAAATATACACTGGTTGTTGGCTCTTATAAAAGTAGCCATACATGTCAGGAGCAGCCCAAACAACAGCGATGGGGAACCCTAAAGCTGTAGCAGTGAACATTTTTCAGGAAATAGGCCTCAGTTTGGGATCTGACAATTTACACTGTATTTTAAAAGTTTACGTTTGCATATAGCTGCCCATAGAAATCATTGGCTTTTCATTGCCTGTGTTTGCATTTGTACACATGCAAAAGTTTACACAAGTACTGGAGTTTACCCATGTACAAGCATTGAATGCTATGGCCGGCTGTATGCAGAATTTGGGAGATACACCCAACTGTTATGCTGTATGGCCCTAGGTACCCTTGTGCATTGGGCTTTAAAGTGTATCTATGGCCAAAATGTATTTTTTGCTTTTATTAACTGTAGTTTTTGTTTAGTTTTTGCATAGTGTGGGAAAAAATTCCTGTCAGGTTTTACTGCAGTTGAAGGCTATGTTAGCAGCGAGGAGGCGATATGCCAAAAATGCTGCCACACTGCTGCAGGGCGGTTATAGCACGGACCCATTCGCTTGATTCGTTTGCAAAGAAAGACAGTATCGCCTGTCGAATGTGACATGCTGTTTCTGTTTTGCCTCACCTGCTTTTACCCCCCTGGCTGTCCATGTGTATAGCCCTAAAGTTGGCCATTTACAGAGTAAATTTCGGCCACTTCCTGATGGATTGACCAAAATTCCAGCTGTGGCTGGCCCTGTAGGCCCCCTCCCTCCCGACACCCTTCAATATGAAAACTGAAGTTGCCCAGTTAAAAATTGTTGACTGGACAGAGGCTGCATCCGATTAGATGCATCTGCTTTTCAGGTATTCTGACAGCTGTGGGTGCGGACAGTCAGAATACAATAAGCAAAAGGAAAAAGAAGGGCGCACCGACCTAGTGCATTACCAATGGCTAGGTTTATTTAAAAATTGACTAAAAGATCATGAATACTCACAAAGCAAGTAAAAAAATTGACATAAACACCGCTCCATCAAAGGGATAGATGCCTTCGAAGGGCCTCCTACTGGAACCAGACAACCGGAGAGTCCAGACGACATATAATAAAGCTGCGGCTGATGCGTTGCGAGGGCGAACCCTCTTCCTCAGAGCCAAAAGTAATAGATACAATAAGCAGCAGGAAAGATTCAACCATACATACTGTTAAGAATAGATGGGGGTTCGAATCTCGGCTGGTTCAGCAGAAATCGGACAAGATTCAAACCGTTAATGGGCAGGCTGAATGTACCAAATTAATTGATCGATCAACTTGGGTACAACCAGCCTGCCGGATTCTCTTGCAATTATCTCTTGCAAACGCCTATACGCATGCGCACACGTGTTCGCAATTAACGCTGGCGCCAAATGGCCTTTATAAGTGCAGCAGCTCCACTAGTCCATTGCTGTCTGATCTGCAGTTTTACCCGTATTCCTGTACCCTGTATTTGATTCCTGTGTTTGACCCAGCTTATCCTGACCACGCTTGAACTCCACCTGTCCTGACCTCGGCTTGCTTTAAAGCGGTTGTAAACTGCTGCATTTTTTTTTTTTACCTGCAAGGCAAAGGCATAATGTGCTAGTATGCACCGCATACTAGCACATTATGTGAAACGTACCTCAAAACGAAGCCTTCCAGAGACAGCTTCCATCTTCACCCGTCTTGCACCCAGGTTCACGGACTCCGGCTCTGTGACTGTCCGGAGCCGTGATGACATCACGGCACAGGGCTGTCATGGAGGTCCTGCCAGAAGCAGGCGTCCTGGTCTTCCTGATTCTCGGTTGCGCATGCTCCGCCCTGCAGGTGGCGCCAGAGGGGCTATTTAAACCTGTCAATCGCAGACAGTCCCTGCTGTCTGCTCTACGGCGTTGAGTACCTGAAAACCTGATCTGAAGACTTACCTGTGTTTGACCCGGCCTGCCTGTGACTTCTCCAGTTTTCTGCCTGCATCCGACCCCTGGCTTGTTGTGACCTCTCCTCTGTCTGATCCCTCTGTACCTTGCTGCCAGCCAGTTAACCGACCCGGCTTGTCTGACCAAGCTCACTGTTCCTAGTTCCGGTCCAGTCTGCTAAGCTGATCCAGTTTGCTGAGTTCCTGTGTTCCTGGTTCCAGTCCAGTATGCTAAGCTGATCCAGTCTGCTGAGTTCCTGTGTTCCTGGTTCCGGTCCAGTCTGCTAAGCTGATCCAGTTTGCTGAGTTCCTGTGTTCCTGGTTCCGGTCCCGTCTGCTGAACGATTCCAGTTTGCTGAGTGTTCCTGATTCCAGTTCGACCTGCTGTGTTCCAGTGTGCCTACCAATTCTGCATACCTACCTTCACCTTGGTTGATCCTGCCAGGCACTCATACCCCTCCTACCTCCGCGCCTGCTGTTACCTTACCAGGGGCCACTGGTGGGAGCCGTAAGGGAGGCCTTCCTCTGCAAGTCCGGGCTCATCACCGCTAGGTACGTGACAGTAGCAGACAGCCATGTCTGAGCCCGAGCAGGGAGCCTCACCTATGGAGGAACTATGTCGGCACCTGGCAGGATTGGCTGAAGCGGTCAAGAACCTCCAGCAAGGCTACACCCATCTGGAAGAACAAGTGCAGGTCCTCTCCAACCCCTCTGGAGCCCAAGGGGGATCCCATACCTCTACCTTCACTGCTGGGGCAGGATCCTCACCCACAGTTGTCATGCTTCCTCCGGAGCCCAGGGTCCCTACACCCGAAAGATTCTCCGGGGATCGAAGCAAGTTTAGGGCTTTTCGTAATTCCTGCGAACTCTACTTCGCTCTGCAGCCTCGCACCTTCTCCTTGGAAGCCACCAAGGTGGGCTTTGTGATGTCCCTGCTTTCCGGAGACCCTCAGAGCTGGGCCCACCGTCTCTTGGAACGGAAAGATATGGCGTTAAACAACCTTACTGCCTTCTTCGACGCCATGGCTCAGCTATATGAAGATTCCCAGCTCTCAGTAACCGCAGAGACCGCCTTGCGCACCCTTCAGCAGGGGTGCAGAGCAGCAGAGGACTACGTAGCGGAATTTAGACGGTGGAGCGCAGATACCAGTTGGAATGACGCCGCACTCCGCCATCAGTTCCGCATAGGTCTGTCCGACCCTCTGAAGGACGAGCTCGCTAGGGTTGGCATACCACCAACCCTGAATTCACTAATTGACTTAACAATCCAGATCGACCGACGTCTCAGGGAACGAAGGGCTGAGAGGTCCACGGGCTTCTCCCGCCCGACCTGGATGCTTCCCCGGGCTCCCAGCCATCTGCACCCAGCACCTGTTGCACCTCCAGCCGCTACATCTGACATACCCGAGCCCATGCAGCTCGGAGTGCTTCGTCCTCCCCTCTCCCAACAGGAACGCCAACGTCGCCAAGTGAACAATCTGTGCCTGTACTGCGGGGAACCCGGACACTTCGTTATAAATTGTCCCCTGAAACTTCGTAAGTGTCTTTCAGTATCTTCTGACACTACCAACCCACAGGCCAAGTCCACATCTCACCTTGCTCTCTCTGTCTCGTTACAGCTCCCAGGAAGGACTCTGCAAGTGCCCGCTATTATTGATTCCGGGGATTGCAGCTGCTTTATGGACTCAGCCTTTGCCATCAAGCACCAGATCCCTCTTGTCACCAAGACCCATGGACTATGTGTGCATTTGGCTGATGGGTCCATCATTAAGTCTGGACCAGTGGTCCAAGAGACCGCCCCTTTACCCGCTACCATCTCCACCATCTCCGGAACCCACCAAGAATACTTACGCCTGGACATTATCTCTTCCCCATTGTTCCCTGTGATCCTTGGTATACCTTGGCTACAGGTCCACAACCCTACCATCAACTGGGCCACGGGGTTGGTGACCTTTTCTTCTCCTTACTGCCAGCAATCCTGCGGGACACTCAAAACCCCTGGGCCGGCCACCCTCTTATGTATCAAATACGGAGGCTGGAATACGGCAATCCATCCCTGAGGTCTACCATGACTTTCTTGATGTGTTTAGCAAACAAGGGGCAGAGACTCTACCACCTCATCGGGCCTATGATTGCCCCATTGACCTACTTCCCGGAGCGGCAATTCCGTTTGGCAGGATCTTCCCGTTAACAGAGGTAGAACAGGGGGCACTAAAAGACTATATCGATGAAAACCTACAGAAAGGGTTCATTCATCCGTCTACATCTCCAGCCGGTGCAGGCATCTTTTTCGTAGAGAAGAAGGATCATACCCTTCGACCCTGTGTGGACTATCGTGAATTAAATAAAATCACAGTAAAAAAACGCTACCCTCTCCCCTTGGTACCGGAACTATTTCAGAGACTGGGAACAGCCATCATTTTTACCAAACTTGATCTCCGCGGAGCCTACAATCTGGTCCGCATCAAGGAGGGGGATGAGTGGAAGACCGCTTTCCGCACCCGATTCGGACATTTCGAGTACCGGGTAATGCCCTTCGGGTTGTGCAACGCCCCTGCCACTTTCCAGTATTTCATTAACGATGTGCTTCGGGACTTCCTAGATCTCTTTGTCATTGTCTACCTAGACGATATACTAATTTTTTCTTCCTCCCTTGATTCCCACCGCAGGCACGTCAGAAGTGTGTTGGCTCGGCTTCGCCAGCACGGCCTGTATGCGAAGGCCGAGAAGTGTGAATTTGAGCTGGAAAGTATATCGTTCTTGGGACTAATTATCTCCAGCGAGGGCATCAAGATGGACCCTCAAAAGATTGCTGCAATCCTGGACTGGCCAGTCCCGGCGGACAAGAAGGGGATCCAACGTTTCATTGGATTCGCCAACTTCTACCACAAATTCATCAGAGGGTTCTCAGCCATCATCGCACCCATCACCCAGCTGACCAAACAAGGGATCCGTTTCCACTGGTCCCCTGAGGCCCAAAAGGCCTTTGAGGCCCTGAAGGGTCTCTTTACCTCTGCCTCTATCTTGAAGCACCCAGATTCCTCATTACCATTCGTCCTGGAGGTAGACGCCTCGGAAATTGCGGTAGGAGCAATACTGTCCCAAAGACAGGGGACCAGAGCCTTGCTCCACCCAGTAGCTTTTTTCTCTCGCAAGTTATCTGCGGCAGAGAGGAACTACGATGTGGGGGATCGGGAATTGCTGGCGATCAAGTCCGCATTAGAGGAGTGGCGTTATCTGTTGGAGGGGGCTGCCCACCCGATTCTGATATTCACCGACCACAAGAACCTGGAGTACCTGAAGGCAGCGAAAAGGCTAAAACCACGACAAGCCAGGTGGGCGCTCTTCTTCTCCCGGTTCTCCTTCCATGTCACTTACCGTCCCGGTTCCAAGAACATTAAGCCCGATGCCCTCTCTCGGATGTTCCATAAGTCTAAGGAAACCTCTCCTTCAGACACCATTCTTGCTCCTGGAAACTTCCTTCTGCTTCAGGAAGACCTACTCTCCCGGATTAAGCAAGCCTCCACTGGGCAGAGACTCCCCTCCAAACCGGAATTGCAGGCCAAAGATGGGCTGTTTTGGTACCAGAACAGGATCTACGTACCTGAAGAGCTGAGAATAACCGTACTGGAACTCTGCCACGACCATGCCCTTGCCGGGCACTTTGGCGTTGCCAAGACCACCGACTTGGTACAGCGTACCTTTTGGTGGCCTCGGCTCCGCGAGAACTGTAGGAAGTTTGTGGAGTCCTGCATAGTTTGTACCCGAAACAAGGGTTACAAATCCAAGGCCTGGGGACTACTGAGACCCCTACCCGTCCCAGACAGACCCTGGAAAATGCTGTCCATCAACTTTATCGTCGAGTTGCCTCCGGCTGAGAGTCACACCACTATCTTCATGATAGTAGACCGTCTATCCAAGATGGCACATTTCATTCCCATGAAGGGGACTCCCTCAGCTCCCGAAACTGCACAGGTGTTCATCAGAGAGGTCGTCAGACTCCACGGGGTACCAGCCAATATTGTCTCCGACCGAGGGGTACAATTTACCTCCCGGTTTTGGAGATCCCTCTGCAAGGCTCTGGAGATAGAATTGTCACTTTCCTCTGCTTACCATCCCCAGACCAATGGACAGACTGAGAGGACTAACCAGACCCTTGAGCAGTACCTGCGCTGCTTCTCTTCATTCGCTCAGAATGACTGGGTTTCCCTGCTCCCATTGGCCGAGTTTGCCTATAACAACTCTACGCATTCCGCTACCAAGCAGTCCCCATTCTTCGCAAACTACGGTTTCCATCCTACATTCCTGCCCAATTCCCTTCCTGAATGTACGGTGCCCGCAGTCCAGGAAAAGTTGAACTTCTTTTCATCCAACAACCAACTTCTGCAGGAAACCATGACCAAGACTCAGGAACACAACAAAACAATTTTTGACAGGAAGAGACGGGGTGAATTAATGCTGGCACCCGGCGACCAAGTATGGTTATCCACTTTAAACTTGAGGATGGCATGTCCCTCTAAGAAACTGGGCCCCAAATTCTTAGGGCCGTTTCCAGTCAAAAGGAAAATCAATGAAGTGGCTTATGAACTGGAGCTCCCTGACTCCCTCAAGATCCATCCGGTCTTCCATGTATCTCTGCTGAAGCCCTCGGTTCCTAACCCATTTCCAGGCCGAAGTCCGGCTCTCCCTGATCCTGTCATTGTAGACAGGGAGGAGGAATTCGAAGTGGAAGCCATTATGGATTTTAGAAGAAGGAATAACCAGAACCAATTCCTGATTAAGTGGAAGGGCTACGGACCCGAAGAAAACTCTTGGGAGCCTGAGGAGAACATCCATGCTAGAAGCCTGGTGCAGTCCTTCAAGAGATCTCACCCTGAGAAGTTTGCCCGAATGGGCATCCGGAGGCTGCCCCTTGGGGGGGGGGGCAATGTCATGGAGGTCCTGCCAGAAGCAGGCGTCCTGGTCTTCCTGATTCTCGGTTGCGCATGCTCCGCCCTGCAGGTGGCGCCAGAGGGGCTATTTAAACCTGTCAATCGCAGACAGTCCCTGCTGTCTGCTCTACAGCGTTGAGTACCTGAAAACCTGATCTGAAGACTTACCTGTGTTTGACCCGGCCTGCCTGTGACTTCTCCAGTTTTCTGCCTGCATCCGACCCCTGGCTTGTTGTGACCTCTCCTCTGTCTGATCCCTCTGTACCTTGCTGCCAGCCAGTTAACCGACCCGGCTTGTCTGACCAAGCTCACTGTTCCTAGTTCCGGTCCAGTCTGCTAAGCTGATCCAGTTTGCTGAGTTCCTGTGTTCCTGGTTCCAGTCCAGTATGCTAAGCTGATCCAGTCTGCTGAGTTCCTGTGTTCCTGGTTCCGGTCCAGTCTGCTAAGCTGATCCAGTTTGCTGAGTTCCTGTGTTCCTGGTTCCGGTCCCGTCTGCTGAACGATTCCAGTTTGCTGAGTGTTCCTGATTCCAGTTCGACCTGCTGTGTTCCAGTGTGCCTACCAAGTCTGCATACCTACCTTCACCTTGGTTGATCCTGCCAGGCACTCGTACCCCTCCTACCTCTGCGCCTGCTGTTACCTTACCAGGGGCCACTGGTGGGAGCCGTAAGGGAGGCCTTCCTCTGCAAGTCCGGGCTCATCACCGCTAGGTACGTGACAAGGGCTCTGAAGAAACGGCATGGGCAGCCGTTCCTTTAGAGCACATGCACCAGTGATTTCACTTGCTGCATGTACAGTAAATATCACCTAAAAAGTACATGTTTAGGCACTACCTATAGGTAAACCTTTTTATAGGCTTACCTATAGGTAAAAGTTGAAGATGGAAGTTTACTTTCTCTTTAAGACATTGTTCATCTCTACATATCTGCCTGTTATCCTGTTGCCAACCTCTGCCTGCATCTTAAACCTTAACCTTGCCTGTCGTTTATGCTTCTACCTGATTGTCCGTTGCTGACCTGGCTTGTCTGACCCTGCATCCAGTTATCTATCTGTCCTGCTCTGCATTGTGCTAAACAAAACAAAAGATTGTGGGGAAACTATAGTAGCTATCCCACAGAAAATAAGTTGCATGAAGAGGACCAACCATGGTTTGATTATATCAAAGTGAAAATTGAATATAAATGACTTTATTGAAAAATCAGATAAATATCAAAATATGGCAGGCACATTCAGCCAACACCTCCAAACACCAATAAAAAGGTTAAAAAGAGTGGACAACGTTATCATTCACAATCAGCACAGCAGGACTCCTTCCACACATGCAAGCATACCACAGTAAACCAGAAAAGTGCTTCCAGGTATCAAAGCAAAGGGAGGACTGGGCAGGGGATATCAGGGTTCCCAGCAAACATCCTGACGAAGCATATGTGGGCGTATGTGAAACACGTTGACGTAGGCAGCGCAGCGGGGCACTGCATTCCACCATGCGTACCATTGGACTGGCGTTGTTTGACACACGGTTCCAGCATACCCAGATGGTTACACGCTGTGACTTAGCAGAGCCTCCAGAGCAAACACACTTTACAGTGTGAATAGCGATACAGACAGTGGGACCTGAACATCTACATACGGGCCGCCATTACTAAAGTGATCTGCAATCACTGCATTGGCAAGTGATTGGAGGAACAGACAAATACAGAGAGCCAGTACTATGGAGTGGTGAGAGCCTCCGGGCAACCCTGTTATTACATGTCTACCTCATCTACCTCATGTATCAGTCCAAGATACTGCTAGTATTGGTATATAGTAAACTTTGCTGTAGTGGCCATCCAAGTTGGTCCATTCAGAGTGGGATCAAGGTCCTCATCTGCCATATGATATCTGTCAGTCTGTGATAACTCTCCCAAAAGTCTTCATACAGCCGATCCATAGACATGAAGAGACTCCAAGTTTGTTTTTGCAAACAACAACTACCGGTTTTGGATGAGGACTGAGTGATATATTACCATTCCAATCCATATGTTGGGCAGTTCAAGTAACTAGCCATGTGATTTATTATTTAAGCCTTTTCCAAGGACTGGCTGTGGTATTCAACCAATACATTCATTCCACTCAATACACTATAGCAGATTCTGCATATACCAACTGGAGAACTATGGAGGGAATACACAATCATGGACAGACACGCTATTATTTTCGACAGTAATGCTAAGTGCCAATTCTGTCTTATGTAGCCTGTAGCTAGGCTATGCACTATGAATTAACTGTTCACACACATCCTATAGGTATACTTAGGCATAGAGCGACGGACTTATAGGATTTTTCCAGGGTAGTTGTGGAGCCAGTGGTGTCCCCAGCATACAATTAGCCATGTAAGAGGCAAGTATTGCTGGGAAGCCTGATACCCCTGCCCATCCTTCCTTTGCTTTGATACCTGGAAGCACTTTTGTGATTTACTGTGGCATGCTTGCATGTGTGGAAGGGGCCCTGCTGTGCTTATTGTGAGTGACAATGTTGTCCACTCTTTTTACCCTTTTTATTGGTGTTTGGAGGTGTTGGCCAAATGTGCCTGCCATATTTTGATATTTATCACATTTTTCAATAAAGTCATTTTAACTTTGATATAATCAAACCGTAGTTGGTCCTCTTCATGCAACTTATTTTCTGTGGGATAGCTACTATAGCTTTCCCACGATCTTTTGTTTAGCAGAGTGTCCACAGTTGTGGAGGTACCCCGTCCCAACGGACGAATCGGTATTATTAGACTTTTGATTGATTTAAGGCCCTGTCATTGTTTTTAAATCATTTGATCCTGCTCTGCATTGTGCCTGGTAAAGCTGGTCCTCCATCTGCTGTGTGTGTGCTGCCAGTCTTACTGCATTTGCTACCAGCTGCTGCCTACTCAGTTTGGGGTCTGCTGTTCCTGCTGCCATCCGCTGCTTCAGTTATCCAGCCCAACTCTAGTGACGCACCTGCCACGCACCTCTACGACCAACAGGAGATCTTACAGGCACTTTCACCTCACCACACACTGGTGGCCACTATCGCAACATCAGTTGTCCTTCAGCCGGGACTGTACAAGAGGTCTCCCTCTACACGTCAGGCTCTGCCACAAGGTATGTGACAGTTGCTCAGTAGGAGGGATTCCCCTGTAAATACTGTCTGTGTTGATGGGAGAATCGTCCAAATTTCTTTCCTGCAACCCGTAGTTGCAGGAAAGAGATCTGCACTGTGAATAGCCAGCTTTACAGTATGTGGTCAGCTTTATTTAAATACGGTTCAGACAAAATAACAAAAGAGAAGGAATATAAACCTTTAACAAGCTTACAAAGTCAAAAAAAGGGCTGAATTTCCAAATGTTTTTATTTGTGACTGTTCCTCTTCAAACAGCATTGAAGATTTTTCCAGTGAAATTGCTATAGAGTCTATCCTGTCACTCTGACTCAGCCAGTGTCTGCATTTCAAGAAGAGAGAAAGCAACAGTTTTTTTTTTTTCCTGTGTGAAAAAAAAAGAACAATACATTTCTGAGTGTGAAAATTAAAGGGCAGGTTTACCATCCAGAGACAGAGAGGATCTGGAGATGCAGTCAATTGCAATCTCCCTGCATAGATCGATACATGAACTGCTTCTCTAGCTGCTGAAATTACTTAGCGGGTTTCTCGGGGTACAGAGAAGAAAGGGAGGGGGAGCTACAAGGAAAAGATCAGAGATCACTTTTTTTAAGGACATGCTGCTCTTTCTACATTAAAACAATTTTACCCATCTGGATCTTACTGTGCAGTGTTAAATAATTTGTTGGAATGTACTGTACATGTCTAGTATTTACTGAGAATTTCTGTTATATGCTATACAATACACAATAATGCCATATAGTCCAGATTGATTTGACGTTGTAATAGATAACTTTGAGCACAGTGATGAGTGATTTACCATATTTACAGTCTGGTTTGGAGGTGAGGTTTGAGTTCTTTGCCACTGTGGTTTTGAGGCTTACCCTGTCTATTCGCGGTTCATGGCCACAGTGAATTGTTGCAGAAATTCTAAAGGCCAAATTTTTTGTAACTATAGTGCACTGCCTGCTCTTTAAAATGAGGTAAGCTGGCTACAAAAGGCCAGTAAGGGGGCTTTTGGATAAGCCAGCTCCCTTACTATAAAAGGCTGTGGTTAGAGCAGCCATATTAAAGATGTGATTTAACTTTGATAAGCAAAGCATAGGGAATGCTGCTGACAAACTGCATAGGGAGAAATTAGTGCAGGGCTTGTCGGCCATCATAGGTCTGTTAAAGTAGATGTTAATCCCAACTGAATATCATGTGGTAGTAAAATTCTGTGTATCTTGGGAAATTGGGGGGGTGGGGGGAGGGAAGGGTTTTTACTTTTTTTCATCCATTGCTACATCTTTATGCTGCTGATATCATGCAGCCTCTTTTTAGCCCGTCCCTCTCCACATGCACTACAGTGATAACAACAGGCTGCATGTGTTTTTCACAGGGTATATTTCCTGATTGTTGCTGGCAAAAAAAAAATCTTTTCACAGGTCTATTTTTTTTAAATGCAGTGGGGGAGAAAGAGCTGACAGAAGAAGGAGAGGAGAGAGAAGGGAGAAGGAGGTGGAGGAGGAGGAGGAGGAAGAGGCCAGCAAGGAGGATGGATATAGGTGTCTGAGCTGTCACCATCAGATAAGACACATAACGCTACCACAGACTCCAGTGGTGTGCCCCATCCTGCATCCTTGCCAGACACCAGAAGATTGACATAGGCACATTACATTCCACATGCATGTGGAGGTCAGGAATGGCCCTTTGGGCAAAATATTGGCTGCTGGATACCTGCAACTCAAGTGTAGCAAAAGCCACAAGCTGGAATCTGAGCAGCTGTAAAGTCAGCAGTTTTGCCAAGATGGGATTAAGATCTGTGGTGCAGTCATGTATGTCATCATTTATGTGGCTCTAAAATGTGGACCACAGCCTTTGCCTGCAGATACATGAAAAAGGCCCACATTGCATCAGATACGTTAACCACTTTCTGACTGCCTTATAGCAGTTTTACTGCTACGGGGCGGCAACTTGCGCTGGATAACATATGTACTGTTCACATGATCCCGCACTTCTGCCTGCAGGGGGGGCCAGCGTGCCTCAGCAGAAGCCGATCTGTGGGTGCCAGGCACTCAATGTCTGCCGGCACCCACAGATCAATGGGCAGAGACTCAGAACTGAGCTCTGCCTGACAGGAGAGAAGGGATGGATTCTGTTATTCTGTTTTCTACACCCCAGACACTGGTCAAAAAAACTGGGTCCATTTGCCCCTCGAGGGAGTACTAGCCGTATGCCAGAGAGTAGAGCACAGACATAGAGGGGCGACGGGGTGGGAAGCCGTGGGGGTCACCCCCGCTGGAATACCAAGATACCATTGTGATTTGATACAAGTGCATAGTCAAGTACTGCCTCAATTAAATAGAAAAGAAATGAGGAGAGATCAACATGAAGACCCATTGGGCAGCCTTCTAAAGAAATCTTTGTCCGTTCAGAATACCCAGATGTTGTTAAAAAGTTTCATTGAGGGCGCTAAGGTGGCCTATAAAGAATGGGAATGAATGAGGCTGGAAGATAGAGTCATATACTGGAGGGGACCATCTGAGGAACCAGAAGGTGTTCGTCAACTCTTCCTACCTGAGAAACATCATTTGATAGTGTTAGCCGCCCTGCACGATGACTGTGGTCATTTAGGTCCAGATAGAACCTTTAAACTAGTCAGGGACCGATTCTATTGGCCGTCAATGAAATCTGAAGTAGAGAGTTACTGTCATTTTTGCATCCAGTGCATTCAGAGAAAGACCTTGCCAAGTAAGGCCGCCTCAATGGGCCATCTACAGTCAGGGACCAATGGAGTAGTTGTGCATTGATTTCTTATGTTTGGACTTATGTTGTGACAGAACATTTTACCCGTTACGCTCAGGCCTTCCCCACTAGGGATCAGCAAGCCAGTGCTGTAGCGAAGACACCTAGTGGAGATGTTTTTCCTTCATTATGGGCTGCCTTAGCACCAACACTTAGATCAAGGTCGATACGTCGAGAGTAAACTTATCCGAAGATTGTGTGAGCTCTTGAACATCCAAAAGTCAAGAACTACTCCTTACCACCCTCAAGGGGATCCTGAACACTTTAACCGTACTCTGTTGAACATGCTAGGGACCCTTCCTTTGGAAAAGAAGCAACAGTGGGGAGACCACATTGCTGCAGTGGTTCATGCCTACAATAGTACAGCGAATTACTCAACCGGGTACTCCCCCTACCAGCTGATGTTTGGAAGTGAAGCTCGCTTGCCGATAGAGTTAGCCTTTGGGACGTCACTAGATCACACATCTCAGGCTTTCTACCGAGGTTCGTCTACAGACGTCGGAAGAACCTGAAACCTGCTTATGAGAAGACTAAGGAAGCATCTACCACCAGGGAGCAGAGGAACAAGAAAAACTTCTACCTGAGGGTTCAGGACCTGCAACCTGGAGATTGGGTGCTATTGTGCAACCTAGGTGTGCCCGGAAAGCATAAGTTGGCTGATCGATGGTGCTCCCAGCCCTATATTGTCTGTGGACGTTTACCTGGACTTCCCGTATATCAGATCCGCCCTGAAGGAAAGACAGGCTCCTTGAAAACTTGGCAACGAAATCATTTGTTGCCTGAATCCAAGGCTGTTCGAGTGCTTCCACCCCCCCCCCCCTCAGAAGCCTACCTGTCTACTCTAAGGCCTAGGAGCTGTCGGAGCCATGAACCCATGCCTTCAGATGAGGAGAGTAAAGAGGATGAACAAACCCTAGATTGGTTATGGGTTCCTCCCCCTGAAGACCACCCTGCCACTTGTCAGACCCTGGAAGGAAACAAGAGAATTAAGATAGAGTCCAATGACCATCTACGGGCGTCTGAGGTAACAGAAATCAGTAAAAGGCGAGAGGGTCATTGAAATGCAGGAGGAACTTGAACCTGAACCTGAAATTGAACCTGAGCCCAAGCCCGAACCAGAACCTGGATGTAGTTTCTTGGGAACAGAGCAAGGACCAGAGCCATTGGAGAACATCTATTCTAGGTTGAAACAGAACATCTGCCCTCCAAGAGATTAACTTACGACACCTTTGGGGAAAACTCTGATGAACTTATTCCTACAGCTCAATGCTCTAGTCATGCACTTGCCTTCTTTATCAAACCTTTGATAGAGGTAGGGATGAGCTTCGAGTTCGAGTCAAACTCATGTTCGAATCGAACATTGCCTGTTCGCCGAACAGCGAACAATTTGGGGTGTTCGCGGCAAATTCTAAAAGTCTATGGGAGAAATATAAAGTGCTAATTTTAAAGGCTTATATGCAAGTTATTGTTATAAATAGTGTTTGGGGACCCGGGTCCCGCCCCAGGGGACATGTATCAATGCAAAAAAAGTTTTAAAAACAGCCGTTTTTTCGGGGAGCAGTGATTTTAATAGAGCTTAAAGTGAAATAATAAAAGTGAAATATTCCTTTAAATTTCGTACCTAGGGAGTGTGTATAGTATGCCTGTAAAGTAGCGCTTGTTTCCTGTGCTTAGAACTGTTCCTGCACAAAGTGTAATTTCTGAAGGAAAAAAAGTCATTTAAAAGCACTCGCGGCTATAATGAATTGTCGGCTCCCGGCAATACAGAGAAAAGTCATTGATAATGGTCATTGATAATGGTAGGGGTACAATGTACCCCTTACCAATTCACATGGGGGGGCCGGGATCTGGGGGTCCCCTTTGTTAAAGGGGTCTTCCAGATTCCGATAAGCTCCTGCCCGCAGACCCCCACAACCACCGTGCAAGGGTTGTGGGGATGAGGCCCTTGTCCCCATCAACATGGGGACATGGTGCTTTGAGGGGTCACAGACCCCCAAAGCATCCTCCCCATGTTGAGGGCATGTGGCCTGGTACGGTTCAGGAGGGGGGGCGCTCTCTCGTCCCCCCTCTTTTCCTGCGGCCTGCCAGGTTGCGTGCTCGGATAAAGGGTCTGGTATGGATTTTTGGGGGGAACTGCACGCCATTTTTTTTTTATTTGGCGTGGAGTTCTCCTTAAAATCCATACCAGACCTGAAGGGTCTGGTATGGATATTTGGGGGGAACCCCACGTAATTTCTTTTTAAATTTGACGCAGGGCTCCCTTTAATATCCATACCAGACCTGAAGGGCCTGGTAATTGAATTTGGGGGGACCCCACGCATTTTTTTTTTTTATCAATGACTTTTCTCTTTATTGCCGGGAGCCGACAATTCATTATAGCCGCAAGTGCTTTTAAATGACTTTTTTCAGAAATTACACTTTGTGCAGGGACAGTTCTAAGCACGGGAAACAAGCGCTACTTTATAGACATGTGCACACTAAAATATTTTGTTTCGGAATTTAGTTTTCATCCGAAAAATGTATTTATTTAGTTACTTCCGAAATTAATTTTTATTTATTTTGTTTTTCGTTAGAAATTGCATTCGTCCGAAAATCTGAATTAATTAAGGTTGAATCTGTCATTGAAGGCTTATGGTGTTTGTCAAATGTTCAAAGAAGATTCGACGAAGCAGCGAAACTGTACGATGCCGCAATCGTACATTTCCGGTCGAATGTTCCGCCTACAAGCTAGCTATAGTAGAATTCTAATGTTGTATGACTAGTAATAATTATATTTATTAATTATTATTACTAGTCAACCAACATTAGAATTTTTCTATAGCCTATGGGCGGATGCATTTGACCGGAAATGTACGATTGCAGCGTCGTACAGTTTAGCTGCTCCCTCGAATCTTCTTAGAACTTTCGACAGACACCATAAGCCTTCAATGACAGATTCAACGTTTGTATGTTTTTCGATGCTTTGTCGAATCTTCGTCGTTCATGTTGAATTTCTCAAGTTAGTTCTAGCTATTCTACTGCTCCTCCTCTTTGGTTACAATCAGCCAATAACATTCATCATCATCATTATTTTTATTTTACTTCCCCCACCCAATTCCAGCAGCGATCTTTTCTCTCTATGTCGAATCTTTTCTCTCTATGTCGAATCTTTTCTCTCTATGTCAAATCTTTTCTCTCTATTTCGAATATTTTCTCTCTATGTAGAATAATCTTGGACTAATAGAGTTAAGGTTAGGCACATTCGACCACAGGTTCGATAGACACAGATTGTTATTGTCAGTGTCATGTCGAATCTCTTATCTATATCAAACTGTTGTCGCAACGAAAATGAAAATAAAGCATTTGTTTATGTCGGATTTTTCAGTTTTCGGATTCTGCGCTTTTGTTTTCGTTTTAACAAACGATAACGAAAATACCTGAAATTCGGACGAAAATGCATTCGGACGAAAACGAATGCACATGTCTACTACTTTACAGGCATACTATACACACCCCCTAGGTACGAAATTTAAAGGAATATTTCACATTTATTGTTTCACTTTAAGCATTATTAAAATCACTGCTCCTCAAAAAACGGAAGTTTTTAAAACTTTTTTTTTTTTGCATTGATACATGTCCCCTGGGGCAGGAACCGGGTCCCCAAACACTTTTTATGACAATAACTTGCATATAAGCCTTTAAAATTAGCACTTTAGATTTTTCATGTTCGAGTCCCATAGAATTTAACGGTGTTCGGATGTTCGAACAAATTTATTGCCTGTTCGCAAGTTCTGGTGCAAACCGAACTGGGGGTGTTCGGCTCATCCCTAGATAGAGGATGAACTTGATCCACCACCTGACACTACTGAGTGGGCCACTAATCTATTACTGGCCTGTCACAAAATTGATATGACTTTACCTGAAAATGTATATAGTTTGCTGCTAGAAACCCTTCTTTGAGTCACTTGTTGACTACTGCAGCTTCTGGTTTGTGACATAACTAATTTTTACTTCTTAGGATGCAGTAAAGTGATTTTACAGGTTTTGTTCTTTCTTCGGGGACCAAAGACTTTCAAGTGGGGGGAGGATGTAGTGATGTGGACTATGATCATAACATGGTACAGTTCCTCACTGTTCTTTACCTATAGACATATCCCTCTAGTGCTGGGTGCCAGTGACTGTCATCACATCTGTGAGCCTGACCAGAAAGGATTGTGGGATCAGTAGGCTTTCAGATTGGTGTTTCCTTTGCGTGATATGACATCTGAACCACACATCCCAGGGATCCTTGTTACCACCTGAAGAGACTCCTGGGAGGGACTATAAAAGTGTTCTCTTCTTCTTGGGTCTTCTTCCCGAGGGCTTTCACACTGGAGCGGAGCGCTGGCAGGACGCTAAAAAAGTACTGCAAGCAGAATCTTTGAGGCGCTATAGGAGCAGTGTATACACCGCTCCTACATCTCCCCTGCCCATTGAAATCAATGGGCAGCGCCGCCGAAGCGCTGCTGCAGCGGTGATTTGCAGGCGCTTGTAACCCTTTTCCGGCCGTTAGCGGGGGTTAAAAGCGCCGACGCCCGCCCGCCCCAGTGTGAAAGTGCCCTTTACAATATAAAATAATGTGCGCCTCTGCAGGTTTAAGCCATTATGACAAACTTACCTACAAACGGAGCCCTCCAGCAATGCACTTCCATCTTCACCCAGCCATCGTTCCGGGTTTCACATCTCTGGGCGGCAATTTTCCGAGCCGACGTGACTTCACTCCCGCGTGTGCGCACGGGAGTGACATCGCTGCGGCACATGCCGCATGTGTGGCTCAGATCACATTACCCGCTGACAGGAAGAGGGGGGGTATAGTGGCGCTAGGAGAGAGACAATTGGTGGGGGATAAGGCTATAAGTGGAAGTAGTCCTAATAATATAGTCCAATGGCTGAGGGGGACTTAAGCCTCGTACACACGACCGAGAATCTCATCGTAAAAAACACGTTGTTTTTCTTGACGAGATCCTTGGACAAGAAACTTGTCCCGGCCGAGTGTACACACGCTCATTTCAAAGAACCCGCGGTTCTTTGAATGGAGCGAACGCGGTGACATAATCGAATACGACGAGCATGCGCTCGTCACATTCAATGCCGTCGCCGCCATCTTGGTACACCCTATCCTATGCCTAGGAAGCTACCGCGCATGCGTCGAAGTCATCGGTTTTTTATCCATCGGATAATTTTAAAACATGTTCTATTTTTTAAAACCGATGGAAAAAAGACCGATGGGTCCCATACACGATCGGTTTGTCTGATGAAAACAATCCATCGGACGGTTTTCATCAGTTAAACCGATCGTGTGTACGGGGCTTTAGTCTTTTGTAACCAAATTCCCTTCATCATCCTTTATGGGGCCAATATGTTCTGGCCTCACTTTCTTACTGTTTATATATTTAAAGAATTTCTTGTGTTTTTTTTTACTCTCCTCCGCAACGTGCCCTTCATGGTCTATTTTAGCTGCCCTGATTGCGCTCTTACACTTCTTATTGCATTCTTTGTATTGTTGGAACGCTGACAATGACCTCTCAGCCTTTTATTTTTTAAAGGCCCTTTCTTTTGCTTTTATATGCATTTTTACGTTAGAGATTAGCCACCCAGGATTTATTTTAGCTATATTAAACTTATTTCCCATTGGAATAAACTGACCAATACCTTTTATTTAGTATGCTCTTAAAGCACTCCCATTTTTCCTCTGTGTTCTTTGTTCCTAGGATTCTATCCCATTTAATATCGTCTAGCAAGGGGCACAATTTATGAAAGTTGGCTATTTTGAAATTCAGTGTCCTTGTATTAACCTTGAGCTTCTTATTTCTGTGATTCATACTGAATTGAATTGACCTGTGGTCGCTGCTTCCTAAGTTGCCCCGTATTTCCACATCTGCGATCAGGTCTATATTGTTAGTAATCAGCAGGTCTAGTGATGCGTTATCTCTTGTTGGTGCATCCACCAACTGACCCATAAAATTATTCTGCAATACATTCAGGAAATGGTGAGCCTTAGATGAATGAGTGGTTCCCAGTCTATATCTAGATAAATAAATAACAATTTATAATTATAATAACATTTCCCAGCCTTGCCCCCATTCCAAGCTGTGATACGAGGTCCGCCTCCCCCTCCTCCCTCAGGTTAGGGGCCTGTAGCATACGCCCAGTTTTACTTTCCCATAATTTTCCTCCCTTTGGAGCTCCACCCACAAGGATTCCACATCCTCCCTAGCTCCATTAGGGATGCCATCCCTCGCGTTCATTTGCACATTATTCTTGGTATACAGGCATACTCCTCCCCCTTTCTACCCTCCCTATCTCTGCGATATAGGGAATACCCCTGAATGGTTGCTAGCCAATCATGTGAGCTGTCAAACCAACTTTCTAAAACTCCCACAAAATCAAAACCCTCCTTGTACTCTAGCAACTCTAGTTCTCCCATCTTATTAGCTAGACTTCTAGCATTGGTATACAAGCCTCGTAGTTCTGTCCTGTCGCATACAATTTCCTTGTAAATTGTTATGAGCCTGCAATTTGGATTTGTCAGCTTACATACCTCGGGTTTTTGTATTCTAGTCACCCTACCACTAATGCCCCCAATATTACCTGCTGAACCATGCTCAATGCTGGCTAGCTCTACATCTGGACCCCCCCCCAACACCTAGTTTAAAAGCCCCTCTAACCTTACAGCCATCTTCTCTCCCAGCAGAGCTGCACCCTCCCCATTTAGATGCAATCCGTCCCTGCTAAAGAGACGGTAACTGACTGAGAAGCCCAGATCTCTAGGAACCCAAAACCCTTAGTAATTCTCAGGAGAGCAGAAGCTGCAGAGAAAGGCAGACTCACTTGCATATAGCTGGGACACCCCTAAAAAATTGGTTTTGTAAACATTAGCTTGTCTCTATTCATGGATCATAAGAGGAGAAAATACAATAAATAGCCAGTAACTCACAGACTGGAATTTAACCTGGATCACATTGATTTAAATTAAAAAAGGAGTATTTTGGGAGTCATTGAGAAATATCTTCCATTTTAAAAATGTGTTCATCTCCACACAATCATATACTGTAGGCAGAACTAAACCAACAGACAAGCCTCTCTTATGTTGAGGGCAAGAGAGCAGAGCAGAAAGCAGTTTAAATATTTCCCGCATCTTTACAGAGACGATGCCATATAGCGGGTTACGGTGGCCTGTAAAATGTAATGACAGTGATATTTCTGCTCACAGATACTTGTTTGAGAGCGGCTGTAAATACACCCACCGGCCTGAACCGATGTCTCTTTTGTGGCTGATTACAGACTCAGTTATGGGTTCGCCAAGGGGAAAATAGTCCTTAGCAAAGAGAGATTATCATTTGAAAAGGCTAGAAATGAACACATCAGGTCAGGAGCATCATTTGTGCTACACTAGAATTGTCTGAAGATGTATAGTCATCTACAGCCATAGTACAGGTATTGCACTTAGTGACTAACTGACTTTTTCTGATGATGGTCACTTTTTTATATAAGTTGTATTTGTTTTTATCCTCTTTAATATTATCTGCAAATTGTGCAATTGACTGATAGAAAATCAAAATGTTTGCTACACTGAATATATCATACATACATTTTTTTCATGTAAAACACTGTCAGTGCCTTATTGTTAAAATGGGTGAAGAAGCTTTATAAAATCTGGAATGAATACCTGTAGCCACCAATCAGGTGTGACCTTTCATTTTTCAAGGAAATTTCCATGAAAGATAAAAATACTGTTTGAAGTCCTCAGCGGAGTTAAAGTAAACCTGTCAAAAAACCTTGACAGTTAAAACCGAGCATGATACAAAAATACCTAATCAAAGGTTAGCTTCACTAAAAGCCACATGTCAATCAGTGGATGCCGAGATATAGGCATCTGAAGTTATATGTAAATCTTGACTTCTTCTATAATGGTTGAGCTTGGCTATGCCTCCCTCACTTTCGAAGCCTACATGTTGGTATTTTAATGTACTGGGCAGCCACACAGAACAATATAAAAGGGACGAACTAAACTTTTACAATAAATACGTTAAAAGTGGTTCTAAAGCCTTAAGGTTTTTTTACCTTATTGCATTCTATGCATTAAAGCAGAGATCTCCAAACTACGACCCTCCAGCTGTTGCAGAACTACATGTTCCATGAGGCATCGTAAAACCCTGACATTCATGGCTAGGCATGATGGGAATTCTAATTCCTGAACAACTGGAGGGCCATAGTTTGGAGACCCTTGCATTAAAGTAAAAAACCTTCTGAGCTGCAGGGTCCCCCCAGCCCCCTTATACTTACCTAAGCCCAATCCTGATCCAGCAATGTGCACGAGACCAGCGTCTCTCGCTGCTGTCTCCCTCCTCACTGGGAAGATTGATAGCAGCCGGAGCCATTGGCTCTCGCTGCTGTCAAACAAATGCTTTGATGTGGGAGGGGTGCAGCAGACAGGGCAGCTTGGGAGCGAGTCTGCACGAGTGCCCCTATAGACAGCAGATTTCTATGGGGGAACTCACTGAAGGGGCGGAGCCTAGAGCACCAGCGGGGGACCCCAGAAGACGAAGATCAGGGCTGCTCTGTGCAAAACTATTACACAGAGCTTGTAAGTATAACACATTTATTATTTTAATTAAAACAAAATGAAGTGTTAGTACAGCGATTTACACCGATGTGCTATGTTGTTCTGACATTGGCTGCGAGCGCTGATTAGATCTCGATTGACTGCTGGTTTTCCAGCATGTTTGTTCGACAGAAGCCAGTCATAAGACCATACGCTGTACACACTGCTGTACACTGTACACACGGGACGAAAGTCGGCCAATCCAACCATTTTTTGGCCCGTGTGTACCTAGCTTATATTTCTGAATCTACAAATTATCTGGAAATGCAGTTCTCATTGAAAATAGCCTCTTAGCATGGGTGTGCTCATTATATGCTCTATTTGAATTTCCAAGATTGTGATAGATTTACCTTTGGGATATCTGTATAGGCAGTTAAACAATAGTAAACAGATATAGTTAAAGTGTATGTAAACCCTAATAATGAACTTCCCTTATGTGCTTCCTTTTGTTATGTTAAATATACCATTAAGGGCCAATTCACACCAGCAAGCGCAAGTTATGCTCCATATAATGCACTTGTGTGTCTTGTGTAGGGATGGTGCAATGCATTGTTACAACTCATCACATTGTTTATTTCAGTATTATTTAAAAAAACGAAATAAAATGTATGCACTGCGGTGCATTGACATGCAGTAACGTGGATGGCGCTGTGTAAAATTGCAGACACCAACGCACATTTATGGTGTGATCTATGTTGATCAATGCAAAGCAACACAGCTCAATAAAATTGGTTATACCTGTTTAATAAGTGCAAACAAATACTCGTGGATCCTGTCAGGAAATCCATTGAGCTCATAACTTCCTGTAGTGAGCGGCCAATGCTGTAATGGACTCTCAAACATTGTTATCAGCCATGTCTAGTACACCTCTAATGGAGGTTAAATGTTGATAAATGTAAAGTTATGCACTTGGGGGCGAAGAATATGCATGCATCATACATACTAGGGGGAGTACAACTGGGGGAGTACAACTGGGGGAATCCATAGTGGAGAAGGATCTGGCGGTTTTGGTAGATCATAAGCTTAATAATAGCTTGCAATGCCAAGCTGTGGTTTCCAAAGTGAGCAAAGTCCTTTCTTGTATTAAGAGAGATAGGGATGAGCTTTGTGTTCAAGTCGAACCCATGTTCGACTTGAACATCGGCTGTTCGCCGAATTGCGAACATTATGGGCCGTTCGCGCCAAATTTGAGTGGCACGTCACGGCCCATAATTCACTGCGGCATCGCAGTGCATTGCTGGCTGATGATTGTCCAAGCATGCACTATGACCCGCATGCTTTGGCCAATCACAGCGCAGAAAAAACGGAGAGCCGTAATTGGCCAAAGCCAGGGTGGCTTTGGCCAATTATTGCTCACGGGGTTTAGTACACGCCCCACACTATATAAGGCCACCGGCTTGGCGGCCTTGTGTAGTGTGTTGGAGTTGTTTAATGAGAGATTACCGAGACAGACAGTGTCATTTATATTGAGTTATATAGAGCAGGCAGGTCAGTCAGTTAGCTGCAGTTACAGTGTGTAGAGCATATATATGCATCCTAGGTGTTGTATATAAATTTATACACTGTATTCAGTTTAGCTAGATCCGTTCCTGTTATTCTCTATACTGTGACAGGCAGGCAGATGATTGTGCTAGCTGCAGACAGTGAAGCCTCGTACACACGACCGAGTTTCTCGTCGTTAAAAACACGTCGTTTTTCTCGACGAGATTCTTGTCAAGCTTGACGAGATTCTTTTCAAGCTTTCCTTGCATACACACAGTCAATTCCAAATCTCGTCGTTGTTCTGCGCGGTCACGTCCAGCACGTACGACGGCAGTATAAAGGGAAGATCAATTTCAATGGCGCCACCCCTTGGGCTGCTTTTGCTGATCTCGTGTTTACGCGTGTGAAGTAAAAGTTTGGGAAGAGACGATTCGCGCTTTTCAGTCTTCGTGCTTTCAGTTCATTTTTTGCGGTTCAGTTTGTGCTTGTGGGTTCGTATATTGTCTTTCAGGGCGTGTAGGCAGGTCGTATCTGTTTTACAGTGCGTTCTTGCCCATTCGTTTCTGAATTTCAGTTCGTTCTTCATAGGCCTTGCTGTTCTAAAGTGCGTTCTGTTTAGTACGTTCTGATCAGACGACCGTTTCCTAGCCATGTCGCAGGTACGTTCTCGTCGTCGAGTTTGTGCTGTGCATGCGCTTGGTGTTGGTCTGCTTGTTTTGGACCAAGACGAGTCCATGAACGGGGTGAGGAGGAGTTCATGGACCAAGAATTGGTTGCTCCAGCGGGACCAATTCTGCCATATGCCTCTGCTGCGGGAGATCGTGGAGAATAATCCTGAGGACTACAGGAATTTTCTGCGGATGTCTGACCCCGTTTTTCAGCATCTGTTGGCTTTGGTGTCCCCCTATATTACCAGGCAGGACACCGTTATGCGGGAAGCCATCAGTGCTGAGCAGAGGCTCATCACCACGTTACATTACCTGGCGACAGGGAGAAGTCTGCAGGACTTGAAGTTTCCCCCCAGGCTCTGGGCGTCATAATCCCAGACACCTGTTCTGCCATTATCCAAGTCCTGCAGGAGGACTATATGAGGGTAAGTTTTCTCCTTTTACATCACATTTTATGTATTTCATGTATGATAATGTATTGTATTTCTTTCATCCTTCACTAATTACCATGATTGTAATATGCTGAGAATGTCTCCTTTGTTCTCATGCATGCTGGAAGCTTTTAAATGCCCCTTTTAAATGCAAGGCATGAACCTATGTATTGTTCTGTGTGACGGGCGCAGGAGAGAGAGGGGGCAGCGCTCCAGCACCCACTATGGACGCACAGCCACTACCATGCTATCCTGTGCCCAAACACACCTAGCCGAGTCACTTCCCAATGTATTTCTTCAGCTCCATTGTAGTGCTTTACCCCCCCCCCTTATCACCCCCTAAAATTTGGAGAGAAATGTACGGTCTCCTTATTTTTGAGCATTCCCAAACTCATCTAGCCCCCCCCAAATATTTTTGGAATGGACCATCAGAGGGGGTGATGAATATGATACTTGAGCCTTCATTTTGATTTTTGAAAAACACATTAAACTGATTTTTAGAATGATGTTGGTCTAGAATGTATTTTTGTATAATCTGCTTGCAATGTTATGTGCAAAAGTATTAATTTTTTCTTATTTTTTCTTGTTTGACTCCAAAGCTTCCTTCCACGTCACAGGAATGGCAGACTGTGGCATCGGAGTTTGGCACGCGGTGGGACTTCCCCAACTGCGGTGGAGCCATTGACGGGAAGCACGTCCGCATCGTGCCGCCACCCCATTCTGGGTCCTACTTTTTCAACTACAAGGGGTTTCATAGCATTGTGCTGATGGCGGTGATGTCAGCACGGTATGAATTCCTCTATGTGGATGTGGGGAAGAATGGCCGGATGTCCGATGGGGGATCCTTCAGCCAGACGGAGTTTGCCCTCCCCCTCCAGAGTGATGACCTTGCATTGCCACCGGATGCAGGGAATGTTGAAGGACTCCCCTTTGTGTTTTTGGCTGATGAAGCCTTCGGACTGGGACCGCACCTCATGAGGCCATTTCCCCTAAGGACCCTCACCCCGGAGAAGAGGGTGTTCAACTACCGGCTGGCCAGGGCCCGAAGAGTCGTTGAGAATGCCTTTGGGATAATGGCCAGCCGGTTCCGCCTTTTCATGACTCCAATACACTTGGCGGAGTACAAAATTAACTACGTTGTTTTTGTTGCTGTGTGCTACATAATTTTCTTCTAAGGAAATCCATAAATTATATTGCCTCAATTGTTCCTGAGGCAGGACTTCAAACTGGCAATACCCTGCCAGGCCTTGAATCTGGCCGTCCTGGCTTGCCCCCCCAAAATGCCCGTGAGGTTCGCCAGAAATATTTTGAATATTTCACGGGTAGGGGGGCAATTCCTATGTCAGGCCATGTCTGAATATTTCTTGATAAAGTAACAAATAAATCTCTGGTTTAATCTGTATTTTGTATCATTTTTTTGCAGTCTCCTAGTTTGTCTTAGTGCATTTGTAGTGCCAAGTGTATTTTCCTTTAGTAAATACCAACCATTTCACTAGTAACACCAAAAAAATCACAAATAGGGTTATAGCGTATTAGAAAAAGAAGCTACACTTTGTGGTTGTTCAAACATTTTACTCTGTGCACATTCACACACATGGTAAATAGAACACTCTTTTAATTTTTTTTTGCCTGCCCAGAAACAGGCCTTTTTTTTTGGTAAGAAAATACAAAAACATCAGTAGCATCCAACAAACTACAACATTGTATACCTATCGGCAATATGAGACATTCAATTATTTGAAAAATGTCTCTATCTGACCGTCAGAATATGGGGTATTGGCACCCCTGACCAAGCCAAAATTTGAAGATGCACACAATTTAGAGTCTTTTAAGAAGGGATTTTTTACTCCTGATCCCTATAGTCAACATGTGCTATCTGCCATCAGGGGTGATCAATGGACATGTTTTTGGGGTGCAACCCCTTCTTCAGTTCACCTACTTGAGATGCGAAGAAGGGGTTGCACCCCCAAAACCCGTTCATAGATACCCCTTGATGGCAGATGGCACATGTTGACACACTGTGTGCATCTTCAAATTTTGGCTTGGTTGATTGTCCAAAAGCCGAAAAAAGAGGGAATAACGATATTAAACAAAAAATGGTGTGTTTTGTGCCCTATTGAATTCGCCCCAAAACATCTAGGATGTCTTTAAAGGTTTGATCCATCACATTAATTCTTTGCTTAATTCTGTCCAGTTCTGTACTACATTCCATCACTTGCTGTATGATTCATAGGGCACTGTCAGCAGAGAAACGTGTACTTTCTTTCACCACAAAATTTTCATCCCCTAGAAAAAAATACAAAAGGTATTTTAACTCTGCAGGCCTACATCTCTTACCTGAAGCTGTGGTGACAGATACTGACCTGTTGTGGTGACCAGTTCCACCACGTCATCCTATTCTCCTTCCTGCACTTCTCCTTCCTCCACCTCTTCAACTTCCTCAACATCCTCAGGTTGTGGGTCTTGGTGAGGTTGGGGTTGTTTAGAAGGTGTGGGGTTCCTGTGCTCCCTGGAGTGTTCTCCTCCCAGTCTTCTCTCCCCTATGAGAATCAAAGAAAAGCTATACTTAGCACACAGATATTTGTGAATAAATAAATGGACATGATACATTGCTTGGCAGTGGGGTACAAGTGTCTGTTTGGGAGGAATTTCAAGATGAAGACATTCTTTCAAAAATAAAGATTCTTAACTATTCACCTTTGGCTGACAATTTTTACACATGGAGGCACCCCAAAAATGCACTGATGCACCTGTGTGGGGCACCCTAAAAAGGTGGTTCTGGTGACCCACACTATAGTGCTACAGAGTCCAGATGTGGAAACAGCTACTGAGTGTCCTCTCCTGTACACTGATTAAAGTTTGCATTTCATTCTCTTTCAAAACACATCATCTAGCCAACAATGTACTAACATTTATGCAATAAAAACAGGCATCTCTGTACATTTTTGGAACCCTGTAAAATCACAAAACATCGTATATAGTGGGCGAACGATGTGTCTGTAAAGAACAATTACTGGGCAAAAACAAGTCCTAACGCTGACATTTTGTAAGTTACAATTGTCAAATGCAACAACATGGAGCAACATGCAAGTTCTGAAATACAATAATAGGAACACATGACAAGTACTTACTTTTTTCTAGCATTCTCTTAATGCTCCTTAACTGCTCCGGCTCCCTCAGTTTGAGGTCAGACCACCTCTTTCTGAGCTGCTCCTTTGATCGTTTCACCCTGAAATTCTTCTTCAGACTTTTCACTACTTTCTTCATTATTTTGGACTTCCTTAGATTAGGGTGGGTATATGGGCGTTGCTTTGCATCATAATCCGACTTTAGCAATATGTCCACCATCTCCGCCATCTCCGCGTAAGACATATTAGATGCCTTGAATCTCCTCCCTGATCGTGACGTTTCACGGTCTGGGCTGCTGGTCTCCTCCTCGTTATTTGAGGAATTAGCAGACACCTGCTGTGACTCCGGCATATCTGTCTGCGCGCTGAAAGAGAAGGGGCGGGGAAAAGTTAATACTTTGAACGTCATGGGCGGGCGACGTGTGCGGAGCGACGTGTGCGGAGTTTCACGCATGCGTGGTGTATATAAAGCAAGCACACATGTGACGATAATACGTTCGGTGTGCGGAGAGAGGAGGAAAAGTGACGGACGTGATAACGAAGGTATGTGATTTTTAAACTTTGTGAAATCGGTGGCCTATAATGGGTAGAGCTTGTTGTAGGATATATATGGGGAATCAGATTTACAGGAGATTAGACTGTGTGACTGACATTGTTTTTTTTTTTGTTTTTTTTGGCTTGCAGAAACAAAATGAATGCTTTTATCAGCAACCGGGAATTCCTGGCTGAATTTATAGACCGGGTAAGGGAGCTGCCCGCTCTGTGGGAGACAAAAAAACCCATTCACAGGAAGAAAGGTGTAAGGAAAGCAGCGCTGGAGACCCTGCTCCCATTTGTGCAGACCAAGGTATCCACAGCAACTACAAAACAGGTGGACAATAAAATTGGGAGCTTGAGAGGCACATTCAGGACTGAGCGCTTTAAGGTCCTGGCTTCTCAGAGGTCAGGAGCAGCAGCAGATGATGTATATGTCCCGAATTTGTGGTACTACAGCAGGATGTCCTTTCTGAATGACCAGCTTGAGGCAAGGCCACTGTCCAGTCTTCCCCCCAGATTTTGGGGGGGATTCACATATTATCTTATTTATCATGCATTCATTTTCTCTCAATACATTTTATGGGATTCTGAAAATACTATACCTGGCTCCAGATGTCCAAATCAGGTTCTTCCAGGATGGCTGCCTCCTCTTGCTCCAGAGAAGGCTCAGGTTGGCTGCATTGGGAACAAAAAGTGATCTCAATATCAATAGACAGTAGTGGGCCCAAATTTGGGCCAGAAGAATGAAATCTGTTTGGGGTCATAATAATAGTCTTTTCTATTGATTTACATTCAATTTGCAACAGTCATGAGCTATAATTTGTGTGAAAGTGATGAACCAGAAACTAAAACTATGTCCCTTTTTCCTACACAGGATGACATCAGCCAGGAGGAGGGTCTGGAAAGTGTCAGGCAGGAGGAGGCAGGGCCCACTGTGAGCCAGGAGGAGGCAGGGCCCACTGTGATCCAGGAGGTGGCAGGGCCCAGTGGCACACAGGAGGTGGCTGGGCCCAGTGGCACACAGGAGGTGGCTGGGCCAAGTAGCAGGACCAGATCGCAGGTGCCTCCCATCCGCCTTCCTAAAAGATCCAGGAGGGACAGGACCACAAGCGAGGCAGCAATGGCCCTTATTAGAGAGGCACATGCCACCCTCCAGGAGCCCACATCCCCTGAAGAGGCCAATGCCGGCCTAGTTGAGGCCAAGTTTAAGGTGATGAGCATGGAGCAACGCCTCCTATGCGAGCCCCTGCTCATCACCTTGCTGAACAAGGGGGTGATGGAGAGAATTACCCCCAATACGGCCATATGTGAGGTCGCCCAGCTATCCCAACCTCAACCTCCTCCTCCTCCTCCTCCACCTTCTTCTCCTCCACCTCCCTCTCCTCCTCCTGACACGAGTACACCTCCAGTGGCACAGCCTCCAGCCACACGCAGAAGGAAGGCTGCAGGGAAGGCTTCAGGGAAGGCTGCAGGGAAGGCTGCCAAGAAGACCAGGAGGCGATGGCCTTGCTTCATTGTGGTCTGACAGAAGTCAGCCTGTTGTAGTACCACAGACTTGGGACATGTATATCACCTGCTGCTGTTCCTGACCTCTGGGAGTCCAGCATCAGATTGTGCTCACAGCTGTTGTGCTTCTCAAGCTCCCAATTTTATGGGCCACACAGGGTTGATATGTGCTCTGGGGTCCCATGGATGCACAAATGGCAGCAGGTTCTCCAGCGCTGTCTTCTATTTATTTTGTTATAGACCAGAATAAATGGTTTTTATGTTGACAGTTAATACTTGACTATGTGTTTTTATAATAATTATAAATGTAATTTTGGAGTAGGCAGATACATTTTAACAAATAAAACAAAAGGGACAGATAACACAAAAAAATGTCCTTGAAGGTCAAAAAATTCAAAACAAAATAAATAAGGGGTAAACTTGACACAACAAAAATCAAACAAAAAAACTTGGAGATCACTATAAAATTAAGAAGCATTTAAAATGAAGAGCTGAATTAAAAATTAAAATAAGATAATTATTAAGGAGATCTTGCTCGATATAATACAGCTAAATATTCATGAGATCAGCATGAAAAAGGTTTAAAATAGTTAGTCAGAACTCTGTGTGAATATCAGCAGCAAAAAAAGTTCTTTTGTTTTCATTATTGGAACATTCTAAAGAAGATTTCAATGCGCAACATTTAAACGATGCAATAATTTACAGCGGGATTCTGAGCATGCGCGCTTTTGGAAGACTCGTAAAAGCATACACACAAACGTTTTTCTCGTTGCAAAACAGGCCGACGAGAAACACGACGAGAAAATCGAGAATCCGTACGAGAAAAAAGAGAGCAGGTTCTATATTTTTGTCGTCGAGATTCACGGCAGTTTTCTCGATGAAAAACCATACACACAAACGGTTTTCTCGACAAGAAAGCTCTCTCGGCAGTTTTCTTGTCGTTTTTGGATGAGAAACTCGGTCGTGTGTACGAGGCTTTAGTGTTTCACTTAGTGTACTGTGTGCTTTGCATAGCGTTCACCTAAAGCTTACCTGAATAGAGTTAGTGACTAATAGTGGTGTTCTCATAATTAAACCACTGGCAGAGAGCTGCAAGTATTTTCAGTTAGTGTACTGTGTCCCTCTCTGCACAGTTTTCACCTAAGACTAACAGAAGACAATTGCTGCTTTCCCCATACCAATACCACAGCAGGCAGTTGATTCTGATAGCTCACTGCAGGCCATTAGTATGTCTGGAAGGCAAACAAGGAGAGGCAGACAGTCACGAGGTAATAAAAGAGGGCAAGCAGGCTCTGTGTCTAGAGGCAATAGTGCTGCTGGTCGTGGACACGGTGCATCCTCATCAGCACGTGGCCGTGGGACACGCTTGTCCTTCTTTTCGGCAGCTGACCATGTTGAGCCGCAACATGCCCAAGACTTAGTAGAGTGGATGGTGGATGACCAAGCCGTCCTCATCCTCTTCATCCTCTCTCACCCAGGCTCAGGGAACTTTGTCTGGCAAAGCAGCTGCAAAAGCGGCCTCTTCACTCGGCTCAATGGCATCAGTCACTCCTTCCCTAGCCCCACCATGTCCTCTTGAGGAGTCCCCCGAACTGTTTGAGCACAGAGAGAGGGGGTAGTAACGTGAGCCCAGTGAGAGGGGGTGCCCAACAAGCACAGCTATCTGGCAGTCATGTTCCCCCAGCTGCAGCATACTGCCAGATTTGCTTCAGTGATGAGGAGGGAGGGGATGATGAGGTCACTGACTCCACATGGGTGCCTGATAGGAGAAAGGAGGAGGAGGAGGCACATCTCCAACGAGGCAGGTTGCCCTCCAGGGGCCAGCTTAAGGGCAGCACACCGACTGCATCACAACGCAGAGCTCCGCATGTGCAGGGCGCTGCTGTCTCTGCGCGTTATTCCAAAAGTTCTTTGGTGTGGGCCTTTTTTCAGATGTATGCAGCAGATCGCACCGTTGCCATTTGCAACATATGTCTAAAGCGTATCTCGCGTGGCCAAAACATCAGCAGCTTGGTCACCAGACATATGTCAACCTGCCATGCAGTCTGTTGGCAAGCTTACCTAAAAGACCCACACCAAAGAACAAAGCGGACCTCTCCTTGCTCCTCATCAGCTGGGATCTCCAACCCCACTATACCTTCATTCCTCTCTGAAACCTGCACTGAGAGGAATGAAGGTGTAGAATTAGGTGTGTCACAGCCAAGTACTTGCGGACAATCTGCTATCGGTACACCGACGTCCGATTGTACCAGGCATATTTCCCTGCCCCAGCTGCTGCATCGCCGAAAGAAGTTCACTCCCAGCCATCCACATGCCCAGCGGTTGAATGCTAGCTTGGCTAAATTGCTAGCACTTCAACTGCTGCCTTTTCAGTTGGTAGACTCTGCCCCCTACCGTGAGTTTGTGGAATGTGCGGTTCCTCAGTGGCAGGTTCCCAAACGCCACTTTTTCTCACGGAAGGAGATTCCGGCTCTCTACCGGCATGTGGAAGGCAATGTCTTGGCCTCGCTGGACAGGGCGGTCAGCGGTAAGGTGCATATTACCACTGACTCATGGTCCAGCAGGCATGGACAGGGACGTTACCTATCTTTCACGGCACATTGGGTGAGTCTGCTGGCAGCTGGGAAGGATGCAGGACAAGGTGCAGTAGTGTTGGAAGTTGTTCTGCCACCACGCCTCCAAAATTTTACTACTGGTGATTCTGACACACCTCTCTCCTCCACCCCCTCCTCTTCTTCTTCCTCCATGGCCTCTACCTGTGCTTTGTCCTCGGAACCAGAGGTGCTCCGTAGGCATTTAAGGGGCTACGCAAGTACGCAGACAAAAAGATGCCATGCGGTGCTTGAGCTGGTGTGCTTGGGGGACAGGAGCCACACTGGGGCAGAGATTCTGTCAGCTCTGCAGGAGCAGGCTCAGAGGTGGTTGATGCCACGCCAGCTTAAGCCAGGAAAGGTGGTTTGCGACAATGGCACCAACCTCCTCTCCGCCCTCCGACAGGGACAACTGACCCATGTGCCCTGTTTGGCTCACGTCCTTAACTTGGTGGTGCAGCGGTTCTTGGGCAGGTACCCAGGCTTACAGGAGGTCCTGAAGCAGGCCAGGAAACTCTGTGGGCATTTCTGCCGGTCATATAATGCCAGTGCTCGGCTGGCTGACCTGCAAAAGGATTACAATCTGCCCAAGAACCGCCTAATCTGTGACATGCCTACCAGGTGGAACTCTACGTTGGCCATGCTGCAGCGGCTGCACATGCAGCAGAGGGCCATCAATGAGTATCTGTTGCAATATGGCACCAGGACAGGGTCAGGGGAGCTTGGATTTTTTTCCCCACGCCAGTGGGCCATGCTCAGGGATGCATGCACTGTCTTGGCACCATTTGAGGAGGCCACGAGGATGGTGAGCAGTGACAGTGCATGCATCAGTGACACTGTCCCTCTTGTCCACCTGTTGGAGCACACGCTGCATGGAATAATGGACAGGGCACTTGAGGCAGAACAGAGGCAGGAAGAGGAGGACTTCCTTACCTCTCAAGGCCCCCTTAATCCAGACAGTGTTCCTGCTGGCCCGGCTATCACACAGGAAGAGGATGAGGAGGAGGAGGAGGAGGATTATTGTGTCAGCATGGAGGTGGAGCCTAGCACTCAGCATCAGCAGCAGTCTTCAAAGGATCAATTACAGTCCCAAGGCACCCATGGACTTGTACGTGGCTGGGAGGAGGTGGCTGCGGATCAAGTCATCCTCAGTGACCTAGAGGACTTCGCACCGATTGCCTCAGCAAACCTACGCTGCATGGCCTCCCTGATCCTGCAAAGCCTGTGGAAGGATCCTCGTATTCGTGCAATCAAGGAGAGGGATCATTAATGGGTGGCAACCCTTCTTGATCCACGTTACAAGGGTAAGGTTGCGGACCTTATCTTGCCGTGGCAGAGGAAGCAGAGGATGAAGCATCTTCGGGAGGCCTTGCAGAAAGGTCTGTGCAATGCGTTCCCAGAGACTGGGAGGTTACAAATTCCTGGTCCTGGACAACGTGTTGCTGAGGCTCCGGTCAGTAAAAGAAGGAGCGGTGGAGAAGGTGGCCGTCTGACCGATGCGTTCAGACAGTTTTTTTGTACGCAGCCCCAAGGTATGATCGCTTCCAGCAACCATTGCCAGCGTCTGGTTTACATGGTGCAGGAATACCTAGGGGCAAGATCAGACTTGGACACCTTTCCCACCGAAAATCCTCTGAGTTACTGGGTCTTGAGGATGGATCACTGGCCAAAGCTTGCACAGTATGCAATTGAGGTACTGGCCTGTCCTGCATCCAGCGTTCTTTCGGAACGCACATTCAGTGCTGCTGGAGGCTTTGTAACCGATCACAGGGTGGGCCTGTCCACCGACTCGGTCGATCGACTGACCTTCATTAAAATGAATCAGTCTTGGATCACCACCAGCTACCAAGCACCTGATGCTGATGTAACCGAATAATTTTTTTGGAAATGTCAGGTCCCTTCAAGACTGCCTATGCTGATGCTGAGTGACTATCCTGTTATGCTGAGTGACTATCCTCTTCCTCCTCAATAATCATGCTGATAGCTTGAAAGAACATTTTTGGTTCTGGGCACCGCCACCAGTGGCTAAGGCCCAATTTTTCAGCCCCTTTTTAACAGGGGGCGTGTATTTACAATTTTTGATGCAATGCTTTGCAGCAGGGCTCATTGCTGTGCTCCAACTACAGTATCTGTGAGGGGTTGCAGTGTTGTGGCACCAGCACCAGTGCCTAAGACCCAATTTTTATGCCCCTGTTTAACAGGGGCATGTAATTACAATTTTTGATGCAATACTTTGCAACAGGGCTCACTGCTGCGCTCCAACTACAGTATCTGTGAGGGGTTGCAGTGTTGTGGCACCAGTGCCTAAGGCCCAATTTTTCTAATAATTCACAGCAGGGCCCATTCCTGCGCCCACCAAGAGTAACAGTGAGGGTTTACAGTGTTGTGGCACCTGCACCACCACCACTACCAAAGGCCCAATTTTTCCTACCACTGTTCAACAATGGCATGTAATTACAATTCTTGATATAATAGTTCACAGCAGGGCGTTCCAGCGCCCACCAAGAGTAACTGTGAGGGCTTACAGTGTTGTGGCAACACCAACACCTAAGGGCAAAATTTCTGTATATACGGCAGGCCCCTACTTTCAAACATCCAACGTACAAACAACTCCTACTTGCAAACGGAAGGAGACAACAGGAAGTGAGAGGAAATCTACCCCTAGGAAGGGGAATTCTCCCCTGTAAGAGTTAATATGGGAAAGAGGTGTCTCCTCTCCACTGATGCTTTATCACCAATCCTTGTTTCAATAAAAAAAACAAATTTTCAAAAAACATTTGTCATTGGGACGGAAAGTGAGGTGAAATGTTCTGAACAGGTGCACAGACAGCAAAACAAATGTTACAGGGGTGATAACCCTTCCCTATGTTTTCCAAAAAGCTTAAAAATTGATTTTTTGGCTGGAGCTACACTTAAAAAATTTACCTGTTCCTAATTACAAACAGATTCTACTTAAGAACAAACCTACAGTCCCGGTCTTGTTTGCACCACCTGTATACTGCTGGTCAGAGTATATAGGGCCTTTTTTTAATTTGGGTGCGGGGTTCCCCTTAATATCCATACAAGATCCAAAGGGGCTGGTAGTGGGCTGGGGGGGTACCCATGCCATTTTTCTCAATGATTTTCATCCATATTGCCGGGACCAGACAATACATTAAAGCCGCAAGCAGTTTTAAATGACTTTTTTTCCTTTAGAAATGTCATTTTGTGCAGGGACAGTTCTAAACACGGGAAACATGTGCTACTTCACAGGCATACTTTAGACACCCCCCCCCCCCCCCCAGGTATGATATTTAAAAGGAATATTTCCCTTGTCCATTTTTAAAATTTATTTTTGCATTGATACATGTCCCCTGGGGCAGGACCCGGGTCCCCAAACCCTTTTTTAGGACAATAACTTGCATATTAGCCGTTATAATTAGCACTTTTGATTTTGAACATTCGCATCCATTGTATTTAATAGGGTTCTAAAGTTCGCGCAAACTTTCGGTCCATTCGCAGGTTCTGGTGCGAACCGAACCGGGGGGTGTTCGGCTCATCCCTAAAGAGAGGTATTGACTTCAGAGAGAGAGATCATTTTGCCCCTGTACAAATCATTAGTAAGACCTCATCTGGAATATGCATTTCAGTTTTGGGCACCAGTTCACAAAAAGGATATCAGGGAACTGGAGAAAGTGCAGAGAAGGGCAACTAAACTGATAAGAGGCATGGAGGAGCTCAGCTATGAGGAAAGGTTAGAGGAACTGAATCTATTCCCTCTTGAGAAGAGGAGTTTAAGGGGGGATATGATCAACATTTACGAATACATAAGTGGTCCATATAGTGAACATGGTGTTGAGTTATTCACTTTAGGTCATCACAGAGGACAAGGGGGCACTCTTTACATATAGAGGAAATATGGTTCCGTCCAGCTCAGTAGATTGCTTTAAAAAAGGCCTGGATTATTTCCTAAATGTACATAATATAACTGGATTCTAACAATTATAGGTAAAGTTGATCCAGGGAATACCTGATTACCTCTCAGGGGATCAGGAAGGATTTTTTCCCCCTGCTGGAGCAAATTAATTCATGCTTTGCTGGTTTATTTTTTTTGCCTTCCTCGGGATCAACTGTGGGTATAGGATTGTGTATATGGGATTGTATGATTTTTTTTCTCCTTTTATTGGTTGAACTAGATAGACTAACTATGTAACCTCTGAACTACAGAGCATCTCACTCCTATATTATGTGCTGTAGATGAGGTGATGGGGAGAAGTAACATATTTTCTGTCTTTGGGTGACTCACAGCTCCTCCGTAGATACAGTGGGGCAAAAAAGTATTTAGTCAGCCACCAATTGTGCAAGTTCTCCCACTTAAAAAGATGAGAGAGGCCTGTAATTGTCATCATAGGTATACCTCAACTATGAGAGACAAAATGTGGAAACAAATCCAGACAATCACATTGTCTGATTTGGAAAGAATATATTTGCAAATTATGGTGGAAAATAAGTATTTGGTCAATATCAAAAGTTCATCTCAATACTTTGTTATATATCCTTTGTTGGCAATGACAGAGGTCAAACGTTTTCTGTAAGTCTTCACAAGGTTGTCACACACTGTTGCTGGTATGTTGGCCCATTCCTCCATGCAGATCTCCTCTAGAGCAGTGATGTTTTGGGGCTGTCACTGGGCAACACGGACTTTCAACTCCCTCCAAAGGTTTTCTATGGGGTTGAGATCTGGAGACTGGCTAGTCCACTCCAGGACCTTGAAATGCTTTTTACGAAGCCACTCCTTCGTTGCCCGGGCGGTGTGTTTGGGATCATTGTCATGCTGAAAGACCTAGCCACGTTTCATCTTCAATGCTCTTGCTGATGGGAGGAGGTTTGCACTCAAAATCTCACAATACATGGCCCCATTCATTCTTTTATGTACACGGATCAGTCGTGCTGTTCCCTTTGCAGAGAAACAGCCCCAAAGCATGATGTTGCCACTCCCATGCTTCACAGTAGGTATGGTGTTCTTTGATTGCAACTCAGCATTCTCTCTCCTCCAAACACGACGAGTTGTGTTTCTACCAAACAGTTCTACTTTGGTTTCATCTGACCATATGACATTCTCCCAATCCTCTTCTGGATCATCCAAATGCTCTCTAGCAAACCTCAGACAGGCCCGGACATGTACTGGCTTAAGCAGGGGGACACGTCTGGCACTGCAGGATCTGAGTCCCTGGCGGCGTAGTGTGTTACTGAAGGTAGCCTTTGTTACGTTGGTCCCAGCTATCTGCAGGTCATTCACTAGGTCCCCCTTTGTGGTTCTGGGATTTTTGCTCACCGTTCTTGTGATCAATTTGACCCCACGGGGTGAGATCTTGCGTGGAGCCCCAGATCGAGGGAGATTATCAGTGGTCTTGTATGTCTTCCATTTTCTTATTATTGCTCCCACAGTTGATTTCTTCACACCAAGCTGCTTGCCTATTGCAGATTCAGTCTTCCCAGCCTGGTGCAGGTCTACAATTTTGTTTCTGGTGTCCTTCAACAGCTCTTTGGTCTTCACCATAGTGGAGTTTGGAGTGTGACTGTTTGAGGTTGTGGACAGGTGTCTTTTATACTGATAACAAGTTCAAACAGGTGCCATTAATACAGGTAATGAGTGGAGGACAGAGGAGCATCTTAAAGAAGAAGATACAGGTCTGTAAGAGACAGAAATCTTGTTTGTTCGTAGGTGACCAAATACTTATTTTCCACCATAATTTGCAAATAAATTCTTTCCAAATCAGACAATGTGATTGTCTGGATTTGTTTCCACATTTTGTTTCTCATAGTTGAGGTATACCTATGATGACAATTACAGGCCTCTCTCATCTTTTTAAGTGGGAGAACTTGCACAATTGGTGGCTGACTAAATACTTTTTTGCCCACTGTATAGTACAGTGAGTGAGCATTGTCCCTCTAGGATAGAAAGTGTGTTACTGCCAGGATCACTAGGATAATAAATTGAAAAAAATCCAGAACATTTTTAACTGAAAACTAATGCAGCCACCACGGACTGATAAGCTGCATGCTACATTTTGGCTTTGGGTTTGGATATACTTTAAAATAGAAGTGTGACTAAAGCTTTTCTGAGCAAAATTCTCTTCTGGGTCCCTGGACTTCACTTATTTAGCGGGCCTTCAATTTCCATTGAAATCAATAGAGACGCATCACAACACATGTCAATGAAATCCTCAGACCTGTGGAAGTGGGGTATACCTCCGATTGCCCTGATAGTGACAGATTCTATTTAAAGAATGTGAGCATGCATGTCTCTGCAAGTCAGATGAGAAATACATTTTGTAACGTGCATCCATTCCACCCAACCAGGTTTGAGTTTATTAAAGTTAGACCTGTAAAAGAGTTCTAAATGTTTGCTATGAATTACTACCTTAGTAAAAACTCTGTATATATCTATGGCTGACTTATAAATAACTGACACTGCGGCACGATAAGACTTAATGCAGACCTGTACTTAAATATTAACCGAAAATAAATCTGTCGCAATTCAAACTGAGCATTTTATGAAAAAATGTGGTAGCAGAGGTAACCAGTAGCATGAAACCAGGAGCCTCCCTATTGTTCCTTTAATTAGATGGGTGGCCTCATGACCAATAGGGAAGCTAGGAATGGGTGAAATCAAAATTGACTTTTACAGGAAATATATGGATACAGCTTTAGCTGTCTATACCTCTGGATGTACTGTTCATTTTGATGAGATACATACACCGAAGGTGGCCTTTGCTTATGCATCTTTCAGCATTTGCTTTATTTTAAGTGCCCATGTTTATGATGGATTTACTATAAAGCTATATTAGCAGGCATGCTGAGGTGGCTATTAAAAAGTAATAGTGATGCTGACATACCTTTCCTGGAAAAACATGCTGCTCCAAGCTTCCTCCAGTGCTGGTGATATGCCCAATACCCTAAGCATTTGATTATGTGACTTCTTCTGAATGAGAGAATAAGTCAGACTGAGTTCGGATCCTCCTCTTCAATGGTTGTCACGTGACCCCAATACCCTTTGGGTACACCATCATAGGACTGAGTCTGAATCAGGAAAAGGTGCGTGTTTTTGCTAGAGATGCACCAATACTATATTTTACCACAGAGTACGAGTACCGATACTTTTTTCCAAGTACTCGCTGATACCAATTACCGATACCTATCACCTAGGAAGAGTAGGTAGAGGGGTGGTTTGGGAGGTGGGAGGGGGGATTGTTAGGTAGTTGGGTGAGGCTGGGGTGATGGCAGGGTGGGAGGGGGAAGTAGAGGGGTAAGTGAGGGCAGGGTAGTTGAGGGTGGGGTGAAATAGGAATTGTGAGGTGGGAGAGTTGGGATAGAAAAGGCTGTGATCGCTCGGGTGAAGAGGATGAGGATGGGAGAGTCATTCAGAGACATGGGTGCAGAGGTGACAGCTGTTGAAGGGAAGGAGGAGGCAACAGGCAGAAGTGACAGCAGTGACTGCAGACATTGTACAGGAAACAGCCAGAGACTGCAGACATAGTATGGGAGACAGTCAGACACTGCAGACATAGTACAGGAGACAGTCATAGACTGCAGACAGTACTGGAGACAGTCAGAGACTGCAGACATAGTAAAGGAGACAGTCATAGACTGCAGACATAGTAAAGGAGACAGTCATAGACTGCAGACATAGTACAAGAGACAGTCACAGACTGCAAACATGGTAAAGGAGACAGTCACAGACTGCAGACATGGTACAGGAGACAGTCACAGACTGCAGACATGGTACAGGAGACAGTCACAGACTGCAGACATAGTACAGGAGACAGTCACAGACTGCAGACATGGTATAGGAGACAGTCGTAGACTGCAGATATGGTACAAGTACTGTGGATGGTGAAGTTGCAGTCTGCGTACACAGCTCCAGGGAAGCCTGACCTCCCTCCCTCTAGAATACACCTGTGTGGTCTCTGCCCACTCCCCCCTCCTTAGTGTGCAGCCATCACTGGAGCTCTGCTCACTTACATTAGCAGTGTCCCGGTCACTCAGGTCCTCTCAGATTCCCGGCCATCAAGCTCAGCAGCACTGCCCCGGTCCAGATAGAATGTATTCTAAGACTCCAGGCCCTTCTGCTGTCAGTGAGAAGTAGGTGGAGGCGAAGCAGCTCAGGAGGAGGACATCTTGCAACTATGAATGCCGGGGCCTCCATGCACCTGATTGGTTGCTAGGCAAGCCCAGCAACCAATCATTTTGACAGGCAGGACTTGAACGAGCTAGGAGTTCTGCCACTGGTGCAGGCTTTTACCCCAAGTTAAGGATGGCGGGGTGTCACCTGGGTGCGGTACACACTCTCCTAACAATGCCATCGGGAGGAGGAGACGGGGATAGCATTGCTAGGGGGATGCGTACCGGACCCAGGTGACACTCCGCCATCTTTAACTTGGGGTAAAAGTTGGGGTAAATGCTCCTCCTAGAGGAGACAGCCGGCCTGAAGTGGAGACGTCCACTCCCAAGCTGACGTCGCTTCCGGTATTGGCTTTGCGTATCGGAGCATTTTCGTGAGTACTGATTCTCGCGAAAATGCCTAGTATCAGCACTGATACTGGAATCGGTGCAAACCTAGCTTTGCCACTTCTATTGCTCTTTATCCCCCTGGAAAAACTGTTAATGTACTCTAGAAGCTTTGCCCAAAAAAAGCCGGGGAGAGGGAAAAGTACTAGTTACCAGTAGGGTTGTCCCAATACCGATACTAGTATCGGTATCGGGACCGATACCAAGCATTTGCGCGAGTACTTGTACTCGAGCAAATGCTCCCGATGCTTCACCCGATACTTTTTTTTTTTTTTGTGGCTGGAGAGGGCGGGAGGAGTCAGTGGCTGGGGAGGGCAGGAGAGAGGGCGGGGGAGTGCGGGCGGAGTCTGGCCGGGAGGAGTCAGTGGCTGGGGAGGGCGGGAGAGGAAAGTGTGGGCGGAGTCTGGCTGAAGAGGGCGGGCACAGTCGGTGGACGGAGTCCGCGGGCGGAGAGCGAGTCCCTCACCTGCAGTTGAACCTGGTAAGCTGGCAGGGGTTCAGGGCGCAGCCGCATCAGGATCGGTGACCGGTGCTGTCACATTCGGTCGCCGTCAGCGGCTGAACGTCCCCACGCCCATCTTGGTACACCCTGCACTCGGCTGCAGTAAGCAGCAGCAGACATCTTGTTACACCCAGCCCGAGCTATATGGGCTGGGTGTAACAAGATGTCTGCTGTTGCTTACTGCAGCCGAGTGCAGGGTGTACCAAGATGGGCGTTGCAGCAGTTTTTTTTTTTTTCTTAAATCCTGTGTCATTTCCCCCCACCCCCCGCAGCATTTCAGTGCCAGCCACCTATCAGTACCCACAAGTGCTACCTATCAGTGCCACCTATCAGGTGGCACTGGTAGATGCCACTGATAGGTGGCACTTATGGGCACTGATTGCACTGATAGGTGGCACTTGTGGGCACTGATAGATGGCACTGATTGCACTGATAGTGCAATCAGTGCCCACAAGTGCCACCTATCAGTGCCACCTATCAGTGCCCACAAGTGCCACCTATCAGTGCCCACAAGTGCCACCTATCAGTGCCACCTATCAGTGCCCACAAATGCCACCTATCACTGCCCACAAGTGCCATCTATCAGTGCCCATAAATGCCACCTATCAGTGCCACCTATCAGTGCCCATAAGTGCCACCTATCAGTGCCCATAAGTGCCATCGATCCGTGCCCATAAGTGCCACCTATCAGTCCCCATCTTTCAAACTGTCACATGACATTGAAAAAAAGTATCGGTAATCGGTATCGGCGAGTACTTGAAAAAAAGTATCGGTACTTGTACTCGGTCTTAAAAAAGTGGTATCGGGACAACCCTAGTTACCAGTATTGCCTGTGACCTCACTGCAGCTGATCTTTTATCACACTGTCTTTCTATGCCTTGCTCTGCACTGTGTGGAGGCAGTCATATTGGTAGTGGCAGGACTTGACATTGAGCTTTACAAGAGAGATGGCCTGCATCCCTCACACAAGGACATTGAGCTTCTTGGTATGGAATTTAGAAATTTTTTGGACATGCATTTAAACTGAGAAATGGGGGCAGAGATGTAATTGTTGAGGAGCATTTCTGTCCCCAGCAGGTTGAAAAAATGTTAGGGTTTGTGTTGCTAATGACTGGGCTGATGAGGTGGTCACTTCAGTTGAAGTTTCTGGTGGTAAAAATAAAGCAGGTGATAGTAGTGTTTGTCATGTCATGTGCACTAATGCTAGTAGTTTAGGCAATAAGCTTTGTGAGCTGACAGCTCTTATCTCTAGGGACAACTTGGACCTTGTTGCAATTAAAGAGGCGAGGTTCAAGGATTCAAATGACTGGGAAATAACTATACCATGGTACACACTATACAGGAATGACAGAGTAGGGAAGAGGGAAGGTGGAGTTGCCATATATGTCAAAAATAGCATAAAACTAACATTAACTAAAAAAACAAATGAAATACTAGAAACCCTCTGTGTCAGCCTTCCAACCAGACAGGGATCTTCCCTTAGGCCTCATACACACGACCGATTTTCTCGGCAAGAACCAGCAAGAAACTTGCTGGCAGAGATGTCTTGCCGAGTAAATCGGTCGTGTGTACGCGGTTATCGGGTTTCTCGTCGAGAAAACCGACAAGTAACCTCGACGAGAAAATAGAGAACCTGCTCTCTATTTTCTCGTCGAGATTCTCGTCAGCCTGTTTCTCGACGAGAAAAGTGAGTGTGTGTACACTTACCTGTCCGCCGGGAAGCCCGCGCATGTTCGAAATGAATTCGACGCATGCGCGGTAGCTTCCTAGGCATACGTAGGGTATACCAAGATGGCGGCGACGGCATCGAATGTGACGAGCGCATGCTCGTCGTAGTCGATGACGTCACCGCGTACGCTCCATTCAAAGAACCGCGGGTTCTTTGAAACGAGCGTGTGTACACTCGGCCGGGACAATTTTCTTGTCCAGGAATCACGTCGAAAAAAACGACATGTTTTTTTCGACGAGAATCTCGGCCGTGTGTACGAGGCCTTAGAATTGGTGTAGTATACAGACCCCCAGGACAGACTGAAGATTATGATAACTTGTTGATTGACGAGATAACTCAAATGGCAATGAAGCTAAGAGGTTTCGATTATGGTTTACTTCCACATGCCTGACATTAACTGGAATTCTAAAACTGCTTTTACAAGCAGGAGCAGGGATGTAATGGAAGCACTGAATGGGGTTTCTCTAAAACAGTTAGTAAAAAGCCCAACCCGAGGTGACCGTATTCTAGACCTAGTACTGACAAATGGGGATGGACTGTCGGATGTTGAGGTGGGAGAGAATTTGGTTTCTAGTGATCACCAATGTCTTTGGTTTGATATTAAAACAAGAACTGAAAAAACATATACAAAAACAAAAGTCGTAGATTTCAAAAGGACAAATTTTGCTGAAATGGGAAAATTTCTAAAAAATTTATTGAAAAGCTGGAGTAAAATGACAGGAGTAAATAATCAGTGGACACTATTAAAGTCTACCATCCTGGAGGCAACTAGATTATATATCAGGCAAGTTAGTAAAAATAAATGGAAGAAAAAACAATATAATTTACTAAAGAGGTAAGTAGGATAGTAAAGGGAAAAAATCAGCATATAGAAGATTCAAGAAAAAAGGAGTTGTAGCTGATAGAGAAGAGTATAAAAATATACAAAAGGAGGCCAAACACTTTATTAGTGCTGCCAAAGCACAAAAAGAGGAGGAAATTGCTAAATCTTTTAAGAAAGGAGATAAAGCCTTTTTTTTAGGTACATTAGTGATAGAAGGAAAAATACAATAGAATCACTAAAATCAAAACTGGGCACAACACATACGTTGAGGAAGACCAGGATGTATAAAACCATTTAAACACTTACTTCTGTTCAGTCTTCTCAGAAACAAATTTCACTAGGGATGAGCTTCGTGTTCGAGTCGAACCCCTGTTCGACTCGAACATCGGCTGTTTGGTTGTTCGCCAAACTGCGAACATTATGGGGCGTTCGCGCCAAATTCGAGTGGCGCATCACGGCCCATAATTCACTGCGGCATCGCAGTGCATTGCTGGCTGATGATTGGCCAAGCATGCACTATGACCAGCATGCTTTGGCCAATCACAGCGCCCAAAAAACGGGGAGCCATAATTGGCCAAAGCCTCATGGGATTTAGTACACGCCCCACAATATAAGGCGGCTTGGAAGTCGGCCTTGTGTAGTGTGTTGCGTTGTTGGTTAAAATACAGACGGAGAGAGAGAGACAGTGTATTTTGATTTGAGTTAGATAGAGCAGGCAGGCGAGTCAGTTAGCTGCAGTTACAGTGTGTAGAGGATATATATGCATCCTAGGTGTTGTATATATATTTATACACTGTATTCAGTTTAGCTAGATCTGTTCCTGTTATTCTCTATACTGTGACAGGCAGGCAGGTGATTGTGCTAGCTGCAGTGTTTCACTTAGTGTACTGTGTCCTTTGCATATCGTTCACCTAAAGCTTACCTGAATAGAATTAGTTGTGTTCTCATAATAAAACCACAGGCAGGGAGCTGCATTAATTTCATTTAGTTTACTTCTGTCCTTTGCACAGCGTTCACTTCAAGGAACCTGAATACAATTTGTGGTGTTCTCATAATAAAACCACAGGCAGGGAGCTGCAAGTATTTTCAGTTAGTGTACTGTGTCATCTGCACAGTGTTCACCTAAAACTAACTGAAGACAATTGCTGCTTTTCTCATACTAATACCACAGCAGGCAGTTGATTCTGATAGCTGCATTATAATTAGTACAGATATATATATATATATATATACATCCCACCATTGTGCAGCTACATCTCACTGCAGGCCAATAGTATGTCTGGAAGGCAAACAAGGAGAGGCAGACAGTCACGAGGCAATAAAAGAGGGCAAGCGGGCTCTGTGTCTAGAGGCAATAGTGCTGGTCGTGGACATGGTGCATCCTCATCAGCACATGGCCGTGGGACATGCTTGTCCTTCTTTTCGGCAGCTGGCCATGTTGAGCCGCAATATGCCGAAGACTTGGTAGAGTGGATGACCAAGCGGTCCTCACCCTCCTCATCCTCTCTCACCCAGGCTCAGGGTACTTTGTCTGGCAAAGCAGCTGCCAAAGCGGCCTCTTCCCACAGCTCAATGGCATCAGTCATTCCTTCCCTAGCCCCACCATGTGCTCCTGAGGAGTCCCCCGAACTGTTTGACCACAGTGTTGGGTACATGCTCCAGCAGGATGGCCAGCGTTTTGAAGGCTCCGATGATGGAACCCAGCTAGAGGAAGGCAGTAACGTGAGCCCAGAGAGAGGGGGTAGTAACGTGAGCCCAGAGAGAGGGGGTGCCCAACAAGGACAGCTATCTGGCAGTCATGTTCCCCCAGCTGCAGCATACTGCCAGATTTGCTCCAGTGAGGAGGGAGGGGATGATGAGGTCACTGACTCCACGTGGGTGCCTGATAGGAGAGAGAAGGAGGAGGAGGAGGCACATCTCCAACCAGGCAGGATGCCCTCCAGGGGCCAGCTTAAGGGCAGCATATCGACTGCATCACCCGCAGAGCTCTGCATGTGCAGGGCACTGCTGTCTCTGCGCGTTATTCCAAAAGTTCTTTGGTGTGGGTCTTTTTTCAGACGTGTGCAGCAGATCGCACCGTTGCCATTTGCAACATATGTCTGAAGTGTATCTCGCGTGGCCAAAACATCAGCCACTTGAGCACCACGTGCTTGACCAGACATATGTCGACCTGCCATGCAGTTCGTTGGCAAGCGTACCTAAAAGACCCACACCAAATAACAAAGCGGACCTCTCCTTGCTCCTCATCAGCTGGGATCTCCAATTCCACTATACCTTCAGTCCTCTCTGAAACCTGCACTGAGAGGAATGAAGGTGTAGAATTAGGTGTGTCACAGCCAAGTACTTGCAGGCAATCTGCTATTGGTACACCAACGTCAGATTGTAACAGGCAAATTTCCCTGCCCCAGCTTCTGCACCAACAAAAGAAGTTCGCTCCCAGCCATTCACATGCCCAGTGGTTGAATGCTAGCTTGGCTAAATTGCTAGCACTTCAACTGCTGCCTTTTCAGTTGGTAGACTCTGCCCTCTACCGTGAGTTTGTGGAATGTGCGGTTCCTCAGTGGCAGGTTCCCAAACGCCATTTTTTCTCACGGAAGGAGATTCCGGCTCTCTACCGGCATGTGGAAGGCAATGTCTTGGCCTCGCTGGACAGGGCGGTCAGCAGTAAGGTGCATATTACCGCTGACTCATGGTCCAGCAGGCATGGACAGGGACGTTACCTATCTTTCATGGCGCATTAGGTGACTCTGCTGGCAGCTGGGAAGGATGCAGGACAAGGTGCAGTAGTGTTGGAGGTTGTTCTGCCACCACGCCTCCAAAATGTTACTACTGGTGATTCTGACACACCTCTCTCCTCCACCCCCTCCTCTTCTTCTTCCTCCATGGCCTCTACCTGTGCTTTGTCCTCGGAACCAGTGGTGCTCCGTAGGCGTTCAAGGAGCTACACAAGTACGCAGGCAAAAAGATGCCATGCGGTGCTTGAGCTGGTGTGCTTGGGGGACAGGAGCCACACTGGGGCAGAGATTCTGTCAGCTCTGCAGGGGCAGGCTCAGAGGTGGTTGATGCCACGCCAGCTTAAGCCAGGAATGGTGCTTTCCGACAATGGCACCAACCTCCTCTCCACCGTCTGACAGGGACAACTGACCCATGTGCTCTGTTTGGCTCACGTCCTTAACTTGGTGGTGCAGCGGTTCTTGGGCAGGTACCCGGGCTTACAGGAGGTCCTGAAGCAGGCCAGGAAACTCTGTGGGCATTTCCGCCAGTCATATAATGCCAGTGCTCAGCTGGCTGACCTGCAAAAGGAAAACGACCTGCCCAAGAACCGCCTAATCTGTGACATGCCCACCTGGTGGAACTCTACGTTGGCCATGCTGCAGCGGCTGCACACGCAGCAGAGGACCATCAATGAGTATCTGTTGCAATATGGCACCAGGACAGGATCAGGGGAGCTTGGATTTTTTTCCCCACGCCAGTAGGCCATGATCAGGGATGCATGCACTGTCCTGGCACCATTTGAGGAGGCCACGAGGATGGTGAGCAGTGACAGTGCATGCATCAGTGACACTGTCCCTCTTGTCCACCTGTTGGAGCACACGCTGCGTGGAATAATGGACAGGGCACTTGAGGCAGAACAGAGGCAGGAAGAGGAGGACTTCCTTACCTCTCAAGGCCCCCTTTATCCAGACAGTGTTCCTGCTGGCCCGCCTATCACACAGGAAGAGGACGAGGAGGAGGAGGAGGATTGTGTCAGCATGGAGGTGGAGCCTAGCACGCAGCATCAGCAGCAGTCTTCAAGGGATCAATTACAGTCCAAAGACAGCCATGGACTTGTACGTGGCTGGGAGGAGGTGGCTGCGGATCATGTCGTCCTGAGTGACCCAGAGGACTCCGGACCAAGTGCCTCAGCAAACCTACGCTGCATGGGCTCCCTGATCCTGCAAAGCCTGCGGAGGGATCCTCGTATCGATCAAGGAGAGGGATCATTACTGGCTGGCAACCCTCCTTGATCCACGTTACAAGGGTAAGGTTGCAGACCTTATCTTGCCGTCGCAGAGGGAGCAGAGGATGAAGCATCTTCGGGAGGCCTTGCAGAAAGGTCTGTGCAACGCGTTCCCAGAGACTGGGAGGTTGCAAATTCCTGGTCCTGGACAACGTGTTGCTGAGGCTGCGGTCAGTCAAAGAAGGGGCGGTGGAGAAGGTGGCCGTCTGACCGATGCGTTCAGACAATTTTTTTTTACGCAGCCCCAAAGTATGATCGGTTCCAGCAACCATCGCCAGCGTCTGGTTTACATGGTGCAGGAATACCTAGGGGCAAGATCAGACTTGGACACCTTTCCCACCGAAAATCCTCTGGGATACTGGGTCTTGAGGATGGATCACTGGCCAGAGCTTGCACAGTATGCAATTGAGATACTGGCCTGTCCTGCATCCAGTGTTCTTTCGGAACGCACATTCAGTGCTGCTGGAGGCTTTGTAACCGATCACAGGGTGCGCCTGTCCACTGACTCAGTCGGTCGACTGACCTTCATAAAACTGAATCAGTCTTGGATCACCCCCAGCTACCAAGTACCTGATGCTGATGTAACCGAATATTTTTTTTTTTAAATGTCAGATCTCTTCAAGACTGCCTATGCTGATGGTGAGTGACTATCCTGTTATGTTGAGTGACTATCCTCTTCCTCCTCAATGATCATGCTGATAGCGTGTAAGAACATTTTTCATTTTTGGTTCAGGGCACCGCCACCAGTGGCTAAGGCCCAATTTTTCAGCCCCTGTTTAACAGGGGGCGTGTAATTACAATTTTTGATGCAATACTTTGCAGCAGGGCTCATTGCTGCGCTTCAAGTACAGTATCTGTGAGGGGTTGCAGTGTTGTGGCACCAGTGCCTAAGGCTCAATTTTTATGCCCCTGTTTAACAGGGGCATGTAATTACAATTCTTGATCTAATAATTCACAGCAGGGCCCATTCCTGCGCCCACCAAGAATAACTGTGAGGACTTACAGTGTTGTGGCACCAGCAGCACCACCACCACCAAAAGCCCAATTTTTCTACCACTGTTCAACAATGGCATGTACCGTATATACTCGAGTATAAGCAGACCCGAGTATAAGCCGAGGTACCTACTTTTACCACAAAAAACTGGGAAAATGTAGTATAAGCCTAGGGGGGGGAAATGTGCCCATTGCCACCTCACTGTGCCAATTGCCCAACCTTGCTGTGCCCATTGCCATCTCACTGTGCCACCTCACTGTGTCCATTGCCACCTCACTGTGCCCATTGCCACCTCACTGTGTCCCTTACTATGTCCATTGCAGCCTCCCTGTGCCCGAGTCAGTCAGTGTTTCTGAAAATCTTCTTATTCCGCGGCTGGCGGCCATTGTTTAAATCTCGCGGCTTTCTTCTGGTCCCTTCCGTGATAGGCGTTTCCAGCAAACACTGTGATGAGTGTTGCGCCTATCATGGAGATCCTCTCGTTCTCGGACTCCGTTTCCCAGCAGGCACTGTGTTCAGTGTTCCGCCAATCACGGACGTCGGACAAGAGAACCTCCATGATAGGCGTAACACTCAACACAGTGCCTGCTGGGAAACGCCTATCGCGGAAGGGACCAGAAGAAAGCCGCGAGATTTAAACAATGGACGCCGGCCGCGGAATAACAAGATTTTTAGGTACTGACTCGAGTGTAAGCCGAGGGGTATACTTTCAGCCCTAAAAAAAGGGCTGAAAACTCGGCTTATACTCGAGTATATATGGTAAATATAATTCTTGATATAATAGTTCACAGCAGGGCGTTCCAGCGCCCACCAAGAGTAACTGTGAGGGCTTACAGTGTTGTGGCAACACCAACACCTAAGGGCCAAATTTCTGCAGAGTATATACGGCAGGCCCCTACTTTCAAACATCCAACTTACAAATTACACCTACTTGCAAACGGAAGGAGACAACAGGAAGTGAGAGGAAATCTACCCCTAGGAAGGCAAATTCTCTCCTGTAAGAGTTAATATGGGAAAAAGGTGTCTCCTCTCCACTGATGCTTTATCACCAATCCTTGTTTCAATAAAAACCCCAAATGTTCAAAAAACATTTGTCATTGGGACGGAAAGTGTGGTGAAATGTTCTGAATAGGTGCACAGACAGCAAAACAAATGTTACAGGGGTGATAACCCATCCCTATGTTTTCGAAAAAGCTTAAAAATAGATTTTTTGGGCTGGAGCTACACTTAAAAAAAGTACCTGTTCCAAATTAGAGACAGATTCTACTTAAGAACAAACCTACAGTCCCTGTCTTGTTTGCACCGCCTGTATACTGCTGTTCAGAGTATATAGGGCCTTTTTTTTATTTGGGTGCAGGGTTTCCCTTAATATCCATACAAGACCCAAAGGGGCTGGTAATGGGCTGGGGGGGGGGGTACCCATGCCATTTTTCTCAATGATTTTCATCCATATTGCCGGGACCAGACATTACATTAAAGCCGCCAGCAGTTTTAAATGGCTTTTTTCCCTTTAGAAATTTCATTTTGTGCAGGGACAGTTCTAAACATGGGAAACACGTGCCACTTCACAGGCATACTTCAGACAACCCCCAGGTACGATATTTAAAGGAATATTTCACTTTTTTTTTTTCACTTTAAGCATCATAAAACTTTTTTGCATACATGTCCCCTGGGGCAGGACCCGGATCCCCAAACCCTTTTTAGGACAATAACTTGCATATTAGCCTTGATAATTAGCACTTTTGATTTCGAACGTTCGAGTCCATTGTATTTAATAGGGTTCTAAAGTTTGCGCAAACTTTCAGTCCGTTCACAGGTTCTGGTGCGAACCGAACCGGGGGGTGTTCGGCTCATCCCTAAATTTCACTAACAATAACAAGTTGGGGGATCACATTGGTTGTTGTAATGACGGTTCATTTATAGGATGTCTGGAGGTAGCATAGGAACTGGCTCGGTTAAAGCTCAGTAAAACAATGAACCCTGATGGTATTCATCCCAGAGTTCTAAGAAAGGGTCAAGGTATAGTTGTTGGACCATTAACAGACCTTTTTAATCAATCTCTTCTAACAGGAGAAGTTCCCCATGACTGGCGGACAGCTAATATTGTAAATATCCACAAGAAGGGCAGCAAGGTAGAAGCTGGCAAATATAGGCCAGTGAATTCAACATTAGTTGTGGTCAAGTTAATGGAATCACTCCTAAAAAGAAGGATCATTGATCACTGTTAACAATACACAGCTTGCTGAACCCAAAGCTTTACTGGGGGCAGATTGTGTCAGACTAATCTGACTGATCTTTTGGACTATATTACCAGTGTTTTGGACCAGGGAAGTGCTGAGGACATAGCATATCTTGATTTCAGCAAGGCATTTGATACAGTTCCACATAATGATCTAATACAAAAGTTGTACAAGCTAGGACTTAACGCTTGGGTGGTCCAGTGGATATGCAGTTGGCTAAAGGATAGATACCAGAGTGTTGTTGTAAATGGAGTTCACTCAGAACAGAGAGCAGTCACTAGTGGCGTACCACAAGGCTCTGTACTGGGTCCTGTTCTATTTAATCCATCTATTTAATCCATATGTAAGTGATATAACTAAAGGTTTGTTAGGTAAGGTATGTCTTTTTGCTGATGATACAAAGGTGTGTAATAGGGTTGGTATCCCTGGAGGTGTCCATGGAACATGATTTGACATTGCTGGAAGATTAGTGAAAGCAGTGGAAATTCAATGTTTCTAAATGTAATATAATGCACCTAGGGAAAAAGAATCCCCTGAGAGAGTACAAAATTGGGGGTACAGTGTTGGCCAGCACTACAGAGGAAAAAGATTTGGGGGTACTTATTTCAGATGATTGCAAAATGAGCAAACAGTGTGACCAGGCAGTGGGAAAAGCGAATAGAATTCTAGGATGTATCACTAGAGGGACCACCCGCAGGAGGAAGGAGGTTCTTATTCCCCTATATAGATTTTTAGTGAGATCTCATTTAGAATACTGTGTCCAGTTCTGGAGACCTCACTTACAGAAAGATATTGATAAAAGAGAACGAGTCCAAATTTCTGGGGAGAGGTCCGCTGCATCACGCAAGAATTTACCGAATATAGCATCCCAGATGATGCCGCGTTTTTTTTCTTGCACCATTTAAAGATCCCAACCAAAACATACAAGAAATCACTGATACGCCACCAGCTTAATGCTGCAAAGGCATGTGTTCTCCTTTATTGGAAGCAACAGTGTCCCCCCCGACCATTGCACATTGGCTGAGGAAAGTGGAGGAGGTGAAGAAAATTGAGGATTTGATCCTCACCGCACAACACAGAAGGGAGCTTTACACAAAGACCTGGGATATATGGAATTTCTTTATCTTCTCTAATGAAGGGAAACACCTTCTGGGATCATAGATTATCTTTTTTCAAGCCTTGAGTTCATGTCTTACAGTCACCGCACCATGTCTTTTCCCCCTTTTTTTGTCCCGCCCCCCCGTTAGAGACATCCCCTTCCCCTTATACCATTCAGTATTTTTGTTTTTGTTTTAAGAAAAGGTGAAAAAGCAAGGGGAGAGAGCCCTTTATCTCCTGATATTTCCACGGAAATTGATGATAGTGAATGTTGACCTCTTTGGAGACATACACTTGGTCCACTGTCTTATGCTAACATGTAAGCTAAAATGTATGTTTGTAACTACTTTAGACACGATACATGGACTATGTAATTTTGTTAATGTTCACACTCTTTTTGTAATGTGGGGACCTCCCCCCTTTTTTGCTTAATAAAATATATATTTGAAAAAGAAAAAAAAAGAGAATGAGTCCAGACTAAGACGGGTAACAAAAATCGTGAAAGGTCTGGGGGATAAAACCTTTCGAGAGCGACTTCAGGAACTTAATATGTAGTCTGGAGGAATGAAGGGAAAGGGGAGACATGATTGAAACCTTTAAATACATCAAGTGGGTGAATAAGGTTCAGGAAGACAGTTTTTTCAATGCGAAACCAAAATCAAGAACAAGAGGACATGACCTCAAACTAACTGGAGGAAAGTTCAAAACTAATGTTAGAAAGTATTATTTTACTGAAAGGGTAATGGATGCTTAGAATAAACTACCAGCAGAGGTAGTGAGACAGCCAACAGTAAATGCCTTCAAACATGCTTGGGAAAAACATAGATCTATACTAGATCTAAAAAAAAGCACAAAAAACAAAACAAAACAAAAAAACAGACAAAAAAAATTGGGCAGACTTGATGGACTACTTGGTCTTTTTCTACCGGCACTTTTCTATGTTTCTATACTTGATGAAACCACTCTTAATATGAAAGTTTACTATGGGTGTGTGGCTCCGTTCTATTGTTGTATGGACAGTATGGATCATTGAACCGGGCAAGCTCAGCTTGGAGCATTGGCATACAGTCAACGGTTTGGAGTCAGGCAATAGTTGCACAGTGGCTTAAAGTTGAACTTTTTCATAGGATCAAGTGATGTGAACATGAAGTCTGATAAGGTGCCTACTGTATATGAACATTCATTATCGAGGTAGATCTGAGAGGATCTAATTTGATGTCATTTGTTTCAACTTGCACATATAGTTACATAGTTACATGTTTAGTCAGGTTGAAAAAAGACACAAGTCCATCCAGTTCAACCGTAAAAATAAATAAAATAAAAAATATCATACAATTCCATATACCCAATTCTATGCCCACAGTAGTCTGGCTTGACTCCTTCTGGTGGGAGTTTTGACTAGTTTTTATTAACCACTTGTCCCCCGCCCACTGTCAATTGACGGCGGGCGGAGGATACTGTCGTTCTGGGAGGACGTCATATGACGTCCTCCCTTTAAAACGAGCTAGGATTGCCGCCGGGCACCCGCAATTGCCCGGGAAACGAGCAGGAAAGTGGATCTCTGTGTGTAAACACAGAGATCCACGTCCTGTGAGGGAGAGGGGACCGATGCTGTGTCCCTTGTACATAGGGACAACCATCGGTCACCTCCCCCAGTCAGTCCCCTCCCCCCACAGTAAGAACACATTGAGGGAACATATTTAACCCCTTCCCGCCCCCTAGTGGTTAACCCCTTCCCTGCCAATCACATTTATACAGTAATCAATGCATTTTTATAGCAGGGATCGCTGTATAAATGTGAATGGTCCCAAAAATGTGTCAAAAGTGTCCGATGTGTCCGCCGCAATATCGCAGTCACAATAAAAAATCGCAGATCGCCGCCATTACTAATAAAAAAATTAAAAAATAAAAATGCTATAAATCTATCCCCTATTTTGTAGACCCTATAACTTTTGCGCAAACCAATCAATACGCGCTTATTGCGATTTTTTTTTTTTACCAAAAATATGTAGAAGAATACGTATCGGCCTAAACTGAGGAAAATTTTATTTAAAAAAAAAAATGGGTATTTATTATAGCAAAAAGTTAAAAATAGTGTTTTTTTTCCAAACTGGACGCTCTTCTTTTGTTTATAGCGCAAAAAATAAAAACCGCAGAGGTGATCAAATACCACCAAAAGAAAGCTCTATTTGTGGGGAAAAAAGGACACAAATTTCGTTTGGGAGCCACGTCGCACGACCGCGCAATTGTCATTCAAAGTGTGACAGCGCTGAAAGCTGAAAAATGGCTTGGGCAGGAAGGGGGTTTTCGTGCACAGTAGAGAAGTGGTTAATAAAATAAAATTGGAGTATGTTTTTCTGTATTTTACATTATTATCATAGTTTATTTGAAACAATTTTCAATGTGATTTTTTTTTATTAATGTTATGACAGGGTAAACCAGTTATATTTTACTGACTATCTAAAGCGTCGTACACACGATCGGACTTCCATCGGACAAATCTGTGGATTTTTGTCCGAAGGGCGTTGTCCGCGAACTTGTTCTGCATACACACGGCACAACATTTTCAGCCAACAACCACGTGTTTTTTCAGCTCATTACCGCCACCCTTTGGGCAACTTCTGCTATTGTTGTCTGAGGTTTAGCATTGGTTCGGGGCATGCGTGTTTGTACTTTGGATTTAAGTCCGACGGATTTGTGTACACACGATCGGATAATCCGACGTAACACATTTATTGTCAGACAGTTGGTGAGCATGAACAGCCAACATTTGTTGTCGTTAATTCCGCCAGCAATTGTCTGATGGAGCATACACACGGTCGGATTATCCGAAACAACACGTCCATCAGACAATTATTGTCGTTAAATCCGATCGTGTGTACGGGCCTTAATTCTAAACCTTATACATGTGAGGCCAGGGGGTGGTAAAAACTGACGGCTGATCCAAGTTTTTACTACATGATACGAGGGATCTTCATAAAGTTTCCATACTTTTTTTATTAAAAGTAAATAGTAAAAGAGTTTAAAAAAAGTGACGAAACATTTTGAAGAAGCCTCGTACATTTAACACTCCCCTCCCCCAGACAGACAATGCTGCTGTTCAATGATGCCCCCTGTGCTCTTTCATTCAGAGTAGAGGCACTCTAATAAAGGAGATGTGTTACTGGCCAGATCACCAGACGAAAACAGAGGAAAACAAAGAAAAGAATGCAGCCACCACATCTAATGATTGGTAAGCTGCAATATACGGTATTACATTTTTGGTTTTGGGTTCAATACTGCTTTAACTTACATGCAGAACTTCACAGGCGGACCCCTTTGTCAAACTCTCCCATGTAAGTAAATGGGGTCGCACCACAACCCAAGCTAATTGCTTGGTTTGCAGTTGTGGAGCAGTTCGGCAATGTAAAAGTATTGTTCAGCAATTTAAAAAAAAAAAAGGAAAAAAAAAACAGGCATCAGGAGGTGGTAGTATCGCCTCTAGAAAGTCTGAAAATCTCTTTCACTGCCCTCTGAAAAAAGGATTCGCTTTTCAGGGGTATAGTAAACACTATCGCTAAAGGAGCCGAAAAGGTAGAAGATAGTGTATGGTAATAATAATAATAATTATTATGACGATCATTTAATAATATTACATTTGTCTATTGCCTTGATGATGCTATTGAAAAGACATACTTTTTGAAACTGGATTCCATAAGGTGCGATAAATATTATGTACAGACATCTGGACTCTCTGGTAGTAACCTGTAACAAGATGCAAATGACATGTAAATCAAAACAAATCTTTTATTCTACAATATCACACATGCTGCTTCGGTAACATAAATTATTTAAAAGAAAACATGGCATCAACATCTTTTCACTGTGGATTTTATAGATAAACTCTGGAAAGAACCGAAATAAACCTTTTCCCATTTATTTCTCCACCCTCCCCGCTACTGGAAAGCTTTTATACCAGTAATATACGATAAGACTGAATTGTGCAATCATACCGAGAATGTCAGAACTCCGGTGATTATAAAATCATTCAGAAGTTACAGGCTGATTTCTGACTTATGAAATATTTTCCACTCTAGTCACTGACTTAAAGCGGAGCTCCACCCTAAAGTGGAACTTCCGCTCATCGGAAACCCCCCCTCCGGTGTCACATTTGGCACCTTTCAGGGGGGTGCAGATACCTGTCTAAGACAGGTATTTGCACCCACTTCCGGGAGTCCTCTCTGTGGGTATTCTGCGGGTAGTACGTCACTTCCTGGTGCAAGGCTTCACTTCCTGGTTCCCTCACCGAGGATGGCGGTGGGGGCAGCAGAGTGACCATCGATTGCTCGTCTTCTGCTGCCGACGTCACTGGACTCCAGGACAGGTAAGTGTCCTAATATTAAAAGTCAGCAGCTGCAGTATTTGTAGCTGCTGGCTTTTAATATTTTTTTTTTCGGCAGAGCTCCGCTTTAACGAAAAATGCCTTCTATGTACACTATACTTCTATGTACACTATATTACCAAAAGCATTGGGACACCTGCCTTTACATGCACATCAGGGGCAGCGCGTCCATAGAAAGCGCACGGGCGCCGCCCCCCATATACATGCATCTGGCCCCCTGATCTACATATCAGGGCGCCAGACTATGGATTCCAATAGGGGGGAGTGTTTTTTTTTTAAACACCTGATTAGAGCCAGAGGCTCTGATAAGCTTTAAAAAAGGGTGGGCTTGGGGCGCAGGGCACTGTGCTGCCGGCCGCCCGGAGGGGGGGTGCTTGTCTGCCACCCCCCAAAAGAAAAACCCACAAGCCACCACTGATGCACATGAACTTTAATGGCATCCCAGTCTTATTCTGTAGGGTTCAATATTGAGTTGGCCCACCCTTTGCAGCTACAACAGCTTCAGCTCTTCTGGGAAGGATGTCCACAAGGTTTAGGAGTGTGTCTATGAGAATGTTTGACCATGCCAGGCAGTGAGCACCATTTTGTATGGGGGGTCAGGCCGGGGATGCCAGTGGAAGAGTGTGGAGTAGGCTCTGCACTGGTTGCTGCTGCTGCCGCCACCACAGGTAATCCTGCTGGAGATATTCTTCTGCCTGAGCGAGACACAGCTAACCCTCCTGTCCCTGGTGGTGCAGGACTGGTGAGATTTGGGGGAATTGTGTGCGTGTGTGATGGGAGAAGGGGTACCTGTGGGGGGGGGGGTGAGATCAGAGTGGAGGGATCTGGTGGAGTATCTGGAGGTGTGATCAGAGTGGAGAGATCTGAGGGGATCTGGAGGTGTGGGTCCCCTACCCCTAAGATATAAGAGCTGTGCACTGGAACAATTCTAATGAGTGACATAAATGGATAAGTGACAACATGTGAATCAACACTAATAGTTTATGAGTCCCAAGAATCAGAAACACAAGCAAAAGTCTTTGGTGAGTATTGCTGATACACAATAGGCGAACACCAAGGGTTTGGAATCCTCGTCTTGCAGATGATAAGATCACACCAACATGCAAAGTATATCCTCCACCACATAAAGTGCACGCTTACCAGCTACCACAAGCTGGATCGCTTATGGCTAATACCCAGTCAGGGCCTTTGTCTCCCGAGATGGCAAACAGCGACTCCAACCGGAGCAACCTCCAAACGCCTCTTGCAACCACATAGATTTAGAATATCACATGAGCTTAAAAGGATCCAAGGTCCTCTATTCCCGTGTTCATAATGACTGAAACTAGGGTTGTCCCGATACCGATACTAGTATCGGTATCGGGACCGATACCAAGCATTTGCGCGAGTACTTGTACTCGCGCAAATGCTCCCGATGCTTCACCCGATACTTTTTTTTTTTTTTTTGTGGCCGGAGAGGGCGGGAGGAGTCAGTGGCTGGGGAGGGCAGGAGAGAGGGCGGGGGAGTGCGGGCGGAGTCTGGCCGGAGAGGGCGGGAGGAGTCAGTGGCTGGGGAGGGCGGGAGAGGAAAGTGCGGGCGGAGTCTGGCTGAAGAGGGCGGGCACAGTCGGTGGACGGAGTCCGCGGGCGGAGAGCGAGTCCCTCACCTGCAGTTGAACCTGGTAAGCTGGCAGGGGTTCAGGGCGCAGCCGCATCAGGATCGGTGACCGGTGCTGTCACATTCGGTCGCCGTCAGCGGCTGAACGTCCCCACGCCCATCTTGGTACACTCTGCACTCGGCTGCAGTAAGCAGCAGCAGACATCTTGTTACACCCAGCCCGAGCTATATGGGCTGGGTGTAACAAGATGTCTGCAGTTGCTTACTGCAGCCGAGTGCAGGGTGTACCAAGATGGGCGTTGCAGCAGTTTTTTTTTTTCTTAAATCCTGTGTCATTTCCCCTCACCCCCCGCAGCATTTCAGTGCCAGCCACCTATCAGGTAGCACTTGTGGGTACTATCAGTGGAATCAGTGCCATCTACCAGTGCCACCTATCAGGTGGCACTGGTAGATGCCACTGATTGCACTGATAGGTGGCACTTATGGGCACTGATTGCACTGATAGGTGGCACTTGTGGGCACTGATAGATGGCACTGATTGCACTGATAGTGCAATCAGTGCCATCTATCAGTGCCCACAAGTGCCACCTATCAGTGCCATCTATCACTGCCCACAAGTGCCACCTATCAGTGCCCATAAGTGCCATCTATCAGTGCCATAAGTGCCACCTATCAGTGCCCATAAGTGCCACCTTTCTGTGCAATCAGTGCCACCTATCAGTGCCCACAAGTGCCACCTATCAGTGCCCACAAGTGCCACCTATCACTGCCCACAAGTGCCACCTTTCTGTGCAATCAGTGCCACCTATCACTGCCCACAAGTGCCACCTATCACTGCCCACAAGTGCCACCTTTCTGTGCAATCAGTGCCACCTATCACTGCCCACAAGTGCCACCTATCAGTGCCCATAAGTGCCACCTATCAGTGCCCATAAGTGCCCACAAGTGCCACCTTTCTGTGCAATCAGTGCCACCTATCAGTGCCCACAAATGCCACCTATCACTGCCCACAAGTGCCATCTATCAGTGCCCATAAATGCCACCTATCAGTGCCCCCAAGTGCCACCTATCACTGCCCATAAGTGCCATCGATCCGTGCCCATAAGTGCCACCTATCAGTCCCCATCTTTCAAACTGTCACATGACATTGAAAAAAAGTATCGGTAATCGGTATCGGCGAGTACTTGAAAAAAAGTATCGGTACTTGTACTCGGTCTTAAAAAAGTGGTATCGGGACAACCCTAACTGAAACGTATGTACAGTATAGTATGTAGGGCTGCAACCAACAAATATTTTCATGGCTGATAATTTGGGTAATAACCTTGCCCAAAAGGAAACTCCCCTTCTTCTTTTCAGCACCAAATGAATAGTTGATAGAAATAAAAATATATTGATTAGTAGTTTCAATAAGATACATTTTGAGAAAACATGCTATAAATCAAAGACTAATCAACACAAGGGGCACAGTACAAGGGGGGGGAGGCAGAAAGGCACATTACAGGGGAGGTCAGGAGGGCACAGTACAAGTTCCGGGACGCTACCTGGGACACAGCCATCCTGGGACACAGCCATCCTGGGACAGCTTAGTAAAAAGCATGACTGTCCCAACAAATCTGGGACAGTTAGCAAGTATGATGTAATGCAAGATTGTCATGGGGCCTCCATGCACCTGGAGCCCCTGGGCAGTGCCCAGGGGTGGCCATGCATTAAGGTGGTCCTAATCAGGGTGGGGGTATCTGGGGGTGTGATCAGGGTGGGAACATCTGGGGGGGGGTCGACGTCTGCCCCCAAGCAGTTTCAAGGTTGATTCAGTGACCATATTCAGGTTCTATGAACGAAAGTTGATCAAAGTGGATCTAGCATTAGATATACTGTATATTTTCATGTAAAGTGCATGCATGCCATGTAACGTGTAGGGTGGCAGAGGCCTGTACAGTGGCAAAATCCAGCATATTTCTGTGCCTGGGATAAATGTACAGCCATTACCAGCAGTCGTTACAAATCAATGACCGGCTGACAGATGCGGCAGGCTGTACACACATCCGAGGGGAAGAGTGACCCTGGATGCAAACTATCTGCGTTATCCATCCCTATACACATGTAACTGTGAGCATACAGCCATAGCATCTGTCAGCCTTTCATTCATTTGTAGCGGGCTGCTGAATATGGCTGTTGGCAAACACCTGTGACACCCGTGCACAGAAATATACTGGATTCTGTGAGTGCCTTGTACACGCGACCATTTTTCCGGGCAGGAAAAAAAACAAAGTTTTTCCTGACAGGATTCCAGTCAAGCCTGTCTTGCATACACACGGTCACACAAAAGACCGCTGAACTTTTGAATGTCAAGAACGCGGTGACGTCAAAGACAACGACGAGCCGACAAAATTACGTTCTATGCTTCCGTGCATGCGTCAAATTGTTTACGAGCATGCACATTTTTTTTACCGTCGCAAAAGCATACACACGAGCGGTTTTCGCAACGAGAAAAAGACTGACAGGAAACACGATGGGAAAAAATAGAGCAGGTTCTAATTTCTAAAAAATGGCAGTTTTCTCGTCGGGAAAACCGGTCGTGTGTACGAGGCATTAGTGTGACAGTTATTGGTATATACTGACAAAACCTTTGTCTATGTCTCTCCAGAAGGACAGCACTATCTTTATACAGGCATCATCCAGGGTCAGCACTTACTCCCTGTACTGAGATATTGGCTATGAGATGATACAGGCCTGTAAATCCTGGTGCTTGGACAGTTTTGGGGGAGATGAGAAAGACAAAACGATCCTTCCAGCCTGCTAAAGACTGATGACATCATCGTAGCCTAGGTAAGGTCACTAGACTGGAATTCAAAGACGCTTCTTAATGATTAAAAATGCAGCTTTGTAATGTTGCTATAAATTGTAACATCTCTAGAATGTGGCCTGCAGATTAAAATTAGGAAAATATACAGCTTCGTGCAGATGCTGTTACTATTAGAAATGAACTCTGGACCCCAGCTCTGTAATGCCCCGTACACACCATGAGATTATCGGACGAATGATCGTCCGTTTTTTTTTTTGCATGCTAATCTCAGATCGAATCTGAAGAGTTTACTAAAGTCACGAAAATTCTCGTACGACAGAATAAAAATTCGGAAGTGAAGTCATGTGTTGTAATGCATTTGTATTGCATTTTCGAACGACAGCTGTACTGATTAAAACGAAAATCGTACGATCTGGCATCGTACGAAAAAAGATTCCGTGCATGTCCGATAGAATAATATCGGATGAACTGTCCTGATCGGCTCTCGAAAGCTCTGTATTAACGATCCGATTATCGTACGATCCATTCGAAAGAGGCATTTTTCGTACGATTTTCGGATCGTGTGTACGGGACTTTAGACTACAGTGCTGCCCTTTACACTAGTGTGCTTCTTTTAAAAATCAACTTTCTGTTTAACCCTTTCCATACAGGGCTTTTTATACCACTTCAATACCGGGCCTATTCTGGCACTTCTCTCCTACATGTACAAATCATCATTCTTTTGCTAGAAAATTACTCAGAACCCCCAAACATTATATATATTTTTTTAGCAGACACCCTAGGGAATAAAATGACGGTCTGTGCAACTTTTTATCTTGCACGGTATTTGCGCAATAATTTTTCAAACGCCTTTTTTTGGGGGAAAAAAAATGGTTTCATGAATTAAAAAATAACAAAACAGTAAAGTTAGCCCAATTTTTTTGTAAAATATGAAAGATTATGTTACGCAGAGTAAATAGATACCTAGCATGTCACGCTTTAAAATTGCGCACACTCATGGAATGGTGCCAAACATCGGTACTTAAAAATCTCCATAGGCGACGCTTTGAAAATTTTTACAGGTTACCAGGTTAGAATTACAGAGGAGGTCTAGTGCTAGAATTGTTGCACGCGCTCTAAGGCACGCGGCGATACATCACATATGTGGTTTGAACGGCGTTTACATATGTGGGTGGGACTTACGTGTGCGTTCGCTTCTAAACGCGAGCTATTGGGGACAGGGGCGTTCTAATTTTTTTTATTATTATTTATTTATTTATTTTACTTAATTTTTTTTATTTTTACACTTTTTTTACATTTTTTTTCATCTCTTTTATTCCTATTACAAGGAATGTAAACATCCCTTGTAATAGGAATGTGTGTGACAGGTCCTCTTTATGGAGAGATGCGGGGTCAATAAGACCCCACATCTCTCCACCAGGCTGGAAAGCATGAGATCGTGGAAAAAATTTCACCGATCTCATGCTTACTAGCCGCAATGGCGGCTTTGTTTACATCTGAGGACCCGGGCGTGACGTCATCACATCGCGCCCGGGCCTCCAAAGGGCATAGAGATGACTGGTGACCATCTGGTCACCAGTCATCTCTATGCTCGTCACGTGACCCACCACCGGCGCCAGACGATTCTCTCCGGGTCCCCGATGGCACGGAAGAGCCCGGAGAAGCACCGGATGGCGGCGGGAGGGGGGTGATGTCCCCTCCCGCCGGCGCCGCCTATAAGAACGATCAAGCGGTGGAACCGCTGCTATGTTCATTCTTATGGTGCGCAGATTCGCCGGCAGAAGAGAAAGATATGACGTCCACCTGGAGGGAGAGAGGGTTCCTGCCGGCATCATTTTACAATGACCCGGTATGGAAGTGGTTAAATAAGCTAAATACATTCCATGTGCATCAAAATAAAAAATGGTAAAAGTCTAGCAGTCAGCCACAGACTAGAAAAGCCTGGAAGCCAAAAAGCTGTAAAAAGGGACATTTCTCTTTGTGGGGAAACAGTGGTCTCTCTGCAGAGGTACACACACACATACCATCCTACTGAGAAGCTAGGGCCCTCTGATCGGCAAAAAACATGGGGCAGCACTGTGGCTAAGTGGTCAGCACTTCCGCATAGCTGCACTAACCCAGATAGCAAGGATAACTTGCCACAAATTTGTGGCAGTGTTGAACTGTAAGTCTGTTAACTTGCTGCACATTTGCACTGGCAAGTTGTACACTTGCAGAACACTTGAAGTTCTAGTTGACACTTTTCCAATTTGTAGCAAATTTGCGTGGCAAGTCTCTAGCAATAGCAAAGTTGCTGTAGTTATTCTACAGCAAGAGCTCTGCAAGTCACAGTGATCCCCTGTGGTGGGATGACTATTGCACAACATAACTAAACCACAACTTGCAGCAGACTTGCAAAATGTTTGCAAAGAAAGTTGATCTGGAGTCATGCAATGCGGACTTGCTGCAATTGTGCAACAAACTTGTGAAGCCTGGCAAGTCTAGCAATAGCTGAGCAAGTCATTTTCAAACTTGCAGCTCAATTGCTTGCTATCTGGGAGGGTGCTTGTCAGTTACAGCATTTCCTGCCTGGGGTTTGAATGTCCTCCCTGTGCCTGCGTAGGTTTCCTCTGGGTACCTCGGTTTCCTCCCACACTCCAAAGATATGCTGGTAGGTTAATTGGCTCCTATGTAAATTGGCCCATGTATATGTACTGTATATATGAATGTGAGTTAGGGACCTTAGATTGTAAGCTCTTTGAGGGCAGGGACTGATGTGAATGTACAATATATATGTGTAAATTGACGGCACTATATAAGAACCTGTAATAAATGAATAAACATGAGCTGTGTTTATTTCAGATCTATAGGTCTGATATAGCAGGGGAGTGTTGGGCCTTTGCAGAGAGACCAATGCTTAATAACTGAGAGTAAAGCCCCTTGTCTGCAGCATGCTGGCATGGGATAGGCTTTTATACTAAAGCCTCGTACACACCACGGTCGGACTTCCATCGGACTTTTCCGTGGATTTTTGTCCGAACGGAGTTGGCCGGGCACACCCATAGCATACACACCACAGGACTTTTCTGCAAACTTTCCCAAAACTTTTTGCAACATCACATGGTTTTTCTGCTCTTTTCTGCTCTTTACCGCCACCCTTTGGTCAACTTCTGCTATTGTTGGTTGATTTTAACATTAGTTGTTTTGTCCATCGGACAAAAGTCCTATGGTTTTCTGTACACACGGTCGGACTTTGCTCCATCGGACTTTTGTTGGGCAAAAGTTTGTCCGTTTGCAGACCCAACTTTTGTCCGATGAAAACAAAACCAAACGAAAAAAAGTTTGTCCGATGGAGCGTACACACGGTCGGATTGTTGGTCCAACTTGCTTAAAACAAAGTTTGTTGGGCAAAAGTCCGACCGTGTGTATGGGGCTTTAGGCTGTGCTATAAAGAAAACAAACTGTAAAGCTGTCTATATATTATAGAGTCTGAGTGTACAATCTCCTTTTAAGACCCAACTCCGGGCAAAATCAATTTTTACAGATTCCCCTCTAATCAATCCTGCCAGTTGTTATGCTGGATGCGGTGCTGGAGGATCACATGACCACAGCTTATGGGAAGTTAAAGGAGAAGTACAGCTTAAGCCCGTTTGGCTGGGCTTCTCCTATGGATCAAAGAAATGCAGTTAGTTTTGTACTCCTGTGATCCGTTTTCAGCAGAGAGCGGGCTGATGTCCGCTCTCTGCTGATGTCACAGATTCGGTCCAGGCTCTGCGCCATCACGACCATGGAGTGGGAATCCGCCAGATCCCTGGACCGAAACCCGGCTCAGCCTTTCAGCGAGCCTGAGCCAGCTGCTCCCACCCCTTCCACAGCCCAGCGCTCCAGGGAGCTGTGAGAACTGAGCGATGGGCAGTTTTCAATCACTCAGTTCTCAGTGTAGAGGTGCCGGGGGACAGATGCAGCATCGGATCGATGCTGCATCCATCTGGGCAAGTAAAAATCTGAAAAAAATAACTTTTAAACCATGGATTTAGAGAGTGTTAAGATAGAGGAGGGTGGGAGGGGGGTTATTTCTATCCTAGAGTTGGGTTTACTATACTTAGCTGGCCATACACTATAAAATCTGATTGTACGATCTCTGTACAATCTTCTTTAGCTTTATTCTTTAGCTTTAGATATAAAATGAGGACAAACCTAAACAATCCATTCAATCAGTGTCAAATCAGGCAGACCCTTGCACTATAAAGTGGTAATAGTAAATCTAAAGTAGATTGTACAATCAGATTGTATAGTAAATTCAGCAGCCTTATGCCGCGTACACACGATCGTGATTCACGGCGGTGAAAACACCGCCGTGAATCACGGCATGAAAAAAAATGAAAAACGAGGGAACGGCATGTTCCCCCACACACGACCGTTTTTCCCGTCATTTTTTTCTTTGACGAGAAAAACGACCGTCTGTGGGCTCCGCGGCAGTGTCTCCCTATTGGAAAACTGCCGCGGAAAAAAATGATGGAAAAAACGATGAGAAAATTTAGAACATGTTCTAATTTTTCTCGTCGTTTTTCCTGCCGTTTTTCTCAACGAGAAAAACGGCATAAAGCCCACAGACGATCGTTTTTCTCGGCGAAAAAAAAAAATTCATTTTTCCCGACGGGAAAAATGATCGTGTGTACGCGGCATTAGATCTACCAAAAATATGTAAAATAAGCACACTTAAACAATCCACTAAATTTATATCAAATCAGGTAGGTGCTTGTACAACATATTTGATGGTAGATCTGAAGGAAATTGCACAATCAAATTGTATAGTGTATGGTCAGCTTTACCCACCTTTTCTTTTGATGCACCTGGAATATAATTAGTTGGTTTTAAACCAAAAGTTCAGTTCTGCTTAAGGTACATATAACATACAACAGACACAAGAATGAAAACTTTTCGTGACCTGAACATTCATGGTGATGGCAGTATGATTAGGCACTATGCATAGCACTGAATTGGAGTTAGTGTTCTATATATTGTATAACCTCCTCATTTATCATCTCAATATCAATCCTCTAGTGCAGGCAGATGGTTTATTTTTACATATATTATCATAGGTGCCATGTAATGTATATTTTGTTCCATGGGGCAGAACAGGGCATTCCCACCGGCCTTGTTTTGGATACAGAGATGGTTACCTGATGCTGCGATACTGTTTTCTGTGTGCCACATCAGCTTGGCAATGCCACAAATATCCTTTTATAGTTGTTTGAACAAGCAAAACGTAGGTGTTGTGCAGTGCGTGCCAAGATCCTGGGGGCAAAACAGACCGTTTACACTGAGTTCTACCTGAGCAGAGCACAGTGTGCATGCAGAACAATGGCACTTGTCTCTGTTGTCTGGTGATGGTTCACAGTATATTCCCAATTGCTGCCATTGTTACCAATGACACAGTAATAACAGGGTAGTGGGTTAACAAGGGGCTGTTACTTGCCCATTGCAGCTGCCCACATGACTGCTGATGTCTGGTTTTAGCATCATTAAGGCTACATTGACACTGCTGATTAAGGCCAGTGCGAATTGGCTCTTAGCAGCTAGATGCGACCACCAGCTCCATAATGAGAGTCCACCGGTGGTGGCAGCTATTTGTGGCTCTCTGCACAGCCAGCGATTATCTGAGGTGATCACTGCTGGACGCACACAAAGTCTATATCGGTCGCTGCAGTGCTGCCTATGTAAACAAAGACAAGGTGTAGGCAGCGGCACAAAATGTCTTCAGTCATTCTGAATGATTGAAAGCCAGCGTCATTCTTAGCCCGCGACCGAGGCCTACATATTGTTGATGTTTACATCTCCATTGTGGTGCAAAATTACCTTTACTTTCAGCTTATATTCACACCAGGTGTGGTGTGACTGCGTTGGGCGGCTATTGCAGCACAGTCCAACTGCATGGACAAGTCAAAATGCATGGTCTCCTATGTGCCGGGTAAAAATCACTGTGTTGCGGTGGTGTGCGAGCATGGTGCGCTTAGAAAAAGTACTGAATGCTGTACTTTTTATCAGCGCAGTGTAAGGCAATCCACTGCCTCACACTGCGCGATTGGCAATTGAACTTTATGAGATGTCTGTGTGACATGTCAATAAAGTAAAAAAAAAAAAAAATGAAAACAGTGTGATCCTCCGAGCTCAGTGCTTCCTTACTGCAACCATTAGTCAGAACCAGCCCTCACTCATTCTGAATGACTGAAGGCCGAGGCCATACTGCGCCTTAGTGGCGTAGAAAGGGGTGGGCCTTAGCCCCGCTAGCGGCCAAATAGCACCGCAAAAACGACGGTAAATCGCCGCTAAAAATAGCGGCGCTTTACCGCCGACGCCCCCGCGCTGGCAGTGTGAAAGTAGCCTTAGGTCTCGGTTTGAATCCCGATCAGGACGCTATCTGCATGGAGTTTGCATGTTCTGCATGGGTTTCCTCTCACACTTCGAAGACATGCTAATAGGTTAAAGCATAGCTTTGGTCACAATGTAAAATCATATACAGTATTTATTTCCGCATTGCATTTTCTAGCCTACTCCTATTACTCTGAACGATTTTGACATTTATAAAAAGGCCCCACATGTTTACTAACTTGAATTCTGTGACACATAATCAATATGTGAGTAGGCACTGCTGTTTCACACATTTTACAGAGCCTGAGATTCATCAGATTAGGTGACCAGTCAGGTTTTGGAACGGAAGTGACGTTCCGTCGCCGCCATTTTGCTACACCCCGCACTCGTCCACAGTAAGGATACAGTGAGAAGGCAGCAAGCGGACATCTTGTTGCCACGTCTTGCATTTCACACTTATTTTTTAACAGCAAACTCAGCTTATATACTAAAATACAGTATTTAAAAATCCATCTGACTGTTTAGATGTTGACTTTTAAAAGCAGCAGCAAGCCTGCTGATCTCACAGGTTTGCTAATCTGACAGAACACTGCTGCTTTGAAAAATTAACATCAACACAGTCTTACGGATTTTGAAATAATGAATTTAACTATATAAGCTGAGTTAACTGTTAGAAATAAGTGTGTAATGCAAGACTCCGGTGGGTGTAACAAAATGTCCACTTGCCCCCATCTCACTGTATCCTTACTGTGGACGAGTGCGGGGTGTAGCAAGATGGCGGCAATGGAACGTCACTTCCGTTACAAAATCTGACAGGTCGCCTAATCTGACAAAACACCTGCCTTCTGAACTACAGAGGTGCTGAGAGGAGGGGTTTCAGGAGGCGGAGTCAGTACAGGAATCACAGCTGGCAGGCAGCAAGGGACCATAGAATATGTTGTCCTTAGACATTGAGGAGAAGCTGCAAAGCATGCAGGGAATCCAGGAAATTGTGGAAAGAGAGAGGCAGCAGACAGGCAGAACTCACAACTCGAAAGGAGATTGTCTAAGTAAGCTTATATTGGATTGTCATTAATAACTGTTGTTTGTATTGTTATTACAATGTTAATGTTTTAAAATGAAAGTGTATGCTGTGACCATAGAGATACTTTAACTGGCTCCTTTCCAAGGCCCCATGCATGCAGCACCTGGAGACGCCAGAAAAAATGGCCCTTTCATGGTATACAGGCCTCAGTGCATAGGTGAACCCAGGCCTTACTGTGCGCTGCAGTGACACACGTATGAAGTGAACGAGTCCTGTGGGATATCATATGAACCTTAGATTATAAGCTCCTTGAGGCCAGGCTCTGATGTAAATACTTCACTTCAAGACAGACACACTGACATTTGTGCAATTTGGTCACTGTCTGCCAATCGTGAGGTAAAACTCATCCCTCTATAATGAAGTACAAGCTTCAGTAACCCATGACAACCACTGGACACATACAGCTCATTCACACTGGGATGTGTTGCGGTAGTACACGCGCCAAAATTTTATTTACTGGGCATGTGCGCACAGCCCGTTCTTTTTTTAAGAAGCCCCAAGGCAGGAGAAATTGCTCTTGCTCTGGTGTGCCCATAACACATTGCACCATTTGGTGCATTAGGCCTCATTCACACAAACTGCGAGGCCTGTGTTCTGTAAACAGAGCATTCTTTCTGGTGTCTCTAACCTCCAGGTGCTGCATGCAGGCGGCCTAATGAAGTCTATTAGGACGAATGGGCTGCACAGGCACAGCCGCTGGTCCTAATGTGACAGGCATGTGAGTGTGGGTGAGTGACCCCTAAATGCAGACCGTGTGCGTTCGGGGCCTGTTACATTAGAATGAGCAGCTGTGTCCGTACAGCCGCTGCGTCCTAAAAGATTTTAATGGGCGGCTTGCAAGCAGCACCTGGAAGTTAGAGACACCAGAAAAAAAAAGTCTATTTATAGTATAGAGGCCTCAGCGCATGTGTGAACCAGGCCTTACTGTGCTTCACATTGACGGGTCCAATATAAAACAACATGCGCAACTTCAGATTACTGCTGATTGTATAATTCTATCAATTTCCCTTACATCTGAGCGTTCTGTGAATGCACCCAAAAATATGCATTTTCACGTACATTCATGCAAAAAACACATGTTGCTCTTGCAGCACCATTCCTTGGAAACGGCACCCCAAACGCAGCAAGCAGATGCGTGATTTCACTGGTGTCAAAATGCACGATATACGTACCAAAACACGCAGTTAAAAGACGCATGAAGCTCATGGCCTGAAAGGGTACAGGAGCTTCTTTGTCATGTTTGTTGTGTGTAGGGAAGCCTTCTGTAAGGAATGGGCTGCCCTATGTGTGTAGCACGAAAAAATGCAAAAATGAACCAATAAAAACGCACGAAAAAATGCATGAAGACAGACATTTTTTAGAAATGCCTGGCTGTATCTGGCCTCACTTCTTGGATACTCTGAGCCAAAAGAAGTATATGACGTGGAGAGTCACAGTGAGCTCGGAAAGCCAAATTTGGACCTTTTGGATGTAAATAAAGGGATATGGGTATACAGCATAAAATACGTATTTATTTGTGGTGCACAGGAGCCACAGCTGGTGTGTAATTCCGCCCATAGGACTGTAATGACAGAATACGCTGTATACAGGTATACTTGTGTTTACAGGTGAAAACGTATGAGTGTAAGTCCATATACCTATAGATTTTCAGACGAGAATGTTCGTACGCAAATTCTTTGTACATTCGATAAATGGTCAAATGTTGTTCGAAAATTTCCCTTGCTTTTAACATATAATTTTAAAATGAATGTCATTTCTGAATGAAAACCACATACGTTGTCCGTAATTCGTTCGATCGAGAAAAGTTTCCTATGCTGCTCCTTTGATTTTTCCCATCACTGTGGACGAAAATAAACATTGTTTTGACTCCACTAATGATTCGAAAATCGAATGAACGTTCTTAAAATGAAATTTTTTGAATGAAAATCTATACAAGTATGGCCAGAATAAGCTCCTGAACACAAACTAGGAAAATGGGGGCTCCTTCTCTCTGTTCAGTGTCCCCCACAGTAAGCCGCCTCCCATGGGAGCACTCATGCGTGCTCGCTCATGAGCCCTGCTGCTGCATCCATTGACAAAGACAGCGGGACTCGGCTCCCTCATCACTGGCTTTGATTGACAGCACTGGGAGCCAATGGCTCTTGGTGCCCCAGCAAAGTTAGTGAGACCCGTGAGGGGAGAGAAGACCTGCAGGCGTGCACAGTGCTGGATTCAATGAGGGCTCAGGTAAGTATAAGGGGGGGGGGGCAAAAATTATGCCTGGACATTTTTTACCTAAATGCAAGGAATGTTTAGGCTTTAGAACCACTTTAACGCCGGCCTGTCCATGGTGGCCTGAGGTTGTGTGCTGAAAGCGTACTCACTGCACATGGGCCAAGCTGCATATGATGACTGTTGGTCACGGCTAGTAGTTATTTTTTTCCCTGAAGTTCAGGTCCATCATTCTTTCCTAGGCGAGAATAATGTACCTGGGAAGGTCTCGGGTCACTCTGGGATCTGTTGCATTGTTTCTACACATATGCACGGTCCTGAGAGCTGCCTCCTGAGATTTCTATGTCACTCATCCCAGGAGGCAGATTGCGGGATCTCACACATGTGCAGAAATGGCACGGGTGTCTACCAGTTTACTGACAGGAGACTGCGGTGTGTCCGCCCATACGCAAGGTGTCCAACGCATGCGCAGACTTTACAAAGATACCTGTGGCGTGTCTGCGCATGCCCGGGAAATGAATTTAAGATGGCGGCTCTGGAGAGGAGCAATGTAGGGAGAACTTTCCCTACAAGCAAGACAATTCTGGAACTCTATTGACTACTACAGGGGTCTTCAAACTGTGGCCTGTGGGCCAGATCTGGCCCACAACAAGATTTTATCTGACTCGCGGCCAGAGTCAGTGGCATATCCTCAATGAGTACAGACTTATGCCGCGTACACTCGGAATTTCCGATGGAAAAAGTCAGACGGAATTTTTTCATCGGATATTCCGACCGTGTGTATGGACTAAAAACCACGCATGCTCATAATAAGTTTGACGCATGCTCGGAAGCATTGAACTTCATTTCTCTTATCATCCATGGACTGACACGGTGTCTCTTTACACTTTACACGTGGGTTATGTCCCTGCTTGCAGGAGAAGACCTAGGCAGAATGTGAGATGTTATACATACATTCTAAAAGCCAGAGCTGAACAGCCCCACCCAGGGGGCGGTCCCTCCGGACATAACCCTCCCACTACAGTCAGCAGACTTCAGTTTTTTTCTGCCTAGCAGAAGGAGAAGACGTGGCTCTCTCAGGAGCCAGTCTCCTGACCTATTTTTATTCCTTTTCTGGAATTATTTTTTATTTTATTTTTGAGAATCTTCTATTAACTGTCGGCTGGGCAACAGGTTGGGTACAAGATATCCTCGTAGTCTTCCCTGTCCGACCATCGAGCGTGCTGATCCTCACCTTGTGTGCGTGAGACTCAGTTCACGACAGGCCCCATGACTCCAGGGGTGGCCGGGTTTGCTTTCATGCTCCCACGGTCCTCTCAAGTCTGAACAGTTCCTGACTGAATGTATCTTTCGCGGTGGACCGGGCCGACAGCTACTCAGTACTGCACTGTGATAGTCCTGTCAGAAACACACCAGTGGGTCCCTCAGGGGACGGGTAAGTAGTCTCTCCTGCCTGCAGGTGAGTACAAAAAGCTGTGTGTTTCTCTGTGGGGGATTTTCCCTGTCTCCCCCTTTATTTCATTGTCACTCTCTGTCACCATTGCTGGCGCTGTGCTGTGTGGGGTGCCTGGGGGTCACACTGTTCTTGGAGGGGCTCATGCTGGTCTGTAGATATGCTTGGGGCCTTTTTTTGTGTGTTTTGGGGCCTGAGCGCCGAGTGGCGCTGTGTGTGTGCTGTTTTTTCACTTTAGCTGCGTCATGGCGGCCATCTTGCCGCGGATCGCCTCAGTGAAGTGCGGTGGCCATTTTCTTGTAGCCCGCGCGCTCTTCAGCACTAGTTTTGGCCTCTAGCGCTGCTGTAACAGCGCGAATCTCCTCACAATCTCCTCACAGCTCACCAGCGCTGACACAGCGCGGTACAGACAGCGGAACTGAGCGGTCCCTGGTCCGGTTTGGTGAGTCCCCTGGGCGCCCCCTCCTCAGTCAGCACAGCCTGTGGGTGGACTTTTTATCTGAGGAGTCTCAGAGGGGGGCAATATGGAGTCTCTGTCACCAGCTTCCCCTAAATGTCAGTGGACAACAGGCAGTGCTTCAGCACCTGCGGTCCCTAGGGACCAGTTGTGAGCAGTCCTGGAATCATTTCTGACCAGGATGGGAGCTGTGTGCAAGCGCAAGGGAGCAGAAAAGCGCCCTCTCCCCACTTTACTACATGAGGGCAGTGCGCTGATTCAGATATGGGCCTAGCCACTACCGCTCAGGACCCTAGTTCTGAATGTATTGGATGGTTTTGAACAGGACATTCCTTATGAGGAAAACTCCAGTTCTGAGTCAGTTAATGACAGGGCGCTTGTTAGTGTACTCATGACTGCGGTGAGGGACACTCTCAAGCTAAAATGCTGCGGATGCAGAACTTCAGGCGGATACAATTTCCTTTGGTTCTTTTAAGGCCAGGCCTTCTAAAGAGGTTTTTCCATATGTACTTTCTTTGACCAGCTCATTGATAAGGTCTGGGAAAAGCCGTAGAAGAATTTTTTTATGGTCCCGGGGCTTCTCCCCCAGTGGTCGACCCTCCAGTCGCCCGGTTGAACAAGGCCATCACTCTCTCGATGGAGGGGACTCCTGCATTTGAGGACCCCACTGACAGGAGGTCAGAAGTGGTGAGCAGAGCCATGTTTGCCTTGTTGGGATCCGCCCTACGGCCTGTGGTAGCGGCGACCCTTGTGTCTTAAACACTTACAGGTTGGGCAAAAATGTTGCACCTAGCTGTACAGGAGCATAATCTTCCTCCAGACACAGTTGCTCTGGCCCACCAACTGGTTCAGGGCCTGGTTTATGTGTGCGACGCCACGTTGGACGCGGCCCCTTTAATATCCAGGGCCTCTGTCTCGGCGGTGGTATTGCGGCGTCTTATCTGGTTGAAATGCTGGTCTGCTGACCTAGCCTTAGGAAGCTCCTGACGGATCTACCATTTAAAGGTGGTAGACCTTTCGGTGCTGCTCTGGATGACATCGTCATGGATGTTACGGGAGGTAAAACCACTCTTCTTCCTTAGACTAGCAAGGGTGAGGAGGCCCGCCGCAAACAGGGGCCTTCCTTTCCAGCAAAACGGGGTTTTTTCGTCAGTCAGAGTCCACAGGTAGGCCCTCTCAGACTGACGGCAGTGCGGCTGGTGGGCACAAGTGCCCCTGGGTGCGTAAGCCGAACAAGCGGCTCCCAAGCCCGCCTCCGCGTGAAGTCTTGCCTCCGCCCGACTCTGGGGTGGGGGGACGACTTCGCAGGTCACGAATCGGTGGTCCTCCCGAATCTCCGACTGGTGGGTGTGCGAGGTGGTCACCTCAGGATACAGGATAGTATTCCGATCCTGGCCCCCAGACTGATTCTTTCCCTCAAATCTTCCTCTCCTTCCTACCTGTCGGGCAGCCCTCTTGGGGGCTGTACAGGATTTGATCAGGTCCGGAGTGATTGTGCCGGTTCCGTCACAGGAGAGTTTTCAGGGATTCTACTCTAATCTGTTTGTCGTCCCAAATATAGGACGTGGTTCGACCTATCCTGGACCTCAAGGCTCTGAATGCCTTCGAAAAGGTGCAGAAATTCCGCATGGAATCCATTCGCACGGTGATCGCTACACTCCACCAAAGGGATTTTCTTCTGGCATCCTTGGACTTCAAGGACGCCTACTTGCATGCTCCGATCTGCGCAAGTCACCAGAAGATTCTGCGCTTTGCGATCAGCGAAGTCCACTATCGATTGTGGCTCTTCCTTTCGACCTAGCCTCGGCACCAAGGGTGTTCACCAAGGTGCTTGCTCCGGTTCTAGCCTTCTGTTACAGCAAGGTATTGCTGTCGTGGGCTGTCTGGACGATCTTCTGCTAAGAGCAGAAAGTGGCTCAGACTTAGAGGAAAGGTGACTATCGTCAATTAGACCCTCAGGGACTCGGGTGGTTCCTGAACATTCAGGAGTCAGTCCTGGTCCCGACTCAGTGTCGGGAGTATCTAGTTCTGATTCTGGACTCCTTGGAGGCAAAGGTATCCTACCTCTGGAGAAGTTGCTGACACTTCAGTCTGCGGTGCGGGTGCTGACATCCCGAAAATGGTTGTCAATCCGTTTTTTGCATGAGAGTCCCGGGACTCATGGTGGCCTCCTTCGCGGCCGTTCCGTATGCCCAATCACACACCAGGGCATTGCAGAAGGAGATCTTGTCCACCTGGGACAAATCCCCGTTGTCCTAGGATCTTCAGATCAAGGTGATTCACCTGGTCAGGGCGCCCCTGACATGGTGGTTGAGATCCTCGGCTCTTCGGTCCGGAAAGTCGTTCCCCTCCCATCCAATGGACGGTACTCACGACGGACACCAGCCTGACGGGCTGGGGTGGAGTCTGGGGAGTCCTGTCGGCTCAGGCCTTGGACTCCGGACGAGCCCGTTTACCAATCACTGTTCTGGAAATACGAGCCATCGGACTGTGTCTCTCCTCAGGTCGGAGAGAGTACGGGGGCGCTCCATCAGGAGCCAGTCGGACAACGCCACGGCGGGTGGCGTATGTACACCATCAAGGGAGGACTCGGAGCTTGGCTGCGGCTTCCGAGGTAGTCCGTATCCTGAAGTGGGCCGGAAGAAACGTGCCGACTCTGTAGGCCATTTACATTCTGGGCATAGACAATGGGCAGGCGGACTATCTGAGTCGTCAATCGCCAGACGCCGGACCAAGAAGAGTGGTCCTTGCATATTTCAACTCCTTTACCGATGGTGGGGCACGCCGGATGTGGACCTGATGGCCTCTCGACTCAATCGCAAGGGTCGAGGTTGTGGCCAGATCCAGGGATCCTTGGGCGATGCCTCGGATGCGTTGGTGGCCCCATAGGGTCCTTTTCGCCTGATATAAACTCCGGTGATCCTAATTGTTCCGGATTGGCCTCAGCATCACTGGTACGCTGATCTGGTACGTCTCATCGCGGACATTCCCTGGCGGTTGCCGATGAGGGAGGACCTTCAGTCTCAAGGTCCTATGTTTTATCCGGCTTACAGTCTCTGGCTTTGACGGCAGGGCTGTTAAAAGCCAGGTGTTGAGGGACCGAGGTCTCTCGGACTCGGTCATTTTGACCATGTTAAGGACACGGAAGTCTTCCTCCAGGCAGATCTATCACCGTGCCTGGAAAGCTTATATCGCCATATGCGAAGCACTGGACTGGCGTCCTCGGACGTATTCCGTCCACAGAATCCTTTGTCCTCTGCAATGTGGAGTGACCCAAAAGCTTGCTTTGAGTACAATCAAGGATAAGATTTCGGCCTTGGACGTCTTCTTTCAGTGACCTCTAGCGGGTCATTTCTTGGTTAGCACCTTGTGTTGGGGGTTCGCCATGTGCTCCCTCCTGTCAAGCCTCCTCTCCCACCGTGGGATCTGAATTTGGTGCTCTCGGTCCTCCAGGAACCTCCTTTTGGAAATATCCGAGATATTCCCCTCTTGTCTTGTCTCAGAAGGTGGCCTTTTAGTGGCAATCACTTCTGTTTGACGGGTGTCTGAGTTGGCGGCTTTGTCCTGCAAGTCGCCATATTTAGTCATCCATAAGGATAAGGCGGTGTTGCATCCGCGACCTTCCTTTTTGCCAAAGGTGGTGTTGACCTTTCACCTACATGAGGACATTGTCCTCCCGTCCTTGTGTCCTCACCCATCGCATCCCAGAGAGTTTGCGCTGCACATATTGGATGTGGTACGAGCCTTACGGGTGTACCTGTCTGCTACTGCTTCTATTCGGAAGTCCGACTCACTGTTTGTAACTGTCTCTGGTCCATAACAGGGCCAATCGGTTTCGTCTGCCATCATTTCTAGAGGAATCAGACAAACCGTCATTCAAGCCTATGCTCTCAAAAGGCGGGCGCCTCCCTTTCTGGTTACGGCGCATTCCACCAGGGCAATGGTGCTTCCTGGGTTTTCCGACATCAAGCGTCGGTTGCACAAGTGTGCAAGGCGGCGACCTGGTCGTCTGTTCATGCCTTTTAAGTTTTTTATAAGGTTAATGTGGCTGCATCTTCGGATGCTTCCTTCGGCCGCAGGGTGCTGCAGGCTGCTGTTTAAAGTTGTGACTCCTCCTTTGAGGAGCTCTGCCTTCTTGGAGTGAAGTTTTTGGTTTTTCCATTTATACTGCTCCCATCCCTCTTGACACTGCTTTGGGACATCCCACGTGTAAAGTGTAAAGAGACACTGTGTCAGTCCATGGATGATAAGAGAAAATAGGATTTTTTGTACTCACCGTAAAATCCTTTTCTCTGACATCCATGGACTGACACCCACCCTTCCTTTTTAAGTTTGTACTGCTTTGTTACGAACTGAAGTCTGCTGACTGTAGTGGGAGGGTTATGTCCGGAGGGACCGCCCCCTGGGTGGGGCTGTCCAGCTCTGGCTTTTAGAATGTATGTATAACTTCTCACATTCTGCCTAGGTCTTCTCCCGCAAGCAGGGACATAACCCACGTGTAAAGTGTAAAGAGACACTGTGTCAGTCCATGGATGTCAGAGAAAAGGATTTTACGGTGAGTACAAAAAATCCTATTTTTTCTCGGCTCGTCGTAGTGTTGTACTTCTCCGCGTTCTTGACGGTCCGAATTTGGTGTGACAGTGTGTATGCAAGACAGTTTGAACCGAATTCCGTCGGAAAAACCCTTCAGAGTTTATTCCGACTGAAAATCCGACCTTGTGTACAAGCCATTAGGAATCAGGTCAGCAGAGGCTGTCTATGGTCTCTGCTTTGACCTGACGTAAGGGAGACTGTGATAAAGACCCTGATGTAAGAGGGGACTCTGATGTAAGGGGGGACTCTGATGTAAGGGAAAAATCTGATGGGGACCCTGATGTAAGGGAGGACTCTGATGGGGACCCTAATGTAAGGGAAGACTCTGATGGGGACCCTGATGTAAGGGAAAACTCTGATGGGGACCCTAATGTATAGGAGGGCTCTGATGAGGATCCTTATGTAAGAGAGGAATCTGATGGGGACCCTGATGTCAGGGAGGACTCTGATGGGGACCCTGATATATAGGAGGATTCTGGTGGGGATCCTGATTTATGGGAGACTGATGGGGACCCTGTTTTTTGGGAGAATCTAATGGGGACCCTAATGTAAGGGAGGGCTCTGATGAGGATCCTTATGTAAGAGAGGAATCTGATGGGGACCCTGATGTAAGGGAGGACTCTGATGTATGGGAGACTCTGATGGGGATCCTGATGTCAGGGAGGACTCTGATGGGGACCCTGATATATATAGGAGGATTCTGATGGGGACCCTGATGTCAGGGAGGACTCTGATGGGGATCCTGATGTAAAGGAGGACTCTGATGGGGACTCTGATTTATAGGAGACTCTGACGGGGACCCTGATGTAAGGGAAAACTCTGATGGGGACCCTAATGTATAGGAGGGCTCTGATGAGGATCCTTATGTAAGAGAGGAATCTGATGGGGACCCTGATGTCAGGGAGGACTCTGATGGGGACCCTGATATATAGGAGGATTCTGGTGGGGACCCTGATTTATGGGAGACTGATGGGGACCCTGATTTATGGGAGACTGATGGGGACCCTGTTTTTTGGGAGAATCTAATGGGGACCCTAATGTAAGGGAGGGCTCTGATGAAGATCCTTATGTAAGAGAGGAATCTGATGGGGACCCTGATGTAAGGGAGGACTCTGATGTATGGGAGACTCTGATGGGGATCCTGATGTCAGGGAGGACTCTGATGGGGACCCTGATATATATAGGAGGATTCTGATGGGGACCCTGATGTCAGGGAGGACTCTGATGGGGATCCTGATGTATAGGAGGACTCTGATGGGGACTCTGATTTATAGGAGACTCTGACGGGGACCCTGATGTAAGGGAGGACTCTGATGGGGATCCTGATTTATGGGGGACTCTGGTGAGAACCCTAATGTAAGGGAGGACTCTGCTGAGGATCCTGATGTAATCCTGATGTAAGAGAGGACTCTGATGGGAACCCTGATGTAAGAGAGGACTCTGATGGGGACCCTGATGTATAGGAGGACTCTGATGGGGACCCTGATGTCAGGGAGGACTCTGAAGGGGACCCTGATGTATAGGAGGACTCTGATGGGGACCCTGATATAAGAGAGGACTATGATGTGAATTCTTATGTAAGGAGGACTCTGATGTAACGGGTTCCTGATATAAGGGAGACTCTGATGTAAATGTAGTACCATGATTTCTAGGGTTGCTCCTAAATTTACCTACCAGGTGTATTTGCCTTGGCCAATTGTTAGGGATTGATTGAATTCACCTTAAGTCTGGAATTGCTGCACTTCTCTCCTCTGCTGCTAGGTGGCATTAGATAAGACAAGGGCAAAGCAAGGACAGATTGTGAGTATATGGGGTGTCTCGGCCAATGGGCAAGTTTTTTTTTTGTTCTGTGTCACCTGGACGGCTGTCTGGGTGGACTTGTGTTGTGCTGCCCGGGCTGCTAGTCCGGAGTTTGGGCCTATCCTGGGCACATCTAGCTGCTAGGCTGTCTGAGGGCCTATCCAGAAGCAAGCAAGCAGCGCAGGGTTGGGATTGCGGCTTGCAGTCCAACCAGAAGTGAGTCTGCCAGCCGGAGAACCTGTCAAGGTCGGAGGTAGAAGGGAAGCTGTCGCCACTAAGGGACTATCCACCTTATTACCAGGGACCACAGTGAGTAGCTGAACCAATTTTCCAGAGTATTCTCACCAACCGGGGACGGTCAAGAATCGTAAAACTTCAGCAGGTGCCAAGCCAGGGACCCAACCAGTGGGGTGACACTTGAAGAGTATCTGGATTGCCAAGCCAGGGACCCAGCAGGGAAGCAGGGGTGACGCTTAGGGTTGCCACCTTTTCTTCAAGCCAAATCCGAACACTTTAGCTATGCATGGCAAAAAAAAATTGTAGTATACACTATATTGTGTATTGTAAAGACCTGGGACACCTTTGGGTGCACTAAGGAAAGCAATAATGTGGCACGCTTTATTGGACAGTGTTACCTCCTATAACACAGGGGTCATTGTCACCCCCCTTCATAAAATATGGGTCAGTGTTACCCCCTCCATAATTTAGGGGTCCCCCATAAAGGATCCCCATTAGGTCCCCTTATATCAGCACCCCCCCTTAGAGACCTCTATTAGATCAGGGAACCCCCCATCAGTGTCCCCTGCCCCTAAAGACCCACATTAGACTGCCTTACCGAGAGCCGTTTCGAGCCAGGAAGTGCGGGTGCCAGAGTTTAGGGGCGGAGCGAAGCTGCTCTACTGTAGTGCTATTTTCCTTCTTTCCTTCCATTGTGTGGGGGTCTTGGAGAGAAGGCAAAGTAGAGGCAGGTGCTGCATCGCTGTGCCCAGTGTGTCGGCAGGACACAGGAATCAAAACACATCCGAACTTGTGCACTCACTCACAGGGCCCCTGTTGGGAATCATGGGGCCCCTCGCCGCCTGAGGGGGGAAAAGAGGTGGGGGAGGGAGGTGAGAAAGGGTGAGAGGAGGAGGTAAGGGGGTGAGGAGGCAGAAGAGAGAGGGGGATGAGAAAGAGAGAGGCGGAGGGGATTGGGGGTGTGAGGGGGAGTGGGGTGAGAGAGAGAGTAGGGGTGGGAGAGAGAAGGGGGCTGAGAGGGAGGAGGGGTGAGAAAGAAAAGTGGTGAGAGAGGGGGTGGCCTGACACAGAGGGGGGGTAGCTGACAGAGGGGGGGAGTAACTGACACAGAGGGGAGTAGCTGACAGAGGGGGGGTAGCTGACAGAGGGGGGAGTAGCTGACACAGAGGGGGAGTAGCTGACAGAGGGGGGTAGCTGACAGAGGTGGAGCTGACAGAGGGAGGGGGAGTAGCTGACGGAGAGGGGGGTAGCTGACAGAGGGGGGTAGTTGACAGGGGGGTAACTGACAGAGGGGGTAGCTGACAGAGGGGGGAGTAGCTGACAGAGGGGGGGAGTAGCTGACAGAGGGGGGAGTAGCTGACAGAGGGGGGGTAGCTGACAGAGGTGGAGCTGACAGAGGGAGGGGGAGTAGCTGACGGAGAGGGGGGTAGCTGACAGAGGGGGGGAGTAGCTGACAGAGGGGGAGTAGCAGCAGACAGAGGGGGGGAGTAGCTGACAGAGGTGGAGCTGACAGAGGGAGGGGGAGTAGCTGACGGAGAGGGGGGTAGCTGACAGGGGGGGTAGTTGACAGGGGGGGTAACTGACAGAGGGGGAGATGCTGACAGAGGGGGAGATGCTGACAAAGGGGGGGATGCTGACAGAGGGGGGTAGCTGACAGGGGTGGAGCTGACAGAGGGGGAGATGTTGAATGAGAGGGGGAGTAGCTGGCAGAGGGGAGGGAGTAGCTGACAGAGGGGGGGAGTAGCTGACAGAGGGGGGGTAGCTGACAGAGTTGGAGCTGACAGAGGGAGGGGGAGTAGCTGACGGAGAGGGGGGTAGCTGATGGAGAGGGGAGATGCTGGCAGAGGGGGGGAGTAGCTGAGGGGGGGAGTAGCTGACAGAGGGGGAGTAGCAGCAGACAGATGGGGGGTATCTGACAGAGGTGGAGCTGACAGAGGGAGGGGGAGTAGCTGACGGAGAGGGGGGTAGCTGACAGAGGGGGTAACTGACAGGGGGGGGTAACTGACAGAGGGGGGTAACTGACAGAGGGGGGGTAGCTGACAGGGGTGGAGCTGACAGAGGGAGGGGGAGTAGCTGACTGAGAGGGGGTAGTTGACAGGGGGAGTTGACAAGGGGGGGTAGCTGACAGGGGGGGTAGCTGACAGGGGGGGATGCTAAATGAGAGGGGGAGTAGCTGACTGAGAGGGGGTAGCTGACAGGGGGGTAGCTGACTGAGAGGGGGGTGTGGCTGACTGAGAGCGGCAGGCTGACAGAGGGGGGTGAGAGGGCAAATGAGAAAGATACCTTAGTGAGGACTCGGAGACACAGCAGAACACACGCCAGGCAAGGAGGCGGGACTCCGGGCGGGCGCGATCACCCACAGTCCAGCCCCGCCTCCACATGTGACCAGGTTCACTCGGCCAATCACAGCCCCTCGTGTTCGCCACCCGCACGTGACCTATTCAGCAAATCACAGGCTGAATAGGTATGCCTGCTGCCCATCGCTGAGCTCCGCTCGGAGGCGGAGCGCACAGGCAGTAATGGTTATGGCGGCCGCGGTAATCGGGATGCGCCGCTCTAGGTTGAACTGCTGATATGTGCCCAGGTTTCAGGCGGCTTGAAAACCGGGCAGATGTGTCCAAACCCGGACAGTCCGGGTCAAAACCGGACAGGTGACAACCCTAGTGACGCTTGAGGAAGATACTCTGTAACCAGATTGGAAGAGCTCGGGAGATTCAGTGGCAGTGAATCAGCAAGTCTAGTGAGAGAGACTGGGAGCTCAGTGGATCAAGAATCTACAAGAAGTGATTGTAGAGGAAGTAAAGGAGTTCATTACAATCTGTGTTCGGAACTGTTCTAAGACTGTTGCCATAGGAGACAGCGATCTTACACATGCAGATGTGTCGCCTGGCTGGGCGCCTTTCCCTGCATGGCTGTCTACCTGTAGAAGTCTCGGAGTCTGCCAATTGACATTGCAACTATCTAAGGGTGTCCTGGTCCTAACCCTCTCTCCCAAAGTTCAGATCAAGAGAAAATAAATCTCTTTGCATTCAAGAAGTGTCTGGCGCCCAACGAATCTACCTTACATGACGCCCACTATGCCTTACAACCCACTCTATACAGAAGGATGTCAGCTGTTCCTGGCTCTGGAGGTTCTCATCAGACTAAAGGAGGCCTGGGACCTCGCTACATAAAGAAGGGCTCTGATGTAAGAGAGGACTCTGATGTAAGGGAGACTCTGATGTAAGAGAGGACTCTGATGTAATGGGTTCCTGATATAAGGGAGACTCTGATGTAAGAGAGGACTCTGATGTAATGGGTTCCTGATATAAGGGAGACTCTGATGTAAGAGAGGACTCTGATGTAAGGGAGACTCTGATGTAAGGAGGACTCTGACCTAAGGAGGACTCTGATGTAAGAGAGGACTCTGATGTAAGAGAGGACTCTGATGTAATGGGTTCCTGATATAAGGGAGACTCTGATGTAAGAGAGGACTCTGATGTAAGAGAGGACTCTGATGTAAGGAGGACTCTGATGTAAGAGAGGACTCTGATGTAAGGAGGACTCTGATGTAAGAGAGGACTCTGATGTAAGGAGGACTCTGATGTAAGGAGGACTCTGATGTAAGAGGACTCTGATGTAAGGAGGACTCTGTGCCCACAAATACCGCCTACCAGTGCCACCTATCAATGCCCACGAGTGCCACCTATCAATGCCCACAAGTGCCACCAATGATGCCCACCAGTGGTGCCAATCAGTGCCTCATCAGTGCCACCTAGCAATGCTGCCTATCAGTTTAACCTACCAGTGCCGATCAGTGCCCATCACTGCCAGCTATCAGTGCCCATCACTGCCAGCTATCAGTGCCACCTATCAATGCCGCCTATTAGTGTCACTTCTCAGTGCCCATCAGTGCCACCTATCAATGCCCTTCAGTGCCACCCATCAGTGTCACCTCTCAGTGCCCACCAGTGCCACCTATCAATGCCCTTCAGTGCCACCTCTGTGCCACCTCTCAGTGCCCACCAGTGCCGCCTATCAGTGGCCACCAGTGCCGCCTATCAGTGGCCACCAGTGCCGCCTATCGGTGCCCATCAGTGCAGCCTCATCGGCGTACATCAATGAAGGAGAAAAATTACCTGTTTGTAAAATTTTATAACAAAATATAAAAAGAAATATAATTTTTTTTGTTTTAAATCGGTCTTTTTATTTATTTTTTAACAAAAAATAAAAACCGCAGAGGTGATCAAATACCACCAAAAGAAAGCTCTATTTGTGGGAAAAATGATAAAAATGTCATTTGGGTACAGTGTTGCATGACTGAGTAATTGTCATTCAAAGAGTCAGAGCGCTGAAAGCTGAAAATTGGTCTGGGCAGGAGGGGGGTTTAAGTGCCCAGTAAGGAAGTGGTTATATGGTCTGTGAATATTAGTAAACAATATTATGTGGCTGAACATTGTGCCCCCCCCCCCCCCCATGATGATGTTTTTTTTTATCTGGGGATAATTTTGGAGATTTAATTTTTATGTCTGATAGTAAAGAATGGAGTTGCTGCCACTGATGTATATGATATGTTTGGGTAGCTGGGGGGAGGGGGGTTCTATACACACTCAGTCTAGTGCAGGGGAGACATCAGGGGGGTCCCTCACCAGCCATGATCTGCTTGCCTTGCCTAGAGTAGCACATAGTCCCAGTGATGAGATGACTGGGATAAGGGGTGACGAGGGATGATAAGGGGTGACGAGGGATGAGGGTGTCATGGTGGATTCCTGGCAGGGGAGGATTGATGTAGAAATGTCATCCTGTGCTGTCTATGGAGGAAGCAGGAAGCGGTGTGCAGAGCGGTGTCCGGGCGGTGAAGGGTTAACCCTCCTCTCCTCTCCTCTTCCATTCTCCACCTCTGAACCTCACTGATTGACAGCAGAACAGGAGAGGAGGGGGAGGGGAAGCGACCCGTCAAGCCGCCTATCACAGCCCAGAGTAGGCGGCGCGCTGTCCTCCCGCCCTCCAATGTGCGCCGAGTGGGCGTTGCCCCCGGTCTCCATTCTGTGCCGTGTGTCAGTTGTAGAGGAGAGAGGGCTAGACACAGGAGGGGAGGGAGGAGGAGAGCACAGCCGAGTCCAAACAAAAGCAGGACACCGAGCGAGAGAGAGAGCGGAGTGGAAGTTGGCAGCCTCGGTCCAGACCCCACCCTCCGGGAGAGCGATCCGTGCCAGGCTCCCTCCGATCCTGCCCCCTTCCTTCCCCACCACCCCCTGCCCCGCCACCGCCGCCACTGCTGGACCCGCTCCTCCGGATCTGGACGGATTGGTGCGCCCTGGGATTATCGGAGCCACAACAAAGGAGAAGAACAATAAGAGTTGTGATCGGAGGAGATGGATGATCAGCCCAGGCTAATGCACAGCCACCCCGGGGTGGGGATGGCCGCTCACCCCAGCCTGTCCCAGCACATGCAGGATGGCTCCGGACCCAACGAGGGGGAGGGGGGCAGGAAGCAGGACATCGGGGATATATTACAGCAGATCATGACCATCACCGACCAGAGTCTGGACGAGGCACAGGCCAGGTGAGCGATTCTACCATACACACTGCGATCTGTACCATGGATAGAACTCCCCCCCCCACCATTCCATATGTGTCCCCCCCCCCCCATACCATGTCTGTGTGTGCCTCCCCCCCCCCATCACATCACACCTGGCCAGTCCCACACACACACATATATATATATATATATCTCCATCTCTGATGTCCCCTCTGGTTTTATGTCTGGCCAGCTGTAGGGCCATCTAGGCGCAGGAAAAAGTTGTGGTGGTTGGTGAATAGGTGGTGACTTTCGTGGTGGTCGGTGAATAGGTGGTGACTTTCGTGGTGGTCGGTGAATAGGTGGTGACTTTCGTGGTGGTCGGTGAATAGGTGGTGACTTTCGTGGTGGTCGGTGAATAGGTGGTGACTTTCGTGGTGGTCGGTGAATAGGTGGTGACTTTCGTGGTGGTCGGTGAATAGGTGGTGACTTTCGTGGTGGTCGGTGAATAGGTGGTGTGTGTGCGCCGATCAGATGGGGAAAGTTTGACGTTACTATAAAGTGTCAGGATCCAGCGACTGGTAAAGTGTTTTTTTTTTTTACTGGAGTCACAGAAGTACTATGGAGGTCAAGTGACTGCCAGGCCTGTGTTGGTGACTGGAAGGTGTAGAGTCTGCCTGTCACCCAGGGTGAGGGATGGATGGGCACCGCCGGACACAGGCTGGACCCCTGGTGCCCATCAAGGGCCACATCTGCAGGCGGAAGTTCATGTTTTCCTATTCCAGGGATCTCTAGCAGACCCTTGTAAGGTGTTTGCAGTCTATGACCTACTCCTGAAGCATGTCCTTAGTCTTTAATAACTCCTGTTTGCCGTCTCTGACCATCTCCTGTAGCGTGCCGTAGCCCCCGTTGACCGTCTCCTCCTTTCCGCGCCCCCGTTGACCGTCTCCTCCTTTCCGCGCCCCCGTTGACCGCCTCCTTTTCCGCGCGCCCGCTGCCACCGTTGACCGTCTCCTCCTTTTCCGTGCGCCCGTAGCCACCGTTGACCGTCTCCTCCTTTTCCGTGCGCCCGTAGCCACCGTTGACCGTCTCCTCCTTTTCCGTGCGCCCGTAGCCACCGTTGACCGTCTCCTCCTTTTCCGTGCGCCCGTAGCCACCGTTGACCGTCTCCTCCTCCTTTTCCGTGCGCCCGTAGCCACCGTTGACCGTCTCCTCCTCCTTTTCCGTGCGCCCGTAGCCACCGTTGACCGTCTCCTCCTCCTTTTCCGTGCGCCCGTAGCCACCGTTGACCGTCTCCTCCTTCTTTTCCGTGCGCCCGTAGCCACCGTTGACCGTCTCCTCCTTTTCCGCGCGCCCGTAGCCACCGTTGACCGTCTCCTCCTTTTCCGCGCGCCCGTAACCCCCGTTGACCGTCTCCTTTCCGCGCGCCCGTAACCCCCGTTGACCGCCTCCTTTCCGCGCGCCCGTAACCCCCGTTGACCGCCTCCTTTCCGTGCGCCCGTTGACCGTCTCCTTTCCATGCGCCCGTAACCCCCGTTGACCGTCTCCTTTCCGTGCGCCCGTTGACCGTCTCCTTTCCGTGCGCCCGTAACCCCCGTTGACGTCTCCTTTCCGTACGCCCGTAGCCCCCATTGACCATCCCCCTCCTTGCTGCACGCCCGCAGCCCCCGTTGACCATCTCCGCCTTTTCCACGCGCCCGTAACCCCCATTGACGTCTCCTTTCCGTGCCCCCGTTGACCATCCCCCTCCTTGCCGCGCACTTGCAGCCCCCTTTGACCGCCTCCTTGCCGTGCGCCCGTAGCCCCCATTGACCGTCCTATTTCCAGTAGCCCTTGACCATCCTCTTGGCGCATGCACACTTGAGGCCATTCGATATCGAGGGTTGACCACCACTGATCTAGATTGTAAACAAAAGTAGTTTCCCTTCAGGTAGATGTCATCTTTGACACATGGCTTCTTAGGACAGGTGACAATCCTGGGCCAAGGTGTGCATAGTTTACCATGTCTGAGTCCCCATCCACATTACTATGTGACTGTACAGGCCTCTGCACTATACATCATTGTTTGTAGGTCTGAAAGATTGTACAGTCAGATTGTAATGAGTGGTGAGCTCCTAAGTATTCAGGTATCTAAACCTCCAATGGAGCTGTACACAATAATACTAGAACAGACATGTTCTATGCAATGATAAAAATAGGTTTCCTACAAAGAGCAAATCTACCCCAAGTGATGTAATCACACTTACTCAACTTTTCACCAAGAGCTCTAAAAAAAAAAAAAAAGTTTTCAAAGTCTGCCACGTCCAATGAAATCTCATGGTTACCTGCAGTGTATTGGGAATTTCAGTCGTTGACCTCACACTTAATGAAATGATGTCACCTAATGTGATGGAATAGCATTCAGTGGTTTGCCGGCGCTCCGGATCACCGATATCTGAATGAATAACTTTACTCTTCATGAACACTCTTCATCCTTGTTCAGAGAATGGGAACTGTTCAGCTGACCTCTAAATATATTCCATTTTTTTTTTTCCTTTATTGCCTTTCCATTTTAGGCTTTACCGTCTGCTGCGCTAGGCCTTTCAGTGTGCATTCCTTTTAGCTTGTCAACGCAACGGCATTGTGTGTCTCCTACGGGCCTTCCTTCGTGGTGTAGGCAGCTCTTGTTTTACAGTCCTCCAGATGAAATGATACATTTTGGTTCCAGGATGCATGTTGTAGTAAGGAGGTTCACAAAACACGCCGATCGGTACCCCCCCCCCTTGCCTCTCCTGTGATCTATATTGGTTAAAATCATTCAGCATTGTCAGATTTTGTATCGTTTTTATATATCACCATCTTTGGGATGGAACTTAAATAAAAAATAGTATAGCTCGTACTTGCAGGAAAATGATAGTGCCTTAAATCTGGGTCAGGAGTTTAGGCGTCTTGTAATAAATGACATTTTATGGCTACTGTCGTAAAACCAACAACTCCATGCTATTTTTATAGTGTATATAATGCCTTTGTAATATACTGTGCTGGGATATTTATTACAAATGCATCTAATAAGTGACTACTGTAATTACAATCTATTAAAATAACATTTTTTTATTGTAAAGCGTGGGGCACATGTACCCATGTAATCATCAAAATATATACATTTATTTTATTTTTTTTGGAGGGATTTTAGGATTTTCCAACTTTCTTTTGACCCACGCAGTCTTTAGGGATGTTGCAACAGGCAGTGTCTGTATGGTTTTCTATGGCGTTCTCATGCCGCCGGTTACACATCCCATTTTTCATCACGGTGATCGGTGGTTGTTGATCACTTTGTCATTGGTGTCTTCGTTAATTCACTCACTGTGTCATTTGTTGGAAGTCAACCGCGATTTTGAATGACACTGAAGCTGGACCACGGTGTCACCGTGTGAAAGAGCCATAAGGGCCGATATGAGCTACAATGGCAGATTCATTGGCTGTCATTAGAAATAGACATAAAATTGATACAACCATTATTTTATTTTTTTATATTTTAGAAGTTGACAATTGTGCACTGTATAAAATCAATTGGCTTTTTTTTTATTTTTCATTACAGTGCTCTCTAGCTGGCTGCATATATACATTATAACATTTTATAGTCACTTGTTACTGTAACCTTAATTGTAACTATAATTGGGCTTTTTTGCCTTTCAAAAAAAAAAAAAAAAGGCTTACTTTTTGTTTCTCTTGGGTTATAGCAGAAGTGTAAAAAAAAAAAAAAAAACGTATAGGACTTGTACACCAAATCAGTGATAGATTTTTATGTTTTAATCTACATAATTATTACTGCAAGCCGAGCAAGAGCCTGGCTATGATGAATGAAAGCCTAGCCACATGAGACCCACTATGGACAAAGCACAACAAAGCGTCGTATTGCATCCTTACTGCGTTCTGTGCGATGTGCAAAACATTATTGATTTTGATAGCAGAGAGCACTTAATATAGGATAAGGATTCCTATTGTAACGGCCACAAAGCAGCTCTTGGTAAAATCACATTACAGAGCAACTTTACAAGCAAACCTAGGTATGCCTTCAATACATTGCTGTACTAGAAGCCAGGCGTGATTTTAGGAATCCAGTACTTATTTTAGGTATTGAGTTTATAAGTAATGGCGTTTTACTTATTTCATACCTCCCATATAACAATGCTTTGTTTTTATAATGCTAGATTTGGTACATCGGCATAGAACTTTTGTGCAAAGCTTACAGTCTACAAAAAAAAAATTGTTTTTATAATTAAAGTATCTACAGCCAGAGCACACTGCATTTACCTAATACAGCATACAAGGATCTAATGTGATTTGCAAGACGTACTTTTCATGGATGTTATAAACATATGCACACCATATTGGGGAAAAATAAAGAAAAAAGAAAAAAATATATGTGTGTAATATATAAATGAAGTAATAATAATAAAAAATGATATATAGAGATATATATTCTCTCTAGATATATATACCGTATATAAAAAAAAATGCATGTTAACTAAAGTATTTGTCCATGAAAAGATTGAAAATAAATTTGCTTGTACAGAATGCACTTCTTTTTTTTTTTTTTTTTTTTTTACATAGAGCTAAAAACATTTGCATAAATGGGATTTTTCAACAGCAGGTAGAATATAAATGGGCATAGGAAAATTACTATTTTCTTGTGAATAATTTAAGAATGTAATTAATTGCCTTGGTCCGTACAGGATCACTGTTTTTTTTATTTTTATTTATTTCTTTGTGAGCTGCGTGCGCTCTGTATTGTAAATTGTCTTCTGGATTTCCTGTCCTTTTTTAGCTTGTTATGGCGAGTTGTGTGATTTTTTTTTTTTTTTTTAATGGTTAAATTACACGGAGTGACATGTTTCAGGCCGCTAAGGTCTTTAGATAATATAATTTTTTTTTTTTTTTTTAGCTGTTCGCAGAAATAACCAGATCCATATTGTTTTGTGGTAGGCTGACGTCCAGACTTGTGTCATGCAACTCAGTGTAAAGCAGTTTAGGGTTGTCATGTGGGGGCTTGTTTGTGGCTGCTGTAAATGAGTCGGGATGTGGTAGAACGCACGGCCCATGAGAGGTTTGTCACAGCACCGTGCTGTCACACACATTGCATAATCCATGTGGATCTGTGTTACTTGTAGATGCATGTAGACATATATTTTGGAATATTGGGAGGGGGATGTAGGCCCGAGGAGCCAGGTAGCATAAACAATACGGTATATCTATTGCCTTTCTTAATGCGATCAATGGGAGACCTCTTCCAGCTATTAAATTATAGAATTCCATTTACCTCCAGTGTAATTTTTTTTACAGGTACATTATATCAGTCCCTGACCTCAAGGAGCTTACTATCTAAGGTCCCTATAAGACATACATATGAGGGCCAATTAACCTACCAGCATGTCTTTAGTGTGACAGAGGAAACCATAGTACCTGGAGAGAACCCACACAAGCACAACCAATTCTGTACAGATGGTGTCCTGACTAGAGTCAAACCGGTGACCCCAGTGCTCCGAAGCCACTAAGCCATCTATGTAATGTATACAATAGGTTAATGCAGACTTTTTAAATATCCTGTGAGAAAAAAAACCCATAAAGGTCACCTTTATTTCACTTCCCACTTTGACCTTCTAAAAGACCTTTCTTATGGTTTTCCTGCATCATCGGCCTTTGTTTTTGTACCTCTCCACACCTCCTTTTTAAAATCTTCTTTTTTAATGACTGTCAGCTTTGCATGATTAAAAAATTCTAGCCATGGATGGCCTGCAGAAGGATACTAATGCTGAACCAGCGAGGTAGCTCTCACTACATTCATGTCTGTTGACTTCTTGTGAATGTACAACTGGCAATATACCACTCCATTACTATTATGTCTTGGGTTAAACAAGGCCAGCTGTCCGAATGTAAAGACTTGTATATGTATAATGGTTCAGATCCAACAGGGACTTCTGGCCAATTCACACTGACTTGCGCTAAAATGTGTGTACATTTCTATCCATTTTAGTCGTGCTGACGTTGGTTGACATACATTTTGCATTATAATGCAACGTTATGGTGTAAATGGGAAACATTGGAAATTATTGATTTTCAGGTGTCCTTCCGCTGATCTGCGTTTTTTTACAGCTGCACTAAAATGCACTGGTGTGATTTGGCCCTTATTGTGTATGTTGTCTGCTTGTTGACATGAGTGTTCTTTAGGTACTTATCTTCCCACAGTCCAGGAGCACGCCGGTAGGTTAATCAGCATCTGAATAGGTTGGTCATAGAGTGCGTGGGCACATGTATGACTATAAAGGGCTCTACTGGAGTACCCAGTGATGTGTGACTGGCAACAGACAATTTGTAGAGTACTGGGCAAGATGGCCATAGTAATATCAAGTACTTGGCGTTGGTTGCTTATATTGTCAGGGCTGGACAAATGCAGGAGATAAGTAATAACTGGTTCTAAATAAAATATAGTTGGAGCATATTATTATTATTATTATTATTATTATTATTATATATATATATATATATTTTTTTTTTAAACCTTTTCTGTTGCGGTCAATATTGGCACGTGCACATTGCAGAAAAGCGTCTGCTGGCTCCTGAATTTTGGACCCCCTTCTTTTTTTTTTTTTTTTCCCCCTTCGCCTGTGTCTGGATTTTGTTTCTTCCAGTTAAAGCATTTGAAAGTGGATGTACATTTGAGTACAATACATGTATTGTATGAACATTTGATGTACAATTGATTATGTTGCAGCATCAACTGTCTGTGCAATTACACGACCTCACAGTACTTCTAACGCTGGGGTTGATTTACTTACATTGGAGAGTGCAAAATCTCTGGTGCAGCTGTGTATGATAGCCAATCGGCTTCTAACTTCAGCTTGTTCAGTAAGGCTACTTTCACACTGAGGCGCTATAGCGCCTGTAAAAAGCGCCTCTCACTCCAGTGTGAAAGCCTGAGTGCTTTCACACTGGAGCGGTGCGCTGGCAGGACGCTAAATAAAGTCCTGCAAACGGCATCTTTGAGGTGCTGTAGATACTTTCTAAAGCACCCCAATCAATGGGCAGCGCTGGCAAAGCAGCGCTACGGCGGCGCTTTAAACCCTTTTTCCGACCGCTAGCGGGGGGTTAAAAGTGCCCCGCTAGTGGCCGAAAAGCACTGCAAAACGCCAAAGCCCGCCTCGGTGTGAAAGTGCTCTTAAGCTTTGACAAAAAAACCTGGAAGCCGATTGGTTTCTATGCACGGCTGCACCAGATTTTGCGTTCTCCAGTTTTATCGATCCCACTGACGTTACAAAATAGACCCGATTAGCAAATCTGCGGTCATATCCCTCACAAATGGAAGTCATTTTTATCCATTCTGGTAATTAAATACCAATCACAATCCTATGGGAACCAAATCAAAATTTTAATTTCATAAAATAGCAACAATTTGAACAAAAAACAGCATTCTCATGCACATAACTGAAAAGAGCACTTTGGTGATGTTGCGCTTTTTTAAAAAAAATTTAATGGAACCTGTTGCATTGTTGGTAATGTTGACCTGCCTTCACTTTTATTTATTTTAATTTTTTTCCTGATATAATTGCCAGGCGACCAACTAAGTAGTCCGATAAACTCAAGTTGCGGTCTGGTGCTTTCGAATTACTTGGACTCACTTTGTATAAATACCTAAATGGTCCAAGTAATAAGCTCAGTGGAAAATGGTTTACTTAAACATCATCACAAAAGACATTAGGACACTCTTTGCCGGTTTGGATAAAATATCTGTAGGGCTCCTTCACACTGTCTGTTGGGCAGGGTAGCCTTGCCAAACGCAGTCCCAATGCATGGGTAAGACAATTTGAAGAGTTTAGTTCACATCACTTCTCTAAAGTTGCCTTTTCTGGGAAACAAAATTGGGCATGCTGCGTTTTTAAGCTGCGCCGGATGTTGTGATGAACTCAAGATTTTTAATAAAGTAAAAAAAAAAAAGTAAACTGTAGGGTGGATCATTACAATGCATCAGCACTGTCACCAATGGTTGCTATAATGTGGCCACTGATGTAAAAGGCGCCCTTCACCTTGTGTATAGAAAAGGGGGGGGGGATTAGAGATGGATATCAATGACATAAAGTAACAAGTCCTGAGAAATAAAATATTTCATAGGCCAAATAGCTATTTCATGCAATAATTTTTTATTTTTTTTGATATCTATGCAAGAGATTTTAAATTTCTTTAAATATTTATTAAAAATGTATAATATCTTTTAACATTTTATTTACCAAATATCTACATAATTCTAAAATTTGGCAACGCATTTATTTAAACAAATTGCAAAAAAAAAAAAAGTAAGATGCCTTCAAACCATACCAAAGTCCTAAACCCACTGTTGAGCAATAAGTCAACTCCCTGCCTATAAATCAAGGTTCAATTGGCTTCCAAAAGAGGGGGAAAAAAATCCTTCCTGATCCCCCAAAATGCAATTGCCTAACGCCCTGGATCAAAATTGTACAATCTTGGTCACTTAGAAACCAATGTTAGGATGGTTCCTGTAGAAAATATGATTTGATTTCTTGATGTCTCCTAGATCCTGACAGTTAATGCCAGCCATAAGATAGCAGTATTTCTGTGAGTGGGAATCTGTGCAGCAGTCTTTGCAAATTGACTTTACAAAAAGGCAGCCAAAAAATCAATAATATATTGTACATGCTGAGAATTTAGCTAATATGAACCTTTAGTGAATTGAAAGCTTTATTTTTGGCCGTAAGAATTGGTAAACAACGCACAGTACAGAAATAACGGCATGTCCTACGCTTTAGTGAATTGATCCTACATAGATGTGTGGGAGGGTCCTTTCCCAGCACTGAAGGTATCCGCTCTCCTTGCTGATTACAGAATTGTGTCTGTAGCAAATTTCTGACATTTTTGTTTTTTCTTTCATAAATTTGTTACCAAATCTGTTTTGATAGGGATGGGGAACGTGACACATTTAGCTGTTTACACCTTGGTAAATTTAAGGACCAATATTTGTCTAGAACAGTCCCAGGAATCGCCATTGAAAGTGTTTTTTTGCAGAATACATTTTTTTTTGTTATTCCTGATCTTTCATATCTGATTTTTGTTGTATGAAAACTACACTTAACGTATATTGTGTTCACGTACGAGACATTTTGGATTTTTTTCCGTTGGAAATTTTTAGTTTGGAAAGTTTGAATTGGATGTCGAAAGTTGTGTACATACTACACGAAAATCAAATGATCGTGCCTCGTACGGAATTTGTCATTATTATTATTATTATTATTATTATTATTATTATTATTTTTTTTTTTTACTGTGTACCCTAATACATTTTAAGATGAGGTTAGGGGGGGGCCGACTCATGAGAGATTACAATCTAAAAGGAAGGGGCAGGTGATTAAAAAAAAAAGTTGTGGATAGAGGTAGGATAGGTTGTGGCGATGAGTTGTGTTGCAAAATGCATGGTGAAGGTAGAAGAAGATCCCAACTGCACACCATGCAGTGGATAGAACTGATCTCCATCAATGGGTGGTGAAGTGGCACAAATGTTTGGCTCTGTTATAGAACATCGGCACTGCTGCTTTGGCAAAGGGGACTGTAGGTGGCTCTGAAACGTTGCCTAGGTTTGTAAATTGGTAAAAACTCCCTTTTACTTTGCATTGGCCTGTAATATATATAAGATGAATGTCAATCAGTGTGAACTAGCCCACTGAATGCTTTAAAATGAAAGGCTAACTGCCTCTTTGTGGAAAAAATAAATACACATTACAATTTTTTTTATTTTTTTTTTATATGCGCACGCACATATACACGCACACATATATCATTTTATTTATATATTTTTTCCCATGAAGGTGCAGTTAGCCTTTAATTTGAAACCATTAATTTTTAATTTTTTTTGTCTGCACATGCCATATTGAATTTGAATGTTTATTTAAAAACATATATATTTTTTTTTTTTTTTTTATTCCTGTATAAATCCATTTATAAAATTAAACCAGAGAGATATAGCTATAAGGAGCAAATAATAAATCTCTCAACTGATCTAACCGCAGTAAACTGAAAGCTGATTGGTTGGTTGATGTAGGTTCCTTCATGTGGCATATTGTCTTTGCACTGAAACAGAAGGTCTAATATGTATATAAACAAAGCGGGAACATTAGGCAAGGTTTTATTTGCTCATTTCACACTTCTAAGAGCAAGTTCCTTTGTACCATTTCCATTACAGTTAACCTGCATACAGTAAAACCATTTTTTGTTTTTGCTCTGTCCATTTATTAATTTGAGTCTGAAAGAAATACAAATATATTGAAAGAGGCATAAATACTACAAATAGTCAACGTTCCTGTTCTATAAAGGCTGCTTTTAGTCCGCGTCCTAATTCAGGGTAACCTATGATTTCTTGTTGTGTGATCACCAATGCCTACAAAAATGTTTGGCCTAAATTGCACTATTTATGTTCTGTTCTATTCTATTCTACCATTACCTTGTATGGATATGCATGGTGAACTGTGTAAAGGGCAGCTTCGAAGCATGTCCCTTTTTGGTTGGCATCATTGATATTTGAAATCGCAATGCTGCTCTGGACAACAGAGCAGATGGGCAAAGTGATAGCTATACCCATTTGAATCCATCTTAAAGGCCCGGTTCACCTTTTTTATAAAAATTATAGTTATTTAAAACAAAACGTAAATATTTGCAGGTAAAAATTAATAAATAAAAAAATAATTTATTTTTATTAATGTTTTTGTTTTTTTTTCATTATGATTATATTTTTTACTCCTGTAGACTGTAAGGCATTGCATCCTGGATCAGCAGCTCATGGATGCAATGCCTGGATCCTGCAGACGCTCACCAGTGCCCTCGCAGTTCATTGAGAATTACAAGCCATCGGTCGCGGAGACCGACGGTACTTTTAGTTCAATCATAGAACTCCTGTGAATGAATGACATGGGTGTAGCCCTTCATGTCTGTGCTGTTTTTAAATTCAGACATTGGGTGCAGGGAGAAGATCCCCCACCCGCTGTCACAGGGAGGGGGAGCCGGGGGAGAGGAGGCAGGAGCTGGAATATGTTCCAAAGGTGAACTTATCCTTTCATTTTAGTATTTTACCTCTGCAGGTACTCCCCTGCAGATGTTTAAACGCAGGTAGGTTTGCTAATTCAATAACTTTTCCCTAGATAAAGTAATCTGTTTAGTACCGTGTACATGTCTATGCCCATGTTTAATTAAAAGCTTGTAAAATGGTCAGCCTGTGCATGCACACCTGACTGTCTTTACATGAGTTTAAAGTGAACCTGTCTTGACCAAAACAGGGAACATTACAGATTCTTGTTACTCTTCCCCCCCCCCCCCCCGAGGCACATGCTCACTTACATTTTCTTTACACCCCCACTGCCCTGTTCAGCGCTGGGATCGGGAGAAGCAGACCTGTGTTCACTATAAGTCGTATGCTCCTCCACACTCAAAAGTGCCAGTTATTTTCTTTCTTTCTTCCCAACAGCTGCATGGATCGGCAGGAACGTGAAAGGTAAGGTGACTATACTGCTTGGGAGATGGGGAATTGAAGCAAACCTGTGGTTTGCCCTGCAAGCCTTTTAAGGCTAGTTTTTCCTGCCAGAAGAAGTTGTGTTTTTTTTTTTTTTTTTTTTTTTTTTTTTTTAATTCCTCAGCACTTAGAAGACAATACTTGGCATGCTTCCTGAATGCTTTTTTGTAGGATTTAGCTTTTTGAGAGGTGGAAATAAGCTAAAATAATTGCTTATCCTCCAATACCTTTTCTCTACATCACTTGTAGTAAGTGTTTAACTGTATAGTTTAATCATTGAGTAACAACAACTGTTTGCTATATAGATGGGTATGATTTAATTAATTTATAAAAAAAAAATATATGTTTTAATATGGCTGAATATCTCTGTAATCCGTTCATCCAATTGGCCCTAAGATGGAAATTGAGTTTTAGTGGCTCCAGCATTTACAATGAAGACACAATGGTGTTGGAACTTTTTTTTTTTTTTGTGGCAAAAGTTTTTTGTCCTTAAATGGCCTACCTTAAACTGGTTGAACATGGTTGTGATCAAATTTTTTTTTCCATCTGCTTCAAATGATATTGAAGTATAACAAGTGGACAGTCCATGCATGTGCCTATTGGCAAACCAGGTCTCGAGGTAACGGTAAGCATGAGAGAATGTTGTCCTACTTGGTCATGTTTGGGTAATCTCATGTCTGCAAGGTACTTAAAGGTGGATGAGGCCTTCAGGGCAGAAATTGCAATTGGTTGGACAAAGACAGCATGGCCAATTTCTTTTTTATAAGCCTACATTTTTAATGACTTTTAGCCTAGGTTCACACTGATGCGGGTTTGAAATCATCATGCGAGTTCAGCTGATTTCACAAGATTTCAAATTGGCAATGCAGTCCGACTTTGGGAGCGATTTGACATGCATCTGGTATATGCACAGATGTCTATTCAAATCGCCCCCCTGACGTCGCCAAAAGTAGTACTGGAACTACTTTTGAAAATCGGTGCCGCAAAGTCGGTATCGCCCTGATTCAGACGGTGCCATTGCTGGCAATAGCCGCCGATTTTTTGGCATGTGATTTGACATAGCAAATCGCATGCTTAATCAGGTTTTGTGTGTGTGTTTTTTTTTTTTTTTTTTTTTTTTGTTTAGCGATTGTACTGATAGGTGGTCATAGACAGTGCAATCTGATGCCTCATAATTTTAGTACACTTCTGACCATCCTAATTCCTCCATTATTATTATTTACTAAAAATTTCCAACATGTGTGCAACCAGGCCAAGATTTTGAAAGACAGAAATTATTCGTATACACACTGCTTCAGACAGTTTGGTGAGAAACAGAAATGGGTCCCAGTGCTTTAGTCAACAGGCAGATCTCTTCCCCGTCTGTTGTGCTTGGCTAACATTTGCTGGTCTGTGGATGGCTTCACTGTTTCTTTACCACAATGCTTGATTGCTAGTTCACTTGGGCTCATTGAATGGCAGTAGACGTATTGGGGTTGCTTTTACTAAAGTCATATAGGCCGTTAACTTTGCAAAGGAATTTTCCCTTAGCTTGGTTAACTATAGTGAAAATTTTCTAAGCAAAGAATACCCAATCATGTGCAGGAAAAATAAAAACAGAGTTTTGCTTGCACATGATTGGATGATGAAATTGCGAAGGGAAATTCCCTTGCCAGATAGCAATTTCCTTGCCTTATGCCCCGTACACACGATCTGAATATCTTACGACAGATCGTACAACTTTTTTGCTTAATAGTCGCAAGTAAAATTAAATAGGTTATTAAAGTCACGAAAATTCTCGTACGACAGAGAGAAAAAAATCGGAAGTGATGTCATGTGTTGTAATGTATTTGTATTGTATTTTCAAGCGACAACTGTACTGACTAAACGAAAATCGTACGATTTGTTATCGTACGAGGAAAATTTTCGTGCACGTCCTATTAAATTTCGGATGAACGGTCATGATCGGCTCTCGAAGCTCTGTACTAACGATCCGATTATCGTACGATTCTTCCTCGGACGACATTTTTCGTACGATATTCGTATCGTGTGTACGGGGCTTTAGTAATCATCCCCTATATTTATCTTGGCTGTTTAGCAGGGTTGCTGAATACACAGAATGTTGTATACAGATGGTTACGGTTACTAGAGGTAGATAGAGTGTGTGTGTGTGTGTGTGGTAGGTAGGTAGATAAAATTAAAATAGTATCTATCGAACAGTAAAAACATCAAAAATAATTTTTGGCCAGATGCCTCCAAAACTGACCTAAGGGGTGTCTTTTATACAATCCTAACCCCTGCTGATTTGCAATTTGTTTATCTTGAGATGAGACCAATAGTGAGCAGTTTTGGCTACCCATACTCCTCCTTAGTTAACATGCATATTCATAAATTTGAGGGCACATGTTGACTAATTGTAACAATTATGTCTTCCCTCTGATGTACATGACTAGATTCAATTGTATCCCACTGCTGATCTTGAAACTACCGTGCTCCTTTTTTTTTATTTTTATTTTTTTCTTTGGCCGTATTGCCTGTAAAGTAGAAATCGCAGTGGTTCTGAATCATAGCCTGTAAAATAAAAGGTAGACCAGATCGAAAAACTGATTACTATATGAGAGCTATTCATTTTAAAGTGGTTGTAAACCCACTTTTTAAACAAAGCCCTACAGGTAAGCCTAGATTAAGGCTTACCTGTAGGTGCAAGAAATATCTCCTTAACCTACACGGTTAAGGAGATATTTGTATGTAAATGCGGCGACGCTGACGTCACCCCATTCACAAATTCGGCTAGGTCGCAACATTCGACGACGTAGCCGAATTCGACAGCTCACGCGTGCATGCGCGGAGTCACGTCTTCTCCGCTCCGGCCAATCACAGCGCCGGAGCGGCGCTGTGATTGGGTGCAGCGGCGATACCCAGAAGTAACATTCCGGCTATCGCCGCAGCGATGGATGCGGCTAGAGGAGGGACACGGACGACTTCGGGGGCCCCGATCGAAGGTAAGTGGTACATAATGAGCTAGTATGCTAGTCATACTAGCTCATTATAGCTTTGTCTTGCAGGTTAGTCAAAAAAAAAAAAAGATATAAGGGTTTACAACCACTTTTTAAGGCTTTTAGCACCAGAGTAGAAGTGGTGGAGATTTGGTAATTTGCTACCCTAAATTTAGACTTGAGGGGTAGTACTCATCAGCAACTTAACTAGTTGTTGTTTCAAGGGGGCAGGGACTTTTAATGGGATGCCCGCATGTTCGATACCCCTTTGCTCTACCAGCCTATGGACTTTATAGTTGTCATACATTTTTATTGGTAAAGTACTTTTATGTAAATACAGGAAATTGTACTTTTTAGAAAGTTCAATTTAGAATTATTTATATTTTTCTCTACTGTATACGAAATCTCCCTAGAAAGCCATGCAGTCTCTAAAATCTAATTTTGGTATGTTGACAATTCTTTTATTTAAAAAAAAAAAAAAAAAAAATCTCAACTATGTGCAAAAACTGCAGGTAAGGTTAAAGTGTAAGATCACCTTTAAAAAATAATGAAAAAGTGAACTAACACCACCTCCCCTCCTCGCTGTACTTACCTCCTGTAAGTGGTGAGCTGTCCAATGCCTAGACCATCACCCATTAAAGCAAGTACAGCGGAAACAGGAGGGTGTGGGGTGTTCTCTCCCCCCCCCCCCCCTTTTTTTCTGAAAAGGTGGACTAACCCTTTAAAACAGATGCAAGCTGCCGCTTACACTCTTTAAAGTGGTTGTAAAGCCTCAAGTTGTTGTTTTACCTTTTAACGTAGATGTAAACCCGAATTTTTTTTTTAAATTTTTTTTTTTTTTTTTTTTGCTGTCACAATGTAGAGTATATAATTTCCTATCATTTGTGCCAGGTCTTGCCACAAAGAGTCCAGCGATGAGCAATCCTCTTTTATTGTTCAGTAAGATAAAACGGACAAACAGAGTTGCCTTTGTCCGTTCCGCCCCCCTTGCTTTGAGTGACAGGTTATTTACATATCTTGTGCACTAGCTTTAGACAGGCATTCTTTTTTTTAATTCCCACCCCCACTCCTTTTTCTGAGTCATGTGGTTACTTTTTCTGGATTTTGACTGGATGTTCGTGATCATAGCAGAAGGAATACACATGAGAAAATGCATGTGGACAAGGGGAGTGTAGAGGTGGGCAGGGAGTCTACTGACATCACAACCCCACCCACCGAGCTCCAGACAACAGATCCACCCACAGAATCTGCAGTTTTTCAGTTCTTATAACAGACAGAGGGGAGACATTTGACAGGTAAGGATACATGCAGGAGGCATCTATATCCTTATAGATCAGCACTATGGCAGTAGTTTAGAAAGGATTAGAGTGGGTTTACATCCACTTTAAGGCCTCATGTACACTGCTGCTGAACTCGCACGATTTCACTCCCGCTGGTCAGTCCCGATTTCGTCCGCGATTACAGCGACATCTGTGCAGGTTTCTGCACAGATGTCAATGTAAATTGCGAGCCAAAATCGCAAAAAGTAGTACAGAAACTACTTTTTGAAATCGTGCAGCGCCGCAGATGCGGCGTCGCACCGATTAGGACGGTGCCATTTGCGGCAAATACCGCCGTTTTGACATGCCAAATCACATGTCAAAATGCACCAGTGTGAACCAGGGCTTCGGATCAGTTGGGTGTTTGTTTTCAGCTGCCCCTGAACTCTCCTCTGTTAACAGTACATGTACACAGGGTCGCTTATAGTAGTTTCTAGGCAGTTAATTTAGAGGCATTTTTTTTTGGAAAGCACAAAATGCGTTCAGGACGGATGTTCAGAGGCATTTAAAACGCCAAATGCCTGTAACAGCTTGTAAGCACGGTAACTTCGTTTACAGGTGGTTTTAATGGAAATACATTTGACTTTTTGAAGGAAAAAAAAACAACAAAAAAAGCTTGCAAAACAGCAGTTTTTAAACGTCGGTTACTATCTGTCAAGTTAAATCGTTCAGGAGAGGTTTTCAAACGTCCCGTGTACATTAAGCCTATTGAATTCTATGCATTAAGATAAAATACGTTCTGTGTTGCAGCAATGGTCTGTTGAACATTGCATTTATAAACAAAAAAATCTTGTAACCGGATTGAGGTTTTTTAAATTTATTTATTTTGCTTAAAGGGGTTGCTCCACCGGAAAAAAAAAATTAAAAGCCAGCAGCTACAGCAGCTGCTGGCTTTTAATATTTGGACACTTACCTGTCCTGGAGTCCAGCGACGTCCGCAGCAGAGGACGAGCGACCGCTCGTCGCTCTGCTGCTCCCTCCGCCATCCTCGCTGAGGGAACCAGGAAGTGAAGCCCTGCGGCTTCATGCCCGGTTCCCTACGGCGCATGCGCGAGTCGCGCTGCGCCGTTCTGATTGGTGCTCCTGTGTTCTGGGAGCCGAGTGTCTCCCAGAACACCAAGGGAAGTCTGCGGGAAGTGACGTAATTCCCGGAGACAGGACTCCTGGATGTGGGTGAAAATACCTGTCTTAGACAGGTATCTTCACCCCCCTCCCCCCTGAAAGGTGTCAATTGTGACACCGGAGGGGGGGAGGGTTCCAAATAGCAAAAGTTGCTGTTTAGGGTGGAGCTCCACTTTAACCACTTCCTACCGGACGGACGTACTTGACTTTCAGTGGGGATATCTGAATGATGCCTGCGGCTACAGGCATCATTCAGATATCGTCTTTTAGAGCCGGCGATTCTGTGCACCGTAAGAATGATCATATCGGCTATTCCGCTGCTTGATCGTTCTTACGGGCGGCAAGAGGGGACATGTGTGTTCCCCCCCCCCCCCCCCCCGACACCCTCCGGTGCTTTTTCTGTCTCACCGCTGCGATCGGTGAGTCTGAGAACAGATCCTCCGGCCCTGGATTGTGATCAGAGATTTCCGGCAGACCAGATGGTCGCCGGAGTCTCTATGATCGTTAAGAGGCTGGGTGCGATGTTATGACGTCAAGCTCAGCCTCTGTATTCAAAAAAACTGCGCCGCCTTGGCTGGGAAGCCGCAATCTATTTTTATTTTTTTTGTATTTCAGGTTTCCCAGCCTAGAGGTGAGAAATGGGGTCTTATTGACCCCATATCTCACTGTAAAAAGGACCTGTCATGCTTCTTCCTATTACAAGGGATGTTTACATTCCTTGTAATAGGAATAAAGGTGATACATTTTTATTTTTTTTAAGTGTCAAAATAAAAAGTTTAAAAATCTTTTAAAGTGCCCCTGTCCCCGGTAGCTCGCACGCAGAAGTGAACGCATATGTAAGTCCCACCCACATATGAAAACGGCGTTCAGACCACACATGAGGTATCGCCGCGAACGTTGGAGCGAGAGCAATAATTCTAGACCTCCTAACTCAAAACATGTAACCAGTAAAAAAAAAATTAAGTGTCGCCCATGAGGATTTTTAAGTACCGAAGTTTGGCGCCATTCCATGAGCGTGTGCAATTTTGAAGGGTGACATGTTGGGTATCTATTTACCTGACATAACATCTTTCACATTCTGTAAAAAATTGGGCTAACTTTAATGTTTTGTTTTTTAATTCATGAAAAAAAAAGGTGTTTGAAAAATGTATTGCGCAAATACCGTGCGAGATAAAAAGTTGCAATGACCGCCATTTTATTCCCTAGGGTGTCTGCTAAAAAAAAAAAAAACAGTGTTTGTGGGTTCTGAGTAATTTTCTAGCAAAAAAAATTATGATTTTTGCATGTAGGAGAGGAGTGCCAGAATAGGCCCGGTAAGGAAGTGGTTAAGGCACAGCTACAGAACTGCAGAAAATGCTATTAAAAAAAAAAAAAAAGTTTTTGTCCTACAATTTTTTTTCAGGATGGCACAGAAGAAAAATTATATAAATTGTTTATTTCACACACCTCCAGATATGCAGAAAACACTGCAAAATATTTTTTGTGGCCCTAAATGGGTGTTATTGGAAGAGCACAACACACCCACAGTATGTAAACGCTGTATCTCACAGCTGCAGAAAATGCTATTCAAAAAAAAAAGTTTTTGTCCTACAATTATTTTTGTAGGATAGCACAGTAGAAGAAAAATATATAAATTGTTTGTTTATTTCACACACCTCCAGATATGCAGAAAACACTGCAAAATATTTTTTGTGATGGCATATGTTAATATGCATGTAAAATCTCTTTTAAATTTTGGAGAGTAGTGGGGACGCCTGCACAATTGAATTTATATGTGGTGTCATCAGTCAGATGTGGAATACAATGACTGATGTTAAATGATATGAACATTTCCTATAATGGAATGTTTAACTTTCTAAGTAGTTAATGTACTTTGGGGAGTGAATATCCTATCAGAAAAAGCATTATAAAAAAAAAAACACTTTTTTTGTGCCTTTTTGGGTCCTAACTTTGACCAACTGGCTATTGCATTTGTTGTCCATCCTAGTGGTAGGATAACATACCCCTTTCCCTGCTATTATTGGCTATATAGGAGTTCCATATCTTGCATAAAAACACAGATTTTGGGCCTTGTGCTTTCATATGGGACTAGCTTGTGTGTGTGTGTGTGTGTGTGTGTGTGTGTGTATATGTGTGTGTGTGTGTGTGTGTGTGTGTGTGTGTGTGTGTGTGTGTGTGTGTGTGTGTGTATATATATATATATATATATAATTTGTCGTGTGTTATTGCTTTTGTTTACTTTAAAGCGGAGGTCCACACAAAAATGGAACTTCCGCTTTTCGGAACCCCCCCCCCCCCCCCCCCTCAGGTGTCACATTCCACAGGCAGATTTCACTGTGTTGCATGATTATATTCTCCCTTTGTAGATTGTCGACTAATGCCCCCGATTATCTGCGATTGTGCAGTTTTGACGTCGCGCCAGCTGATCAACATATCTGCTGGAGTGACGTTGCATACCGCGCATGAGCAGATCTTCGGAGGCATTGTCCTACGGGATGCACTTTTCGATAGAACACCGGCATCACAGGCATGCACAGGGTTACGGCACAGTAATTCAAAATGTAGTTTTGATAACGTTCACATTTTACAAGCTTTGCTTTTTTTCCTAAAATTTTAAAGCTTGAAATAATAGAGGTTTAAAGATTAGCCACTAGAGGGGGTTCTCAGTTGCTCAGCTTAATTATACCATCTCTTGTCAACACTTTTTGGATGAGAAATCCGAGTTGGTGAACAATAGTGGTGCAGCATATAAAGCAGGGAGCAAATATGGTGCCCCATAAACATGGACCATTACAGATCGTATCCAGGAAATATCACTTGAACCATTCCCATACACAGAAAATTTTATTTACTTTTTTATCAAGGAAATATTGTGAAAATGATCCATCCTCTTTACCCTGCCTGTGTAGGACAGTCCTGTATTTTTGAAAGCTGCAGAACCATAAATTATGTGCCATTTGTCGGTTCCTGGTGGAGGTCTAACAAAGCCTGCAAGGTGCTAATAACCGCATCATGATTAATGATGATATGTCTCTGTGTGAAATTTCCCCTTTGGTATCTTCTGGCAATGTCCTGGGGCACGAGGTGGTAAAAATAAGATGCGCTGTTTTCCCTGCGTTTGACCCGTTGAAAGGGCGTTTGCTTTTTGTGATGATGCTTTTGCTCGATCTGTAACATTCATCAGTGATTTTATTTATTTTTTATTTTATGTAGTTGCCTGTGTACAGATCTTTCGGATCATCACCTGCTAATGGGGTGTTTTTTTTTTTGTTTTGATCAGATTTAGGGCTCATGCACACTTGAGCTTAAAAATGCTGCTTTTACAGGTATTACAGCTTTTTTTTGCTCTGCCTCTAAACAGGTTTCACATGTTGGCTTATGTGTCCATGTACGCTATAGGCATTTACAGGAGTTGAGGCAAAGCAAGCCCATCCCCCCCCCCCCCCGCCCACGTTTTTAGCTGCGGACTTGCTGACCTGGGAACTCCACGGCAAATTTTAAATAAACCGGCATGGGTTCCCCTCCAGGAGCATATCGGGCCCTTAGGTCTGGTATGGACTTTAACGGGAACCCCCAAAGTCCATAGCAGACCCTTATCCGAGCACGCAACCTGGCAGGCCGCAGGAAAAGAGGGGGTGACGAGAGAGCGGCCCCCCTCCCTCCTGAACCGTACCAGGCCGCATGCACTCAACATGGGGGGGGGGGGTGCTTTGGGGCAGGGGGGCGCCCTGCCCCCATGTTGATAAGGACAGGGTCTTCCCGACAACCCTGGCCGTTGGTTGTCGGGGTATGCGGGCGGGGGGCTTATCGGAATCCAGGAGCCCCCTCTTAATAAGGGGGTCCCCAGATCCTGGCCCCCAACCCTATGTGAATGCGTATGGGGTACATCGTACCCCTACCCATTCACCTGGTGGGGAAAAAAATGGCAATAAAAACACTACACAGGTTTTTTTAAAGTAATTTTATTAGTCAGCTCTGGGGGTCTTCTTCCGACTTTGGGGGGTATTCCAACTTCGGGGGTCTCCGGTGTCTCCGCGCTCTCCGGTTCTTCTCTCGCTCTCCAGTTCTTTCTTCCTTCTGCCTGGCCTCCGCTATCTTCTTCCAGCTCTTTTGCTAGCGGGGGCCCGCTCTTCGTCACCTTCTTCCCTCTTCTCTCCTGGAGATGTTGACTTATCGCTGTCTCCGGCTGTAATACCGTGTGAGCGGAGCGTGGTCACCTGGTGATGCCACCCAGTGACCCCGCCCCCATATGACGTCACAGTCCCGGGGAATGATGGGACTGTGATGTCATATGGGGGCGGGGTCACTGGGTGGCATCACCCGGTGACCACGCCCATGCCTATAAAAGTGAATGCGCTCCGCTCACGGCATTACAGCCGGAGACGGCGATGAGTCAACATCTCCAGGAGAGAAGAGGAAAGAAGGCGACAAAGACCACCGGGCCCCCGCTAGCAAAAGAGCTGGAAGAAGATAGCAGAGGCCCGGCAGATGGAAGAAAGAATCGGAGAGTGCGGAGATGACACAAGAGACCCCCCCCGAAGTCGGAAGAGACCCCCCCGGAGCTGACTAATAAATTACTTAAAAAAACCTGTAGCGTTTTATTGCTTTTTTTTTTTTTTTCCACCAGGTGAATGGGTAGGGGTACAATGTACCCCATACAGACTCACATAGGGTGGGGGGCCCGGGATCTGGGGGCCCCCTTATTAAAGGGGGCTCCTGGATTCCGATAAGCCCCCCCCGCCCGCATACCCCGACAACCAACGGCTGGGGTTGTCGAAGAGGCCCTGTCCTCATCAACATGGGGGCAGGGTGCTTTGGGGTGGGGGGGGCGCAGGGCACCCCCTGCCCCAAAGCACCCACCCCCCCACGTTGAGGGCATGCGGCCTGGTACGGTTCAGGAGGGAGGGGGGCCGCTCTCGTCCCCCCATCCCCCCCCCTTCCTGCGGCCTGCCAGGTTGGGGACTCCCATGCCATCTTTTTCCGGCGTAGGGGTTCCCGTTAATGTCCATACCAGACCTAAGGGCCTGGTATGCTCTTGGAGGGGAACCCATGCCGGTTTTTTATTTAAAATTTGGTGTGGAGTTCCCCCTCAAGATCCCTGTTCAGAACGCAACACATGTGCGAATCATATGCGTGCCTGTAGAACATAATGGGCCTGAATTCGCACCTGAGCTGCACCGCAATGCCTAGAGAACGCACATGTTTTTTCGGCAATGCGCAGTGCGAATGCATCGCACATATGTGAACCAGCCTCATTGGAATCAATCTATTTTATAATGTTCTGCGAATTGGATGCAGTGTAAGCCGCAACCAATTCGCATAGGTGTGAACGGGGCCTAAAAGCGTTTAAGGATGCGTTTTTATGCACCTTCACACCTTAATATATTCTGTGGGCCGGAAAAAAAAACTAATATTCTGATCAGTAGAATGAACGCACATGCAAAATGGGGATTTTTATCAAATTTTTCTGCTACTAAACTCCTGTAAGAGAAAAGGCACACAGCTTTAAAGTAGAACTATAGGCAAACTTTTTTTTTTTTTTTTTTTTTTTTTTTTTATGTAGTTTGGCTAGAGTAAGGGAGGGTCATAACTCCTGTCAGTTTATTTTTTTGTGTTCCTTTGGGGAGATTTACCTCCACCATGTGTCCCTTGGCCAAAACAGGCAACACAGGAAGTGAGAGGGAATACCTTAGCGACCCCCAGGTCACTTGAACTAGCATCCCCATTGGAAGATTTCCCCCACTGATACTTGTCTGGGGACAAACCACAATTTCAGGTTTTCTTTTACTTTCAATGATAGTAAACCGGACAAATGGAGAGGGTGAATCTCCCTAATAGGGGTTCTATCTAATCCATCTCCACTCTATCAAAAACTGAAAAAAAGTTATGTCTTTTAAATTGCACTTACCCAGCCTTTGTCTGACATTTGTTGCTTACAAGTTAAAAATCAGCATTTTTTGCTAGAAAATTATGTTGAACCCCTAAATAAATAATAATAAAAAGTGTGTGTGTGCGTGCAATTTATATCACACCCACCCTAGAGCATAAAATGCTGATTGTTGCAATATTTTTTATTTTATTTTTTCTGAGATGTAAAAAAAAAAATGAGACAAAGATCTATCATTTCAGAAGTTTTTCCACCTTTTTAATGTGACCTATAAACTGCACAATTGTTGGGGGGGGGGGGGGGGGAATGGAAAACTAAAATAATATGGTTGCATAAGTGTGCACACCCTCTTATAACTGGGGATGTAGCTGTAGTCAGAATTAAGCAATCGCATTCAAACTCATGTTCAATAGGAGTCGGTACTCACCTGCCGTCATTTAAAGTGCCTCTGATTAACCCCAAATAAAGTTCAGCTGTTCTAGTAGGTCTTTCATTACATTTTCTTAGTTGCGTCCTACAGCAAAAGCCATGGTCAGCAGAGAGCTTCCAAAGCATCAGAGGGACCTCATTGTTGAAAGGTATCAGTCAGGAGAAGGGTACAAAAGAATTTCCAAGGCATTAGATATACCATGGAACACAGTGATGACCGTCATCAAGTGGAGAAAATATGACACAACAGTGACATTACCAAGAACTGGACTTCTCTCCAAAATGTATGAAAAGACGAGAAGAAAACAGATCTGGGAAGCTGCCAAGAGGCCTACAGCAACATTAAAGGAGCTGCGGGAATATCAGGCAAGTACTGGCTGTGTGGTACATGTGACCATAATCTCCTGTATTCTTCATATGTCTGGGGTAGAGTGTCAAGACGGATGGAAGCCTTTTCTTACAAAAAAAACAACCAAGCCAAGCTAAATTTTGCAAACGCTCATCTGAAGTCTCCCAAAAGCATGTGGGAAAATGTGTTTTGGTCTGATGAAACCAAGGTTCAACTTTTTGGTCATAATTCCAAAGATCTGTTTGGCGCTAAAAAACAACATTGCACATCACCAAAAGAACACCATACCCGCCATGAAGCATGTTGGTAACCAGGCAACAGCTTCAGCTGGAACAGGGGCCTTAGTCAAGGTATAGAAATTATGAACTGATCCAAATGCCAGTCAATATTGTCACAACCTTCCGGCTTCTGCTAGAAAGCTGAACATGAAGAGGGACTTTATCTATCAGCATGATAACGACCCAAAGCATACATCCAAATCAACAAAGGAATGGCTTCACCAGAAGAAGATTAAAGTTTTGGAATGACCCAGCCAGAGCCCAGACCTGAATCTGATTGAAAATCTGTGGGGTGATCTGAAGAGGGCTGTGCACAGGAGATGTCCTCGCAATCTGACAGATTTGGAGTATTTTTTTCAAAGAAGAGTAGGTAAATATTGCCAAGTCAATAATTTTTGCTCCTTCACTGATGAGGAGGCTTGAATATGCAACACTGATAGGCTTTGGGCAGCACTGAAAGGCAGCGCCGATTGGTGTCACTGATAGTGCTTTACTGTGATCAGTACCCTGATTACCTGTCCGGGTGTCCCCTGCGAGAAGATGCCGCTGATCGGATCTCCCCGGCACTTCCGCATTTATGTGATTAGCTGTGATTGGACAGAGCTGATCACATGATTAAAGAGTCGCATCATCTGCTCTTTACAGAGTTTGGGTCACGCCGCGTCCTAGGAACAAGGCGCAGCCGTTCTAGGGCAATGTCATATTGTCCACCCAGACCGAGAGCCGCACTGCTCCTCCATCACTTTGACGGCGGGCGGCAAGTGGTTAAGGGTGTGCACACTTTGCCACCATTTTATTTTAGTTTATGCTTTATTTTTGTGTCTTTTTTTTTTTTTTTTTTTTTTTTTTTTTTAAATTGTTTTTTACCTGACATATTTTAATGGGTGTGTGGACTTTTTTTAATATCCACTGTAGCTGCAGCCGCAACCCCCCGAATTTAATGTCAAAATCATGACGTACATTCCGAGTTAGGTGGTCGACAAGTGGTTAAAAGTGGAAGTTTTTAAACCTAAAATTACTATATGACCCCTTAAAGGGTAACTCCACTTTCGTGGGGAAACAAAAGAAATAAAGAAAAAAAATAATATAGCATATACAATTGCGACACAAGTCATATTGTAATTGAATGTTATTAAAAATTACCTTTTCATTCTACAGCCACTGTAAGAGCCGGTTCACACCAGGGCGACTCGTCAGGCGACTCAGTCGCCTGACAAGTCGCGTCCCACGATTTTCAATGGAACCGTTCTAAGTAAGAGCCACTCAAGTCGCTCCGACTTAGAAAAAGGTTCCTGTACTACTTTTGGGGGCGACCTGCATTGACTTCTATACAGAAGTCTTATGCAAATCGCCTCGGCGGGCGTCTCAAGTCGTCTTGAGATCGCGCCGCCGAGGTCGCCCCCACAAGTCGTGCCGCGCCGCCCTGGTGTGAACCGGCTCTTAGTGCAATGCAATATGGCTACCTGGAGGCGTTCTGTACACAATGTGTATAGAACGCCCCCCAGAAACATAATTTCCTGCACTTTTTTTTTTTTTTTTAGAAGTCTGCCCCAATATACAAGTCAGATTTCAGGCATCTCCTGCAACAAAAATTTTATTTTTTATTTTTTTTGGTAAGATACTTCAAATAGGCAATCACGTCTAAAGGGTTGCAGACCCTGCAGGATTGCTCATTAGAGCCCTGCAGATGCTGCAGCTAGTTGATAATTATGAAACCATTCCCATTTAGACTCACTTTACCACATGGACACAAACACACAGGGTTTTCTTTAGAATAACAAAAGGTAGGAATCTGCAACAAAGTTTGTTAAAATCCTTGTAATGTTCATAGATCACCCAGAGGGGAATGTGTGTTGGTTCCCCCCCCTCACTGCGCTTTAAGCAGGTTTGGGCACGATTTCTATGGAAATAATTTAAAATGGGTTGCAAAGTCCTTTTTGTGTATGACCTTGCGCTTGGTCAGTTGTACCACATGCCCTGCAATGTGTTTTTTTGCAGTTCATGTTCTGTGTGTGATACTCACTTATAAGGCTGCATTCATACCACAGTGTTTTGAATCGCGGGCAGATTTGCAGTGGATCTGCCCTCAATTTGACAGTGCCGAGGTGTGAATGACAAAAACCGCGGGACTCTCATTCGAGATGTCATTCATTTGAATGACCTCTCAATTAGCTGTGCGGGTCTGCTGCGATTGTCGCGCTGCGATAGCGGCATAACGGAAAGCATGCTGCCCAAAAATGGTTTGGGAGCTACTTCTGGGCGACGTGTCCCGTGACTGCAGTGCGTTTTATCGCGTGGCAGACCCGCACCGCGATTTGAGGTGTCATTCAAATGAATGGCATCTCGAATGAGAGCTCCATGTTTTTTTGTCATTCACACCCTGGCGCTGTAGTGTGAATGCAGCCCAAGTCTTGGGAGATGAATCTATTTCTGTATGTAAACTAAAGATGGGTTAGTTACACTTTTTTTTTTTTTTTTTTTTTTTGTTCATGGACAGACACAGCTTCAATCTTGACAAGTGGTTATTGGCCTTCATTTAGGAGTGACTAGGCAGAAAAAGTGTATCCCCTCAGCCTGCACTAAACAGATCAGTTTTTTTTTTTTTTTTTTTCTGCCTAGTATAGGAGAAGGACATGGCTCCCTTCGGGCCCATTGGTCCGGGTTTTTTTTTTTTTTTTCTACGTTTTAAAAAAAAAATGTACTTATTTTTTTGTTCCTGCGATCTTCGATCAACTGCCGACTGGGTGACAGGCTGGATCCCTGATCCTTGTCTCCCCAGTTTTGGCCATCGAGCGTGTGCCGACCCTAGCTATGCATTGGGTTTTCCACGACATGCCCGTCGCTCCACGGCTGGCCAATGAGCTTTATGCTCCAGGGCATGCATATGATCGGTCTCTGGCTCAATCGCAGCATGCTGGGTCGACAGTCACCCCCGTAACTGCGCGGTAGATGGTCTGTCCGGAATGTCTTCCAGCATAAGCCACGCAGGAAGGGTAAGTAGCTTCCCCTGCTTCGGCAGGAGGACTTGGCTGGACATTCTTGGAGAGATCAAGTAAGTGGTTTTGCCCTGTCTCTCCTCTATCCCTGCCTTCCCTCCTCCCCTGGGCTCTGCTGGGTGCTGGGGGGGCTCCATCTGGTGTGGGAAACTGCGCTGTAGGCTATGTTTTTTTTGCTGCTTACCTGTGTTTCTTCTTCCATGCTGTTGGCGGCCATTTTCTTGTGGTCCACGCCTGTGTTGGCCTCTGTCTACCGCTCCGCGGCCATTTTCTTGTGGTCCGCGCATACTTTGGCTTCTGTCGACTGCTCGGCGGCTATTTTCTTGTGGCTCACGCCGTTCTTCAATGCGACTGCCCGGCGGCCATTTTGTGGAAGTCTTTGGCCTCTAGGGTGCATTCACAGGCACTCTATAGACACACGCTGCCGGAGGATCAGACTGACACAGGCAGCTATGGGAGAACCATCACTTGCGTGAGCAGACGATCGGCAGTAACAGTGACTGTCCTAAGGGTGGTGAGTCCTCTGGGAGACCCTGCATCTCTGTAGCAGCTAGGAGGGTGGGCTGTGATACCTTGCCTGGAGTCCCTATGGGTGTCGGGCACGTGGGTCAGCAGACTTTTTTTTCCCCTGAAACACCTGAGTTGGCAACTGGTGCCCCTGCTATATCAGTGGATGCTATGTCTGTGATCCTGGAGACCTTTTGCTGCCAAGGTGAAAGCGGCGGATGGGAACACGGGGGGGGTAGGAAGCGCTCCCCCCCCCCCACCATCTTCTGGTGATAATTCTGATGCAGGGCCAGGCCCAGCTGTGGCTCATGGCCCTAATTCTGATGCATCAGCGGTTGCGGACCGTGATCGGTCGGACAGTGAGGATGACTCAAGGTCCGGTCAGCTCGCGAAAAGGCTTGGTATCTATTACCGCAGTGTGGGTTACACTGAAGTTGGGGAATTCTGCAACAATGACGGCGGTTGCCTTTGGGTTCCGTAAGTCGGCCCGCACTGCCAAGGTGTTTCCTTGCATGTCTTATCTTAATAAATTTTTATACAAGGAGGGGGAAATACCACTGAAGGTTTTTTTTTTTTTTTTTTTTTTCGTCCCCAAAAAATTTGGCGGTCCGGTAACCCCTTTTAGGAGAGTTTCCTGAAAAAATTGACCTCTCCCCCGATAGGGGACCCCCCTGTGTCCAGACTTAACCAAGTAACCACGAGTCCAGTGGAAGGGGCTCCTGTCTTCAAGGACCCTGCGGACAAGAAGGCTGAGGTAATCGCTCGCTACCTATAGTGGGCTCAGCGGTGCGTCCAGCAATGGCTGGGGCTTTGGTGTCTGACACCTACTGAGTGGGCAATGATGCTGCTCCAGGGATTTAAGACATGGGAAGCTCCTCCGGACAAGGTAGCTTTGGCCGACCAGCTGGTACAGGGCCTTAAGTTTGTCTGAGTCAGACATGGATACTATCCCCTTGCTGTCCAGAGACTCGATTTTTATGCAGTGGTGTTACGCCACCTGGTTTGGCTAAGTGCTGGTCTACGGACCAAAAAACTTCCAAGAAGGCCTTATTGGACCTGCCCTTAAGGGTGACGGTCTTTTTGGAGCCTCTCTGGATGACATCATTAAGGATGCCATAGGAGGTAAGAGCTTGCTGCTCCCGCAATCCAAAAAGGGGTAAAGAGCCACGCCATAGGCTAGGGCTTTCCTTCACCGCGCACAAGCAGTTCTTTCGTCCGCCTAGTGTGGCAAGTAAACGACCCCTGCTGAGGGACAGAAGTGTCCCTGGTTTCACATGCCCAACCTTGCTTGCCTACCGAACAGATATTATTTTATTTTTTTTCCCTCTAAATCGCCAGCTTGAGCCGACTCATCGGGAAGTCCTATATGGGGCGGTTCAAGACCTGCTGAGACGTAGGGTGGTCCTTCCTGTCTCAGTACAGGAACAGGTTCTACTCTAATCTGTTCGTAGTGCTGAAGACGCTCTGTTGTCGCGGCCCTCCATCCAGGGGATTTCCGGCATCCTTGGTCATCAAGGACGCATGCTTGCATGTCCCCATATGCACCAGGCATCAGATGTCTGCGTTTGGCGGCCCGGGAAGACCACTACCAATGGTGGCTCTCCCCTTTGGCCTGGCATCGGCACCAAGGGTGTTCACCAAGGTGCATGCCCCGATTTCTGGCCCTACTAAGACAGCGTGGCATCGCTATCATGGGCAACTTGGACGATCTTCTGAGGGCCACTTCAAACTCAAAATTAGAGGTGAGCGTGTCTATAACCTGTCAGACCCTCTGATCCTTGGTTGGGTGCTGAACACTCAGAAGTCAGTATCGGTACCATCTCAACTCCTAGTGTATCTAGGGTTGATTCTGGCAAAGGTTTTTTTCTCCCTGTGGGAAAGCTGCAGACCCTTCGGGCTGCGGTTCGGCAGTTGACATCCCAAAGATGGTTGTCACGCCACTTTTTCAGGCGAGTCCTGGGCTTCATGGTAGTCTCCTTTTTGAGACGGTACCATTGTGCACTATTTCACACACAAGTGTTACAGAAGGTAATTCTGTCCAGAGGGTCAAGTGCCCTTCATCCCTGGATTGTTGAAATCCGGATGAGCCACCTAGTCAGGACCTCCATAGTTGGTGGCCGACATCACCGGCACTTCTGTCCGGAAAGTCGTTCCTTCCTTTTTTACTGGATGGTCTTCACGGCGGTCGCATGTCTTCCCGGTTGGACAGGAGTCTGGGGAGCTCAGTCAACCTGGGTTGCTGGACTCCGGAGGAATCCAATCCAGTCGGACAAACACCACAGTGATGGCGTATGTCGATCATCAAGGAGGAACGAGCAGCTCTGCTGTAGCATCGGAGGTTGCTCACCTCCTGAGGGGGGCAGAAAGGAGCGTACCAGGCCTGTCGGCCGTATACATTCCGGGTGTGGGTGTGGGAAACTGGCAGGCGGACTACCTGAGTTGCCAGATGCTGGACCAAGGAGAATGGTCTCTACACCCAGAGGCATTTCAGCTCCTTTGCCAGAGGGGAGGCATGCCAGTTGTATATCTCCTGGCTTCTCGACTCAATCGGAAGGTATTGAGGGTTGTGGCCAGGTCAAGAGACCCATGGGCAAACACGACAGCTGCGTTGATGGCACCGTGGAGCCAGTACTGGCTAATCTATGCCTTTCCTCCTCTGAAGCTCCTTCCTCTGCTTCGCAGACTGGAGGCAGAGAGGGTTCCATTGGGCCCAATTGCTCTGGATTGGCCTTGGCGTCCTTGGTACGCCGATCTAGTGTGTCTGGTAGCGGGCACCTTTTGGCATCTGCCACTAATAAAGGTCCCATACGCCATCCTGTTTTTACAGTCACTGGCTTAACGGCATGGCTTGAGAGCCAGGTGCTAAGAGACTAAGTAAGGCCTGTCAGACTCGTGATCTCTACCATGAGGAGTGCTCGGAAATCATCCCTTAGGAAGATTTACTATCGCACTTGGAAGACCTACATATCCTTTTGTGAGGAAACGAGGTGGCATCTGCGTACTTATTTGGTTCCAGAGTCCTGCTGTTCTTCAGCAGGGAACGGGCCAAAAATGTTGCTTTTAAGTACAATTGGGGGGCAGGTATCTGCCCTGGCTGTCCTTTTTCAACGACCCTTGGTAACTCACTCTCTAGTGAGAACGTTTGTACAGAGGGTTCGGCAGGCGGCCCCTCCGGGCCACCCTCCACTACCTCTGTGTGGGGCTTGTGTAGCAGACGTCCTTTTTGGTGTCTACCGCTACGAGAGGACCTGCTGTCGCAGGGTCCCATATGTCATCCTACTTGCAGTCAATGGCTTTAACGACATGGCCTCTAGGTGCCTCAGAAACCACCATTTGAGAACATCAGGGAGTTCCCTTGTTGACACTTTTTCGGAAAGTGATCCTTTTGGTGGCTGTTATGCCAGTTAAGATGGGTTTCTGAGCTGGCAGCCTTGTCGGGCAAGGCTCCCTATCTGATCTTCCACAAGGATAAGGTGGTGCTGCGTCCGCAGCCTTCTTTTCTTCCTAAGGTCGTTTCGACCTTCCATCTCAAGGAAGACATTGTACTGCCATCCTTGTGTCCTCATCCGTCGAATCCTAAGGAGATGACGTTGTGTTTCTGGGATGCTGTCCGAGCTCTGAGAGCATCAAGCGTCTGTTTTCCAGGTGTGTAAGGCGGCGACTTGGTCGTCCGTCCACACTTTCACTAGACTTTACAAGTTGATGTGTGTGCATCTTCGGATGCTTCTTTCGGCCACAAGGTATTGAAGGCGGCTATTTAGAGTTGCAACTCCTCCGTTGAGCTCTGTTTTGTGGTGAAGTCGTTTTAATGCTGTTCCCACCCCTCGTTTTTGACACTGCTTTGGGACGTCCCACTTGTCAAGATTGAAGCTGTGTCTGTCCATGAACGAAAGAGTAAATTAGGATTTTTGTACTCACCGTAAAATCTTTTTCTGAGTTCATGGACGGACACAGCACCCACCCCTCGTTTTTTAAGTTTGTACTGCTTTTTGACGAACTGATCTGCTTAGTGCAGGCTGAGGGGATAAAGCCAGTAGGACCGCCCCTGGGCAGGGCTGTTCAGCTCTGAAGTTGTTAACACTTTTTCTGCCTAGTCACTCCTAAAATGAAGGCCAATACCCACTTGTCGATATTGAAGCGGTGTCCGTCCATGAACTCAGAGAAAAGGATTTTAAGGTGAGTACAAAAGTCCTATTTTTGGGACTTTAACCACTTCAGCCCCGGAAGATTTTACCCCCTTAATGACGAGTGTTTTTTGCGATACGGCACATCGCTTTAAATGACAATTGCGTGGTCGTGCGACGCTGTACCCAAACAAAATTTTACGTTACCCCCCATCACACACACACACACACACACACACACACACACACACACACACACACACACACACACACACACACACACACACACACACACACACACACACACACAGCTTACGTTTGGTATTTTGATCACCTCTGCGGTTTTTTCTTTTTTGCGCTATAAACAAAAGAGCAACAATTTAGAAAATTTTTTTTTTGCTATAATAAATATTCCCCAAACATATATTAAAAAATAAATTTCTTCCTCAGTTTAGGCCAATATGTATTCTTCTCATATTTTTGGTAAAAAAAATCGCAAAGGGTGTATATTGATTTGGTTTGCGCAAAAGTTAGTGTCTACAAACTAGGGGATAGATTTTATGGCTTTTATTAATTTTTTTTTTTTTTTTTTTTTTTTTCCCCCCTAGGACTGTGACATTGCGGCAGACAGATCAGATAGGACCATTTTGGGACCATTAACATTTAAACAAACAAATGTCACTGCCCTTATCTATGACCGGTCTTCACAGAAAGGAGCATTGGATGGGCGAATCGCATATAAACAAACACAAAAAGACAGACAAAACCCAAGCTCAACTTACCAACCAATCATTTTATACAGCGATCAGAGCTAAGCATTGCTACTGATTTACTGTATAAATGTCACTGTCAGGAAAGGGGTTAAACCCTAGGGGGTGACCAAGGTGTTAAGTGTTCCCTCAGCGTGTTCTAACTGTAGTGGGGGATGGGCTACCACTGACGTGACAGATGGCTGTTCCCGATAACGGGGAACAGAAGATCTGTCATGTTACTGGGCAGAGCAGGGGAATGCATTGTTTACATAGGCATTTCCCCGTACTCCCTCTCCTCAAACGCTGGTCGCCGGCGGACATGGAGTCCGCGGGCACACTCATGTGGCACGCCCGCTATTCTGCTTTTGCGGACTGACGTAGAGGGTATGTCAGTTTGCGCAGGAGTGCCATTCTGCCGACGTATCAGTCAGTAGCTTTATGTGAAAGCAAATATGTACTGGTTTACAACTCTGGACGCAAATTTCTCCATCCAGAGATGCACGCATACACATGTTTACATGGGTTCTTGCATGTACAGCTATATACAGCCATTGAATTCTATAGGGGGCTGTACACTGCACCTGGGGACTCCTTGGTGGGGAAATATGCCGCAATTTACACGATGCAGCCATGTGCATGAGCCCCAAACCTTTCTTTTGCAATATGTGTACAATGCTACAGAAAATGTTGTTGCTAACCTTCTTTTTTTTTTTTTTGATTTCCCGTACACAAACAAAATGTCTGTAAAATCGAGCTTCATTTCAGAGCCACCAAAGCGAGGAGCTGAGCAATTTTGTTCTATTCTTCCCTGCACACATTTAGGAAGGAAAACTATCATTTTATCTCAAATTGCAGCAGGGCTTTTACCTCTGGGGATGAGGAAGAAGAAAAAACTTAATGCATGCAGATCTAAACAGAAAGAGAGCTGGAATTTGTAAAAGGTACCAGTTAATAGTCATGTTAACAAATAACTGGTGTGCTGTGCCGTGTGAGCGTGTTTTCTGTGTGCAGCTAAACTGTGTGTCTTGAGGATACGAGGCAGAAAAGTGACCAGTACCAGTGAGTGACATGCAGGGCAAACTGTCCTTTCTGCTCTTAGTTCAGAAGTTGTCATATACACAATCGGTGCTAGTTAGCTTCCTAACTTGGTTTGGTGGAGGCTTGCCACTGGTTTGGTCCTAACAAGGATGCAGCACTAAAGCTTGCCCATACATTAGTATATTTTGGAACATCCTACAAAAATTCTCAGTGCTAAAAATAACTTCAAAATTTCATTTGCTTTAAAGGTTTTTTTTTTTTTGGGGGGGGGGGGTTTAAAATGGTCATATTTACCTGCTCTGTGTAATAGTTGTGCACAGAGCAGTCCCTGCCAGTGTTCTCTGCTCCTCCTCCATGTGCCCACGTAACTAGCTGCGTGCTATGGGGGCATGCTTCCAAGCTGGACTCTGTGTGTCCATAGACATGCACAGTGTGGCTCGGCCACGCCCCCTCTCCCTCCTCACAGTATTTGACTGACTGGCAGCCAATGGCTGCTGTTCCAATTCTGTCCAGTTTTTCTCTGTTCCTGCTTTTACTTGATGGAGAGAGAGAGAGAGAGTACACAAACACTTAATTCAAGATTATCTTTTTTTTTATTTATTTTTTTTCATCCTGCTCCTTTGAATTTTCCCGTCACTGCGGTTGAAAACGAATGTCGTAGTTTTTGACCCACTATTTAGAAATGTGAACATTCTTTAACCCCTTGGTGCTGACATAACACATATGCAGCCCCCACTGGACTGGGAATTTTGGCCATGGGGCCGCATATTTACGTATCTCCCTTTGTGCTGGGAGCATGCCGCATTAAGGGACCGGGGTCTCGCCAAGAGCCTGGGGCCCCGTTCTTACGATTTAGGCCTGATTCCGGGTCACCTGATTGCTGTGATAACCTCTGGCTGTCACAGTTGTCAGTCAGTGAAATCCGAGCCCCTGTGTTTTCTGTCTCTGTGAATGGACGAGAGAGATACATTGTATGTTTCTCTGTCCTTGCAGAGAGGGAAAAGTGTGTAGAAAAGGGGGAAAAAATACCTAGATCAAGGTTTGAGCAAGGTTGGTGTTTGGGTCAGGATTTTTTTTATTTTTTTTAAATTGGTATTCATGTTAATTAGTGTCAGTGTTTTAGGTAGGATTAACAAAACAAAATGGGCACTATGGTTTCTGGGCTGTACTATGGGTAAAAACTACAACTAACAAACACATATGCGCAACGATCATCAGGACCAGGACAATTTTATTTTGGCTTGGTGTGTGTGTGTGTGTGTGTGTGTGTGTGTGTGTGTGTGTGTGTGTGTGTTTTCATTTATTTTTTTTATCAAAACACAGGAGATACCATTTTGTGATTTATGTATGGTTCTACTAACACATGTTGCAAAATTGTGCTTGGGCATTAAGATTTGTTTTACCCTTAGAGTCGGTTCACTCAGGGGCGACTCAGCTGCCTGACAAGTCGCGCTCCGCTCTGTTCAATGGAACCGTTCTAATAGGAGCGACTCAAGTCGCTCCGACTTAGAAAAAGGTTTCTGTACGACTTTGGGGGGGACTTGCATTGACTTCAATACAGAAGTAATTTTGCAAGTCGCCTTGCCGAGTCGCCCTCGAGTCGTGCTGCCTGTGTGTGAACCGGTTCTTGGGTGCAAAGGTGTTAAAAATGTGCATATTCAAATGAAACTCTCCTAGTGTATGGCCTGTTTTACGGCCTTACCACCCTTTCCCTGCATGTAGGGAATACAATCTTTTGAGTTGGGATACTAGGCCAGTGACTAACCGAGTCTATTTGTATCAAAGATCACACTTTTTTTTTTTTTTTTAATTCCTTGCTCTCCATTTTGCTCAGGTGCTCTTCGGTACTATGCTATTGTAGAAATGTGTTTGAACTCCTTATCACACACAGAATGATTTTCTGCCTGTACCTAATATAGGAATCTGCCTCTTCAATCTGACACAGATCGTTAGACAGCGAAAATAACTCCATGGAGCAGTATTTGTGTCATCCGAGAATCTGCTGCGCGCCAAGTAACTCTTTATTGGCTCTGCTGCTTGTGGCATTGTGGTAGCGTTTGATCCGTAGGCCTTGGGACACATTACGTGACACCGCCATACATCGTTTTTTATACTAATAAGAATAAAAATAAATATTTCACACTAGTAGAGCTAGTTAGAAGTTGAAAATATAAATTTTAGTATAAATACCCAAGAACAAAAAATTCCATACATTTCAGCTTACCAGTTCTTGGGTGGCTACATTATATATTTTTCCACTTCACACACTTCCTGTGCAGGGTGACAACGCTCACTGAACTATATTTATGGAAGAGTAGTGTTGTCACCCTAGGCTGCTCTCATGATTTGAACCACACAGGCCTCCCCCTCACCATAACATGGGGGAAGGTGTTCTATGGTCCATACAAGAACTGGGAGGACTGATATGTTTCACATTTTCAGTTCAGTGCACAGGAAGGACTTTGGAATTCTGGTAGGATCAGCAGCTTTTTCTATTTACTTCCAGAAAATGTACTTGGGCTGAGAAAAGACAACTATTGCAGTCATCCAAGGGCTTGTAAGCTGCAGTATATTAAAGGGCTTGTAAAGGCAGAAGGGGTTGTGTTTTTTTTTTTTTTTTTCTATGCATGAAGATAAAAAAAAACTTCAGTGTGCAGCAACCCCCATTCAGCTCCCCCTAATACTTGCCTGAGCCCCATTTCTATCCAGCAATGTCCATTAGTCACCCGGCCACCTGGGACTCTCCTGCCATTGGTTGCTGCTGCTGTCATCCAAAGTCAGTTGGCCAAACAGAGAGGGCGTGGCCAAACCACGGCTTCCATGTCTGAAAGGACACAGGAAGCTGTGACTCGGCTTGGGTGCCCCCATAGCAAGCTGCTTACTGTGGGGGGCACTCAACAGGAGGGAGGGGCCAGGAGCAGCGAAGGAGGACCCGAGAAGTGGAGGATCTGGGCTGCTCTGTGCAAAACCAACTGCATGGAGGAGGCAAGTATAACGTGTGTGTGTGGGGGGGGGGGGGGGGTTTGCTTTTTGGCACTGTTACTTTATCTGACAATTGCGCAATCATGCAACGCTGTACTCAAATTACATTTTTTGTATTTTTTTTTCGCACAAATAGAGCTTTCTTTCGGTGGTATGTGATCACCACTGGGTGCTTTTTTATTTTTTGCGCTAACGAAGAAAGAGACCGAAAAACTTTTTTTTGTTTTTTTTTTTACTTTCTGCTATAAAACATATTCATAAAAAAAAAAAAAAAATACGTAAAGCCAATTTCTTCCTCAATTTAGGCCAATACGTATTCTGCTACATGTTTTTGGTAAAAAAAAAAAAAATCCTAAGTGTATATTGGTTTGCACAAAAGTTTTACCGTCTACAAACTATAGGATATATACCGGAGATTTCACACTAGTAATGGCAGTGATCAGCAACTTACAGCGGGACTGTGATAGTATGGCGGGCAATCCGACCACTATCTGACATGTATGACACTTTTTGCCGGTGAGTACCGATACTTTTGGTCAGTAAAGTGAATGCCTTTTTATACATGTACAGACACTGAGGTTGCATCGATACCTTCCCCCCCGACGAGTACAGATACTTTTAGTCAAGTACCCACAATGCCGAGTACTGCTCTCCTTTTTACAAAATTAATGGGCTCAAATTGCACTGCAAAGAATTGCATGTGATTTAACCAGAAATGCAGTGCGATTCCTGTCCGAATCGCATGTGGTTTCCAGCACCACTCCTGTGTGAACCTGGGATTGTCATAGTGATTTCAGCCGGTGATCACACAGGAGTGGTGCATGAAAAACATTCAATTCTCGGGGTACCATGTCCCTACATATGGTGGGAATGCCTTCGCATTAAGCAATTTTGGAAAAAGATCTTTAACATGATCTACAAAATCACTGAATGCCTACTCCCCAGAACCCCAACCATAGCCCTCTTGAATGATGACTTTCACAAACACACCCGTATATTAATTCTCTTCATCCTGACTGGTGCTAAAATATCTATTGCTAAAGCATGGAAGCAACCCAGGGTCTCCCTTGCAGCTGCCACTTGCAAAATCTCATGGATTATGACCCAAGAAAAATTGGCCAGCATATTAACAGACTCCACATCCAAATTTGAATCTATTTGGGAGCCCTGGGCGTGTTGCGTTGGATCACCATTATTCCGATCCCCCAGGTTCCCGATTTCCTCTTCAATTCCACCCACGAGATTGGCCCCCTATCCCCGTCCCCCTTGCCTCCTTTTCTACTCGCCTTGCCATTTCCTTTATACCCTTCAGACAAATTCATATTGTTCAAACTATTATTACCTAATTGGGTTCACTAGGTTTTGCAGATCCTTTTACCTTCGGGTCGGTCTTACTATCTGTTACAGACCCATCCGGCTAGTCGCAGGGAGTGAGGGAGCCCCCCCCCCCAGGGCACAGTATGCTCCCGTTAGGGGGGCCTCCCCTCTTCTCTAGCCTTCCACCATTCCTCAGTTAGCAGCGAGTGAACCTAAATATGAAGTTGTTAGCTAGACTGTTCCATTTTGTCTCTTGGCTTTATATTGTACAAGATGTGCCATATGCAGGTATATTTTGAGATTTTTTTTCTGTCTCAACTTTGAGATTATTTCAATAAAAAAACAAAAAAAACATTTTGAAAGAAAAAAACATACAATTTAGGCAGAAAACGCACCGCATTTCTGTTCCAATAGCATGCGATTTAAGCTTATTTAAGTAAGGGATCAAATCGCACCATAAAAATATCGGTACTCATTATCGGTACTCGTTATCGGTGAGTACTTGACTGAAAGTATCTGTACTCGTACTTGCCGCAAAAAAAAATGGTATCGGTGCAACCCTGGTGTCTATACATGTATAAACGCATGCACTTTACATACAACAAATTTTATTATCTGTGACATACCTTTTGCCATTATGTTTTCCAATTTTGATATGGGGTTAACTCCTTGATGTTGGCGGTTAGCTCTGGCTTTCGTTATCCCTGGGAGCTGCGACGCGCACTGGGGCCCACCCCTCCCGGTGTGTGGGGGGATGGGCAGGCACTCGATGCGGGTCAACGCTGCACCTACATGCCGAGCAGGTGACGTAATTTTGTGACGCCGCGCGCCAACATGTTTCCCCATCTGCGTATACCACGAGGGAGGTTTGAGCGCCAAGCTCGAATTGTTGCTCAGGTGGTGGCGCAGCCTCCCCCTTTGGTTATGCCTCGTGGCGTTGGTGGTTACCTGTGTGCTCACTGCTGGTACTTATACCACACTTGTACTGCACGAACACCTTTTTTGTTTTTGCTTCACTCTTGAAACACTGTTGCACCATCTTGGAGCACTTCTCGATTCTACCTGTAAGGTACCTAGTGGTCTATCTTGCCTACTCACTAATCTGTACACTGCCACTTTTTTGTCTTGGCTTATGTCTTTGGTGCTATACACGTTTTCTTCTTTATATTCACTTGGTTTACTTACCACAGCCACATGGTTTTGGGTTAGCTTTCATTTCTTTAGTTTATCAGTTGTGCAATCCCTCCATTGATATTTTATTAACTTTCACAGATATTCCTGGAATTTTATATACAGCACTAATTATTATATACAACACAGCTGATAACTGGAAATGTAATTTCTATGTTGTTCATTGGTGTTGGTGCTATCGCCATGCCGCAGGTGTTGCCGCCTCCATTTATTGATATCATCAACAATTTCATCTATGTTACAGATAGGTGAGAGTGTTTGGAATCCGTTGTGCTACACCTTTTCAGCCCTGTTTCCTACTCCCCCTTTTTTTTTAGCATCATATTATTTTGACATTTTTATCCTACTATAGATATTCCCAAAACTACATCTGCTCCTGATGAGTGGTATTATGACCACAAAACGTGTAGAGATTTTCTATGATGCTAAGTCACACTAACCAGTAATATCTGTACTTTATTATATTATATTTTACTATAACGAATCATTCTTCATGTTTAAATATTACCGGTACAATTTGAATCTACATACCCAAGGTCCATTATTATGTGTATCATGTTGGAACAATTGTTTTAGATGATATCAGAAACCTTTATTTTACTCATTGGTTTGCTTGATTTTAGTAGTGTGCTTCATATAAAGTCCCACAACCTTTTTCAAAATGTACCAGAGAGATGGAGGTACATGAACTATTATAGTCATAGCCTCATATAAGTCCCAGTCTTTCATTTTTATTTTATTTTATTTTTCTCTGCATGCACTTTACAGACCATACTACTTTTTTGCACAAGGACTTTCTGCCAGGACGTTCCAGCATTCGTACATCTGTACCATGTGCAAGGACTTTTATCCTTAGACTTGTCAGAAGAGAAATACAGGGCTTCCATTAGAGCCCATTCACACAGGGGTAACACGACTCCCAGCGCGACTTTGGGGGGCAACTTGGACACGACTTGAGTATGAATCACAGCGCGACTCCAGGCAACTTACAAGGCAACTTGAAGTTGCCTCCCAGGACAGGTGACTTTCCTGTGGCCAATCAAACAATCATCTCTGTGGGAGGGGGAGGGGTTTGCCTGGAAAACAATTTTTACTTCCTGGAAAGTTGCTTCAGTTAAGACAGGGGATCCGACTTGGAGGCAACTTCCATTGAAATTTGTGGGTACAAATCGCCTTGAAGTCGTAAAGGAACCTTTTTTGAAGTCTGAGCGACTGCAGTAGTGTACATTAAGATGGCTCTCATTCACTTGCATTGATTTTCTCATGCCGCGCGACTTGGGGCGTCTTCAAGTCGGATCCAAAGTTGCCCCTGTGTGAATGGGCTCTTACTGACGTCTTCCTAAAAATGCAGGTTACCTGGCTACTCTTCAGATGATTGATTTCAATATTCCACCTGTCTGGAAAGCGTATGTAAATCTGGAAGGTCATGGAAAAATCAGCAGGTCTCATCTGGCTAGTCGACTTGGGACAGTGACTCAAATTGTTGATACAAGAAGGGCAACTGGGACGGCAATGGCATCATGTTTTAAGGAAACCTGTCCTAGGAGGAATACGTAGTCTGCTGTTGCTGACTACTTTTGAAAATGCTAGTTGCCTGGCTGCCATGCTGGTCTTTTGGCTTTAGCGTGTTCTAGGTTACTAACGCTCTACAATGCCTAAAAAAGTGTTCGTACCTCTTTTTCCACATTTTGTTCAGTGTTAATTTTGGCAACAAATTTTGATTTAGTTTTAGTCTTGGGACTAAAATGGCATTTTAGTCTTCTGTAAGTGTTTTTAGTCATAGTCTTTGACTAAAATGTTGTTTTCAGTCATCGTATTTTGGTCAACTAAAATCAAATGTGCACAGTACACAGCCCGCCACCCTCTGCACAATACACAGCCCCCCTGCACTCCCAGGAGACCCCCCAGTCTCCTGGGACAGCACTGCCAGCGTACTCTAAAGTTAAGACTAAATCACTGCCAGCCCCTTCTCATACACAGCTCCTCCTGTCACTCTCGTAAATCAGTCTCTAAATATACCTCAATAGCTTGGTTCTTGCATGGACCTGGTCACATGACTGCTCTCCTCTGACGTTTCATGGATGGTCATGTGACCGCTCCCTCCTCCAATCTTAAGCAACACGAGTGGGAGGAGGAGAGTGGCCAACGATAACAAAGCTATTGAGGTATTTGGAAGCTTCAGCTTACAATGCAAGTGACACAGGAGGAGTGGTGTAGGAAAGACTGGCAGTGAATTTTTTTTATTTATTTTTTCCCCCCTAACTTTAGACTTTGCTGGGAATGCTGTCCAAGGGCCAGGAGAGGCAGGTTGGCCGGCCTGACCACCCCCCAATGTGTGGCACCCATAGCGGACTGCCCGATCCCCGCCCCCTGTTGGTAAAAAACAAATATCGGCGTATAACACGCACACGCTGTGTTTATACGCCGATAACTACAGTAGTTCAGGAGGGTAAACGTCCCTCCTGGCCATTAACGTCCCATTTTGCTTTCTTGACGAAAACGGATTTGATTTTCGACAGTTGACAAAAATGTGCTGTACTTTTAGTTTAGTTTTCGGCACTATAAAAAAGCCACTAACAAATTTATGGCAAACGTTTTCGTTGACAAAATTGACACTGATTTTGTCATGTTACAACCAAAAATGTTTTTATTGGGATTTTATGTGATGGACAACACGAAGTGGCACATAATTGTGAAGTGGGGGGGGGAGAATGTTTTTTGTGTTTTTTTTTTTTTTTTTTTAACAAATATCTGAAAAGTGTGGTGTGCAGTTGTATTCAGCCCCCTTTACTCTGATACCCCTAATTTAAAATCTAGTGTAACCAATTGCCTTCAGAAGTCAGTCACCTAATTAGTAAATGGAGCCCACCTGTGTGTAATTTTAATCACCTGTATAAATACAGCTGTCCTGTGAAACCTCTTAGAGGTTATGTTATTGAACAAACAGCATCACGAAGGCCAAGGAACACACCAGACAGGTCAGGGATAAAGTTGTGGAGAAGTTTAAAGCAGGGTAAGGTTATAAAAAATAAATAAAAATATCCCAGGCTTTGAACATCTCGCAGAGCACTGTTCAATCCATCATCCGAAAATGGAAAGCGTATGGCACAACTGCAAACCTACCAGGACACGGCCGTCCACCTAAACTGACAGGTCGGGCAAGGACAGTAACTCTGGAGGAGCTGCAGAAATTCCCATTTTAGGTGGGAGAATCTGTCCACAGGACAACTATTAGCTGTGCACTCCACAAATCTGGCCTTTATGGAAGAGTGGCAAGAAAAAAAGCCATTGTTCGAAAGAAAGCCATAAGAAGTCCTGTTTGCAGTGTGCGAGAAGCCATGTGGGGGACACGGCAAACATGTGGAAGAAGGTGCCCTGGTCAGATGAGACCAAAATTGAACTTTTTGGTCTAAAAGAAAAATGCTATGTGTTATTGGAAAACTAACACTGCACATCATCCTGAACACACCATCCCCACCGTGAAACGTGGTGGCAGCAGCATGTTGTGGGGTTGCTTTTCTTCAGCAGGGACATGGAAGCTGGCCAGAGTTGATGGGAAGATCGATGGAGCCAAATACAGGGCAATCTTAGAAGAAAACCTGTTAGAGTCTGCAAAAGACTTGAGACTGGGGTGGAGGTTCACCTTCCAGCAGGACAATGACATGAAACCTACAGCCAGAGCTACAATGGAATGGTTTACATCAAAGCATATTCATGTGTTAGAATGGCCCAGTCAAAGTCCAGACCTAAATCTAATTCCGAATCTGTGGCAAGACTTGAAAATTGCGGTTTACAGATGCTCTCTATCCAATATGACAGAGCTTGAGCTATTTTGTAAAGAATGGGCAAAAATGTAACTCTCTAGATGTGCAAAGCTGGTAGAGACCTCCCCAAAAAGACTTGCAGCTGTAATTGCAGCGAAAGGTGGTTCTACAAAGTATTGACTCAGGGGGGCTGAATACTAATGCACGCCACCCTTTTTACATATTTGTAAAAATTGTGAAAATATTTTTCCTTCCACTTCACAATTATGGGCCACTTTGTGTTGGTCTATCACATACAATCCCAATAAAATACATTTACAGTTTTGGTTGTAACATGACAAAATGTGGAAAATTTTAAGGGGGTGTAAGTACTTTTTTCAAGGCACTGTACATGCTCATTCAGGACTTCTGGACAGAGTGGTTATGTACCAGTTTGGTTTCAGTATTTATCTATACATACAAAGACCGCAAAACAAATATGTTCAGAAATGAAGTTATGTGTAATAAAATGGAATGACACCGGGAAAAAGTATTGAACACATGAAGAATGGGAGGTGCAAAAAGGCATGGAAAGCCAAGACACCTCCTGAAATTTATCAGTAATTAGAAGCAACCCCTTGTCGGTGCAAATATCAACTGGTTCATTCTCAACTGATGGCCTATAAAAAGGTGTGTCATTACCAAGGTGTCACACAAGAAACATCTCATGCTGGGTGAAAGCAAAGAGCTCTCAAGACCGTTGCAACCTTTTATTGTTGCAAAACATACTAATGGCATTTGTTACAGAAGGATTCCAGTGAGCACCGTTGGGGCCGTAATCCGGAAGTGGAAAGAACATAATTTCACCATAAACCGGCCACGACCGGGTGCTCCTTGCAAGATTGCTGATGGACAACTCTTCTGATAATTCTTTTCTCTAAGAGCCAAGGACCACTTGTAGAGAGACATGGAATTAGCAGGTACATTTGTTTCAAATAAATCAATAAGTAATGCCCTCCACTGCCATGGCCTATACGCATGCTCACCATGCATGCTCTTTTGCTAAAGAAAGCATGTCGAAGCTCGTTTAAAGTTTGCTGCACAACATTTAGACTAGCCTGTGGAATACTAGGAGAATATAGTCTGGTCAGATGAGACCAAAATTGAACTCTTTGGATACACACCATGTTTGGAGGTCAAATTGTACTGCACATCACCCCAAAAATACCGCAATACCAATAGTGAAGTTTGGCGGTGGGAACATCATGTTGTGGGGCTGTTTTTCAGCATACAGTACTGGCAAACTTCATGTCCTTGAAGGATGAATGGAAAAATGTACCAAGACATTCTTGATAAAGAGAAATCTGCCATCTACCAGGATGATGAAGATGAAACGAGGGTGGACATTTCAGCAAGACAATGATCCCAAACACAAAGCCAAAGAAAACTCTCAATTGGGCTCAAAGAGAAAATAAAGCTGTTGGAATGGCCCAGCCAATCGCCTGGCTTGAATCCATTAGAAAATCTTTGGAAAGAACTAAAGTTCAGAGTTCATAGAAGAGGTCCACGGAAAGATATGAAGACCTGTGTGGAAGAATGGGCCAAAATCACACCTGAGGAATGCATGCAACTAGTTTCTCCATACAGGAGGCGTCTTGACGCGGTCATTACCAACAAAGGATTTTGTACCAAGTATTTAAATTTTCAGTTGGCGTGTTGAATAGTTTTTCCCTGTAGCATTCCATTTTGAGACCACTTCATTTTTGAACTTTTTATTTGTATGTATGGATTGCATGGGTCGTCAATGGCACCTTTAGAAATATATTTACCTAGAAAATGGTGACTTATTAAATTTTACCCGCTGTATAATTTTGAGCCATGAAGAAGCCAGGTAGCAAGCATTTTTTAGATTGAGTTCAGTAATGATGGCCCTCATATTTGTCAATGTATAGGTTCTCTTTAATATACTGGTAGGCTTTTTACGTCACATGCTTGATTTTGTAATGTATTCCTTTTAGGACTTTCCTTCTCTTGGACAATTGTGTAGCTCACATCTGCAAAGTGTTTTTGTTGGCCTTTCATGTGTTCCTGGTAATGCATTCCTTTTACATTAGCAATCAATAGAGGTGGGGATATATACTAGAGAGGGAGAGAGAAATGCAGCACTGGATAGGGGGGGCAGAAGATGGAGGTAACTGAGCTGTTGCTGGACTTGTCAGGACTAATGCAGGACGGGGTTGCTTTAAGAAGGACTCTACATGATCTGTGTACACCTCTGCGCACACATTACAATATGATTGTACAACTCTCTCTTTAGATCTACCAACATTGCCTTGTGCAAGGGCCTCACTTATTAGATACAAATTGATTGGATAGTTTTAGCTAGGTTCTTGTATCTAAAGTTGATTTGGACAAAGATCCTGTCAGTAGTAAAAAGCCAGTGAAGGACTATTTTCGCCAACGCTTACCAACTGCCTTTTGCATCCTGTGATGACTGTGCTTTCTACAGTTTACAACAATTCATAGATGATAAAGTCCAATAACTTTCCACTTGCCGTGAATAGCCACTTGCCGTCCACCTAACTAGGAAAATACGTCATTACTTTGGCGTTTAATACCGGGGTTATGGCTAGATGCCATAACCCCGGTATAATTAATTTTTCCCTCGGGTGCAGGTCTTTCTGATAAGTGGGGCATTCGCCTTCTACGGTGGTTCCTGGGCTTACCTGAGCGATCGGAAGCTCTAGGAACCGATCTGGCGCTGGTGGCGAATGGGCACAGAGATGAGCAAAGGAAAGATGGCCTCCGCTCATCTCTATGGCCTAGGAGGAACGGAACAATGCCATGACGTCACTTCTGGTTAAAGCAAAAGAACAACTCCCCTTTTTTTTTTTTTTTTTCTTTTGGGTCTTTTGCTTTTAAAGGTAGAGGACAGATTCTGGGTCTTTTTAGACCCAAAATCTCTCCATAAAGAGGACCTGTCATGCTGTATTGCAAGGGATGTTTCCATTCCTTCCTATAGCAATCATATCAAATGGCAAGTGATCAATTCTTTTTTTTTTTTTTTTTTAAAGGGACAGTCTTAAAAAAAAAATGTAAAACACTACTTTTTTTTTCTCTTAAAGCGCCCTCTGCCTCGCATGCTTGCACGCAGTGGTAAATACATATGTAGGTCAGGCCCATATGTAAACGGTGTTCGCACCACACATGTGAGTTCTCGCTGTGAACGCCAGAGCAATAATTCTAGCGCTAGACCTCCTCTGTAACTATAAACTGGCAACCTGTAGAAATTTTTAAAGCGTCGCTGTGAAGGAACCGTCCAGCACCCCATTTGAGTGATTCCGTCCGTATACGTTTTCCTCCAGTCTGGACATGGGAACCAGATATTTTAGCTGACCATACAAGACATACCTTCTATGAGAACTGAAACTGTTTATTGAACACTCACACAGAATATATACCACACAATCAGGTAAAGCTGATCACATTAGTGTATGCAAAGGCAACTGTGTATACAGGAATATAATGAACATAACTAAGGAACAACCAGCATAAACGGTATGGTACCCCCCCCCCCTCTAGCAACTAATAGCTGACAGTGATATTAATAACATGAACTAACTAGTCACTTAACCCAGCCTAGGTGACCAGACTATTTGACATCTAGAACTCTAAATACAAAGTGCTGTACAATATACATTATAAGTATAAACCCATAACATCTCACAATAGTTCTATAACGAGTTTAAAGCGGAGTTCCACCCAAAAATAGAATTTCCGCTTTTACTGGTGACTCCCTGACATGCCACATTTAGCATGTCATTTTTTTTGGGGGGGGGGGGGAGCGGGTACCCAGTTTTGACCTCCCCTGGTGTGGAGGGAAAGAGGAGCGTGGCTTTGTGCACCCGCATCAATGGACCATGGGACAGGTGAGTGTCTGTTTGTTTATTAAAAGTCAGCAGCTACACTTTTTGTAGCTGCTGACTTTTAAATGGGTGGAACTCTGCTTTATAGTGTTCATAAGATAAATCTAATCTCCCAAGAGCTGTTCAGACAAACAATAGATGTCCCAATTAACAATGGGAGAAACATACTTGGCAGAATAACACCTTGATAAACAGACTATAGCAGGAGACTACCAGCACCAGGTTGCTTGCCGATATTAACATCACATCACAGTGTGAAGCAGTCATTCTTGGTAATGGGGCATCTAGGCCCTAAAATGGATCCCGGACTTAGATCCCCTGAGTCTGTGTTTTTTGGGGAGATGAGGACTTGAATCAAAAACAAGACCACTCCAAGGGTCCCACAGGCATACACCTCCCAAAGAGTAGTGTTCCCTTAAAAGCCAGGGCCCATAGTCAGTGGGTAAGAGGCCACCCTGCAGTCCCATCCAATAGCCTCTGTCCATCCCCTATGGAGATTTTTAAGTACTGTAGTTTGACATCATTCCTCGAGCGTGCTATAATTTGAAAGCATGACATTTTAGGTATCTATGTACTCTGCATAACATCTTTAATATTTTCCAAAAAAAGTGTGTGTTTGTTGTTCATTAAAGTGTATTTTTCTAGAAAAATTGCGTTTTGAAAAACCTGTGACAAAAATTGTAACATTCGCCATTTTATTCTCTAGGGCCTTTGCTTAGATAGATAAAAAAAATTATATAATATAATTCTATAATTTTTGGGGGTTCCGAGTAATTTTCTACCAGATTTTTACTTTGTAAATGAAGAATGTCATAAAAAGGCCTGGTCAGCAAGTGAATAGTTTTTTGCAGATTTTAAATTTTTTTTTTTTTTTTGCAACTGGTGGCGTCCCCCACTGTATGCACAACATTGGGTAAGAAGAGGATTACAAGCTGGCTGGCTAAACCCAAAAAAAATAAATAAACCCTAAAGCATGTATGGGCACCCTTTGGTCTCAACATTGTTGAAAACTTGTAGACTTTCCTGTAATTACCAGTATAATTCCATTGAGTTTTATTGTAGGACAACCTTTTGACATCAGCAATACTGGATGCAAGATGCTATTGTGATACCAGCTAGTTCAGTAACTCCTGCCCGCTGTCTTTGTCATTGTCTGCTTTTGCGGTAAATGTTTATCTTTGGGCACTCCAGAAATTCTGCAAAGTTAAAGTGGAAGTAAACCCTCCTATCGTTTTCAGCTAAGGAAGCTGACATCTTGGCCTCTGTTTAAACTTCAACTGCCACGGTGTTGCACATGTGATCTGTTATGACACCAGCCATTGGATGGTTTGAGAGCACAACCAATGGGACAGTTAGCATTTCCGGCATGCCGGAAATGTAACAGTTTTTTTAAACTGTGCATTGATGGGTTTACTTCCACTTTAATTTTCACATTCATAAACCCATTTGTCATTCATAGTCGTCTGGTAACTGATATAATTAAAATCGAGGCATCCTGGCGGGTTTTCTGACAACAGTGGGCACATTGATACCAGAAACTATGATAGCAAGACTGGGTCTAACAACAGATTCGTAGATCTGATGTATGAATACTGTATGTTGTATCATGATCTGTGCATTTTTTTTCTTTTTTTAAGGTATTTTATTTTCCAAGAAAAATAACAAAGTAATATTAGCAAACCGAAAATAAACTATAATACAATTACAAAGAAGAAGTTATACCATGCAATCTGATGGTACAAGTACCAATATATGTTACTTTTAACGTTTCAAAAGGTTTGGGTACCAAAATAATATCTGATTTGGTTATGTAGCTTGAGGCAGAGCTGTGGATGGCTTTGTATGCCATCTTCTGTCTCAAAATTCTGAAACATACTTGCTAGGCAATGGTGACACCTGTATCCTTCCAGCGGTACTCTGGAGAATGCCGGGTCCTTCTCCCTTTTTTTTTTTTTTTTTTGAGCTATTCAAGATGGGGAGGGGGCACTTTTCTAAGTTAATTGGCCTTCAAGTGGAGTTCCACCCAAAAGTAGAATTTCCGCTGATTTGTGTCCCCCCCCCCCCCTCAGGTGCCACATTTTGTTTGGGAGCGGATATATCCTGTTCCCATTTCTGGGAGTCTGGGCCACGGCCCATGATGTCACTGTTAGGCTCCCTCCTCCCCCTGCCGCCGGACCAGTAGGAGAGAGGAGCGAAGCCTCGCGGCTACACTACTGGGTTCCTTGCCTGTAATGGCGGCGGGATGCACCCGACAGATGATGGAAACATCAGCTGTGGTGCCGACATCGCTGGACTCCAGGACAGGTAAGTGTCCCATTATTAAAAGCCAGCAGCTGCAGTATGTGTAGCTGCTGGCTTTTTTAATTTTTGCAGTGGTGGGTGAAACACCGCTTTAACTGGCACTGGGACCCTTAAAGGTGCCTATAGTAGCCATACTCAAACCAGGGTTTTGTAAAACCCTAGGATTCCTCCTTGGGTGTCTAGGGGTTCCTTGAGCTGTGGGTTATTGACCTCCCGTGTAATGGTGCCTGCATAGTTCTAGGCCCAATGCCACTTGGCAGAGCCATCGGCATGACCCTTAAGGGTGGCATCCTGACCACCACTGTAAGGGAGGGGTATTCTTCCTACTGACCACCACCAATGTAGGGTTATTTTTCTAATGACCACCAATGGACTAAGGGTTCCTTTTGGGTAACAAAAGTTGAAAAGCTGGTTTGCAATGATATAAAGCAACCTGTTTTTTCAAGGAGATTCTTACATTACTGGCTCCAATTCAGTATTTTTATTAGTGTGGTTGTAATGTGTATCCAGACTGATTTTTTTCTTTTCTTTTTATACCATTTCTAGGAAACATGCCCTTAACTGCCACAGAATGAAGCCGGCGCTCTTCAATGTGCTTTGTGAAATTAAAGAAAAGACAGGTAAGGACATGGCAGATGGACTGGCGGTATAATTGCTCTGGCTAAATCTAGTTTAAAACGTGTGATCTACTACTTGATGGATGCATTTTTCTGTATATGGTATTTCATTGATGGATTGCCAAATTTATAAGCGTAACCCTCCTGTTGATAGACAGGCTTTGGAAACCGCTATAATTACACTCGCGATGTGACCAGAACTAATTGTATCCACACATTTAAATCTGTCTGCAGTATTTTCAAAAATATTTGGAAACTGAAAAATCAAGACATGCTAGTGCTTGATTGTGTGGCGTGTTTTTTTTTGTTTGTTTTGTTTTTTAAAAAGGTGGTTGAGCAGATGGGTTGGGTTCATTTTTTTTTTTTTTTTTTTTTTTTTACGGCTTTAGTGCATGTGTTTGTGTATTTAAACATTCTTTGAAATTCAATCTTTTAGAACAGGGGTCTCCGAACTTTCTAAACAAAGGGCCGGTTTACTGTCCTTCAGATTTTATGGGGGCCGGACTGTGGCCAGTGGGAGTAAACAATGCCCCATCCTTGGTGTCAGTTGTGGATGGAACAGTGCCCCAAGGGCCGGATAGAGTGAAGCAAAGGGCCACATCCGGCCCCAGGGCTGCAGTTTGGAGACCACTGTTTTAGAAGGCATGGTAGATCTAGATGTTTGGATTTACAGTTGATACCATTTTGTTGGCTAACTAAATTATAGTGCAAGCTTTTGAGGCATGCCGGCCTCCGCTTCAAGCACTCCTGACTACAGTCTACTGCTAGTAAAATGGAAAATCGAGAGACATTAAAAATGTAATTTTTAGTTTTTATATTCCATTTCTACTTCTGAAATGAAGATGGGAAGAGTATGTGGTGCCCCATTTCATGTGCTATGATTATTCTTGGTGAGAGAAAAAGAAGCAACTTAAAGGCATTGTAAACCAGTCTACCTGCACCTTGTTTTTCCCCTGCATAGGATGAGCATTGATCATGTAGTGACATTTGTTACCCTGTATATACTGGAGTTGCCTATAGTGGAGTAAATCTTCTTCATTCCCATGTAGGCAGGTTCTGTTTGTGTTCAAACATGAGACATGCTACATGGAACTGCACGGGTTGATGCATGACCCCTGTCTGTAGTCTAGGTACTGACACTTCCTGTGAAGAAACTATATATCTCACAATCCCTAGTTTCTCAGTCCATTATGTTCTGCGGGTGAGAGCCAAACAGTAATTCGATCTAATACAGACTAAGACAGGCAGAGCAATTGCAGAGAGATCCAATTGTGGGTTTTCATCACATTAGCACTCCCTCATTTGTAATACACATACATATATACATATATATATATATATATATATATATATATATATAGTGTGTGTGTATATATAGGGAATTTGATTTCGGTCAGCCATGACAAACTGCAGCCACAACATGTAAGCCCGTCATGGCAAACTAACAACACGGGGAACATAACTACACTAATGCCTAGTTTAAACAATGAGGATATTTTAGAAGTGTACAGTGCCTTTTTTAAAGTGACTGGATTGGTGGCTAGCCCACATATTAGGGAGAACTGTTGAGCCCCATGGTTTGTGTGACTGGCTTTGTCCATTATTATTGTACAGGATTTATATAGCACGGAAAGTCAATCCTTTTTGTTCCCTTTAAAGTCTTTATTGTATTTGCGGAGGCAGTTTACAACACTCTGTGGGACCTACACATCATTCCTCTTCATCCGTTTACCAATGGCGACCAATGTTGACAATGCCTGTTTAATGTATGTTGACATAGCAGATTTTAGTTTGTCATCAGTGCGGTTGTCATCCTATAATAGGAAATGCCTGAACAAACATTTTTTCATGGTAGAAACGCCAAGTATTTAATGAGAAATATACATATTTAAAAATACATGAAATCTCTTGTGTGAGTTAGGCCCTGTTCACACTTTTGTGAATGGGGCCGTTGGCGATTTACATGTGGGAGACCCAGCCAGGGTTCCGTCTATTGGCTGCCAGCTGCAGCGCCTTTGAAAGCAATGGGAGGCTGACCGCTTCTGCAGCTGATCGCGCCCGCTCAAATGTAATTGCTCCTGGGTTGATTACCTGCAAATGATTGGCCTTGGATGCAGACTGTGTACAGGGCCTAACATTTGAAGGTAATTGCTCCATGAGCGTCCGTGATTAGCTGTGGGGACTGTCAGACTTATAATCGCTAAGGAACCCATTCCCAACTGTGAATGGGGGGGGGGGGGGCGTTTAAGTGGTTGGGTTCATGTGAACATCCATGCTGTAGAACTTAGATGGGGGGAATCTAAGGATTTCCAAAGTGTGTGTGTGTGTGTGTGTGTGTGTGTGTGTGTGTGTGTGTGTGTGTGTGTGTGTGTGTGTGTGTGTGTGTGTGTTAGAGCTGCACGATTAATCGTTAAGAATCGAAATTGCGATCTTTTTCCCTTCCCGATCTTCAAAACAGCATGTCACAATCTTTCTAACAAGTCCAGAGTTCTCACAGCTGGGAAAAAATAAATCCAGGCAGCCTGCCAAGTTTTATAACACACTAAGTGAAACAAAGTATCTCTTCGTTCTTTTATCAAAGGAAAGAACTCTGTAGTTGAAGGAGGTTTAACCATTTAAAGGGGTTGTAAAGTTTTTTTTTTTTTTTTTCTAAATAGGTTCCTTTAAGCTAGTGCATTGTTGGTTCACTTACCTTTTCCTTAGATTTGCCTTCTCAATGTTTGTTTTCTTTGTCTGAATTTCTCACTTCCTGTTCCTCCTCAGTAAACTGTTCAGTAAGCTGTTCTGGCTGACTAAACACGGCTCGGATGATGGTGTGAAGTTTACTGAGGAGAAACAGGAAGTGAGAAATTCAGACAAAGAAAAAAACATTTAGAAGGGAAATCAAAAGATAAGGTAAGTGAACCAACAATGCACTAGCTTAAAGGAACCCATTTAGAAAATAAAAAACGAACCTTTACAACCCCTTTTAAAGACCAAACATTTTCTGACATTTGTTGCTTACAAGTAAAAATCATTATTTTCTGCTAGAAAATTACTTGGAACACCCAAACATGATTTTTTTTTTTTTTTAGCAGAGACCCCAGAGAATAAAATGTGGTTGTTGCAATATTTTATGTCACACCGTATTTGCACAGCGGTTTTTTAAACGCATTTTTAAAAAAAAAATACACTTTAATGAATTTAAAGTTAGCCCAATTATTTTTTTTTTGTATAATGTGAAAGACAATATTGCACCACGAGAATCGTGAGAAAATCGTGATCTTCTAAGCTAAAAATTAGTGATTCTCATTTTAGCCAGAATCGTGCAGCTCGTGTGTGTGTGTGTGTCCCCTTCTAAATCTGAGGTTTCCAAACTGGGGGCCAGATGTGGTGGGTTTTTTTTGCTTTTATACGGCTCTTTGGGTACCATTTCTCTAACTGACACCATCGATGTCCGAACATTTTCTGCTCCCACCCTCCTAAAGTCTGAAGGGCTGTAAACTTGGCCTTTTTTGGCTTGGAGACCCCTGTTCTAAATGTTTTGCATTGCAGTCCAGTAGTAAGGGATCCAATTAGAAACGGTAGTATGTTCTCAAACACTGTTTGTATTGCAGCAAGCTGCATGACAACGTGGCCTTTGTGAACAAGTCCTTAATGTATTGTAAAAAAATCTGACATTACTTACTGTGTTTAACTTCTTATGTTCTCTGCTCAGTGCACCTTCCATTGCTGCACTTTTTAATATTCAATCTGGTCTAAACTCACAGCCTCCAGCATTTTCCACTACCTGATACCTACATTTGAACTCTATAGTTTATGTTGTTATAAAGGAGTTCAAAGAGCACAGAAAACACGCCAACCGTAACCGCTAATCATATTTTAGCACACAAATCAAATCCATGAAATGTAAACGCAAACCTCCTGAGAGAAACACGGTGTCTACCATTGTTGCATTTTTCCTTTGACATTGCTAGTTGCCTGGCTGTCATGCTGGCCCTTTGAGCTTCACTAACCAGAAACCATCATGCAGGCAGTTCAAACTTCTCTTGTAAGCTTGCTATGCATGGCAAACTTCAGATGTTAATGGGCCTGGTGGCATAATCCAACCAAAATCAGTCCAGTCCAGCCACTGCCATACACTTTTTTTTTTTTTTTTTTTTTTTTTTTGTTGGCGGGTGCAGGACCAATGGTGATATTTACATGGAAAGCCAGCACACCATGGGCGAACCTCCCAAAAATGCAATTTTTTGAGGTTCAGCTTTAAGGTGCATAATTGTAAAGTGCAATCAAAAAGTGTGAGAAGGAGACCTATCCACCAATGTTGGGGGTGCCTCCATGGACTTCTTGTTGAAGGGGCCTTCGAAGGCGAAATGTCGGATATGGCTTGTTTTAGTATTATAACCTCAGTTGTTGTAATACTATAGCCAGCAGGAGAGATTGGTCCATCTATGCTGTGTGCTGAATGATCGATCGTAACGCTGATCAAAATTCCCCCAGTCCCTGCTTAACTAGCCAAATTTCGATCCACCTATGCTCTACTGCTTACGGCCCTTACTGTCCACTATTGTCACCTCCGCAAGGTTTACTTTAGCCTTATGGAATAAGCTGCCTGATGATGCATAGCAGTTATTATACAGGATTTATATAGCGCCAACAGTTTGTACAACTCTTTACAGCATGAGAACAGACAGTACAGTTACAATACAATTCAAGAGGAAACAGGACCGTGCTCATTAGAGCTTACAGTTCTTTGCCTCCTATTGACCATACACTATTACAAAATAAAAAGTATCCAGCTCTCCTCTCTTTTAGACATTTTTCTCTGGTTTGCTGTCATTTAGCTTCTACTCCCACACTGCACTCCCGGCTATCCTTCTTTCTTTCTCTCCATTCTGTCTCCCGCACCGCCGTGCCTGCTAGTGGTAGGGCCATCAGTCCATTCAATTCAGGCATGAATTAGTATGACAGACAGCTTGCAGGAAATGTTACCTGTTCCTCTGCATTCCAGGCTCTTGCTTTGCCTCCAGCGCTGTTAACCCCTTTATGTCGGGCACGTAAAACCATAATGACATTGTGTGCATAATACCCTCAAATGTATTCTTTAATATAAATGTAAATCTGCACTGCAGAACTTAGCAATATGTTAAATTTGCTGAAGAGGAGTAAATCACACGAGGTGTATGTTAAAAATTGCATTACAGCAGAATGTGTCGTGTTCGGCCCACGGCATGCAAGAGGGTCCAAGGGCTAGACAAAGGGCTTTGCTGGGGTTCTCTCTAACAGGCTTGCTTGTAGTTCCAATAAACTCAATAATATCTTGTGTCCACCATATGAAGGGTTAGTAATTGGTCGAGGTGGCTGCAGCAGTTTAACGTGGCTCATCTTTGCCATAGGATGGCAGATTATTGGCTCTTGGGGGGGGGGGGGGGGCAGGAACTGACGTGGCTAACACTTAAACAAGTGCTGTGCAATATACTGACACTATATAAATATAGGGAAAACGCTGTTTAAAGCCAAGTGAGGCTGCAGCATTAGAGGAAAAAATCTGATTTGCCAGTTGATTGCACCCTTCTCTGTTAACACTGACCAATAGGCACCGGAGAACAGTGAAACGTGAATGGACAATCCCACAGACCAAGCTTGTGCCCCAAAAAGGATTGCTTGGGGCGAACATGTGTTTTCTAGTAAGACATGCGAAGAGGAGGAACATGCAGACAACCCTGGAGCAAGCTTACCCCCAGGGAAGTTCCAGCATTCATTTCTAACCATTTAAAAAACATATGGCTATGCATGACTGTTGGAGGCCCGTTGACATTGGTTAAGCTGTCAGGACACAAATATGATGGTAATGGGGAACGTCATTGCCCCCCATGTTTTTTTTGTTTATTCGTTCTGCTGTGATCTGCCACTGGCACATGATTGATCCACGCTTTTTCAGCGGCAGTGAATGGAAGCTGATGCCTTCTGTGAAATGAGATGGAAAGGCAGGCTAGATCAGAAAAATAAATACCCCCCTCCCCCCCATTAAAAAAAAAAGTCTTCCCTTTTACCCTGTTGGGGAGGAATGCAGTGAAAATGTGCATTTTTAAAACCACTTGGATTTGAGGTGGTTAAAGCAAGCTCGGAGATTGGTGTCAATTTTTTCTTTTCAGTCAGGGAATTGCCATTTAGTAAAAGTAATCCAGGTTGCTCTACAGCCGCCCAATCACTATTACAGTAGTAAGAGGCTGCTCCAGTGGTATACACGTAAATGCACATGTAGGTTCTACACATGTATGTAAGCAAAGTATGCCACATGTGACTTGTCGCTGTGATCATTACAGCAAAAGCAAGAACTCTAGGACCATAATTCATGGTTAACACTAAACTAATGACTTTAAAAAAAAAAATATTAGGTACCAGAATTTTCAGTCTTGATATGTGTGGCATCTGTTTTTACTCTTAGTCCCCTTTCACACTGGGGTGGGCAGGTGCGCTGGCGGCATAGCGCCGCTATACCGTACTTTTTACCGCGATATTCGGCCGCTACAGCAATTTGATTTCAATGGGAAGGAGCGGTATACACACCGCTCCAAAGATGCGGCTTGCAGGAGATTTTTTTTTTTTCTCCCGCCAGCGCATTTCCTCAGGGCTTTCACATTGAGAATGCTGGGGCAGGATTATTTCAGGCGTTATTTATGCGCTATTTTTAAAACGCCTGATGTACGCCTCAGTGTGAAAGGGGCCTAAGCAAACATATCTTTTAGGCCTCATGCATGTGGGGCATTTAAAAAAAAAACCCTATGAATGCAAGAACTGATGACAAAAAATTCAAAAAGTCCGCATATGGCACCCGCGTTTATGCACGTATAGCATTTGAATGTAAATGCATTCTGTTGGCCAGAATATTCATTTATTTAATGTTTTTACGCTCATATGCACATTTTCTCATAAGTTTCTCTCAGAATGTGCCTTTTTTGGTTGTGTGGGTTTTTTTTTTGCCTTTAAACCCTCCTCAAATGCGCCTGTAAAAGCCTGTGTGTGCATGGCCACATAGACTAACATAAACATGCTTTTACAGGCAGAAAAAAAAAAATGCAGAGCGCCTGTATAAGTTGTGTTTTTTAAGCTACGTGTGCACAAGGCCTTACATTTTCCCCAAAAATTAAGTATTCTATTGTTTGTGTGGAGTAAAATATGTATTATTATAGTGCGTTTTGTCCCTAAATATGCTTTGACAAACCGCTGCGCAAATACCGTGCAACATAACAAATTGTAACAGTTTTTTTCCCCAAGGCTTCTGCTTTCAGAAAATTTATAACATTTGGGGTTCGAAGCTATTTTCTAGCAAAAAATAGAAAAAAAAGATTTTACTGTGTGAATTTTGAAAAATTGCCCCAGGGAAGTAAAGGCCCGCTTTACCAACATACCTCTTATCTGTGATTGTCAGATTTACCTGCCTTAGGTGTGGATAGCGGAACTGGCTTCCTGCATGATAGAAAAGACAAATGGTGGGTCTTTTTTTCTTCTATAAAAAAATAAAAAAAAATTGTAATTTGTTATACTAACCATATTTATAATGTTAAAATGGTAGTAAACTTTGTGAGGAAGAAAAAGTTTCACCCTGCAAGGCAATGTCATAATGTGCTAGTATGCATCACATACTAGCACATGAGAGATTTGCCTTTAATTTCAAGCCCTCAGTGGCACCCTGTCACTGCTGGTAGGGCTTCCATCTTCACCCGGTCTTCTTTACAGGTTTGCGGACTCCGGGCATCTGACTGGCTGAGCCGCAATGACGTCATTTCCTCGCATGTGGGAATGCCGTTCCTTCAGAGCCGTCACCGGTGGCTACACAGGTAAATGTTTTTTCCTACGGTGCACATTTAGGAGATGACACGTCCGTTTTATTAGAAGCTTACCTGTAGATAAAAATGGCAGACACAGCTTTACTACCACTTTAAGACTATACAACACAAAGATTGTTTTGGTGAGGGGAAAAAAAAATCATATTGCACTACATAGGCAGGTCGATCAATAAATGATCCAATGTAAAAGGGCAGATGGATCAGATGGAAAAGTTAAATTCATTGAAGTTGATCGTTTTCTTTCTTGCGTCAGTCTTCAAGTAAAAGATTTATTAAAACGATCAGATCAGTGATCGCTTGTCTATATTGTTACCTATGCCTTGAATCTTGGCAGGGGGTACACCACATCCTTCTGCTCCTATTTTTGACATTTCCTGCTACTAGGTTATTTATTGTGGGCCTGTCCTGTTAACCTGTTATCTGCGCTGTTTTGTTTTATTAGCAAAACGAGGAAAAATCTGAACTCGCCTTCAGACATTGAACATCCATTCAATCGATGACACTGTACAAACAGACATTAATGTTTACACCGGATAAACCTGTACTGTATGCCAGGGCTCAAAATTTCAAGTCCTGAGCTACTAGCCAGGCCTCAAGGGTTACTCGCCACCAGTAGCCGCACCCAACCCCTACCTGGCCCTGCCCCTAATCACGCCCTCATAAATTATCAACAAATGACACTTAAAAGGTTTATGCAGAATTACATTACAAAAATAAATATTAACAACAAATTTATCAGTTCCCATCAATGCAGCATGACCTGTGCCCATCAGTGCAGCATGACCTGTGCCCCACACTGCAGCCTCGCTGTGCCCCACACTGCAGCCTCGCGCCAGGGTGGAGGAAGTAAGAGGGCGGCCAGGACATGACTGGAGGAAGATTAGAGCCACGGGCAGGCCTGGATTTACTCCCTTTGCCACCCCAAGGCAGGGTCCTTCAATGCCGCCGCCGCCCCCCCCCCCCAATGTGATAGAAATGAAATGCGCAAACGGAGCGGACGGAAACCTCCAAGGCTGATCAGCTGTTCTTCAGGTTTACACGGCGCATGCAACACGCCGCAAGCTCCCGATGCTCGGGGAGCAGAGAGAGAGAGACTCTTACCTCCCAGACTCATTTTGAGTATGTCATACTGATGGACTCTCACTGGTTGCCTGCTACAGTGCTACCTACCTGCAGTCACCCTCATTCCTCCATGGATCTGGTGTCCCATGTTCTGCCAGATGACCACCAACGCTGCAGGGCTTCTATTCCTCCCTTTGTGTCACTCAGGTAGTTGGGGGGGGGGGGGGGGGGTTCAGTAGGTGGGTGATCCGGCACTCGCATAGATCCGCCTCTCGGAGTCCTCGTGTATCTCCGGAATACCGCCCCACCCCCCCCCCGACACACGTCATATAACTGAGGGAGGAGCTCCGCCTACCGAGATGTCACCTGAACTCGGACTTCTCAGTAAAACACGCTGAAACAGATGACATTGTCCGCTCTGCTTACTCTCACACAGCCCCACCTCCTCCTGACCCCGTGCCTGTGAGACAGAATGCGGGTCCAATGCTGGGATGTATTCTATCTATTACAAGTGCAGGGGGAGGCGGGGCTGTGTGAGAGTAAGCAGAGCAGAGACGATGTCAGCTGTTACAGCGTGTTTTACTGCTCTGCGATCCCACGGCTTGCCTACCCTATATGCTCTCTTCCACATCGCGCTGGGAGAACGTCTCCCGCTCAACCCTGTCCGCCGGCGGTGCTCGCCCCCCCCCTCTCCCAGGCAGCCCAGCTCCTCGCCAGACCTAATTTTCCACTCGCAAACTGCGAGTAGGCGAGTGGAAAATTTTGAGGGCTGCTGTATGCTACTAGTTCCTACAGAGCAGACGGGTTAGCATGGTGGTGGAATATAAGAATGTACAATAATGAATGGAAATGTTGAAGTTTATAATAAAATAAAATAAAACCTTTTGATTATATATAAAAAAATAAAAAAAAAAGCATGGCGGTGCCGACTTGTCTGGAGGGGAAAACAATGGGCATCAGCTGGGGCATCCATGCCGGGTGATCAGTTCTTCCCCCTTAGTATCGTTCTTTAACAGCTGGATTGTGTGTGTGTGTGTGCCCTCTGGTTAACATTTCCAGGACCAGAAGATTTAAAAGCTGTTATTTTCAAGCTCCCAGACTCCCTTCTCAGTCTAAGTTCATCCAGAGTTCGCTTGTGGTGGTTTAGGCTTTTCCCTGACTCTTTCACCTTTTGTCATCATAACTCAAGGGCAGACAGAACTCCATCCAAAGGAGGAGGAGAAGCAACCTCTGCACACATTTAGAAACCGTTTTTGTCCTGTGTTAACTCTTACAAAGATTTTTTTTTAAACTATGTTGAAGTCCCTGCCTAAAATTCTAATGACTGATGAAGAAATCTAAATTTTCATTAGGCCTTCTTTACACTTGTGGTTGGGGGTCATCTGACATCTGTCGGGTCTCCATTGCTGTCTGTGCTCGATTTTTAGAGATTTACCCTCTATTTGTCCAGTTTATCGCTCTCACCCAAAGTAAAGGGAAATCCAAAATTTTTGGTTGTCGCCAGAACAAAATTAGAGGGGAAATCTTCCAGTGGGAATTCCAGTTCTGGTGACGAGATTCCCTCACTTTTTTGCAGGGATTTCCAATAGTTTTTTCCTGTTTTGTCTGTGACAGGAAGTTAAGGGAAATCTCCCCAACATGTTGCTGCTGACTTTTAATATTAGGACACTTGCTTGTCCAGGGATCCCGCAATATCGGCACCCCCAGCCGATTTTTCAATTGCCGCTTGGGTGCTTCCGCCGCCGTTCCTTGTAAGGGAAACCGGCAGTGAAGCCTTGCGGCTTCACATCTGGTCCCCTACTGTGCATGTGTGAAGCACCGTGTGCTTTCTGAATAGCCAGGGGACCTCACCGCAGTGAGGTCTCCCGGAAGTGGGGACAGGTACCTGTTCCTTTTGGGTGGATCTTTGCTTTTAAGCCTAGTAAACATGGCCGAATGTCGGGCGGTTAAATAGAAACCGCCTGACATTCGCCCTGTGTGCACTACACTACAGCCAGTCTGGCATGCCAGCCCTTTGTCAGTCTTCTGTCAAAGGGGCATGCCGATGGGCTCCTGATCCGTACTCTCAGCCAGAACACGAGAAAAGTTTCCCCAAAAAATGATTCTATTAACTATACATTTTTATTGTGTTTTAAAGGGGAGTTCCACCCTTTTTTTTATGTTTATTAAAAGTCAGCAGCTACAAAAAGTGTAGCTGCTGGCTTTTAATAAATCTACACTTACCTGCTCCACTGTCCAGCGACGCGCCGCCTGGAGCTCCGCACCTCTCCCCCCCCCCCCCTTCTCCACTGGCGCCTCCATTCATAGTGTGGGCACCCGGCCGTGACAGCTTTCGGCTTCACGGCCGGGCACTCACTGCGCATGCACGAACGGCGCAGCGCTCTCTGAATGGACAGGCGATCGCCTGGGACCTGTCACGTCCCAGGTGATCGCCTACAGGGAGGGGCCGCCACAAGGCGATATGACGTATCGCCTAGGCGAGCCCAGGGCGGAAGGAGGACAGGAAGTCCCACTCCTACTGAAGCCCTCGCTCCTCCCCCCAAAAAAAATTACATGTAAGGGGGCGAGGAGTGGATAAAGCGGAAGTTCCAAATTTTGGGTGGAACTCCGCTTTAAGTTGTACGAAAAAGCTGTACAGATTTTGCACATGCACAAAAATGTATACAGCAAGTAAAGTGTACATTTGTTTGTACAGATGAATATAAAACAAAAACCGGGTGGAAGAAAGTCATCCTAAAGGAATCAAAACAAGATGTAGTAAGCATAACGCTCATAATATTTTTTTAGAAGCATATTGCAAGAATTTATATGCAAGCTTTAGGTGTTTTGCTAATGGGAAGCATTAGCCTAAAGCCTGAAAATGCTCAATTCATGTGTTTTTTCAGGCGTTTCATTCAAGTCTATGGGTCCAAAAGCCCACTAGCTTTTGAAGCATTAGGGGTCAAGCTACAGGCATCGGAGCGCTGATATGTGAACAGTCACCATTGAAATACATGGGATTTTGTATGTTGATCATTGTGGAGCAAAATGCTTAAGTGTGAGTGGGGACCTATAGGACTGTCTTTTAGATTGACTGACTGCACAGGAGCAACCAATGTAGAGACCATTTGGTGGAAAGAAGTAAATATGGTGGTGGTACACTGGATGTGAAGATCCCCCTCCTCTTTCTTCCTTGCCCCCAACCCCCTACTCTCCCACATTCCAATACGGTTAATAATAAACATTTTATAGTAGCGTGAAGGGGGATAAGAACCTCTTGTCAATATTTTATTTTTGTCTGTCTCTCCATAAGGTAGAATTACCTTTTTACTGTCTCTCCAGGTGACAGATGTCAGACAAAATGGTAAGAGAAGGAAAATCTCCTTTTATTTGCTACGGTCAGCATTTAAAATTCCTGAGAGCAAATCTCAACAGGGAAACGGTATTCAAAACCTGACGGTTCTAACTCTTCACTATCCTATCCTGAAAAAAAAAAAAATGTTGCTTTACTTGGCCCTTATAAAAATGCTGCAGCAATTATAAGAGCATCTACAGTTTTTTTCTTTTTGCCCCCTTTGAAAGGTTCCACTTATACTGGTTTATTCTGCCAGTGAAGTCAACCTAATGCAGTTTCCTGTGATGGGTGACCACAATGTTGCACTTTTGAATTCAGAGCAGAGTTGCCACCTTGTGTAGGCTGTGCCTGCTTGCACTAGGCTTGGTTTACTTGCGTTTTCTCTCTGAAAAGTGAACAGTGATTATTTTTCAGAGGGCAGTATAGGTGCAGCTGACATTCAGGGGGCCATATATACCTGCCTTCTGAATTCCTTTTTGTGGGTGTTTTTTTTTTTATAGCAATCCTGTGCTGCAACCGTGAGCCTAGTGTTTGGCTTCTGGCTGCAGTGCAGCCCTATTAGGTTGTGTTCAGTGGCTGTACTACCTGCCAAATGTGACGGTGTATATTTTTTCTTGACGCATTGCAGCCACAGCATGTGTATACTACCCCCCTCCCTTGCAGATTAAGAAGGTGGTTAGGGGTTAAAACAGCTCAAACACCTGTTTTTACTGACCCCCCCCCCTCCCCACCACAAGTGTACATGAGATGAAAAAATGTTGCGGGGGGGGGGCACAAGTATCAGATTTTTACTGCCGATTCACAAGCCTATAGCATGCCAATCAGCCGATGGTGACACAGTCCTGCTCATGGCTTTCTGGATTGACAGCTCTGCCTTTGTTGCTGAAACCTTCCCACTTGAGCTGCAGTGTCTCAGAGGGGGAGTATGTGAGATGGAGGATTTGGCTCAATCGGGGAAGGTAAAAAAAAGTTTGTTTACTTTTTATGAGGCTTGTGTATCATAGTAACTGAATGTGGTACTTATTTAGGCTTTCATAGGAGAGCCTTTAGTTGTATTTTGATCTCTAGAGCAGTGTACAGTAGACCATATGGAGACGCTCTTCAGCACATAAACAGCTAGTCATAGGTGAACTTGTACAGCAATATATACTATGCCCACACTAAGTGCTTGTTTCTTAATACAAAAATTGCAACGTGGCTCTGCTTTATTGCTAGACAAACCAAACCTAACCCTTTCCTGAACTCTTCTGTCAAGGTTTTATGACCAAGTCTCAATTTATATAGCTGTCAAATTCCAAGTCTGCAGTAGAAGGAGCACAGAACCCTAGACTCCTAAACTTTCCTTTTAACTCCCCCACATAGTCAAATGCCTTAACTGTTTCCGTTCATCCTCCTCCTCACCATACCCACGGTTTTAGTAGTGCTAAAGTTTAAAGAGGTTTTTTAAAATGTATGCATTTCAGGTACAGTCTGGAATTTTGAAGGGAGAGATTTTTCCTACACTTAAAGGACTTCCTCTGTCAGAAATTTCATCAGATGGACTCTATAATCAGCCAGTCCTAAGCTGGTCATAGATGAGTCGGCTTTTTTCATTCCACGAGCAGGTGGACGGAAAAAAAAGAAATTGACCCGATTGCGCCATCCACAAATTCGAGACAGATTGAGGAATCCTTCCTGCTCTGTCTTTGTAGTCTGACAGTGGGGATACTTCCTTGCTGTCAGAATACACTGATCAGCCCATGGCCTTTAGCACTGATTGAGGGGCTAAAATTCTACAGCGTGGTTGAACAGAAGTCAGTCATGTTCAACCACAATAGCTATAAATGGATCAAAATTCAGCCGGTCCCTGCTACATCAGCGAATTGCAATCCATGTATTGGCCAGCTTAAAGTGGTTGTAAAGGCAGAAGTTTTTTTAACTTGATGCATTCTATACATTAAGATAAAAAGATTTCTGTGTGCTGCAGTCCCTCCCTCCTCCAACACTTACCTGAGGTCCCTCTTGTGCTATCATGTTAAATTCTGTCCCACAGGAGACAGTGGAAAGAGCACTTTGTCCCTGGTTTCTAAGACCCCTTTCGCACTGGGGCTACGTTCGCGGTAAAGCAATGCTCGTTTTAGCAGCGCTTTACCGCTGTTTAAGCACCGCTTTTTGACCGTTTAAGTGGCACTTTTTGGCCGCTAGCGGGCACTTTTAACCCCTAAGTAGGGGTTAAAAACTCACGTGTTGCAGGGGGTTTTCAGGCGCTTAGAGGCTATTTCCAGTGCTAAAGCGCCTGAAAACTGCCCCAGTGTGAAAGGAGTCCAAGTGGTGGTTTTCCTGACATGTGGTTGACAGCGCCACCTGTCCCCCAATTATATAATTAGGAGTGATTGACCACACGTTTCTGGGGCAACAAACACTTCCCGGAGACAAGTACCATCATTAGGTATGCGGGGGGAGCTTTGTGACTGTTCCTCTGCTCACTCCTTTGTCTTTTTTAAGTAATGAAGGGGCTCCGCTGGATCCACTGCCCGGTGATCCAGCTACATTGGGTGTTAGAATGCATTTGGCTGGTCTACATGGACTCATTGGTTGCTAGGACGCAGGAAACTTGACCACACTGCATTTTTGGTTGTTAGGAGGCAGGCGGCCACAGTGTCAATGGTTGCTGGGATGCAGGCGGCCAGGCAGCATCTTTAATTGCTAGGAGGCAGGAGGTTGAACTGCAGTATCTTGCTTTCAGATGGTGTGGGAAGCGTAGTCACCAAACAACCAGTTCAGGCCCAGCCAGCTGTGTCACCACAACAACCAATGACACCATGTGATCTGGTCGCCTACGTCCCAGCAACCAAATATGCTGTTTGGCCTGTTTGTGTCATAGCAAGCAATCTGAGTGAGTGGAACAGGGGATCTGATGGCACGCTCTCTAAACTGGGGCAATACACAATTGTCTAACACCTTTGCACAACATTTTGGGACTGACCACAATTTTTTGAGCTTCTATCAGGAGAGGTGCAGAGAAGCAGAAAAACAAGAAATGTTTAGGGGCCTCATGCACACAGGACATTTATTTAACTCTCCTAGAAGCCAGCTGCGTTTTTGCAGGGGAAAAAAAACCTGACCTGTGCTTAAAACTTTTACAAGCTTTTAGGAGCTTTAACAGGCGTCAAGCTCTTGGGTGTTAATTTCATTAGCCAGAATAAATAATTTATTCTGGTCTTTAGAAATTAATTAATGCTCAAGCACTAACATTTAGCAGCTTCTAGCAGCTGTTAGTAGCTTCAAGCGTTTTTTTTCTACCCTAACTCTGCTGCTCCTGGGCACACTGTTTTTTTTTTTTTTTCTGCCACTAAATGCTGCTAAAAGCCTATATGTGCATGGACACAGGCTAACATGGAGGGAGGGGCGAGGCAAAAAAAAACGCCCGATGCCCCTAGAAGCAGCTGTAAAAACGTCTAGTGTGCATGAGGTCTAAGGATGCCTTCACATTTCAATAGTGTTTCATATCTAAATGTATGTAATGGCTTTGCCAATGAATGTATGGACCTGTAATAAATGTAATGTTTATGAAAGGGCTAAAACCTGTTTAAATGTGCATGTGTTGAAAGATGTGTTTTTTTTTTTTTTTTTTTTTTTTTGTTGCCTTGACATACATTTTAAAAAGACTACTGCCACCATGCCATGCAGGTCAAAGTGGAATTTTCTCTGCAAAGGCCCCAATCATTTATCCATCTTGCAGCTCCGTCATCTTGTTACAGCCAGCACCGACATTAGTGGTATCTCCTACCAGGGGAAGTGGTGACGACATATGCCCACTCTTGTGACAGTGCTCAGGCCTAGCATTTGGCGGTAAGGCCAGCACACTGACATGGGAAAGAAGGTCACATGCTCCCCATACTCAGAAGTGCCTGGAATGGCAAGCAAGGAGGTGTTGCAAAAGTGGATCTAGCATCTGGTATATATTTTAATGTAAGGCACATCTATGCTAAGTAATGTGTAACACTTACGGGTATTTTCCTCCTACTAAGGCATTTTTAAGGAGGAGCACCATGTCCTTTATTTGCAATCCCCCCCCCCCCCCATAAGACAACACCATCTGTACATCCAGGGTCAGCATGTACTACTTGGACCGAGATGCTGGTGAAGAGATGACACCACCATGTAAATCTTGGTCCGTGTACTATTTCTTGGCTGTGTTCACATATCTGACACAGATCGGCCTCCTCCGGCAGTCTCTCACTGCCGGAGGAGGCTGATCCGCGAGAAGACACGGAAATGCTTGCAGACTGATGACGTTATCTCAGCCTAAGCAAAGTCATTTGACTGACTGTTCAAGGACTGTGTGTGTGTGTGTGTACACATACATACACACGTCTTGCCAGGAGGAGAATGTGTAATCTTAGCTGTTACAAATCTAATCAAAGATTGCTTTAATGATAAAGGGTACTTTAGCTGATTTGTTGCTGTATAGTGTGAAATGTCGGGAGGTTATTGTGGCAGAGCTGTAAAGTTACTGAAAGGTCTCTCTTTACAGCAGATGTAAACCAACACACCAAAAGAGATGGGATTTTGGGGCCCCTGGAACTTTTTGCACATCATATTTTCACTTTATGGAAGATTTGCCTAGCAAGTGATCACCTCAAGCGCTTCAACGTCAACTCTCCCCCCCTCTGCCATTGACTTGGATCTTCGTGCGGTGTTCTTCATGGGTTGGAGTCTTTGGCCTCCTGAATATGGCCTGGCCAAGATGACTTAACACTAGTGCATGGAAGTTAGTTTGTCCTGGCACAGAGATGCCTAGACTGTACATGGAGCTTTTGCCCCCCCCCCCTTATTTTTATTATTCCCTTAACACTAAAACTTTGTAGAAATACATATAAAATATGTAGTACTAATTGGGCATGCAATTGAGCTTTATTACATTTTTACTCTTTTTCATGAGTAAACATTTTTATTTTTAGTTGTCACACCAAGACCTACTTTAATGTTCTTGATGAGAACAAAACTGTTGCTTTTTGGCTGAATGAACCGTCATATGTCAGTGAGGAATCTAGAGTCTTCCATCATCCTGCTGACCCTGTCAGGAACTGAGCTGTTATTCTTCCTCACTTCCCATGCCGGTCAGGGAATGCATGTCTCAGCCCCCCCCCCCCCCTCCATGGTTGCTTTGTGTACCAGCCTCACATGTTACTTCATGACATCACCATTTTCGTTGCTGTGCCTTCAAACTTGGTGCGACCTCATTGCAGTTCAGCTCTAGTCATCCTATGACAAATTAATAGCAATTTGACCCCGGTACATGGCCACAGTCCCCATATAGTAAAGTTGGCAGTATACCTCAGGAAGATCTCCTCTTCCTGCCCGGACACATAGATATGAATGTTGATGTTAAGCCTGTGGCGGAAGGAGGAGACGTTGATGACTCTGGAGGGACTACAGCAATTAGGCAAGATTTTCTAGCCTGTCTGTCTGCTCTTTTTTTTCTTAAAGCGCATCGCCCTTTCTTCCCCAAAAAAAACCACTACAAGTGCCTGCACCTCCCTGTATGCACATCTATAAACATGGACTGTTCACGGTTTAATAAAAATATTTCTTACATAACTAACTTTTGAATTGCATCAACATTCTAGCCTTCCTAGGCATTGGTGACCTAGCCCTGGCCTCTCAACCGTCCCCTGGGATGACTACATCACCAGTGCCTTTCAGGGAGATTTCATGCATAAACTGAGATTGTGTGTGTGTTTTTTATCTGATTTATATCTGGCCGCGGCTTTAGCAATCTTGGCTTAGGCTGGCATAATGTCCTTCACATTGCCACAGATTTTTTACAGTGCATGCGCAAGATCTGGCACTGACCTCAGTGGTCCAGGAACAAATGAAGAATCTAGCCACCGGTCTGGTCTCCCTTTTTTTTTAAAGATGGTTGCATGGGAATACAAAAGAAAAAGCTGGCCATTGATGACATCTCTACAGTATATACAAAAAAAGCTAACCACTGATGATCTCTCTATTTATTTAGGTTTGTTTTTATGGGAATACGAAAGAAGCAGCTGGCCACTATTGACATCTCTAGTATAGTGTATACAAAAGAAGCTGGCCACTATTGACACCTGTATAAGTTTACTGTATACAAAAAAAGTTGGCCACTGATGACATCTTGACATTGTGTATATATAAAAGAAGCTGCCCACCAATCTATCCATTTAAGATGGCATGGGAATGCAAAAGAAGCATCCGGCAACTGATGACCTCTCAACAGTATATACAAAAGAAGCTGGCCACTGATGGTATCTCTATAGTATATAAAAAAGATGCTGGCCACTGATGTCTCTATTAAAGGTGGTGGCATGAGAATACAAGAGGAAGCTGGCCACTATTGACATCTGTACAGTATATACAAAAGAAGCTGGCCACGGTTGACATCTTGACAATATGTATAAAATAAGCTGCCCACTGATGGCATCTCTATAGCATATAAAAAACGATGCTTGCCACTGATGTCTCTATTTAAGGTGGTGGCATGCAAATACAAAAGAAGCTGGCCACTGATGACATCTTGACATTATGTATAAAAGAAGCCGGTAACTGATCTCTCAATTTAAGATGGCGGCATGGGAACACAATCAGCGGCCAGCTTCTTCTTTTGTCTCTACAGTATATAAAAAAGGAAGCTAGCCACTGATGTCTCAAATTAAGATGGTGGCATGGGATGAGAGGAACAAGAAAAGGAGGTGCATGCAGAAAAAGAAGTTAAGAATTTCTAATTGCATTTCTTTATTTTGCAGTGGTACATACAATAGTACCGGCAGTTTCATATGGCAATAAGAGGGTGGGAAGGTCCGCTTTAAAAAATAAAATAAAAAGTTTGGTCATGGAGTACTAGAGTGCCATGTTCACTCCTATTTTGGACATTAAATGATGGTAGGAGTCTGTTGTTTTCCAAACCTGACTTTAAAAACGAGAGAATCCCTTATTATTCTAAATCTGGGGCTTTTATCCAGTCAACAAGCTCCACAATTGAGAGGCCTAAGCCCCCTCATTTAGTTCCTAGTCTGTGGTTAAGACTCAGTAGGAGTCACTGCCTGCACTCTCACACAATGTAATTCTGCAGATCAGGAGCAGAGCCTGATGTATAGAATGTACTTGGATAATGGGGCTTGTGAGAGAGGCAGCTCCCGACACTGCATTGTTATGCTAATAGGCTCTCTGCAACACTCATTGTGCGGGCTGAGTGTTTTATTAACACCATAATATTGTTATTAATACATGCAGAGAGCGGCCATGGAGAGGCTCGGATCCCTCAGGCATCAGATCAGTATTCCAGCTGTGCCAGCCACTAAAGAAAGAAATACTAAAGAAATGGTATCTCCCGTATCTTCCTCTTTAACTTGGGGCACACTAGACAGCCGGGCCCACAGTGCAGGGCAAACAAAGGATGTACCCAGGAGCCTCCTTTCTTGTTAAAGGCTTAAGCTAACTAGCCTCATTAGGAAGTGGTCGTTTATTAATTGTTTGTTGCTTTTCTAATGGATAATGGGGAAAATTCAATGATCGTTTCCGACAGCAGTGATGAGAAAAGTTAAAGATGAAGAATGGAACATTTTTCTCCTCTCTTATCCAAATAAACAAAATTCCAAACGAGGGCCCGTTCACATTAGAGTTTGCTCTCTGGAGAGTGATCAACGCTCTGATCGCTCTTCAGAGAGTATTTGATAGGCAGTGAAGTGGCGTTGTATCACCACCTCACCGCTTTCTTTAACCCCCTTGATCCCCACACTAGTGTGCCACGACTACTTGCAATGCAGAGCCCCACTTGAATGGGTTGTTTGGTGGCTGCCAAGCCTGCCAAAATGGACAAGGGGTATCATTTCTGCCTCGGCCCTGCCCCGGCCGCTGCCTCTTCAGCGAAAGGGGGTTGGCGATGATAAAAATTTGTGGTTGGGCCACACTTTTTTAATCGGCCCTCAACTGCTAGTGTGATTGAGCCCTGAATGTGATTTCTGTCTGGGAAAACCATACTCCTTTCAGTGTGTGTGTGTGTGTGTGTGATGTGTAAAAGTTTGATCTGGAAGCAGAACTTTCATTCAAAAACATTTGATAGATTTTATATGGTAGGGTCACAGGCATGAACATTGCATTCAAATTCAAACTATGGCATGGTAATCAACAAAAAACTATGGGCTTGCTCACAAAATTATGTCAAGTCACTGATGGTTTGATCGCTTGCTCCACTGATTTTTTTTTCTTTTTTTTTTTTTTAAGATATTCTGTGCAAACATTAAAATGAAATTCTACCTCTGTATGGCTAGCCTTACACATGTGAGAAATAGCTTGCGAGGGGACAAAATATTCCCCCTTATGGGTAAGCCAGTACTTTGGTGTGGGCATACTGTTAAATCACTAGCTACTGGATAAAATATTGTGGGTAATCCTCATTGGACAAGTAATCCCATAGCATCTTGACTAGGTTTACGTGTTTAATATATTGTATAGTAATCTTTATGCTGTATGGATCATCCATAACCTCATGGTTGTACATTCTCTTGGATGAAGAGGCAGGTTGCTGAGGTCACAATCTTTAACTCGTCCAATCAGAGAATGCTTTGCAGCCATTGGGAGAACTCCTATGTTCACAAAGATGTTCAGCATGGATCCAAAGCTAGTGGGGATCACTGTAGTCTCTCTACAGTGATTTCTATCTTCTACGGGGAATCCCATAGGTATGGTATTTCCAAGCTGGAGCAATGTAACTGAAGCAATTTCCATAGATAAACTTAAGCTTTAAGGCCTAGTACATACAGACAGTTATTTTTTATTATTGTTTTTCGTTCAACCCAGCAGGCTGAACAACAACAAAAAAAAACCTGTGCTTGCTGTGTACTAACTATGTGATGTTATTACAGCGATCTTCCTGCTGAGCTATCCTGGGGGGGACTGGCAGTGGCTGCGAGCGATGATCGGCTGTGTATTAGCTGTTTTTCCAGCGTGCCCGTTCCACAGAAGCTGGACAGGCAGTGGTAAACAAGGGACCAAATGTCAGGTGGTTTCTGTTGAACCCGCTGGTATTTGGCCCGTGTGTACCAGGCTTAAGAATTGGGTTTCTAAAAAGCGTAACTTTACCCATAACTTGATAAAAAAAAAATGTTCTTTAGCAAGGAATATATAGTCGTGAATAATGTGTCCAAAAAAAAATAATTGGTGTGTGCTGTAAATTGCATCCAGCATTGCTCCAGTTTCTTCTTGCTGGATGCTGCCATTTTGCTAAAGCCCAGAGCCCCTAAAAAGCTGTAAATCATAAAGCAGAGCTAAACCTGTCAGTGTTTGTTTTTTTTGTTATTTATATATATATATATATATATATATATATATTTTGATAATTGGCCAAAGATCTGGGGTTAAACGCACCACATCCCAAAAATACACATAAAAATGTAATACACAAATAGGATATTTAAGGCGCTGAACACAATATACCAAGATATTTCAATTGTAAAGTCAGAATTTTTTTTATACATATACCAAAATGAAAAACAATTTGATCATAAAAACCATCATAATGAAATTCATGCAGTCGTAATATGTTTACAGTAGTTTCCGCTCAACATATTTCACCATTCAATGGCTTCCTCAGGAGAAATGTGACGCACTTTACAGAATATCGGTATCACTACAAATGAAAAAAGTCACATTATAAATTGAATATATAGATTATATTGAGATGTTTCAATATTTTTGTACAAACTAGTTTTCCTCAACCAACTGTCAAATCGTCAAATGGCTGGTGTCATAACTGACCACATGTGCAGCACCATGGTAGTTGCAGATCAAACAAAAGCAGCTTCCCCGGCTGTAAAGGCTAGGAGGGCAACTTCTGTGCTTTTTAAAGGCACTTTTTTAAACTGAGGCAGTGGTAGCTGTAAAGCGCCGCTATTTTTTTAGCGGCGCTTTACCGCTGTTTAAGCGACACTTTTTATCCCCCCGAAGCTTCTGCTATATATGTGTGTAATTTTACCACAAAAAAATGGGAAAACTTATTGACTCGAGTATAAGCCTTGGGTGTCCATCTGCATGCCTCACTTTTGCCTCACTGTGTCCATGTGCATGCCTCGCTGTGCCCATGCCTCTATGTCCATGACTAGACTGACGTTTAACATGGGAATCTATGAAAGGGGTGCCCGGTCTGAAAAATCGGCGCTCCCCGGCCGTAGGCCCCCCAGACAACAAACTTTGCACACTTGTGGAGGAAGAGTGGGGCTACATGTGTGCCAAGTTTGGGGTCCAGGGGGCCTACAGCCGGTCGATACGGGTCCTCAAAATCACCGGAGAAATTACCGTTTAACATGGGAGTCTATGAAAGGGGTGCCTGGCTTTGAAAAATCGGTGCTCCCCCGGCCGTAGGTCCCCCAGACAACAAACTTTGCACACTTATAGAGGAAGAGTGGGGCTACATGTGTGCCAGGGGACCTACGGCCGGCCGGTACCGGGTCCCCAAAGTCCGGGAAATCAGCCGCAAAAAGGTGACTCGCGTATAAGCCGAGGGGGGCATTTTCAGCACAAAAAAAGTGGCGAAAAAAAAATCTGTGTGTGTTTTATTCAATGGGCAGTTTCTCACAGCAGTCATTGCAAGCATACTAGGTCAGAGCTATGACAGTTGGGTACTCAGGCAAGGGTACTGTCTACTTCATGCAAATTGTATAATCGTAAAAAAAAAAAAACCTCCTCTGCTTAAAGAGTCTAAACCTGTCATACACACGTCAATCAACATGATATATGACCTTGCATACTAAAGCAAATCCCAGATTTCTCTGTTTACTATGGAGGACAATAAAAAGCAATTGGTCAATTACTGCAGATGGATTTATGAGCTCATTAGTCTTTGTCCTAACTGTACCCATAAATGGTGTATTTCATTGTCGTATTTACGTGGTATATGCAGACTCTCATTCAAGGTTTGTGGTTGCGGTTTTACTTGTACTCTTATTATTTTGGCCAATCCTAAAACATCCAGTTAGTACTCAAGTAAACATCTGGATCTTCCACATGGTACCACATGAGATCGTATGTAGCCAAACAAAGAATCTGGCCTTAGGGCAGTTGGCTGGATGTGCCGGTGGACAGTTACCTCTGTTGCATTAGTGGAATATTGGCATAGGATCGGAGCTTGTTTTTAAATGTAAAAATACAAATGCGAAATTTGTATTTATTTTTAAAACCTTAACTTTTTCTATATTTTCATGCTTCTACTGGTGGATTCGTCCACAGGCTTTTGTTCTCTTCATTCCTTTAGTTGGCTTTATTCTTGGTTGCTTCTTATTGTTAGACATTCCAGGAATTCAGAAGGCTTAAGAGTCTGTCCTGGAATTATAAACCATCTGCTTCCAAGTTTCTGAAAGCATTTTTGGAAGAAACAGATGTGGCTTTTTTTTTTTCCTCAGCCATTTCAATGAGAGCGATCTTCAAACTTTAAACCATGATATCCAACCTGGTAGACGAACTTCCATTCGTGTATTACATGGGTGCTTCCATGGAGTCCTGGTCATCCAATAATTACTGTATATACTGTTGTACAATATACTTGTTATACATTTGTTTTTGTTTTGTTTTTTTATATTAACTGGATGTAAAATATGGTTGAGGAAAGAATTGGCTATCTGCAATACAAATTGAAGTGTCCATAAATGTCCCGATACTACAAGTGTATGCATTTCCAGACGAAGATCATTTAGAACTATAGAGACTAGCATGTCGGAATCAGTTTGAACATAATGGTGCTTCTCAAAACAAGAGAAAAACAATGGGCAGAACTGTGTCTCCAAAAGGTCCAACCCAGGATGTCCACCAAAAAAAAATGAAGTGGCTATATACCTTCCAATTCCCCACCTGTAATAAATAGAACCTATACGCCCACCTGTTTTATAACACGCAGATGGTCTTGTACAAAGGTCTTTAAAGCTGCCAGGTTCCCTGGAAGGTCTCAAGTGTGTCTAATAATGTAATAACATTTTGTTTATTGATTCAAAGCTTTGTGTTGACTAGGAGGGGTCTCCAAACATTCTCAATCAAAGGCCAGTTTACTGTCCTCCAAACTCTAGGAAGGTCGGACTGTGGCCAGTGGAAGTAGAAAATGTCCTGGTGTCAGTGGGAGTAAACCTTGCCCCATCTTTGTTATTAGGGGGAGGAGAAGTGCTCCATCATTGGTGAAAGGGAAGTGACCGCTCCAGAAAGGTGTGCTTGGCTGATCAATCTCCTCCTGAAGACCACGGGTGCTGGCAATGCATATAGCAGAAAAGGATGTTTGGACAGCCGCACTCCAGGAAAAAATTCCTTAAATATCCTTTATTGGTAAAAATGGAATACACTACAATCCACAGCAAACAGAAAATCGACACTGTGTGTCCCGATTTTCTGTTTGCTGTGGATAGTAGTGTATTCCATTTTTACCAATAAAAGACATTTTAAGGAATTTTTTTCCTGGAGTGCAGCTGTCCAAACATCCTTTTCGTTTTGTGCTCCATCATTGGTGTCAGTGGGAGGAATAGTGCCCTATTATTGGTGTCAGAGCAATAGAGTGGCAGGAACTATCCCACTGTTGCTGAGAGTGGGGGCAATAATTCCCCAAGGGCTGGATAAATGCAAGAAGCAAAGGGCAGCACCCGGCCCCTGGTTGGAGACCGCTGGTGATGACCATTGCACTGGGTAAATCTGCTTTATGTCACAGTTTAGCGATAGTTTATCTAACAGTTGCCGACACAAAGATGTATAGGTTATTTTGCAAATGGGATAATACATAGTGTTGTTTTTTTGTTTTTTTTGTGTTTGGCTCTAATATACCAAAATGGCGGTCTTTATGTAGTGTATGCTAACCTGCCAATGTATATCAGTATTGCCACCACGGATAAGCTTTTCTCCTATCAACGGTGCAGTGCGCCCTATACTAGTTTTTTTAATTTTGTCCAATTTAGCCCTGGTCCCCTCTCACTGACCTTTTCCAGACCACAGGGCTTCTTCAAAGGGCGATGATGAGTGAAGAATTGTAATGCAAAACCACCAATTACATGTAATTTACCTTTTTTTGTTTGTACAGCTTTCCATTGATAATAGGTTGTTTGAGGCAAGGTTTTCATTCCCAGTTCATGTATTTATTTTAGTATTTTTAACCCTTAATGGTGCTCTGAGAAACGGTTTAAAAGATGATCAAATTGTATGGGTCAGTCATTTCAGTTTATAAAAGCCTCATGTTGGTAATTAAAATCTGAAGGGTTGATTGAGATGTTTCAGGTTGTACGCCATTTTTTCTCTTTGCACTTTGACTTGCGGTGGTTCGTTTTCTAATGGGGGGGGAGCTAGCTGCACCCTCTGTACTGGTATTGTGACTTCCTGATGGTGACGGGCTGCCAGATCTCACTGCAGGTCCCCTGTGAAATCTTTAACATACAAGATTGGATGTTCTCAAGGGTTTTCATCTGTTACTGTATTTGTAGATGAACTACTTTTCGGGCCTTTTTATATGCTGAAACCAGGATCCCTCACCTGTTTGGTGTTTATGCAGTATATGTAGGAAGGCTTGAGATGCCTATATTGTTGTACTGGGCCTGACAGTGAAGAAGTTTATACAATTGTTTGAAATAAATGAAGGGTCACTTGACTTAAAGGGCAGAAGAGCAACCTGTTACATTTTTGTCTTTTGAATGTGAAATTAGGGTGATTGAAGCCACAATTATGAGGTAGTTGATATAGGGGCACTTGCTTTAAAATGGATGCAGCAATATGTGGCGCAAAATCTCACCTCAGAGGGCTTTTCCCCCAAAATTGCAATGCTTTGCTGAGAACAAGTGCTACTGAAAAATCATTTGCTTTCTCATGCCTGTGAACTGTGCCTGTGCTGGAAAAGGCAGCAATGCATTTGGCTTGAACAAGCTCTCGGAAAACAATAAGTGGAATCTGTATTGAAGCACACGTTGGGTATCAAATTTTGGCCCTACAGGAGGAACCGTCATCCCGAGAATGAGGACAATTGCCCATTGTCTAAACCAGCATTTTTCAACACAGAGGAACCCTTGAAATAATGCAGTCTTGGGGAACCCCTGCTAAAAAAAGGGATTTTTATAACAGCTTACCTGTAAAATCCTTTTCTTGGAGTACATCACGGGACACAGAGCGACTTAGTCATTACTAATGGGTTATATAGTTTACCTTCAGGTGCTGGAACTGGCAACTTCCAAACCGGAAGTACCCTCCCCTATATAAGCCCCTCCCATCCGGGAGCACCTCAGTTTTGTAGCAAAGCAATAAGTGTCCCAAAAAGAGGGGTGGGAGCTCTGTGTCCCGTGATGTACTCCAAGAAAAGGATTTTACAGGTAAGCTGTTATAAAAATCCCTTTTTCTTTTTCGTACATCACGGGACTCAGAGCGACTTAGTCATTACTAATGGGACGTCCCAAAGCAATGCCAAATGAGGGGAGGGATACACTATACATAAGCTGGGCGCCATCAGGCATGAGGATCTTTTGCGGCCTGCAACACACTGCGCCCAAAGGCGACATCCTCCTGACTTCTAACGTCTACCTGGTAGAATCTAGTAAACGTGTGTACTGAAGACCATGTTGCGGCCTTACAGACTTGAGCCAGGGAGGCCTGGTGATGCACTGCCCATGAAGTTCCAACTGCTCTTGTGGAGTGCGCCCTAACTTTGAATGGAGGCGGTCTCTTTCTCAAGCCATAGGCTTGTATTATGACCTGTCGAATCCACTTGGCTAAAGTAGATTTTGATGCTGCCTGACCCTTTTCTGGGGCCTTCCGGCAGAATAAACAAAGTATCCGTTCTGCGAATCTGAGCAGTGGCTTTTAGATAAGCCTTAACTGCTCTTACTACATCCAAAGAATGCAATAACTTTTCCTCTACCGAGCTAGGTTTGGGGAAAAAAGAAGGAAGAACCACATCTTGGTTCAAATGAAACCTCGATACCACCTTAGGAAGAAAGGCTGGATGAGGACGTAATACTACTCTGTCCTTATGGACAACCAGATATGGCTCCTTACAGGACAAGGCGGCTAATTCCGATACTCTTTTAGCCGAACAAATGGCTACTAAGAAAATCAATTTCCTGGTGAGAAGAACCAAGGAAATGTGTTGCAATGGTTCAAACGGTTGTTTCTGTAGAACCGACAGAACCAGGTTTAAGTCCCATGGACATATGGGAATACTAACCGGAGGGCTAATACGCATCACTCCTTGTATGAAAGCTTTGACTAGTGAATGCGAAGCCAAGGGCCTTTGAAAAAATATTGACAAGGCCGAAATCTGACCCTTGATAGTACTCAAGGCCAGCTTCCTATCTACAGCCCACTGTAGGAAGTCCAAAATCCTACCTATTACGTACTTACGTGGATGCCATTTCTTGGCCTTACACCATGTAATGTACGCCTTCCAGATCCTATAATAGATCTGCCTGGATACCGGCTTCCTGGCATTGATCATGGTAGATACCACAGGATTAGAGAGCCCTCTCTTTTTCAGAATGTGGGCTTCAATAGCCAGGCCGTCAAACCTAGGGCTGGTAAGGAAGGGTGGTATATCGGTCCTTGCGACAGCAGGTCCGGACGATGTGGGAGGGTCCAAGGACTCCTCACTGACATTTTTACAATCTCCGCGTACCATGCCCTTCGGGGGCCACGCTGGAGCCACCAGAATCACTGGTTTCTTTTCTACCCTGATTCTGCGGATTAATGGCGGTAACAATTGTGGCGGTGGGAATGCATATATCAGCTTGAACTGATCCCAAGGGAACACTAGGGCATCCGAGCCGCAAGCTAGGGGATCCCTTGTCCGAGAGACAAACCTGTCCACCTTTGCGTTGAATCTGGATGCTAGCAGATCTACATCCAGTGTTCCCCACCGCTGGCATATTGCCTGGAAAACCTCGGGGTGAAGAGACCATTCCCCCGGGCATAATTGCTGGCGACTTAAAAAGTCAGCTTTCCAATTTTCCACTCCTGGGATGAAAACCGCGGATATGGCTGGGACATATCTTTCTGCCCATTCCAGGATGCAATTCGCTTCCCTCTGGGCTGCACGACTCCTGGTGCCACCCTGGTGATTGATATATGCCACTGCTGTGGCATTGTCTGATTGAATTCTGACAGGGGACCCTTGGAGTTTGGATGTCCATGCTACTAGGGCATACCGGGCTGCTCGTATCTCTAAGAGATTGATGGGCAGGGCCTTCTCTGCTTCTGACCACTTGCCCTGGAGAGACCATTGCTCCAGTACTGCCCCCCAGCCTATGAGGCTGGCATCTGTAGTGACCACCTTCCAAGAAACCGGACTGAAGGGTTTCCCTTTTTCCAGATTCTGGGGCACCAACCACCAATGGAGGCTCTTGCGAACGGAAGGGGACAGGGACATTGGTAAGTCTAAAGCCTGAACTTTTTTGTTCCAGGCTGACAGTATGGCCCTCTGCAAGTTCCTTGAATGGAATTGACCGTAGGGTACTGCTTCGAATGAAGCCACCATTTTTCCCAGCAGCCTCATGCACAGGCGTATGGATGGTTTTCTTTTTGTACCCACTAAGTGGGTCAAATCTTTTAAAGACGACACCTTTTCTGGAGGTAAGAAAATCCTTTCTCTGATTTGAATCCAGCCTTAGCCCTAAGTATTCCAGACTTCTGACTGGTCTTAGAGCTGACTTGTCCCGGTTGATAATCCAACCGTGATATTCCAGATACTTGATTGTCTTGTGAATAGCTACTTCCAGCTTTTCCACTGAGTGGTCTATTAGTAGCAGGTCGTCTAGATATGCCATTATCGTTACACCTTGTGTTCTTAGATTGGCTAATAGTGGGGCCAGAATTTTTGTGAACACTCGTGGTGCTGTGGCCAGACCGAAAGGTAAGGCTCTGAACTGAAAATGGCACCCTTCTACTGCAAAGCGTAGAAATTTCTGGTGGGCCGGAAAGATGGGAATATGCATCCCTTATGTCGATCGAGGCTAACCATTCCTGCCCTTGTAGGGCGGTGGCCACCGATCGGATCGACTCCATCCGAAAAGTCCTGATATTTAGGAACTTGTTTAGCCCTTTTAGATTTAATATGGGCCTCGCGTCCCCATTTGGTTTGGGGACTGTGAAAAGGTTCGAGTAAAACCCGAACCCACTTTCTTCCAGGGGAACCTTCATGATTACACCTTGGAGCAATAGTTGTTCTAGTGCCAAAAGGAGGGATCCTCTCTTCTGGGGATCGCTTGGCACGTTTGACCTCATAAATTGGGCAGGAGGAGTGTCTTTTAACTCCAGCTTGTATCCCAGACTTACTGCGGAGAGCACCCATCTGTCTCTGATGGTGTCCCGCCAGGTCTCTGTGAACAACTGAAGTCTTCCCCCCCACCCGATTGAGTGGGGGCAACCCTTCATGACTTGGGGGGAGGTTTTGTACCTCTCTTGACCCAGGGTTTCTTGTTACCCTGTGATTTGTCCCTGATTTCTGCCCCCTGAATTTGACCGCAGAGGCCGTCGGAACTGTTTCACAGCCGATGTGCCAGGGACTGGAGAAGTAGGCCTCTTAAAAGAAGGACTTCTACTCTTGTTCTTAACCGGTAAGAGTGAACTTTTACCGGCAGAAATTTTCTGGATATATTTGTCCAGATCTTCTCCAAATAAGCGTTCTCCATGAAATGGGAAGCTAACCAGCAATTTTTTTACAGGGAGCTTCATCAGACCAGTTTTTGAGCCATAGAAGCCTACGCATATGTACTACAGACAGCGTAAAGCGGGAGGCCTGTTGGATTGTATCCTTTATGGCGTCCACCGCAAAACACAAGGCTCTAGGTAGGTCAGCTAGGGCAAAAGCCTGCTGATCTGGTAAGTCCCTTAAGACTTGTTTCAACTGATCTTTCACCGCTTGGCAGACTCCAATCGCTGCTACCGCAGGTTGTGTCACCATGCTTGCTGTAGGGAAAGCAGATTTTAGTAAAGACTCCAATTTTTTATCTATTGGGTCTTTGAACATTGGAACATTATCTACTGGACATGTCAGTGATTTGTTCACTGAAGAGATGGCTGCGTCCACTGTAGGGACCCTCCATTTTTTTATGAACTTATCCTCCATGGGATAGATCACCGGAAATCTCTTGGGGGGAGTAAATATTTTATCAGGATGCTCCCAATCCTGGTAAATAAGCCCTTCCAATAAAGGGTGGATTGGGAAGGAACAGACAGCCTGGGGAGCTTTCAGCGACCCCAGCGAGGAAACCGTAGTGGTTGATGGTTCCGCCAGAGGCATTTTAAATGCTGATCGGACCATGTTAGTCAGAGACTGAACCCATAATCTTTCAGCCTGAGATGCTGAGAAAGGTTCTTCCACTGTTGATTCCTCCATAACTGAATCAACCTCATCCTGATCCCCTTCAGGTAGGTCGATCTCTGTGTGGGGCTGTTCCTCCACTAACAGGCACTCTGAAGGAGGAGACGGAGATCGGACGCGCTTTTCCTGTGACAGGGAAGCAGCGATCAATGCTGTTAATCTCTCTTCCAATCCTCCCAGAGTTGAGGATAAAACCTCCTCTGTTATATATACAGGAGCAGGTGGACTGGGGACAGCCGCAGCACCAGGCACTCCTGCGGGGTTCCTACGGCTACTGACCTCTGAATTCTCAGGGGAGATTGGTGCAGTACAAGCATGCCCAATATCCTCAGAGCCCGATGGAGACCCCTTTGGCTTCCTGGAAGACCTATTTCCGGAGTGTCTGGACGACATATCCTTTAAGCACAAAGCTGAGGTATTCCCGTCGTCATACACCAATTTTTGCTGGTAATAGTCTAACACAGTTGCTGCTATATACCAGCTGGTGTCCACTAAAGTGCCTTTCTATGGGGATGCCTGCATCAACCGCCTCTGTGTGCCACTGTTTGTTGCTAGCTCTGTTTGCATCCAGCTGACACTTGTACTGTGTCTTTTATACATGCTGGGACGCCTGCACATGCGCAGAAGCGCCGTGGCGCGCATCGAGCGTCATCCACCCGCCCCGCCCCTTTTTTTCATAGGGGGCGCGTGCCCGTGCGCCATTGGCGCCCTTTTCGAAAACCAAGCAGGGACTAGGAGCCAGGGCCCTTTTTGCCAGAGGGCCTGTGCGGTGGATGAGCGCAGCAACAGGGCAGAGGAAGTGGATTCCCACAGAGAACTTACCAACTGCCTGGATCTTTTGACTTGAGAAAACCAAAGATCCACATGACAAGAAAAAATGGACCACAACGGCCTCTAGTGGTTTAACACAGGTACCGCGGTCCTCTTCTTCTTCTTCTTCTTCTTCTTCTTCTTCTTCTTCTTCTTCTTCTTTTTTTTTTGACTACTATTAAAATTTTACATTTTTCAGTAGTTACAGGCATACACAGATATTGGCGGGAATACCGTTAGGTAACAGACAGAAAGACAAATTAGGCTTGGGGGTCCCCCAATAGAACCAAGTTCCTGGGGGCCCCCACTTACCTGTTCCCCGCCGCAGGACTCTGTTTGGCCACAGAAGCCCAAACTTCACCTATCACGGCAGGCATTGTAATTAAACCTTCAGGGACCGGGTTCCCAAGGATTCCACTCCCCTGGACCTGTATAGCACCCTGCACAGAAAACATCTTGGTCGTGGGTATGACCAGAGCTCTGGATCCCAGGGTCCAGCCCTCCTAAGAGAGGCATTACAGGCAAAACCTTGCTCTTCTGCTGCAAGGCCCGGGTACCGACCGTTTAGCTATGAAGCTTTTTTGGTGGGATCCGGAACAGCTTACTAAGGCCCGTAAAAGAACCTGTACGCAAGCCCAGTGAAAACACATGTTACTCTTTGGCCAACACCTTAGACACTGGCAAAAAAACTGAGGTGCTCCCGGATGGGAGGGGCTTATATAGGGGAGGGTACTTCCGGTTTGGAAGTTGCCAGTGGCAGCACCTGAAGGTAAACTATATAACCCATTAGTAATGACTAAGTCGCTCTGTGTCCCGTGATGTACGAAAAAGAAATTACTATATCTACAACTCATGATACATTAGTGTGATGGTCAAAAGGAAGAATGCTCCTAATACCTGTGATCATTGGGAAGAGTTACCCCCTTGCAGAAAGCTAAAAAGATCAATGATGTCAGTGGGAACTTATCTGAGAGGCAGAAATTGCTGAATGAACCCCTAGCTACCTCCTGGAGGAATCCTAGGATGCCATGGAACCGTAGTTTAGACACCCTGGTCTATAGAATTTGGACATGCCACCGTTACTCAGCAAGTTGCCAGATGGGCTGGAGGTAGTGCATGCACTGGAACATCTCGGTGAGAAGAAAAAGATTGACCAAGTCACACAGACAAAGTTTGGTTTTACTAAAACTGGGGAGTGCAAAATCTGGTGGAGCTCTGTAAAGAAACCAATTGGCTTCCAGGTTGTGATTTTATTTATTTATTTTTTGTGTCAAAGCTTTATTGAACAAGCTGAAATGAGAAGCTGATTGGCTACCATGCACAGCTGCACCAGAATTTGCACTCTCCAGTTTTAATAAATCGACCCCATAGTTTCTAGCAAGTTAGATTGTCTGTGACCGATAACGGCTTTCTATGGTCAGAACCGCTCTTTACTGCTGTCTTAGATGGCCCTCTACCTACTCCCCAGAGTGCTAGATTGTAGAAGGGGTCTGGGTGTATATGACCACCCTAATGATGCGTCTCTTGATGGAGGATTATTAAAATGTTGCAGGGGTCCCTTGAATTAGAAGAAATGCTGTGAGAACATTTAACGTTTCATATATAAAGGAAAGATGCCTAAATGGTCTCTTCCTAGATTAATTAAAAAATTCTAAACTCAAATGATTTCTGGATCACTTGGCAGATTTGATTTGCATGTCATAATAATAATAATATCTGTTTTGGTTTTGATAGCATTTATTTTTAATATTGTCATTATTATGGTCTTCTTTTATTTTATTTTTGTTTGTTCATAGCTGCAACGTGTTTTTTTTTTTTTTTTGTCTCTTTCTTGTAGCCGAATAATCCTAGATTTTCACCAATAAGCTGTGTTGGCAAACCATGAGCAGTTTTTTGGTTCCATATGCTATGCCTTTTGAATAGTCGAGCACATTCAACTTAAAAAAAAAACAAAAACATATTCTGGATTCAGAAGATTGAGGCCTGCTGAGCAAGCTTTAACACGTGCCTGTGTGTTTTCTTAGTGTTGTGTTGCAGGCATGGGGGAGGCGACATGATGTCATGTTGATTTGTGTGTGTGGGGTGGGGGCTCTATTTTATGCAGCCCCAGGGATGCTTCTTGCATATTTCTTGACTCTCCAATCTGCTGTAGTGGCTTTCTTCTCTGTCCCATTGACCTGTCATCCTGCTGGGGTAAAAATTAATAAGAAAACTCTTTGATTTGATCCCAGCCTCGGTCAGTGCACTGGGAGTGCAGATAGGGAGGAGCACTCTATTGTGGATCTACATCCTACGTGATGATTAGTAAATGGATGGCTGTGTATCTTGGGAGAAGATGTACAGAAGCAGCTGAATCACCAAATCGGATCAGAATATTTGATTCTCTTTCCACACAATGCCCTTGTTCATATTGTATCCTTATTTCAGTATTTGTAAAGGCATATCAACCTTTGCCCTAAAGAATATTGTCACTTTTGCAGTCAAATGTGAGAGAGCCCCCCCCAATGTCGAATGGGACTGTAGGAAATTTTGTGTTGATCAGCAGGCCAAATGGTTGCAGGCGCTGATCCATGTAACCCGACAGTGGAGAAGTCCCGCTGTCAAAATACAGAGGGGAAGATTTCTCCATCCATCTCATTTTTATTTATTTTTCCATGAGCCAGTGGGCTGAACTGTCTGTTGCCAGCCGGAGCTATCCCTCATTAACACATGAGGACGATTATTCTAAATTTTATAACCCTTTGTTAAGCCTGGTACACACTAATAGTTTTTCGTTCAACCCAGTGGGATCAATGAGAAAAAACGGACAGCCCATGTGTACTAGGCATTAGGATAGACAAATCTAGTTGCCAGCTTATAATGAAGAGGTGCAAGCACAGTACAGACAGGGTTAATTGGGGTAAACACAGCTCCCTCCTAAACATTACAAAGCAGGGAGAGCATGTAAGGACTTGAAACAGGACTTTCACCCTCCCGCCCATTAATCTTTTTGAACTCCCCACTTACCTGGTGGCGAGTTCTTCTAAGCTTAGATACTCGCCCACCCAGCAGATCCATCGCTGTTCAGCTTAGAGTCTCCTGCAGCACTCAGTCCTGCACTGCCATGTTTTAATGTGACGTCATCGATGGGTGGCTGTTCCAGGTTCAGCCAGGGTGCCTCCCGATGATGAGACACAAGGCCTACCCCCTCATTTCCTCAATGAAAGGCTATGCCTCTTGGGATATGTGGAAAAAAGAAAGCCCTAGGGCTGACGCTGCGCTATTAAAAAATGATTAATGATGAATTATAATGATAGGGGATAAATTAATGAAAAAAAGCAGCTAGCACCTAAGTTTAGTACAAAAACCCAAATACAAATAAAAATTCAAGAGTGCAGCGCTAAAGTGATAAATTGAATAAACGCATGCATAGAAAATTTAAATATGTGAAATATGACCCTAGTTATAAATGATTAACACAATAACCAGTGAATAAATGAAATTGTCCAATGATAATAAGATATAGTGAAAAACACTCAAAAATAAAGGAAAAATAAAAATTAGCAAAAAAGAAAAACAAGTGTTGCGAAGAAAAAAACTAAAGCAGAGTCCCATCCAGATTCTAATGAGAAGTCCATGTTAAAGGTTGTTTTCCAAAATAAATCAGAGTGGTTCCAAAGAAAACAGTGAGTGACACCAATCTTCCCAAAAAGCAAACGTGTCTCCAAACACCCAATTGTGTGGTAGCCTGCTTACCAAAAGCCGTGACTGCAGATAAGTCTCACCAAGCTCAGGGACATGGGTCTCCCCAAAACCAATCAAGGGCAGCAGCTAGTAATCCAAGGGTTGCACATAGGTCTCCAGACATTTCACATTCAATGGTGTATCTCTCCTATGATAAGAAAGTTTGTTGCTTTCCTTCTGGCACACCTCTCTAACACGCTCCATAGGGAATGAGGGCAACGGGAGATGCAGACAAAGGAAAGCACAGGTAATTCAAAGACGGTGTCTTTTAGCAACTAAAACAAAGAGGAAACTGTAAATCCACTTAGATATCTCCTTGTATTTTAATATCAGCCAGGCTGCCCAAAGCAACATGCAGTTTTCTCCCCTCTCACGGCTTTGCAATAATCCTTAATTTTATTTATTTTTCTGGCTGTTCTTGGGAGGTGACTCAAAGTGCTGAAGCATAGGTATTCCAAGTCAGGAAAGGCAGAGAGTAACCTGAAGTCCCCATTGGCATGCTTGCTCTGTAATATTGACTCAAAGCATTAACGGGTGTACTTTCCATGACTAGGCACAACTGACCTCCAAAGCCCAGTTGGTTTGACTAGTGAGATTGCTCCATACTGTGTGGTGGCACGTTTTAGCGTACCATATCCACCCCACTGGAAAGAGGTGGACTGGTTCATGGTTCAATTGGACTCTGATATGGTATACTACGTATCTGTGTGATCGCTAACAGAGCCCAAGCTCCAAACCTGAATAATGGAGCAGATTAGATCCATTTGTGCCCACTCCGAGGTAATGAGGTACAGATGACCCATGTGTACTCAGGCCCGGCACAGTGTGAGCAAAGAATGATTCTCTGGATCGGCACCCTATGAACGTGGCACAGACGTGCTTGGGCATGGTACGGTGTGAGTGCGGGAAGTGTGCTTGGTATTGGCACCATATGAGGTGCCACAGTCAAGCTTTGGAACGTTGCAGTATGGGTGCGGGAATGTGCTCGGGATCAGCTCCATATGAAATGGTGCAAGCATGCTTGGGAACATTGGTGTGAGTGCAGGAAGTGTGTTCAGGATCAACTCCATAGGAGGTGGTACAGTCATGCTTGGGCACGTCAGTGTGAGCGTGGGCAGTGTGCTCGAGATCGGCACCATATGAGGTGGTATAGTCATGATTTGTCATGGTACAGTGTGAGCGTGGGAAGTGTGCTCAGGATCGGCACCATATGAGGTGGTACAGTCATGCTTGGTACAGTGTGAGCATAGGAAGTGTGCTCGGGATTGGCACCACATGAGGTGGTATAGTCATGCTTGGGCACGTCTGTGTGAGAGCAGGAAGTGTGCTCAGGATCGGCTTCATATGAGGTTGTACAGTCATGCTAGGGCATGGTACAAGGGTGAGCATGGGAAGTGTGCGTGGGATTGGCACCATATGAGGTGGTATAGTGCTGCTTGGACGAGGTACAAGGCAATCATAGCACTTATTTTTTTTTTTTTTTTTTTTTTTTTTATGAAAAGTTCCTTTTCATAAAGTGTGGCTGAAGCAGAGTTTTATAAATGTCCCCAAGCAGGTTGTAATGTGCCATGTATATTCCTAGTAAAATCCTACAAAAATAGAGGAACTAATGTTCTGCTGAATATACCCGGGCTAAAAGCCTTTTCACCTTTTTTCACAGCAGTACATTAGTCATTTATATCATTTGTAGGGCTTTTTAAAAGCGCTTTTGCCTGAATCTCGCAGAAGTTCATTTATTTAGCTTACCATCAGAGAGCACATGGCCTCCTCCATAACTGTATTACAGCCACATTAGGCATTAGTTTGCAAACCGTTGTCTTTTGTCTTGTATTCTTTTAATTACATTTGATCCACAGAAGAACAAGGCATCCTTCGTTGAATTCTAGCTTGAAGCTCTTGTCATGGCTTCCACTGTGAAGTGCGGTGTTTACAATGCCATCCGTTTCCTCTGTCATAGGTCTACGGTTCCTGATGCATAGTGGGATTTTTTTTTTTTCTTGCAAACCCTCTGTCTGAATTTTCATTACCCACTTAACAAACTCAAGGCCTGTCTAACCAAGGACGTCTCATACATTATGCTAATGATCAAGAGACATGTTAATGATATTTTAGGAGCCTAATTAGTAGAATATATAACTATATGCAATTTGGTAATGGGCTGTGAAGCAGTTGAGAGGGCGGCAGGAATCTGCTAGGAACAGAGTGTGGGGGATGGTGGAGTGAGAATGTGTTCTGGGTGTGTTCCAGGTCATCTTCGTATTTAACATCTCTGTCCAAGATACACAGAAGCGTTCTCTTTTAGGCCTGGTTCACACCTGTGCATTTTTTAGTGCGTTTTCAGTTTTGCAGAAACACACTACAGTCGATTTTAACATGGTTTCCTATGGGGTCACGTTCACATCTATGCATTTTTTTTTTCTTATTTCTGTTTTTTGGGTCCATAGTCTTCAGCAGATCAAAAACGTATTGAAAAACGCAAAATGCACCTGGAATATGCAAACTGCAACCTGCATAGGTGTAAACCAGCAGGCCTTAAGAAAGCATAGTATTTTCCTAATTTAGTGATGATCCAGAACTGAAGAACTGTGTTTGTATGTACAGGAAAGCATCGATGCTGTCCTTATCAGATTCAAGCTGTCATATTTTTTTCGATATTGATTTTGTTTTTATTATACATTGGCCTTTTCTCAAATGTATATATTCCCATTTTTTTATTTTTATTTTATTCGTATCAAGCCAATCTAAGGGGCCTATTAACAATAGGAGCAATTTTTGCTGTCTGCTCTCCACCACACTGTTGGTCCACACCACAATAATATTTTTACGACCTATTCATAAAATGCAGGTTAAAATGTAGAACCTGTGGTTTGTTCGTTTGCGTATAGTCAGGTTACTACTCAATTTTATTAGTACACTACTGGCTTTGGAGTCCCAAAGCCAGCATAGATCTATGTACATATGTACTGTATTTAAAGTGATTGTAAAGTCTTGTGTGTTTTTTTTTCCTATAAAAATAATAAACATGTTATACGTGCCTGCTCTGTTGCAGTTGATTTGCACAGAGCAGCCTAGATCCTCCTCTTCTCGGGTCCCTCTTCTGTGCTCCTGGCCCCTCCCCCCTGTTCAGTGTCCCCTCAGCAAGCGGCTTGCTATGGGGGCACCCGAGCCGAGTCACAGCTCTGTCTCCTTTTTAGACAGGGAGCTCCACCCCCTCTCTCTCTCCCCTGATTGGCTAGCAGACTTTGACAGCAGCGGCCACCCATGGCACCGCTGCTGTCTCAGCCAATCTGAAGGGAGAATCTCAGACGGCTGAGACACTTATGGACATCGTTGGACAGAGGGACCTCAGGTAAGTATTAGGGGGGCTGCTGCACATAGTTTTTTTTTTTATCTTAATACATGGAATACAATAAGATTAAAAACCTTCTGCCCTTACAACCACTTTAAAGCACAAGCACATCACTGTGTGTGTGTGTGTGTGTGTGTGTGTGTGTGTGTGTGTGTGTGTGTGTGTGTGTGTGTGTGTGTGTGTGTGTTTTGGGGTCACAAGGCCAAAACTTTACTGTCTCCATTTTATGCCTAAAGTGATATTAAACCCATAGTTTTATAGCACTTTCTGCAGCTGATCTAGTCACTTACTGAGTTTGAAACTTTATCATCTGATACATGCCTGTGTTCCAGTTTAAGCTGGTCCTGTGACTACAACCCCAGGTTTCCTCTTTTTACAGTGTCTCTCTTCTTTATCTGTCCGGACAGCGGGTGACGTCTATTTACCATAGGCAACGTCCCCAAATGCCTCTGTCTTCGAAACATTGGATTACCGAGATTATTATACGATCAATGCCAATGTCGGTATCACAATTCACATACACAATCCACATACACAATCCACACAGAACAAACGAGAATCAACCGAAAAAGAAGAGAAAAGAAAAGGGTAGAGAAGAGAGGAAAAGAGAAGAAAAGTAAATATAAATTATCTTACCTTCCAAACACCAAAAGACTAAATATATTCAGGTTCAGAACCAGATGGTGGATTTGGGTCAAATCCGGTGCCAAACAGTCCCTGTTTAACACTAACGTAAGTGGGGGTTCTCAGTGAGCTTTTCAGGTCCAATACTCACTGGGTTCTGTCGGTTCCGGAAGACCCAATCTCCATCCATTGATTTCCGGCTCGAAGGACCAAATGTTATCAGTATTTCTTGTAATCAATCGAATTCCAGGTGTTTGAAAGTGAAGACAGTTTATTCAAAATGCACCGGTACACTTTGTGTGAAGCTTACATGATGAAAATCATAGCAAAAGTGAGTGAGAAGGAGGGAGTCCCCACCTTCTCATCCTTACACTGAGACCATAATAACACTTATTATTGGCTAATTTGCTAAAGAAGATCTGCTCGTAACTAGCACAAGTTGACACCTTTATTCCCAAGCAGAGCTTCCTGTACAATCTGTTGTATATTACGTATGGGGTTAGTAAGAACAAAAGAATACAACTTGGTTAGAACATGTGCTCAGAAGCAATCTTAAAAAAAATCAGTGAAGCTGTCTAATAGACGCACAATACTAAACTTTTCTGACAGTGATTCCCTACTTTGTGTGCATCAATAGAAACACAGACTCATAGCCTAGGATGGCAGCTCATTCCCCTGCTCCTCCTCTCCCTTTCTTCTCTAAGCTAACATGGTGGCTCCAGAATGCACTGTCCACTGTTAACTCTTTCTTGTGAAGACTGGAATTTCAGGGAAGCGGCACTGAGGGAACAGAAGTTGGCAGCATTTAAAGTTGTAAACTGCTATGGCCGGGTTAGTTGGGAATGCTTATTTTATTGTGCTCAGTTTGTCAAATTAGAAAACCCAGGGTTTCATACTATAAGTTGTCCAAAGGTAGCCATACATGTGATTTTTGATCGATCCAATTATGAGCAGTCACAAATGATTTTAAAATATAGAAATACAGCAGAGCCAGCTATTAATAATACAAGCTCATGTTTGTTGTTGCAAAACGTAGAACTCAGTAGCCAGTATCCCTGCTGTCAGAATACACTGATCAACAGTGGCACTTGATTGAGTGTCAAAAATCCAACAGGGTGGTTGTACAGAAACTGATCGCCCTGCCCATACATGGATTGAAATTTGTCCGGCCCCGGCTGAACCAGGTAAGCTTATAATAAAGTTTACCTGTAGGTAAAATGAATATCTCCTAAACGCGCACGATTCAGGAGATATTCCAGTGAGCAGCAGTCGGTGACGTCAGACGCATGCACTCTGAAGGAACAGCATAGGATGCACAGGAGTGACATCATTGCGGCTTGGCTATTTGAATGGCCGCAGCCTGTGAACCCGGACAGCAGACCGGTTAAAGATGGAAGTCTGTGAAGCGGTGACAATGTGCCACTAGAGGGTTTTGTTTCAAACTAAGTCTAGCACACTGTGGCTTTGCCTTGCAGGGAGTAACGGTGTGTGGTGTTTTGTGTGTGTGTGGTGGTGTTGTGATTGTGGCGGCTGTTGGTGGGGGTTTTTTCTTTTTTTTTTTTTTAACTACAGATTTGAGCCGGCCATAGATGGGATTGCATTTTGGCCAGTTCAGTAGAGACCAGCTGAGATTCGAGCCATCTATGGGCAGGCTGATTGTACCCGAGATTGTCTTGTGTACGACCAGCATGACACGACTACTACTTAGGTCTGTTCCCAACTCACACCACTGACACAGCTCCTCCTTGTATCCTAGGCATGTAGTTTTGCATTAGGCGGATGTAGTCAAGTGAAAAGGCAGTACTGGGAAGTTCCCTACGAATGAATATTGTGTTTGAAGAACCCTATGTAGCAGTAGACATTCACTTTCTTCCTTACCTCCCTGAGCTGCTTTTGTTTTCACCTTCATCATGCTTTTGTACTGCTCTGTTAAACCATCAGGAAATCCCTGATACTTAAGGTGGGATACTCTGCAGCACTGGGCAGGGCAGCACAGGATACACCCTCTGTCCAGGGGATCAGATCGGGTGACAGGCGGTCTGTTTCCATCGGACCGCCCCATAGAGAAGAGCGGGTTGTGTCCGATCTACATAGCGGACCTGCCGTATACCTGCACAGTGGAGAGATTCCCTGCTGAGCAGGCGGATCCGCTTGACGAAGCCCACCCCGTCTGAAAGGGCCCTAAAGTGAAGTTGATCTTTACTAAGTCTATGAATGTTCTACTAATTACAAGATTTTAGGACTCCTATTTTGTGTATAGTTTCTCTGTGCCCTTACAGAAATCCTGGCAATGTGACCACTCCAATTCCAAAAACTTTCCATTTGGAGATCATGTCTCACTGTGGTTCAGTCACGAGCCAAAGGTGGCTTTGTACTCAGATGGCATTCTGTACTTGGAGCTTTGTGCTGGCAACTTGGCTCTGATGGTATGGGTCAAAGTAAGTGAAGTATATATTGAGCTGGGTAGATAAACACTGAGCCTAGCTGTGTTCAATCAGCTGGCTCTAATTATTCTTTTAATTGGGTTGATTAAACCAAGGGGAGATGCATTTTTCCACACTGTGCCAGTTTGTGGCGGATAACTTTATTCAGTCAGTAAACGACATCAGAAAAAAGTGTTTGTTTATCTCGCGTTCGCTTTATCTAATTTTAGATTGTGATTAAAGAACAGATAACGGGTGTATTTGCAAATTTAACTGGTTGGATTGATTTTATAACGTGACTGAAACCGGCTAAGACCTTTTCCAGTGTTTGACACCACCACCTTTTTTTTTTTTCCAGCCTATTAAAGCACTTCTGTGTTAGTCCTGTGTCCATGCACACATGGGCATTTACAGAAGTACTAAAAGATGAGCACTTACAGGCTGAAAACAAAAAAAATTACCAGTATGTACAGGAGAAGAGCGTTACAGCAGAAAAAACGCTTGACGCTTAGAAATGCATCTAAGCCCAGGTTCACACTGGGGCTGTGGGATTGAAGCCGTGCGAGTTCAGCTGAACTCACACGATTTCACTCCTGCCTGTCAGTCCCGATTTCAGCTCGATTACAGAGACATCTGACACAGATGTCAATGGAAATCGCAAAAAGTAGTACAGAAACGACTTTTTGAAATCGGTGCAGCGCCGCAGATGCGGCGTCGCACAGATTAGGACGGTGCCATTGCCCGCAATTTGCGGCAAATTTCGCCGATTTGACATGTCAAATCGCACCAGTGTGAACCAGGGCAAAGCGCTGGATGAGTTTTTAGCATTTGAGCATTCATTCCAATGGTTAAAATATAATACTCTCCTCTTGGAATGCATAAATTCTCAAATGTTTGATATGCCTAAATATCAATCTCATCAGGAAATCTGTAGCCCCCTTTCTTATGACCCTTCCCTGACCTGCCCAATTTGCACCCAAAAATTCCTCATTGAGTGTACAAAGTGGAAACCTAGTCATGCACGTTTCCCCATCCCCTATGTGAGTTTGCTTGGACAGGGCAATCGCTCGTATTTTTACAAGCTGTGGCAGAAAGTCAGGCCAATGGGAGAGCCCAGAGTATTTATTCAGGCCCATTTTGCAAGGGCGGAACTTTTTTATTTATTTTTTAAGTGGACCTGATTAGACCATCTGATGCTCTCTAAGGAGTGATGGGTGTCAATGGACATGTGTCCATTGACGCCCACCAACATCCAAACTGCTAAAAACAGATGGGGCATCTGTTCCTCATCCGTCTGGCGGATCGGATGATCCGTTTCCATCTGATTTGCCATTAAACGAAAGCGGGCTGTGTCTATGTCCACTCCATTTAAGCGGAGTGGACACAAACCTGTAAACCGCAGGCAGATTCCACACTGAGCAGGTTGATCTGCTGGCGGAGTCCGCCCGTCTGAAAGGGGTCTAAAGCCTAAGTGCAGCAGAAATGCAGAGCAATCAACAAAAGGGACAGAACTTAGTCAGTAGGATGTGTCCCTTCTACGGATTCCTCCATGCACCCACCCCTGCTGCCATAATCTTTTGGGGTGGGATTAATAGAACTAAAAGCAGTGGTTCTCAACTCCTGTCCTCAGGACCCACTAACAGGCCAGATTTTAAGTATTACCTTGGTGAGATGCAGACTAGAATACTGCAATCCCTGAGCAGCAAATTATATCACCTGTGATGCATTTCAGTTATCTTGCAAACCTGGCCTGTTGGTGGGCCCTGAGGACTGGAGTTGAGAACCACTGATCTAAAGGAATTAATGTATGCTTTTATCAAGACAGCCCCACTATGCCTGCCCTTTCTGCCTAGAAAGAAGCAGTACTAGTCAGCGATCTTTCAGACTGAGCTATTGTGTTCTGACAGGGGGATGCCCCCTGCCAGAACACACCGGTCAACACACTCAGCCATTGAGCCAGTCAGCTGCTGGTTTTCCTGCATGCTCGCCGGTGGCCATACACATGAGCCGAATGTTGGCTGTTTCTTAGTGAACCGGCCGATGTCGCCCGACATTCGACCCGTGTGTACTAGGCTTTAGCTGTATTGCCCCCCTCCCATCACACTTGGAAGATGTTGGGGGAGGGGCCTTGGATGGAGAAGGATTTCAACCTAAAAATTGGGCAACAGCAGCAAAAGCCACATCCTACTGACTGTAAGTTATGTCCCTTGTGCTCATTTTTCAGTTTTTTTTTTATTTTTTTTATTTATTATTATTATTATTATTATTATTTTGCCTGAAATTTTAAGCTTCAAGCACCTTGCAGTACCTGCTGTAAAGTGAACCTGTTATTTAGCCTAGTCCAGGCAATTGCCAGTTCAGTCTAAGCTTTGTTTTTTTGATTACATGTACAGTATGTGAACTTTGATAGCGTAGGTAGCAGACACCATAACGTGGCATAACATTAAGTATGAAAGAGCTGTGGATTTAGAGAGATTTTACTCCCTTCCTTTATATTGTCTCCCACAGGAGTAGGCCTGTGAAATTAAATGTTCCAGAGCACAAAAGGAAAGTTCTTTTTGCTCTTTCGCTGGTAGAACTCATTTTCAACTTCAAAGGCAGGGAACATTCTTCAGCTTCAAACACTGGCAGAAATTGCATATTTATCAGTGTAGTATGCGGTGCACAGTTCCTCCAGGAATGGGCTTCTGATTCATTGTCTGCTACATATGGTATTTGCTTCTTGCATTCAAGTAGTTAAACCAGTTGTTGTAAACATTGGATAACTGTCTTGAACTGCAAATTTGAGCATGCCCTGTGAGCTGGCAGCAGGACAGACTGGGGCACTTAACAGTTGTAGTTCCAGAAAGAGAGCAATTGGGACACTAAGGAACAATAAAGTCAATAAATATATTCCCACCAGTTATCCTATAGATACCAAGGCAGATTTATATAGAGGAAATTAAATGCTAGAGCAGTGGTCTCCAAACTGTGGCCCAAGGGCTGGATGTGGCCATTTGCTTTTTCCTGGCCCTTCAGGCACTATTCCTTCCACTGACACCAACAAGCAGGGCAATAATTCCTGCACTGACGCCAATGATGTAGTACCAAAGATGGAACACGGTTTACTCACTGATGCCAGGACACTGTCAACAGTCCGCCCCTCTAAAGTCTGAACAATAATAAGCTGACCCTTTATTTAGAAAGTTTGGAGAACCCTAGGCTAGAGCAAGGCAAGACCATACTATTACTTGATGCAGGTGTAAGGGAGGGTGTTCAGTCCTTGTTCTTTCTTCCTTTCCTGCCACCATGTCAAATAGTAATTTTCTCTTGCAATACAAAGGTTTAGGAAACCCTGACTTTTCTTGGCAGAGAACGTGTCCAGTTAGGGAGTTGCAAGCAATTGATGGAAGGGAATAATGTTTGTAATTACCCCACCTATTTTTAAAGTCTATGTGCATCCAAAATAGAAATAAAACCTAAAAATCAGCACAAGAGACATAACTTATACCGCGTACACAACGTTTTTTTTCGACAGAATTTCGCTTAAGCTGTCTTGCATACACACGGTCACACCAAATTTCGACCGTCAAGAACACAGTGAAGTACAACACTACGACGAGCTGAGAAAAATGAAGTTCAATGATTCCGAGCATGCGTCGGATTGATTCCGAGCATGCGTGGTTTTTAGTCCGTCGGAATTTCCAATAGACATTTTTTCCGGTGGGGGAAAAAAGAGAATATGTTCTCTATCTAAGTCCATCGGAATTTCCAACGGAAAAAGTCCGATATGGCCTACACCACAGTCGGAATATCCGATAAACAATTCCGGTTGACTTTTTCCATCGGAATTTCCGACCATGTGTACGCGGCATAAGTCGGTAGGATGTGTCCCTTGTGCTGATGCATCCTCTTTTAGTTGAAATCCTCCTCAGCCCATTGATTTATCAATTCCCCATCCATCTGACAGATTAGATGGCAGTCGGGTGAAAACGGCAGGCGGTCCGTTTACAGCTCACCGCCAATAGAGTAGAGCGGGCTGTGTCTGTGTCCGCTCTGCATTAGCGAATTGAACATGGACCAGCCATCTGCCTGCTCAGCGGGGATCAGTGGACAGATTCCCTGCTGAGCATGTGGACTCCCACCCTGTGTGGAAGGACCCTTAAGGGCTGTCGCAGGCTCTCGTCACAAGAGCCCAACTTTCCGCCCCCTAACTGCTCCATTTAAAGATGGTATACTACAGTTTCTGTGAATGAAACACAATAGAAGAATGGAGGACCGGCAGATGATTGAAAGGTCTGCCCTCTCCATTCAAAGATCCTGATTTACTGTAAGTTATGCGCCTTGTGCTGATTTTTCTATTTTATTTTGGCTGCACTTGGGCTGTAAAAAAGTTTTGGCAAGTTCATTCACTTGTGCCGCGACTGTGCTGGGCGATCTGCAGACGACTTCAAAGGAGACTTCCATAATGACTTCTGTATTAAAGTCAATGGAAGTCGCCTTGAAGTAGTACAGGAACCTTTTTCTAAGTCGGAGCGACTTCAGTCGCTCCGCTTAGAACGGTTCCATTGTACAGAATGAGACGCGACTCGTCAGGCGGCTGAGACGCCTGACGAGTCGCCTCTTTGTGAATGGGGAACAAATGTATTTTTGTGTTGCTTTATTTAAATTTATTTATATAAAATGTAATCATTTAATTGTTTTGCTGAATTTACAGAACTTTTTAAATCGTTCCCTGCCCCACAGCAGCATGCAATAAAACATCCCCACCAGATTTCTAAAGACATACACAAATTGGGTTAAATTAAGCAATAGATCTTTTATCCTACTAGCATGTTTTTTTGGGGTGGAAATTGGAACAACCAGAGGAATCCCTCGCACCCAGGGGGAACATAAAATACATGCAAAATGGTGTCCCTGATGGTCAACAAACCATAGGCTGTGGTGCTGTGATGGTAGGGGGAAAAATATTTAGCTGTTTTACTGCCCTGGTGTAAGCCAGTGTTTCTTAGCCTTTTTCCATTCAAGGTGCTCTTTAAAATGATGCACAATTTTAGAGTTTTACATATTGCAGTGGCATCCACACATGTAGGACACCCAACATTGGAGAGGTTTGTTTCTTGCAAAGCAAATACATTTTTGCACGCTGGTACTGACTAATATTCCAGCATTTGCTCACTCATTTTCTCTCCACCATGCTACTACCATGACCCCAGTGCAACCAGAATGCTGTCCAAGTGTCGTCCTTAACTAATGGCATCAGCAGTTGTTGGGTCACTGGTGGCTAACCCACAAGGTGTCAAGGGTTGTAATGTTGCACATTATGCACAACCTATAACTTTGTGTAACAAAAAGGCAGACCTAGATCTACCTGCTGGCCTGTACACAATGTTTGGGTAATTTGGATCAATTTTCAGCCATTTTCTCAAGGCACCCCTGAAGAACCCAGAAGGCACCCTGAAGAAGGCCGGTGTAAGCTATGTGTGCCCTTAGAGCTCACTCACCCAAGTCTGCATGCTAAAACACATGCATGTTGGTGTACGTTGCTTAGGGGGTGGTGAGGTGCATTGTTAAAACGCAGTTTCCTTTTTTTTTTCTTCTCGTTATTGAAATGTTAAACAACTTTATACTGTACATTGAGACATGCGGTGTTAAGACGCATACGTGCTGCATTTTCCAGCAACGCACTCCACTGAATCTGCATTGTATGAACAGGGCACATACAAAACAACTCTCTATTTTCAATGTGCCCTTGTATTGATCCTGCAGACCGGTGTAGCTTGATGGACATGGTGTGAATGATTTCTTATTTATACAGCAATTCAGGGGAAGTTGCTTTGTAAATTGCACTATTCTAGAATTTTGAACATTTAGATTTATGTATTTCTTTATTGCATGTCTTTCATTTAAACCCAATATGTTTGATGTTCGTGTTTCTGTAGGTGTGATACTATCTACATACATGGATGGTCTTCTAGTGATGCCGGGTACCACAAAGTCTTACAACACTCCTTAGTTCCCGAATGGCTGTTTCTGAAATCCGCTGGTTCCTTTTCTTTCTGTGTTTTCCTGTTGCTGTTTCTCTGTTTTCTCATGAATTCTCTTTTCAGTATTTTGCTCCTCTCTTTTCTTTCTCTCTCTCCTCGTTCCCTCCTTTGTCGTTGTATGTCCCCCACTACCCCCTCCCGTTGTTCAGTATCAGCGGCTCTTCTCCCTGTAGGCCTTTTATCTGCTGCTTCTTTTTATTCCTTGTAAAGGAAATGTTAATTTCTTAATCACTGCGTCCCCCCTTTGCTCATGGTTGCTATGCCAACACCCCGGGAGTGGATTTTGCTAATTCATGGGAGCTTTGTGTTGAGTCCTGAGCCCTCCTGCTGTTTCCATTTGAATATCCCCGTGGTCTGGATGCGGGAGGTGGGGTGGGGGGGGGGGGGAGCAGCGCAAGAGCGAATCTATAACCGTCTCCCCGCGACTTAGTAAAAATGACACAAATTAATATACAGTATTTAAACCAGAGCGAGATTAATGGATCCCTTCACTGCATCTTAGCTTAACTGTCACTCGCTGGGTGTTTGAGCCCCTGGGTCTGAGATGACTGGGAATCCCAACACACAAGCAGCAACAGCAAAAAAAAAATAGCCAGGCACATATAAAACATGAAATGTAAGATTTCCCATTACTTGGGGTGATCATATTGTATTGATCATGTTAAACAGGGCAGAATAGGTATATTCGGAGAACCCTGAATCCTAGTAAATTGTAATATACATTGCATGTCTATAGTGAATTATTGCACTAATGCATAGGTTTTATTACATTTGTGTATGTTTTATCATTTCATACACCTGATATGTACACCAGTAAAATGAAGACATAGCCTGCTGTGGCTAGTCAGATCCAATGTTTGGTTTTGATTTTTATTTTGCATGGACAAAAATAACGGGTTTTGAGAGAGGTGTCGAAAGATCTGCCGGTGCTCATTCACACCGCCAAAGTGATGGAACCCGTTATGACTTCTCTTGCCAGCCTTTTAACGCTAGACATTCAACATAAGGGGCAGTTTTCTTAAATAAAAAATAAATTGAACAATTTCTAAACAATCTGAACTAATATAGAAAAAAAATTTGCTTAGGATTTTCCCCTACAGAACCTTATTTTCAATTAATAACAGTTTTACATACAGTATAAGTCTATACATAATCAACCACAAGAAAATAAAAAACCAGGCTGGACGAATCCCGGTAGCCAATCCTTTAAAAGTGTCACTAAACCCACATCATACAAAAAAAAAAAACTATCAGTAAATGGTGTATTACATGCTGTTCATACTCAGTCACTATGAGACTAGTTATCTATATTCTGCAAAAAAAAAACTGGTTGATCTTGCTGTTCTCTATCTCCCCCTTCTGTCCATGTCCCCATGCAGCTGGGGATTTTGCAGTGAAGTGTTGGCAGCTCTGCACATGCTCATTTTTCAATGAGTTTCTATGCTGAGCATTTCCTCCCTATCACATCTGAGCAGCCCATGTGACTATATAATCAATGTGGGCTTGTATACAATGGTAAATGACAGCACACTCCCTCTCTTCTGTGCCCACTAACCAGCTAAACACAATGGGGGTAGGATATTACATGTAGATTGATAGAGGCTTCACCTCCCTCATTTTAAGACAACAGAAATCTGCCCACACCATGTTTTTTTTTTTTTTAACGTGACCAGCAGCAGAGGACTAGAAACTCCTCCTGCTTGTTTCCCTGCAGACAGGCTGGGAAAGAGCTGGGTCACGTGACTGCTGTATATAGATTAGGAAAAGGTATTTGGATGTGTTTCAGTAAAAAAAAAAAAAAAAGACATACAGAAATAGAAGGGACAATGTAAATTAAACAGTGTGTGTTTAGTATTACTTTAAAAGTGTCTGTGGCACTCAACCTTTGAGGCTTTTTTTCTTGTTAGTTAATGGGGCAGTGAAAGAAAAAAATTCTGCTGACCCTCTGGAATGGACAGACGGGTTCCTGAATTCCATAAAATTTGGCCAAGCCCATCATAGTCCACCTATTCTAGTACAGTGATCTCATTCTCCATAGCCCTCATTAATAGTGCAAGGATCAGTGGTATGCAACAGCCCCTAACAACTAATCTTGAATCAGTTTTAGTCTTCATGTACACTTGAACTTCTTTTGGCTGCTGGAAAATGCAGCAAAATCACGCCGCGATTTTGTGCGTCTTGCGGTCAAAACTTTCCTATCCTGAATGCTCATTCAGAAGAGGGAGGTCAGGGGAGGTTGAACCTCCGCTGACCTCAGCAGCTCCTAAACTGTCCCAAAAGCCCATGTGTACATGGACACACAGGCTTTTATGAAGATATTGGGAGCTTTGGGGGGGGAAAAAAGCCAAAGGCTCCTAAACAAGTTTAGGAGCTGCTAGTGTACATGGAGCCTTATTCATCTTGTGTGGCTTAATGTTGGAAGCTTGAATCTGGTTGGCTGTTACGGTGACTGTGCGTAATTACTCTTTGCAAACCTATTAGTGTTATTACTCTACTGGTGCTGGTGATATGTCATTGCCTAGTGAATTTAATTTTTTTAAATACTTTGATAGCTTTTTATTCACCAACTTGCTTGAACAGATGTGATGGCATCATTTAGCAAGCATTTGCATAACAAATTTTCATTGTTGCAGTGCGATGGTAGGACTGCATGTGTGACTTTGTTGTGGCTACGGCTCCGACATACGCCGTCTTCAGTTTTTAGCTGCGCTGTGTTTTGGAATGAGATGCAGATTTAAGCTGGTGTGTTTGGGTGTAACTTCTTGAAGCTCCAGCTCGTACGTGACAAATGTTCTCGTATGAAATTCCACATAGTCACAAGTCCCATCTTTACATGCTAAATAGGTGTTTGAAGACTTGTATAATAGGGTGTTCATAGTGTGTGGGTATGCAGCAAGTGTTGCTTTGTACAACTGTAGGCGGTTGAGGTGCAGAAGATCTGCAAGAGGTACTGTATATACTCGAGTATAAGCCGACCCGAATATAAGCCGAGGCACCTAAGGCCCCATGCACACGAGACGCTGTTATTTGCTGTTGAACGCGCGTTCAGAGGCAGTTGGACGCTTTTTTCAACTGTTCCTGAACCCATTCAATGTTATCCTATGTGTCCATGCACACACTCTCGTTTTTTGGCGTTTACAAGCAGTTGCGTTTAACCTCGTTTTTCCAGAAGCAAAAAAATGGGTTCAGACGCAAACGTTTTCCACGTTTCAGACGCTAAACGCGGTACCGGCGTTTTGCCGCGTTTGCGTTTATAAGCGTTTTTAAAGGTGACCTATTTTTTAACATTAGAAATCTCAAAAATGATGGCAAATGATGAAAAACTATTAAAAAATATAAAAGAAAACTGTAATTGCTTGCATTGCATTGTGGACAATCCACAACTTGTGGCAGGTAACGTGGCAAGTGGACAATCAACAACTTGTGTCAGGTGATGTGGCCAGGTGATGTGGCCAGGTGACGTGGCAAGTGGACAATCCACAGCTTGTGGCAGGTGACGTGGCAGGTGACGTGGCCAGGTGATGTGGCAGGTGACGTGGCCAGGTGACGTGGCAGGTGATGTGACAAGTGGACAATTCACAACTTGTGGCAGGTGACGTGGCACGTGATGTGGCCAGGTGACGTGGAAAGTGGACAATCCACAACTTGTGGCAGGTGACGTGTCTAGATGACGTGGCAGGTAATGTGGGCAGGTAACATGGCTAGGTGACGTGGCAGGTGACGTGGCAAGTGGACAATTCACAACTTGTGGCAGGTGACGTGGCCAGGTGACGTGGCACGTGATGTGGCCAGGTGACATGGCAAGTGGACAATCCACAACTTGTGGCAGGTGACGTGGCCAGGTGACGTGACAGGTGACGTGGCAAGTGGACAATCCACAACTTGTGGCAGGTGATGTGGCCAGGTGACGTGGCAAGTGGACAATCCAAAGCTTGTGGCAGGTGACGTGGCCAGGTGACGTGGCAGGTGATGTGGCAAGTGGACAATCCACAGCTTGTGGCAGGTGACGTGGCCAGGTGACGTGGCAAGTGGACAATCCAAAGCTTGTGGCAGGTGACGTGGCAAGTGGACAATCCAAAGCTTGTGGCAGGTGACGTGGCCAGGTGACGTGGCAGGTAACGTGGCCAGGTGACGTGGCAGGTGATGTGGCAAGTGGACAATCCACAGCTTGTGGCAGGTGACGTGGCCAGGTGACGTGGCCAGTGACGTGGCAGGTGATGTGGCAAGTGGACAATTCACAACTTGTGGCAGGTGACGTGGCACGTGATGTGGCCAGGTGACGTGGAAAGTGGACAATCCACAACTTGTGGCAGGTGACGTGGCTAGATGACGTGGCAGGTAATGTGGGCAGGTAACATGGCTAGGTGACGTGGCAGGTGACGTGGCAAGTGGACAATTCACAACTTGTGGCAGGTGACGTGGCCAGGTGACGTGGCACGTGATGTGGCCAGGTGACATGGCAAGTGGACAATCCACAACTTGTGGCAGGTGACGTGGCCAGGTGACGTGGCAGGTGGACAATCCACAACTTGTGGCAGGTGACGTGGCCAGGTGACGTGGCAGGTGACGTGGCAAGTGGACAATCCACAACTTGTGGCAGGTGACGTGGCCAGCTGACGTGGCAGGTAACATGGCCAGGTGACGTGGCAGGTGGACAATCCACAACTTGTGGCAGGTGACGTGGCACGTGATGTGGCCAGGTGACGTGGCAAGTGGACAATCCACAACTTGTGGCAGGTGACGTGGCCAGGTGACGTGGCAGGTGACGTGGCAAGTGGACAATCCACAACTTGTGGCAGATGATGTGGCAAGTGATACGCTAAATACAAGTACACTGCGGCTCTCTCAGCTGCTGCTACTCACTCTGGTCTCACAAACTGGCTGAAATGGTTAAAATTTACTGTTTTTTGAGCTTAGGGAGGGTCTATGATGAAACGCTTATAAACGCAAACGCCGCTAAACGCGGCCGCAAACGCGGCAAAACGCGCGTTTATAAACGCTGGTTTCAGCGTTTAAAAACGTGTGTTCAGCAGAGTTTGCACCTGCGTCTCGTGTGCATGGGGCATTATTTTACCACAAAAAACTGGGAAAACGTATTGACTCGAGTATAAGCCTAGGGTGTCCATCTGCATGCCTCACTGTGCCCATGCCTCGACTGACGTTTAACATTGCAGTCTATGGAAGGGGTGCCCGGATTTGAAAAATCGGTGCTCCCCGGCTCTAGGTCTGCCAGACAAAAAACTTTGCACACTTATAGAGGAAGAGGGGGGCTACATGTGTGCCAAGTTTGGGGTCCAGAGAACCTACAACCAGCCAGTACCTGGTCCCCAAAATCACCAGAGAAATTACCGTTTAACATGGGAGTCTATGGAAGGAGTGCCCGGGTTTGAAAAATCGGTGCTCACCCGGCCGTAGGACCCCCGGACAACAAACTTTGCACACTTGTAGAGAAAGAGGGGGGCTACATGTGTGCCAAGTTTGGGGGCCAGGGGACCTACGGCTGGCCGTTACGGGTCCCCAAAGTTCGGGAAATCAGGCGCAAAAAGGTGACTCGAGTAAAAGCCGAGGGGGGCATTTTCAGCACAAAAGAATGTGCTGAAAAACTCGGCTTATACTCGAGTATATACGGTAAACTCTTCTTTCGTGTGGTATTAGTTGCCACCATACACCATATTAGTTTGATTGTCAATTAGAAGAAGCATGCATGTTAAATAGTCATGTGAGATTTCGAAAAGTCATAAAGATGCATGGGGAAAAAAAATACTCCAGCCAATGTAACCAGCTAAAATGAACAGTCGATTAAAACCCTAAAATGCCAAATTTGGCTTTTGCTGCAATACTCACCAACAATCCAGAGATTCCCCATGGTACGCATTGCTGACACAAGATGTCCTCTGTCTGATGGCCAGCAAACCCACTTTCTCTGAACCCGGGTCATTCTGGACCTGTCCCAGCCTGTGATTGGGCAGTGAAAAAAGCAGCAGCATAGTGATGAGGTCATCTCCCTGTCACTCTTTTTCGTCCCATAAGCATGCTCCTTTCAGCACAGGAACTGCAAGAGGGTTATACCAGTTCAAATTCAGGTACTTGCCACTGCTTGTATTTGAAAATGTTAATAATGTATTAATGATTTGTGGAGCTGCATTAATTGTGTCTTTTTATATCTATCTGCCTAAAGTTCAACCTTCATGTGTTGTTAGTCTCGCAATTAATGACAACATATGCCAATCAAGGACAAGCCTTGGTGGCAAATTAGAGCAATTCAAGCTCACTGTAAGGGAGGCTCGACAGACGTGTAACAGGTGATTGCTGAATGCCTCAAATGTACAGGCTCTAAAATGAACTGCATAAACAGCCCTGTGACCAGGTCTTAACATAAATTGCATGGGATTCATAAAGTTGTGTTTAGCGTAGCATACCTGGTGCAGGGAGCGTGACACCTGAACCCCTGAGCAGAAAGTCACATTGGGCGTACATCTGTCCAGGAGCCGCCACATACTCCTTCACCGGTGCCTTAACACATGCAACCACAAAGGGGTTCATTAACCCTTTCCATACAGGGCTTTTTATACCACTTCCATACCGGGCCTATTCTGGCACTTCTCTCCTACATGTACAAATCATCATTCTTTGCTAGAAAATTATTCAGAACCCCCAAACATTATATATGTTTTTTTTAGCAGACACCCTAGGGAATAAAATGACGGTCGTTGCAACTTTTTATCTTGCACGGTATTTGCGCAATAATTTTTCAAACGCCTTTTTTTGGGGGGGGGAAAAAATGGTTTCATGAATTAAAAAATAACGAAACAGTAAAGTTAGCCCAATTTTTTTGTAAAATATGAAAGCTTATGTTACGCCGAGTAAAAATATACCTAACATGTCACGCTTTAAAATTGCGCACACTCATGGAATGGTGCCAAACTTCGGTACTTAAAAATCTCCATAGGCGACGCTTTGAAATTTTTTACAGGTTACCAGGTTAGAGTTAGAGGAGGTCTAGTGCTAGAATTGTTGTATGCGCTCTAACGCACGCGGCGATACCTCACATATGTGGTTTGAACAGCGTTTACATATGCGGGCGGGACTTGCGTGTGCGTTCGTTTCTAAGCGCGAGCTATTGGGGACGGGCGTTTTTAAAAAAAAAAAAATGTTTTATTTTTTTACTTTTTTTTTTTTTTTTTTTGATCACTTTTTTTCCTATTACAAGGAATGTAAACATCCCTTGTAAAAGGAATGTGTGTGACAGGTCCTCTTTATGGAGAGATGCGGGGTCCATAAGACCCCACATCTCTCCTCCAGGCTGGAAAGCATGAGATTGTGAAAATGTTTTCACCGATCTCATACTTACAGCCGCAATGGCGGCTTTGTTTACATTTGAGGACCCGGGCGTGATGTCATCACATCGCGCCTGGGCCTCCGACGGTCATAGAGATGACTGGTGACCATTTGGTCACCAGTCCTCTATGCTCGTCACGTGACCCACCACCGGCGCCGGACGATTCTCTCCGGGTTCCCGATGGCGCGGGAGAGCCCGGAGAAGCACCGGATGAGGGGGGGGGGGGGGGATGTCGCTATGATCGTTCTTATGGTGCGCAGGATCGCCGGCTGAAAACAAGGATAGCTGAATGATGCCTCTAGCTGCAGGCATCATTCAGATATCCCCCCTCAAACCCAGGACGTCATATGACGTCCACCCGGAGGGAGAGAGGGTTCCTGCCGGCGTCATTTTACAATGACCCGGTATGGAAGTGGTTAATGACATCTTCATTTTCTTTGGGGTTTTATGCTCTAAGGCAGAGATATGCAATTAGCGGACCTCCAGCTGTTGCCAAACTACAAGTCCCATGAGGCATAGCGAGACTCTGACAGCAGCAAGCATGACACCCAGAGGCAGAGGCATGATGGGGCTTGTAGTTTTGCAACAGCTGGAGGTCCGCTATTTGCATATCCATGCTCTAAGGAATAGAAGTGTTTTTTTGGCATTGCACTGTGAGGTTTTTGGGCGATTGAGGTTCCCTCTGATGGAGTAGATTGAGTATTATGGGTTTTTCCTCTGCCTTAGACCCCTTTCACACGGAGGTCCGTTCAGGTCCGCCTGTCAGTTTTTTAGGCGGACCTGAAACGGATCCTCCATGTACCCCTATGGAGGCACGGATGTCAGCGGAGACATGTCCGCTGACATCCGCTCCGCCAAAGTGTGACGGAGGAAAACCCTATTTTTCCTTCCGTCGGCGGAGCGGATCGGATGACAACGGACTCTACGGTCCTCCGTCATCCGATTCCCCATAGGGGAGAGCGGCGCTCTGACAGGGCGGTCCCTGCACAGTGTGCGGGGACCGCCCAGTCATCCGTCGGCTCAGCGGGGATCAACGGAGCGATCCCCGCTGAGCAAGCGGAGCTTCACGGGGCGGATCTGCACGGATCCGCCCCGTGTGAAAGAGCCCTTATGGCTTGTTGATGATCATTTGTAGTTTACCTATTTCTTCTTGCGACTCATATGGGTGAGACCTTTTTATGAGCAAGCCGTCTCCTGTATGTAAATATCAGTGTGCATCCTGAGGAAGCTGACTATGCAAAACGCGTCGATTACACATGCTGATCTAATACTGTAACCATTTTTGTATGAAGAAATAGAAGCCTGTTGTAACTGGATTTATTATTAACACATGGATGGCAGTTTTGTTTGATCTTGTAACACAAAATAAATCTTGATTTTTAGCTACTGTTACTTGTATTTTCCCCTTATTTGGCACTTCCCCCCCCCCCCCCACACACACTTTTTGGTTGGAGATCTCCATCTTTGGATGGATGTGGGAGCCCCAGAATTTCTTTCATGAGAATCCTTAGTTGGCACCTTGGTCATTAGTATTCCATTTGGAAGATTTCCCTCCTTTTTTATGGTGACAACCTAAAGTTTGAGACTTACTTTACTTTAAAGTTTGAGACTTTACTAAAAAGGTTGAATCTCCCTAACTTGGACACAGACGGCAATAAAATCTGACAGGTGTTCTGATCCTTCTCCATTCTATCCACAACTAAAAAAAAGTTTGCCTTTAAAGTGGAGCTCCGCCGAAAAAAATTTATTAAAAGCCAGCAGCTACAAATACAGCAGCTGCTGACTTTTAATATTAGGACACTTACCTGTCCTGGAGTCCAGCGACGTCACCAGCAGAAGACGAGCAATCGCTCATCACTCTGCTGCCCCCACCGCCATCTTCAGTGAGGGAACCAGGAAGTGAAGCCTTGCGGCTTCACTGCCCAGTTCCCTACAGCGCATGTGCGAGTAGCGCTGCGCCATTCTCACTGGTCCCCATTGTGTTCTGGGAGCCGAGTGTTTCCCAGAACACAACGGGTATTCCACGGGAAGTGACGTACTTCCCGCAGACAGGACTCCCGGAAGTGGGTGCAAATACCTGTCTTAGACAGGTATCTGCACCCCCCTCCCCCCTGAAAGGTGCCAAATGTGACACCGGAGGGGGGAGGGTTCCGATGAGCGGAAGTTCCACTTTAGGGTGGAGCTCCGCTTTTTAGATGTAGTTTTTAAAGGCAAAAAAAAATTATTAGGTGTGGATAGATCGGAGAGGGATTAGTACCCCTGTCCGATTTTATTGTGGTCTTCCTCTCTGTTATGTCCTGTTTTACTTTCATAATAAAAAGAAAACCCCACATTTTGGATTGACATCAAAATCGTAATTGCGGGAAATCTTCCAGTGAGGACACTAGATCTGGGGACCTGGTTGACAGTCTGGAATTCCCTCGCTTTGGAGGGATTTCCTCTCCCTTTCTGTTTTGGCTATGGAACAGGAAGTGAAGAAAAATCTCCCCAATAGAACATGAGTGAGTGAATAACTTGTATAGCGCTACAAATGCGAACTAAATCTCCTCAAGGCGCTTGGCATCCAGTGACGTCCTGATCCTTCAGAAGAGGTGGGTCTTAAGTGTTTTTTTTTTTTTTCCTCCTGAAGGCCCGATGGTTTTCTTCTATACGGATGTCCGGTGGTAGAACGTTCCATAGTCGTGGAAAAAATGGCAAAAATCTGGCGTAAACACTGCTTTGTGATAATCTGCCTACATCTGCTCCTTTCTATGAAGGGGAATAGAGGCACAAGCACTTTCCATCTGCTAATTCAATGCCTTCCAACCAAAATCGTTCACAAAAGCACAAAATACCCCTTGGCATGTGTGATAAAGCATACAGTACCCCTTGCCTTGGTGTGCCCAGGTGTTCATTTGAAACCCATACACTAAGATCCATTCTCATTCAAATATTTACCCTCTTACTAGGGCCGAAACAACTAATCGATTATAAAATCGATTACAATTTTCATAATCGATTAATCGGCCAGTAACATAATGAGGTTAAACATAAACTAAAATTAACCCTTTATAGTACAAAAAGAGCAAATTGCTATTGTAAATATTAATTTCACTGTCCCACAGTAAAAAAAATTAACCCCTTACAGTAGCGATTATTTGCTCTTTCTTTGTACTAATTTTAGTTTTTTTAACCCCATGTTACTAAACATCTCAGGCCTGGGTCACACCTCCGTGTTTTTTGGTGCTTTTTGCAGAAACGCACTACAGTTCATTTACATGGTTTCTATGGGACACGTTCACATCCATGATTTTTTCAGCTGCTGCGTATTTGGAAAGGGCAAGGACTTTTTTTTAAATGCAAAACGGTGCTATTTTAGTTTTTTGATTAAATATACTTCAATGGAGAAGCTGCAGAAAAGCATGTAATGTGTTTCTGCGGCAATTTGTGTTTTGTAATCTGCCCAACAACAAATTGACCCCCAAAAAATGTAAAAATGCAAAAAATTACCTTTTTTTTTTTTTTGGTTATTAACCGATTAATCGAAACGATAATCGGCCAACTAATCGATTATGAAAATAATCGTTAGTTGCAGCCCTACCTCTTACTGTAACAAAAAGTGACTGATCGTGGGTAAACATTACCCGATTAAAATCATTTTGAAATCGCACCAAAGGTGGAAATGTTGAGGCTGCATAGCCACATGGAGACAATGTACCAATATTTTATGTTCGCTGCTGGTGCTTGATGATGCTGGTTTATGTTACTTAATGAAAAGTTCACTTTAAATTGGACTCAAAGTTGTAGTCTGAATTTTGAAAGCCTATTAGAACTCATTTACACTTGCTTCGGCTTCAACTCACAAAGCGCCTACCGCTTCAATATACTTTTATGATGTTTGTGAAGCTTCGGTGGTGCTTCAGTATGCTCTTTTGAAGCTTGGCAGATGCTGTGGGTGTGTGGGTGTGTCGATCTCATGCCTGCAAATTCTCCAAAACCAAGGGTAGCTAAAGCTTAAAGCCTCTCAAAAGCTCCAGGTGCTTCAAGCGAGCTTTGCCATAGAGTTCTATGGAGGCTTTGAAGCCCCACTAAAGCGACATGGGATATATATATTTTTATTTTTATTTTATTTATTTTTTTAGCAAAGCAAAAAAGCAAGGTGTAAACAAGACTGTAAGCTAACCATTTTATTTAGTGACGGGCTTTGACTGGCATTCAGAGAGCTTTAACACCCCTGTAAAGCGCCTCCCAAGCCACCCCAGTGTAACAGCCTGAGTGCTTTCACACTGGGGTGGTGCGCTTGCAGGACGGGAAAAAAAGTCCTACAAGCAGCATCTTTGGGTGGTGCGGGATCGGTGTATACACTGCTCCCAAAACGCCCTACCCATTGAAATGAATAGGCAGCGCTGCCAAAGTGCTTTGGCAGCGCCGCAACACGTGCACTATTGACCCTTTCTTCGACCGCTAACTGGGGTTAAAAGCGCCGCTATAACAGTGGTAAAGTGCCGCTAAAACTTTACCTCTAACATTCACACCGCCCCAGTGTAAAAGGGGGCTAACAAAGCCTGTCCGAAGCCTTGTTTTGAAGTGTAAACTAGCCCTTATTGTGTGTGTTGTTATTGCTGATGCAAATCTTCAGATTCAATAGCGACAAAATAATTTGTCTACTATTATACTGATATTTTATATAGCAAAGAAGTGCGTGTACATTCACGAACAGATGACCAGCTTTTTTTTTTTGCGTATGCCTATTTTCGTATTTTATTGTATTTGCTGCTGTTGTAAATCATCTGCTATTCTGTATGTTCCTTGACTTTAGTATGCTTTTTTATGTGTAGTATACTAGCAAGATGCTGTGTGTGTATGTATGTGTGTGTATATATATGTGTGTGTGTATGTGTATATGTATGTGTGTATATATAATATATGTATATATAATATATATATATATATATATATATATATATATATATATATATCTCTATCTAATCTCTCTATACACACAATATTTTACCCGTGATTTCAAGATGTTCTTCCGTTCCCCTCCCCCATTTTGTGTCTTCCTATATGCTAGGGGGATGGGAGAAGACTCCTCATTAGACAGGACACATTTTCTGTTTTAATTTCCATCTATTATGCTTTCCTAATCCCCAGGAGACGGGAGTATGTCCTGCCTCTACACAACCCTCCGATTCTAAGCACTAATATATATATATATATATATATATATATATATATATATATATATATATATATATATATATATATATATATATATAGCAGAGTGTCTGCTGCTTGTTGTGTACAGCAGGACGCCAGCACAATACCGGCGCTCCCAGTGCACATAGGAGTCTGGGCACCCTGTTGGATTCCAGTATTGTACTGTGCTGGCGATGTGATCCCGTGTCAATCTTAGCTCTGCTTCTTTTCCGCCTAAGGCTGTAGGAATGTCTGTCAGTTATTCCCACAATTCTTTGCAGTCTGTCAGACAAGGAGAGGCCTGTGTCATCTGCTATGAGAGGAGTAAGTTGTGGCTTGCTGTCTTAGTGGTATTAAAGGAGTTGTCTGTAATAATTTCAAATGCAGTGCTCTTTGGATGTATTGTGCTTGCTCCTACTATCAAATGTCTGCCTAGATCATGAGAGTGGCTCATTTAGGAAAACCTGAGCAAAGCAAAAATATCGCCTACCTCTGTTGCCTATAATAACCAAATGAATTAAAGCTGAAGTTTAGTCTGTTTGTTTATATTTCGCCTTCCTTCACCCCCCACCCCCCCCACTCATCAGCATGCTAATGATTTTTTATTAATAAAACCTCTTATTTTCATTGCATAATCTATTTTAGTCCCAGTGATGTCATCAGTGGTTCTCTATGCAATGGAGGCAGATCATGGCTGGTGGGAGGGGCCAGAAGGATGTTGTACATGGCTTCTTACAGACCTCACAGCAATTTAAAGTGGAGTTCCACCCTGGAAAAAAAATTACACAAAAATGCTGCAAAAAAATTTTGAGAATTTTTTTTTTTTTTTTTTTTTACTCACCCGAAATAGCGGTTGCTATGCTGAAGTCCCTAATCTGCCTCTTACTTATCCGCAATGAGTCTTCTTCCGCACCCTTTTCTAGTGAATGGGGCGCGCTGCCTTTTGGGAACTGTGTGTAATCCCAGAGAGCAGCCGCCCATTCACAAGTCGGCGCGAGACTCGCGCATGCGCAGTAGGAAACGGGCAGTGAAGCAGTTTCCCTTAGTGAGGATGGCGGCGAGGAACCTGCAGTGATCGAGGGATCGGCATCGGGGGGGCCATCATCATGGGCGAGTAGGACAGGTAAGTGTCCTTATTAAAAGTCAGCAGCTACAGTGTTTGTAGCTGCTGACTTTAAAAAAAAAATCGTGGGTGGAATCCCTCTTTAACAAACATGACTGAGCCAAACCCTTTCATCTATAAATACAGGTTCTTTCCAAGGCATCTTCTCTCCTGTATTGAGAGGAATGAGGAGATCGCCATTACTGAGCATGCATGCAGTTGGTAAAGTCAGAATTCTCAACTCCTTGTTTGGTTACTTGTAACTAATAAAACTGTAGGATAAGCATACCAGCCAAGCAACTAGCATTTTCATAACTGAGGTTTACAATAGAAGCTACTGTGTTTATCCCTGCAATTTAGTTATAGCTGGAAAGCTGATTCCACTTGTTAAATGCTCTATGGCCTTTAGTGGTAAAATCTCCCTGGTGTGGTTCTCATTTCTGCCTTTGTATTGACTGGAGAGCGGAGGGTCACCAGAGCTCTTGACATAATGCAGAACATACCCCCACATTATGGGAAACTAGACTCCTAGAGTGTTGTCCTCCATCAATGTGAAGTCCATGTTCCTCCTTGTAGCTCTGTCACCACCATCTTCTCAATGTCTTCTTCTGGGCCCAGAGTCTGCAGCTGTTGGTTGGCCATGGATGACTTTTACCGGGCTTACATGTTCCTGTCAGCTGGCCAGCGTTTTACACATACTGGGATTATACACTGTAGTGCACATGCTCCATAGTTGGTGCATCAATTATAAAAAAAAATTAAGCAAAAAAGGGTTTTGTTTCAAGAGACCTACCTATTAAGTTTTCTATACTTTGACTTTAGTTCTTCTTTAAAGTGTTGGTTCACCTTTACCAAAAGCTGCATATGCAGATAAGGGGCACTTGTAGGTAAAAACGAACTGTACAGCTCTGACTAAAGTTTAAATAATGCCCATGCTATAAGTGTAGGCCATTTATATACATCACAATGCCTGGAATACTCTCAGGATGTTGCTAAGTGAGGCCTAGTCATCACTGCTCCCTTCCTCTACCACAGGAGTGAGCTCTCAAATGCTGAGCGCAAAGCTGCTGCATCAGGGCAGAGAGTATGTGAGGGTATTTGAACCGTAGAAGAAGCTCCCTCCTGTGATTGGCGGAAGTGAGCAGTAATGACTAGGCCTCACTTGGCAACATCCTGGGAGTATTCCGGTCAGGGTTTGGGAAACATGTAAATGGGTCTACACCAGTGGTCTCTAAACTGCGGCCCAGGGACTGGATGGCGGCCCTTTGCCTGGCTTTCTCGGCCATTGGGGCATTCTTCTACCCAATGATCGTATTCTGCCTACTGAGATCAACAATGGGCAACCATTTCCCCCACGGACACCAGCGATGGGGCATTATTCCTCACAACGATGGGGCACTATTCCCCCCCCCCCCCCAAATACCTAATGTGGCAGAAATTTTGTGCTGCTGATGCCAGGAAAGTTTCTACTTTTGGCCACAGTTCGGCCCCCCTAAAGTCTGAAGGACAAACTAGCCCTTTTGTTAAGTTTGGTCTACACTTGTGGCCAGGGCATCATTCAGCTTTAGTCAAAGCTGCACAATTTGTGTTTTATCTCCAGACACCCCTTACCTGCATAGGCCGTTTTTGTGTAAAAGTAATGTAACCCTTTTAAACTTTCCATAACATGACTAGACCCAAGTACTAGTAGGTAACCTTTATGCTGTGCCTATTGGTGGGTGAGGCAGTCAGCCTTGGTTTGAGCAAGTAGCAGGGCACAGAAGGTGTTGGGATGGACAATACAACCACATGAGTTGACTGAAATGTGGATGAGAATTTTCAGGGTTCCGGTGTGCTCTGCTGGGTAGATGACATTCTTATGTAGATCCTGAATCTGCTGTGCATGTCTGGTGACCAATTCAGATTTTCAAGATTTACACCTGTACACCCGATGATGCTCTGAAAATGGGCAACCTCTTTTATTAAAGATGAATCTCGAATGCAATTCCTTAATTAAGCCGTGAATGATGAAGCAAAGGAATAAGCCTGTAGCCTTAGATTCAACGCTGTCCTTTTTTTTTTTTTTTCTTCCTATCCTGTTGCATAACCAGGCATTTATATTCAAAACCTGTGTGATAAACAATTCTTAACACCCCCTCCTCTCCAGACCTGTTGACTCCCCCTTCTCTGTGGACTCGATGCCCCCTCCCTTCACCCTGGCACAGCCTTGCTGCTCGTTAGAATGAAAGAATGCTCCATTTTAATTAATGATATGTAAATATCCTTGAATGGGCCACATTTGCATATTAAGAGAGATTTGCTGAATCTACGGAGTAATATATTTTAATTAAGGATTAATTAAAAATAATGTGGATTTCATTCTGCCTGGCAGGAGCATTTGAGCTGTGTTGCATGTGTGTGTCCCCCCTAATTCTCTAGCGGAGGAGTGGTGGAGATGGTATGTGTCTATATGTACACGAGAAGTGGGGGCAAATAAAAGTGAAGTTGGTTATGATATGGGTGGGGGTGGTAAAGATGGAGTGATTAATGAGTTTTAGATTAGATGCAGGTACACAGGAAGCATGCAGTAGATCTGTTATGTGTTACTTAGGCTTTGAGCAGTTGGGAGAAGCAGTTTGACATGTAGATAATTGATGGCTATGCGGTATTTTGGTTGTGGTTGTTTAGAATATTGGGGGCATCAGGAATAATGCCATAAATGCAAAGTACTTCACTTTGAATGCAGGATTGTATGTACATATTGTGTGCATTTCTTTGTGATTTTTTAATTTTTTGGTTTTGCAGAGTAATGCCTACCACACACGATGAGAAAAGCAGACAAAAAAATACCACTTTCAAATCGATTGTGCAATAATCAGATCGTTGGTACACCGCTTTCCAGAGCTGATCACTATAGTTCCTGCAAAATGATCCATTTCAAACATAAACATTTTTTTTCTCGTACAATAACAGAATGAACAGTTTTGCGTCCAGTATTCGGTATATCACACTCCTAACTTCTGTCTATGGGTAATATCTCCAGACTATATATATATATATATATATATATATATATATATATATATATATATATATATATATAAGCTTGAAAGATTTTTTTTTCTTTTATATTGCATATAAAAAAAAATCCAAGCCTGCATGGTTTGAAAAAAATATATATATATATATATATATATATATATATATATATATATATATATATATATATATATATATATATATATATAATTATTTTTTATTTATTTTTTTCAAACCATGCAGGCTTGGAATTTTTTTAATATGCAATATAAAAGGAAAAAAAAAAATCTTTCAAGCTTATATATAGTCTGGAGGTGTTACCCATAGACAGAAGTTAGGAGTGTGAGATTGGCCAACAGTCAAAGAGCACAAGCATGGAGGTTTGTCTTTTTGCCCTCCGTATACCCAGTACTGCTCTTATGTCTGGTGAATAGGATGAAAATATATAAAAGTCCAAGGTGAATGACAGCCTTGTCACATAAAAACACACATTCTCAATTAAGGTTCCTCAAAAGGTTGCTGGGGGGGGGTTCATTGAGCAGGGATGGATTAACCTACTTGGTGCCAAATGTCACTTGACAGAAACAAGTTCCCAGCATCAGCAGAGCCTTATGTTATGTCTTTTACCAGTAAGAGAGAGGCTGACCATACATTATACAATTTTCTTGTCCAATTTTAGATTTACCGAGGTCGAACATGAACTCTTTCAATTTGTATGCAGACAGGGTCTTGCACTACATAGTTGAAGGTAATTAATTCTAAAGGACTTTTTGTATAAAAAAAAATGTTATGTCTGACCAGCATAAGAAATGGTTTTCCATCACTGACTGTCAACGTAGGGGGCATCCTTCGCACTGACTACCAATGTAAAGGGGCATAGACCACCTATGTAATGAAGCACTATGCTGACTACCACCGTAGGGATGTCTGTCTTCATTTTTCTTGCCTAGAGAAGATGTTACAAAAATGATCCACCTTGGGTGTCCGTGTAGCACTCTGTCTCTGGGTATGCCATGTTCTTCTTTTGTTTTATCATTTTGGTATATGTAATGCTTACTGATCATGCTAATGTACCAAGCTGATCTGATAATTTTTAGACGTCTCTAAGACCTGAGAATTGTTTTAAATGTTCTTTTTGTGTAAGAAGGTTGGGTACAAGGCTAAAAAGCTCTATTGAAGTCTATAGCACACCAGACATCTGGATTTACAGCCGTTCTAGCTGATATCAGCAAGACAAAAGGAAACTGCAGTGTTGTTGGGGATTTAAATCTCTGCATTAGGTCACCTTTCTCTTTTTTTTTTTTTTTTGTGTGACCTCATCTAGTCCCCTTTTTTCCTCCATCTCTGTTCCCACCTTTTACCCCTTTGCTCATTCTTTTGCCTCATATGGTTTTTCTATTACCCCTGCTGCGGTACTCGCTGACTTGCCCCCTCTTCCTGGCAGGCTCATTACATTAAGTGGCAATAAGATAATCACGGGGAGGTGATGCAAGGAGCAGTGCTTTGGAATGGCACGGTTTTGATTAGCTGTACGTAGAGGAATCTGTCTTATAAAATACAGGATGTTGACATTAAATATCACAGCTTTCTCCTTCTCCGTTTATTTATCTGATTTATGCAACATAAATCAGAGCCTTTGATTAATGACTGAGATCAGAGCGCCTGCTCCAGACCCTCTTTCTCTGTCTCTGCGAACACATCGTACCATGCAGATAATTCTCACCTAGCTGCATGTGTCACTTGTACGAAGGCAAAGGTTACATATTTAATTCACTTGTGCAGGGGTAGAAACTCTTGTCCTATGGCCCTGGCACACGGTTTGACCTTCCACGCAGCAACAACACTCGGCTGCCATGCTGGGGGGTGGAAGGTATTGGTTATGAGCATTAGCTGGTTTTATTTGGGGACTGTATGTTTTCATTTTTAGGTTTAGTTGCAGGTTTGTTTCCTTGACCCTTTATAGGTGTTGTCATGCTGATTAAATGTATCCACAAATGTTACAATTTTTTTTCAGCTATTAGGGAGGCATGCATTCTAAATCTTGTAGCTTGATAAATCTATATTTAAAATATATATTCTGCCTCCATAAAAGCCACTTTTCCCACTTGTGGCAAAATGACAAGTTCTCCTAAAGCCCCCCTTCACTGATGCTTGCCTTTCCTGCACTCCTCCTCCATGTCTGTTGCTCTGTTGGAGCTGGAGTCCACCCTGTGTACGTCCGAAAGTTTTGGAATTTAAAAAGGCTCAGGTGAGTGTTTAGGACCGAAGATTGGCCACCCAAGTAGGAGTACTGCATCCTGGAAGGTGGCCTGCTTCCACTTACCTTGCGGTTCAGGAATTTGCAGAAGGCTCTTTGCAAAATAAGGGGGGGGGGGCACGTGGAAGGCATCAACAGGTGCAGAGTTTTTCTTACAAGAACATCTGTCACTTTGTTCTGATCGGGCAAGGTGACAATTTCTCAGACATATTAAGGTAGTCTCCTAATCAGTAGTGTTGTCTTTTAGCATGCTTTAGGCTGCTGAGCATCCCTAAAGTGTTTGTTACCCCCGAAAATAAATCATATTTTTTTTACAGCATGTTATACAGTACTGATGGTGCTGTGTCATTTGGCCCCTTCTATCACCTGAAATACCAGGATCTGCCTGGTTCTGTCCTCCCCTCTGTAAACTGACCGCGGTTTATCATGGCTGCTGAGCCCTAACCCCATCATCTGCAGCTCTCCCCCCTCCCCGCCTGCTGCTGAAATAATAATAATTCTGTGTTTCGTTATGTGCCCCAGTCTGTTTTATAAAAAAAAAAAAAAATGCCGTCAATACCTGATTTTTAGAGCGGAGCTCACGTGATTGACCGCCTCTCTCCTCCTCTCGACTTATATCAGCGGGGGAATCTTGCTCCCCCCACTCTAGCTGTCAGTTTGGGAGGCGGCCGGTCACGTGAGCGCCCAGCTGCGCTCTGAAATCGGGTAAAGAGGGCATTTTCTTTAGAACACAGACTGAGGCACATAGCATTATGAAACGCACATGATTATATAAAGATGTCAGTGGCCTAAAAACCACTTTAAGTACCATTATAGGTTCACGAATCGTGGCCAATATCATAGATATTGTGGGCAGAGACCCAAAATTTCTATCTTCTAAAGCATTTGCAATTCTTCAGCCCTCTGGTACCGAAGGGAAGGGACATGGTTAATGAAGAGCTGTTGACTGTATGGCTCTGCCCTATCTTGCTAGTCAGTAGCAAGGCACATGGCAAAGTGACTGTGATCAGCATTGGGGCCTTTCATTGTGATCCCCTCTACTTATATTCATAGCTTTTACTGTCCTTTTAAAGGGTAAAATGTTTATGAAAGTATAGGTACACCTTGAAGTGAACCTGTACTGAATACACTGACACATTGCAGGGTCCCACATGAAAATGCTTAAGTTTGGAAGGTGGCTGCTGGGGCATGAGTAAGTGGTTGTGGGAGGATGGAGTAGTGTTACATGAAACCCATACCTGAAAGTACTATTATTATTTTTTTTTTTTTCTTCTACATCCTTTGAATGGGATCAGGACTCAGATTGTGCTTTTGGTACCCGCTAAGAAGCCTACTGTTGTAAACCATTACTTGATACAGATTTACTATAAACAATTATATTTTTAATATACATTTTTCTTATATTGCCTTTTTTCAGTTTATTAAAAAAGCAAAGTAAGCATTAAGGCCCTGTTCACACACCTGTGTCACATCAGTGCTCTTCCTGGTATGTGTGGGTGCCTAGGCACTTCTGTTCTATAGTCTTACAGATGTTTTCTTGCAGTGTGAGATTTAATACTATACTGTCTCAGATCTTGAGTGCGCTTTGATGATGTCACTACGATGCTGCTTCACTGATATCCTTGCTGGAGACTGACATGTGGAAGCAAAACCCTGCCAGTACCAAGATGGCCACTTCTATATAGGGACAGTCAGTAAAGGGGAAAAGATCAGCTGCAGGGGAGACAACAGACAATACTGGTGGCGAGTCCTTTTTTAGGTACAGCTTCTAGGATTAATTTTCTTTTTAATACACAATCAGAACTGGATTAAAGATGCAGAAATATTTTTTGTGATACTACACAATACTTTCACAAGCAATTGCCTACCAAAATATAAAGTTACTTCTGTTGCAGTCTATTCTTCTTTTCTGTGCCTCCAGCTTGACATGGCACTTCACCCTGCTTATTATCTATTCTGTCACACTGCTGTGACATGCTACAATCTTCCGTTCAGGAAGCACAGATTCCTACCTGCCATTAATGTGGTACACAAGGAGATAAGAAGGCCCGGCTAGCAGAGGTGAAATGTTCCAAACACATCAGACCCACTGGCTTGAGTCTCCAAGGCTTGTATCTTGCTGGGAACAGATGTGTTTGCATTGCTGTTTTTAATATATTTCAGAAAATCACTGCTGCATAGCCAGTACACAGGCTGTAGTAGTGTTGTTGTCACTTTATGCCCATGGACCACCGACTGTACTATGGATGTATATTCACATCCCCCAATGCTGTCAACGTCTCTTTTGTCTTATGAACTCTGCAGAGTGTTTCTAGCACAGCTTGCAAGTCTCTTATTGGCACCAGCCTGAATCAGACATTCAGTAGTAAGGAGCAACCCATGGTACCAGTGTATTGTTCCCACAATGGCATGTGCTAAATCTCTGCAGAAACCATGTACAGTACTTGCCTTTTGTGTTCTGTGCATTATTTTTATTTATTTTTTATTGTGTTTTATTGTTTTATTGTCCATGCACACTGAGCATAAAAAAAAAACGCCAGTTCTTTAGGCAGAAAAAACAGATCATATAGAGGGGCGCTTAGGAGCGTTTTGCGTGCCAAGGAACTCCTCTCCAAAAAGAAAACCAGGGATGTTTTTTGTTTTTTTCTGCCTTTTTTAGGGCCCGATTCACACTTGTGCGAGTTTATAACGAATGTGATGCGCCAAAAACACTTTGAATTTGCAAATCATCCCTAAAGTCATTGTTTTCAATGGCGGTCGTTCACATACATGCGTTGCGATTCCTCTACGAATGCGATGCGATTAAAAAAGGGTATTTACTTTACTGCGTTGCGAATTTAGTCTCCATAGACATTAATGTAAATCGTTCTGGAATCACAATGATGGTTCACGTATGTGTGAATTACACCACGCGATTCTCCACAAAAACCAGGAAGTTAACACCACTTCTTTTTTTTTTTTTTTTTTCTTTTTTTGTACTAATGTGCATGGACAACATGAGCTGCTTCTACAGGCAAAACTCCTGTAGAAGTTGAGTTTTTTTTTTTTTGTTTTAGGCCCAGTGTGCATAGACCCTCAAAGTTCTTGAGTTTAAATCCAGCACGGATCTCCATAATTTTAGAAGTTACATTGGTTTTTGTTTTTGTTTTTTCCACTGTATTTTGTCTGAGCTTCCATCTCTTTAAAGTATATGTAAACCCAGTCACTAAAATCCCATATGATCTTTGGCATTTTAAGGGCGTACAATGTGCTGTGTACAGATTCGTATTGTGTACAGGTCTGAATGCAGCAGTATTTTATGCTATGGGCCTATGCACACTGCGTTTTTTTTTTTGGTCTGCAGTGTTTAGCTGCTTATCAAAATGACAAAAACTGTATTCATGGTCCTGTACACATACTGTATTTTACGCTGATGGTTATTTGTTGCAACGTTTACATGCATATAGCTGATATGGACCCTATTGGCTGTTGCTCAGGGCTGACATGCAAATGTATTTATTACAGGTACTTTATATAGTGCTGTGTGTGTGTGTGTGTGTGTGTGTGTGTGTGTGTGTGTGTGTGTGTGTGTGTGTATATATATATATATATATATATTCCACATCAGTCCCTGCACTCAATGAGCTTACAGTCTAAGGTTCCTAACTCACATTTATACGTACACATATTAGGGCCAATTAATATGCAAGCATGTCTTTGGAGTGTGGGAGGAAACCCGGACAGGGAGAACATGCAAACTCCAGGCAGGTAGTTGTCTAAATGAAAAGGCCTGGAAGTCGCACATCTCTCCAAAACCCCGTAAGAAGGTGTATGACGACCTCAGCCTGGGCTCCAACCAGGCCACGCCCCCAACATGTTTCACTCTGCCCACAGAGCTTAGTTCCCCATGACTGAGCGCTCTGGGTGGAGTGAAATGTATTGGGGGCATGGCCTGGTTGGAGCCACGGCTGAGGCTGACGTACACCACCTTACGGGGTTTTGGAGAGATGTGACTTCTGTGATTTTTCCCTTTTCCATCAATTGTCTAGAGCTGGGATGGGCTCTGTCCTTGTCTGCACCCCAAGCAGTTGCCACATAAGGTGACCTGGTGGACCCTCGAGCTGCACCTGTAAATTTAGTTTGGGTTCTAGGCAGGTAGTGTCATGGTCGGGATTCGAACCAGCGCCTAGTGCAAATATCAACATTGTGTAGCCAGCGGCACTGCCGCCGCTAATTACTCCCAGATGGGACACCGTGCAGACACAGAATGACTTTAGCCCTTAGTCATTCTGTGTGTAAACCTCAATATTGTGTAATCAACCACTGGCTACACTTAGTTGATATTTACATTTTCTCCGCCTGCAGCAGTTTGGGCATTTACTGTTATTGGATGACAACAGTGTCCCCTGTCTCCATGTTGTGCTCCTGCGTTGTCACATAAGTGGCCGTTTTCAACACACATTGTGCAACCAAAGTGCCACGTAGCCATCACTAGAGTGCATGTAGACAGGAAGTGGATGCAAAAAGGCCGTGACAGATCAATATCACTGAGATGCTATATAAAGGATAAAAAAGAGGTGAAAGATATTTTATTATAAAAGGCAATTATTTGATTTAGCAAACTAAATGTCATCCAGTTAAGGTTTAGGTGTACTTTAACCCTTCGGGAGAGTTGCATTCTTTTGTTTTGTTGCTGTAGAAACGTTTTACTGTAGGATTTAGATAAGCCCATCCTATGCCTCGTTATCATTTTGCATCCTATGTGTCCTTTTTAGAAATCTCAGTCTCCTTCCATCTCTTGTTGGTACTTTATTCTGCCTTGTTTTCCATCTCCTTATCACCTGCTCCTTTTATAAACTGTCAGTTGTTCTTCCACCCCTCTCAGCTTTACACCCCCACCATTCCCCTTACCTCCCCGGCCTTGCTGGTCTATATTCTGCACCTCGTGGCCCCCTCTTACTCAACCTCTGGCTCTGCTTTAATGAGAATCCCTCCTAATTATTTCTTGGGCTGCTGCAGAGAAGCCGCAGAGCTTCAGATCCTGATATCGGGAACGTGACTGTGCTACTGATGGGGACGGGGGATCAATAATTTAGGACGCTGCTTTAATAGCAAAACTGACAGAGCTGGAGGAGGCAGTGATCAGACTAAGCCTGTGTCTCTGTTCTCAGTCTGAAGATGCCTATTCTCCAAATAAATGTACAGCGACTGTGTATGCACACCGCTGTCTTTTTGTGTTGCTCTTTTTTATAAAATATCTTAGGCATAGGCCTTTCAAACTGCTGTTTCATAAAATTGTCTGTGTGTGTGTGTGTATGTATATGTATGTGTGTGTATGTGTATATATATATATATATATATATATATATATATATATATATATATATATAAAATTGTGTATGTATAATATATATATATATATATATATATATATATATATTATTAAAAAAAAATTCTGTTTTATAAAAATTGTGTATTTGCATTGTGGTAGTAATGATGATGTAGTGTCACTGACACAGTTTTATATAAAAGCAAGTAAGCAGCGGCTTATTGGCTAAAAAAAATAATCTTTTGTGAAGTTCACACAGAGCCTCCTGTCATTGTTTTTTTTTTCTTCCAGCTCTATAGATTTTTGTGAGCACTACCAGGTCATTCTGACCGTTTCCATACAAGTGTTTTTTTCTTTTGGACTGTTCTGTGCCTTGTCTTGAGCGATGGGGAGTTGGCGACTGTTTAACAGGCACAATTGAAATGAATGGGGTGTGAGGTCCACACTGCTGACAGGACATTAAAAAGTGCACCTCTCGTAGAGGAACAAATGGCTGTAAAGGCACAGGCAATATCCATCACAAAGTGGGTGTAATGTGGAGCCCTAATGAAAGTAGAGTGGGAAGGGGAGGGCAGTGCGGCCAGGGCTGAGATGGGGCAATGGGTCACTAGAATGCGGTTTGTCAACCCTTATAGGTGTAAGGAGTTCTTGACACAGAGCCTGGATTTATGTATAGTCTTTATATTGTATGTTTGTTTATAGGGCATTTGTCACATAAGCCAGATATTTGAAGAAGAAAAAAAGTTTTAAGGGTGCATTTTATCTAAAAAAAAAATAAAAAAAATAAAAAAAAAATTCAGCTCTACCCAAAAAAATTCTTCCTGTCTGGGCCACTACGAACAATAATTATAGAGGGCATCTGCTGTATTCCACCCCTGTGTGATTTTTTTTTTAAATTTTATTTTTTCTTATGGCCATCCTTCCGCTTGTATCTTGCTGTTTCTACTTTTATTAATTTTTTTTGCCCACATAACATATCATACAAGAGCAATTCCAGTCACAGGATTCACCCATTAAAACTGAGCAAGATTTGACACTGCATCAATATCCAAGATGGTAGACCAATTCCAACTACAAACCTAAAAAAATGCCCATCGGCATATGCCATAACAGATTCTTATTATTCAGGATTTATATAGTGCCAACAGTTTGCACAGCGCTTTACAACATGAGAGCAGACAGTACAGTTACAATACAGTTCAACACAGGAAGAATCAGAGGACCCTGCTCATTGCAGCTTACAATCTTGAATTACAAACAAGATTTGCAGGCCACATTTAAAAATCAATGAGTATCCCCCATCGGCCTCTACATTACACATGTAGTGAATCCTTTAAAAATGATAGCTACGCCTATACAAGGACACCTATATACATAGTCTTGTTGGTTAGCAGAACCCTCTACCGCTGCAGCAGACTAGGAAACCTTCCTAATATCTGACGGACTCCCTAATAGATCAGTCCTTGATAGCACAACAACTCGGGTGAGCCAGGCCAGCTCATTGATAATGGTGTACTATATTCGTAAATCTAACATTTCTTGGTACCGTACCCTTCCCTGATGGCCAGATGTTGGCTGTCCTGTTGTACGTTTTTGTATTGGTTTTGTAGTTTTTGGAGGCAAGCCTGCTAAATGTAGGAGTAGATCATCTCAAACATATGGAAGCCTAAAGCCTGATACACATAATGAGATTATCAGATCAATGATCGTCCATTTGTTTTGCTTTTTTTGTTTTTCCCTTGCCTGTCTCCATATCGAAAATTAAGAGGTTGCCTGAGTTACAAAAATTCTCATATGACAGAATACTTTATAAATAAAAAAAACACCTAAGCAACATATTGCAGAAGTAATGCCAAATTTAATAAATTGCCCAACTATTCCATTAGCTGATTGGTTGGTTGTCTAATTTCTTATATGGTTCTAATAAATTGTGGTGTTGTGCAGCAGTACCAAATCAATTGCAGTCATGGGCCATTAAAAATCTCTTGTGTGCAAAGTGTCATCAGAATTCATATGATGCTGAAAGTGTGGCTGTTCTAGGGCAGTTTTTTTAGTGCATTTGAAGTACTTTTATAGATGAGGTCTAATGAGGATTTATTCTAGGCTTTTTTTTTTTTTGGGGGGGGGGGGGGGGGTTGGAAATTAAGTTGGCATTTTATAAAGGAGCAGATAAATAGAAATGAATACAAAGAGAGGGGATGTGGGATTATAGCGGTGCCAGAGGAAAAAATACAAGAAAAAGTTCTAAATTTTATATTTTTATTCTAATTATCAAAAAAAAAATTATGTGTGTGTAAAGACAATAATAATGAGTTGCATATATTGGTGTTACATACAATCACTCAACATAGCCCAACATGTTTCACCAATACATTGGCTTTCTCAGGGGCAGCTGATTAACCAATACAGTGTTGGAGGTCTAGAAAGAAGAACATACAATTAGTACATTGCATAGATATACCATGTTAATCACAGATAAAGAAGCAAAGCAAAATCCAAACCAAAAGGTCATAGAGGAACATGAGGGCAGCTGTGTCACAGCATATGGTCATTCATACCTGCAAAAGACCCAAGCAACAGCAATCCACTTCGTCCAATGGTAACCACCTAGAGTAACGACCATTCATGTGACTGCAGAGGGCTTAGCGACAAAGATACAAATAATACAATATGGGGTTATTTTCCGGGACATATACCGCAACCAGAAATAAGCCAGCATAGGCTAACATAGCCTCCAAATACATACCCATATAGTATAGTTGGATTTTTCTTTTTGCTTCTTTATCTGCGATTAACATGGTATATGTATGTAATGTACTAATTGTATGTTCTTTTTTCTAGACCTTTTTATCACTGTATTGGTTAATCGACTGCCCCTGAGGAAGCCAATGTATTTGTGTGTGTGTGTGTGTGTGTGTGTGTATGTATATGTGTGTGTATATATATATATATATATATATATATATATATATATATATATATATATATATATATATATATATATATATATATATATATATAAATACTTTTTGATAATTAGAATAAAAAAAATGCAAAACTTTTTCTTTTATTTTTTCCTCTGGCACTGCTATAATACCACATCCCCTCTCTTTGTATTCATACCTAATCGGGATGAGGTGCCGTATCCAACAAGGGACTAACCAGCCACTCCCAAATAAATAGAAATGGTTTTGGGTATTACCAGTAAGGTAAGGTGTCTCATTGGAGACTAAAAAGATCTATGATTTATGATTTCCATTTGCACCCTTGTTTCCCATGATACCACGAGGTGCATGAAATGGGTAACTTGCTTAAAACGGATTAGTAAAAGGATCTTTTGAGGATAATTGTGGAATTTGAGGTTTTCAAGGGCCTTCTGTCTCCACATTTTTAGCAGTGTGTTGGTAGACAAAGCAAACATGGGGCTATGCAGCGGATTCAGTATGTTGCTGACACGCCACTGAGAAGTGACACATGCACTTAGGGCATACTATAAGATCTATTTAGATTTGTAGAAAGGAGCGCCAGATAAAAACTAGATGAAAGAGTTCAAGACACAAGTCATATAAAAACAGTCAACGTGTTTTAGGGGCAACACCGCTCCCTCTTCATCAGGGCTGTAAACCTCAAAAAAAAAATAAAAAAAAATCCACCATTGTTACTAGGGGAGGTGACTGTGCGTGTTAGTCATGCACATGTGGATCTTATTGTTTGGAGATGGAACGGTCGGATATTTGCGTATCCCTTTATCTACCATGGACCTCAATATGCGTGCAAGCGCCCACACTGCTGTCTGTTGGACTTCATCACTGGCCTCATCACTAGCTTATCTGTGCTATATTAGCAAAGGATTAGTGTTGTGTTTTTTTGTTTTTAAATCCCCTTTCAGAACATGGTTGCAATGTAATTGTGCCAGAATCATTTATATTGTGCAAAATTTCCTGCGATGTATAGTCCGCTTTATCCTTTGCTGTGGAAATGTAAATGAAGAATGTGTGAATATAGCTGCCGAATAATAGGTAGGAGATGCTGAATGGAAATTTCAGGCTTGCATGAGATTCTATCACGGGGGCTGCGCATCACATTACTTACAGCCCATTAATGCTATAAACATTTAGAATGTCCATATACAGATAGCAATGGCTGTGCCTATGGCTGCATACAATACGTCATATCAGAGCCTCGGGGAGCGGGAAAGTTGGCAACGACATAATTAGCTAAAGGCCAGAGATTAATTAACTTGGTGCCTAGGGAATCCTTGATACTAATCTGAATTTCCTCTGTACCTGGATTTTTTTTTTTTTTTTTTTTTTAAGCATTTCAGAAATGTATCGTGAATTGTTTATGCACAGAATGAATATCACGACTGAATGACTGTTATCAACCTGGAGTCATCCTGCTCGTTTTGTTTGTATGTAATAAGTGTATATTCTATGGAGCCTGACAGTAGTGCTACATTTGCTCACATGATGATGCATTTGTTTTTGACCAAGTCAAAAATGACCATTGTATGCCGTGGCATCATATTCATTGTCATTCAAATGTAGATTTGAAATCAAATCTTTATTATTTTTTGGCAATAACATGGGTTGTGTACCAGACTTTAGAATAAGAGGGAGGTGAAGCCTCCGTCAATCCATAATGTAAAATCACAACCCTATTGTGCTTGGCTGGTTAGAGGAGGAGGAAGGGAGTGGGCTGGCATTTTTCCACTGTGTTTACGCCCACTTTATAGTCACATGGGCTGCTCAGATGTGATTGGGGGAATGCTCAGCATAGAAACACACTGAAAACCTGAGCATGTGCAGAGCTGCCAACACTGCTCTGTCCCCTATGCAGCTGGGGATTTTGCAGAAGGTGGAGATATAGAGAACAGCAGGATCAACCATTTTTTTTTTTTTATAAATCTGCCACTAGGCTAGGTTCACACTGCTGCAATTTTGATTGGACTTTTCCTGTGATTACATAGTACTACTTGGATGCTACTTTGAAGTGGTTTGCATATTCTATGGAGCCAAAATTGTGCTGGAATCGCACCAAAGTAGTACAGGGGCCTTTTCCAAAATTGTGCCATGCTGAGTTGCATTAATTTGAAAGGGTACCATTAAAAACAATGCAATTTTCCTTTCTCATGCGATTTTGTGCAACTCGAGTTGCATCTGAAATCACCTCTGTGTGAACGGTTCTGCGTGCTGCGTTTTGGCACCGCAGCCCTGCGTTTGCTGCATTAAAAAGGCACCTTTTTTAAAACCACAAAGTGCACTGTCCCAAATGTGTTTCAGTAAAGTATAACTAAAGGAAAAATCTTCTTCCCTTTTTTTTTTTTTTTGGATTAGAATGCTTGTTCGTTTTTATTGCTGTGTCCCCCCCCATCAACGAGGTTCACCCTATTTGTCCTGTTTACCATTGACAGTTAAAGTAAAATAAAATCCCAGATTTTGGGTTGTCCTCAGAAGTAATGGAGGGGAAATCTTCCAGTAGGGACACTAGTTCTGGTGTCCTGGGGATCCCCAAGGAATTACTACTTTTGCTGTGGTACAGCTCAAATCAGCCCATTCAAAATGATCAGGCTTAAATCGCACCGCATGTGAATTGCACAGGAGCGCACTGTGTGTTCCTGTACAATTTCCAGTGTGAACTGGCCCAGTTTTTTTTTTTTTTTTTTAACCCCAGCGGTCAGTTTGCAGTCACTCTGACACCCCCAAAAAGTTTTTGTTTCCGTTTCATAACCCAAAAGAATAAAATCTCTATTGATTGGGTACACCAAGGAATTATTGTAGGGGTTCATTTGGTGTCCCGAATCTACAGGTTGTGCACCCTCCACTGGTATATGTGGTGTCTTTGTTTTCTATTTGGTTTGTTTTTTATTTTTGTGGTGACCATTGCCTTTTACATTTTTGAGCACTCCCCAGCAGTAGCAGTAAGTGCCGGTTCACACTGCTGCGCTGTGAATTTAAGTTTTTTTCAGTCCATTCTGAGGTGCAAATTTACCGCATTTTTGCCGTGATTTTAATGTGAATTTCAGGAGTGAGACATAGCTGCGATTTAATGTTTTTTTGTGGAGAATAGTGTGGTGGAATTCGCACATATGTGAACCATCAAACGCGATTCCAGAACGATTTACATTGATGTCTATGGAGACTAAATTCGCAACGCTCTAAACTTGCACAAGACCCTTTTTTTTCATCGCATCGCTTTCGGAGAGGAATCGCAACGCATAGATGTGAACCACCATCATTGAAAACAATTACTTTTTGGATGACATGCAAATCTCGTTTGTGTTTAACGTATCGCATTCGGTATCAACTCGCACAAGTGTGAACCGGTACTCAGGGCTCTTTCACACGGGCGGTCCGCCCGGCGGACTCCGATTTGCTCAGTGGGGGGTCGCTCCGCTGAGCAGGCAGATTATAGGTCCCTCTCCACTCACTGTGATGAGATGGACCTGTCAGAGTCCCGCTCTCCTCTATGGGAAGATCGGATGAAAACAGACCGCCTGTCTATTTTCATCCGATCCTCCAGACAGACTGGATTTCACGGATATCGGCTGAAGTCAGCAGACGTGTCCCCGCTAAAATCTGCCGCTCCATAGAGGGGGATGGAGTGTCCGATCAGGTCCGCCTAAAAAAAACCCTGAAAAGACCTAATGGGAAAGCCCGTGTGAAAGGGGCCTAACAGGGTAGCAGTGTAGGATGAGATTTAATCACTTAACCCTTTTTGTGGGCGTTGTAAAGTCGGTGTCATCAGGATATTTATGGATAACCTGTATTGCCTGTTTATAGCACATTGTAGGGTGTCAGTCAGTAATTGTAGCCTGGCTTTTATAGGCTGTTAGTAATTGGTGTATTGTGGGTTTCCTAATTGTCACTAATGTGCGTAAGGTTTATAGACTCCTCGTTTATTATGCATAGCCATTTCATTAGCAGTTTGTTTATTTTGGAGCCCTGTTTGTACCTTTTTAGTTATATGGTTTCCTTCAAATAGTATTTGTTTTCTTAACAATGTGCGAAGAATACCCTTTCTGTCAGTTTGTTAGTCAGCATAGAGCTGCATTGGTAATTTGGTTTTACAGGTCCTGTATCCAGGACAGTCAGGGTTTTGTTTTATTACTACAGCCCCATACACACAGGCAGAATGTTGGGAGACATTTGCCAGTACAAAAAATACCGACCGTCATTCTGCCTGTGTGTATGTCGGTCTGTCCCATGCATGCTGGAAAACCAGCAGCTGACCAACTCCCGATCAGCAATCTCAGCCAATGGCAGAGAGCACTGATTGGAGTGTTCTGGTGGGGGGGTCGCCCCCCTGTCGGAACACAACAGCTCAGCGGGGGAGATCGCTGGACTAACCTCGCATGGTTAGTACAGCGGCTCCCAACCGGTGCTGCCAGTTTTTTTTTTTGTTTTTTTGTTTTTCATGCTGTCTGCGGGGTTGCACGAAAAAACTAGTGTGTACCAGGCTTTAGTCAGACCTGAGATACCTTTTTGCATATCCAGTATTTTAGACTTCACTGGTGCACACTTGTTTTAGGTCATTGACTAAGTAGCGAGTTGGGGATTAGCATGACAGGCTAGGAGCTTACTCCATTAATTCAGCTCTGCGGTATCAGTGCCCATATTTCTCTAGTGGTGGGTTCCCATGACCGTGCCATTTTCACAGTTGAAGTATTGGTGAACTTCACCCAGACCCATGATCCTTACTCTTCCAGTCTCGAGTTACTCTATTCCAAAAGCCTGAGATCGGGGTGGATCCTGGTTCTTAGACCATTAAATGTATTTATAATTGAATTGGCGTATTAATAGATAAAAGCATTAATTGGAATTCAGCTTTAATGCTTTTTAATTCCAGGGGTGGTCCATAGTTACAAAAATCTATCCATGGAATTTTTTTGTTCATGAAAATTAGTTTATATGCGGATGCCGTTTTATTATTATAAAGTACTGCTTTACAATTGCAGATTTGATGAAAATCTTGGCAACTATTGCAGGGCTGGTAAATTGCTTCCTCTGATTTAAAATTTAGTGTTTTATACGGATAAGTGTGTGTGATATAGATATATACACACACAGTGGCTACGGAAAGTATTCAGACCCCCTTAAATTTTTCACTCTGTTATGATGCAGCCATTTGCTAAAATCATTTAAGTTAATTATCTTTTTCTCATTAATGTGCACACAGCACCCCATATTGACAGAAAAACACAGAATTGTTGACATTTTTGCAGATTTAGTAAAGAAAAACTGAAATATCACATGGTCCTAAGTATTCAGACCCTTTGCTGTGACACTCATATATTTAACTCAGGTGCTGTCCATTTCTTATGATCATCCTTGAGATGGTTCTACACCTTCATTTGAGTCCAGCTGTGTTTGATTATACTGATTGGACTTGATTAGGAAAGCCACACACCTGTCTATATAAGACCTTACAGCTCACAGTGCATGTCAGCAAATGAGAATCATGAGGTCAAAGGAACTGCCTGAAGAGCTCAGACAGAATTGTGGCAAGGCACAGATCTGGCCAAGGTTACAAAAAAAATTCTGGAGGGGATCCCACACTTCAAGACACAAGGGTGCACTGGACACCCAGCAAATGGCACAATGGCAACAAAGGTGTCCAGTGTGCCTCCTTACCGTATAACCAACGGTACAAACGGCAACTGCCCCAGCATATTACTGGCCTTAATAGCAAGGAGCACATGGAAGGGCAACACATGTCAAACAACAAAGAGCTTATCACTACACAGCTATATACCCACAGATGAGGTCTGTCCAAGGAGCAAGCAGGATTTTTTTTTTTTTTTGAAGCCAGGTCAATGGACAACAAGAATATCTGGTTGGGCACCATCAGTAATCGAAAGAGGAACTGCTCACAATATTTGTAATAAAAACATCTTTGCCATTCTGAAGCTTTCCTCCAACCACTTTGCATTTTATTTTTTATATACCGTGATTCTGTACTTGCCAAATATGCTACAGAAATCTCCCTCCACTCTGGCTGCAATCATTTTAACTGTGGGCAGCTGAAGCTGCTGCCTGTTTTTACTTCCTGGATTTACACAGCCACACACTGCAGCTCTCATTTTGCCTTCTTATGACTCACCCCCCTCTCCCTTCCTGGCAAACTCTAAGGAGAGTGAGAGAGAGCTGTGCATGAATGTCATAAGCCTAGGCTTTTTTCTAGACAAACAGGGAGTGGGCTGTATAAGGTATTTTACTGGCAGAAAAAAATTAATGTTTTACTATCCAAAGTTAAAACAACAAGGGCAGAAGATTTAATAGATGGACAGATGAAAAAAATGTCTGAAGTTCCGATTTAAGTTAACTTTTGCGAACATGGTGTATGTTACACCAGTGTATATATAGGGTGTAACATGTTCCTTTAGCACCTCCCCTCTTCACCCCAGCCGCAAAACTGCACAGCCACATCATTCATTCAGAGATCTGTGAATGAATAAGCTACAAGTCCTGTCTGCCACCACAGTAGATGAGCTTGTAGATCCCAATGGACCAAGAGTGTGGTAATCTGTGAACTCTTAGTCCATTGATTCTTCCTCCAGCGTTCTTACCTGAGCCTCTACAGAGGTATGGTCAGAGAGCTGTCTGCAGGAGCCTGACATTGCACCCGCGATCCACCAAAGCAAGGTCCATAAAGACATGGATGAGCGAGTTTGGGGTGGAGAAACTTGACTGGCCTGCGCAGAGTCCTGACCTTAACCCCATAGAACACCTTTGGGATGAATTGGAGCGGAGACTGTGATCCAGGCCTTCTCGTCCACATCAGGGCCTAACCTCACAAATGCGGGGGGGGGGGGTAGAAAGGGGCTAGAATGTTATGTGGGGAATCTATTATTGCTTGGATAGGATATATTGTTGCTGGGGTGGGTTTAGTGTTATCTATTATTGCTAGGGTGGAGTATATTGTTGCTGGGGAGGATCTATGGTTACTGGGGTGGATCCATTGTTGCTGTGGGGATCTACTGTTGCTGCGGTGGGGACTATTGTTGCTAGAGGGTTTCCATTATTGCTGGGGATCTATTGTTGCTGGGGTAAGGTCTATTGTGGCTGGGTGCAGGGGATCTATTTGACTGCTTTTCTGGTTAAAGTCCATACAAATGAATTGGCACCACAAAATAATACTTGGTTCTATACTCTCTAAAAGGGCTGGTACTGGGAGGTGGGTAGGGGGTGGAACCAAGGGCCAGTACTGGGAGGTGGGTAGGGGGTGAAACCAAGGGCCTGTACTGGGAGGTGGGTAGGGGGTGGAACCAAGGGCCTGTACTGGGAGGTGGGTAGGGGGTGGAACCAAGGACCGGTACTGGGAGGTGGGGTAGGGGGTAGAACCAAGGGCCGGTACTGGGAGGTGGGTAGGGGGTGGAACCAAGGGCCGGTACTGGGAGGTGGGTAGGGGGTGGAACCAAAGGCCTGTACTGGGAGGTGGGTAGGGGGTGGAACCAAGGGCCGGTACTGGGAGGTGGGTAGGGGGTGGAACCAAAGGCCTGTACTGGGAGGTGGGTAGGGGGTGGAACCAAGGGCCGGTACTGGGAGGTGGGTAGCGGGTGAAACCAAGGGCCGGTACTGGGAGGTGGGTAGGGGGTGGAACCAAGGGCCTGTACTGGGAGGTGCGTAGGGGGTGGAACCAAGGGTCGCAACTGGGACTTGGATAGGGGGTGGAACCAAGGGCCGCTACTGGGAGGTGGGTATAGGTGGAACCAAGGGCAGGTACTGGGAAGTGGGTAGGGAGTGGAACCAAGGGATGGTACTGGGAGGTTGGGTAGGGGGCGGAACCAAGGGATGGTACTGGGAGGTGGGTATGAGTGGAACCAAGGGCAGGTACTGGGAGGTGGGTAGGGGGTGGAACCAAGGGACGGTGTTCAGAGATGGGTAGGGGGCGAAGCAAGGAGTAACTCATAAGGAGGGGGGGGGGGGAGTTCCTCCTCCCTATTTTTTTTTTTTTTAATTGGGTTTTGAGGGGGGGGGGGGGGAGTTGGGTTGGAAAATGTGACAGTTTTCTGTGAATCTTGTGTGCTAATATTTATGAATAAACCCTTTTACTCTTGTAATGCTGTGCCGGTTACATAGAATTGTATTGTAATGGATCATCATTAGGGTGTTTATTTTTAAAATTAAAAAGAAAAAGTAAAAATGTAATAATGGTGACAATAAATCTGAAATCTTATTGATGCGTTGGATGAAAGCACGGGTGAAATCGGCATTACGATGGAGGTAAAATATTGTGGTATAGAGCGTGCTGTTATGCCCATCTCCTTAGCCTCTTGTATAGTGAAGTGGGGTCTGGTGTGTTTTCTGGTGAAGTAAGGGAGGGCTAAGGGGAGTTCTGCTTTATTTATTCCCCTCCCTGCTTGTCTTGCTGATAACTCATAGCAAAGTGGGGAGGGGAGGGCTGGTAGTGGGGGTGCAAACTGCTGACAGCACAGAGGTGTCATGCGAGAGGAATTGACACTGGCCAAGGGGTCTTGTGGGGAATATGATAATAACAATAAAAGAGATATATCGCTCCCCCGCCACAGCCATTCAAACCTTTTTACAGTCAGTTCAAACATATAAAACTTTATTGCTCCTGCGGATAACGGGAAGACTTGGAGGCAGCATAGAATCTCGGGGCTGGCTGGATACGCTCGCTCTTATAGCTCTGTAGTGGCATTTTAAACTTTATTGAACAAGACTTTTAGAATTGAAGGAAGTATATAAAACCGTAAATTTATTAGATTCTGTTTTTTTTCCTCTGCCTCTCTCTCGTGCTCTTCAGTGGAAGTGGTTGGCTTATCAGCGCTCAGATCTCAGAGCCGCCTGTTACTGAAGTGCTGACATTTTGGGTTCTTGAGCTAATGTGAAAGGAGGTGACAGACATTCCATTACAGTCAAAGCTGTTTAAAGGGATTCTATTGTATTTACAACTAAAATATTGGGAACATCAGGAGATGTGAGCAAGATTTATTATGACTTTTGATTTACCTGTAATTGTACAAGTATGGTAAATGTTCTGTATGGCAATGGGGAAAAAAAAAATAAAAATCTAACAACAATTCGGCTTGTGCTTGCTCCATACAGGATTATTTTTTAACCCTGAGCAGAAAAATTTGGATGTGGGATTTAAACATGTGGGGAATTAGAACTGTGGTAATCCACTAGGAACTTACTATCATGGCCTCATTGATCAGACACAGTAAGAAACCTCGAAGTGGAAACTCGAGAGAGTGTGTGTGTGTGTGTGTGTGTGTGTGTGTGTGTGTGTGTGTGTGTGTGTGTGTGTGTGTATATATATATATATATATATATTTTTTTTTTTTACTTTAAATGGAGTAGGATAGGTTTTCCAACAATTAATATTTTATTACTATATTCAACCCTTTTGAGGTCTCCCCTAGCACAGTGATGAGATATAGCTCCATGTGAGATGGATGTTTTAGTCCCCTGCCTTGTTGTGGGTGGAGTAGAAAATCTGCAAGATTTTTGTTGCCAAGAAAAGCATTACATTGGCCACAAACTTCCCTTTCTTCAGGGCTTAAAGCGGTTCTAAAAACTAAGGGCCCTTTCACACCCACGGATCCTGTGAGGATCGCTCCGTTCATCCCCGCTGAGCCGGCAGATGACAGGGCGGTGCCTGCACACTGTGCAAGCACCACCCTGTCAGATCTCTGCTCTCCTCTAAGGGGGATCGGATGAACACGGACTGTATGTCCGTGTTCACCTGATCCGCAGTCAGATGGAAAAGTAGGATGGGAAAATAGGATAGAAACTGAGCATAGCAGACACTGATGAGATCGGCTGTCAGCGGATGTTCATCCGCTGACACCCGCTATCCCAGGGGTCTCAAACCTGTGGCCCTCCAGCTGTTGCAGAACTACAAGTCCCATCATGCCTCTGCCTATGGGAGTCTAGCTTGTAACTGTTTAGCCTTGCAATGCCTCATGGGAATTGTAGTTCTGCAACAGCTGGAGGGCCACCAGTTTGAGACCCCTGCGCTATCCCATAGGGATACATGTATGTCCCTTTTTCATCCAAAAACGGATGGATGAAAAATGGAAATCCGGTCCACATGTGTGAAAGGGCCCTAAGGCTCGGTTAACACTTGCCAGTTGGATGCAAGTTTTCCCGCATCCAATTCACTTGTTAGGAGATTGTGAACGGCTCTCAATGGAGCCGGTTAACCTCTCCGGAGCGGCTCCGATGCGAATTGCACAGGAGACCTGTGCATCTTCTGGTCCATTTCAGGTCTGAAATTGGACCTGAAACAGCGAATGGGGATGCAGCGGACACCTGCTGTGAGCCGCTCCGTGCTGCGGTGTGAACCCAGCCTTAAGGTTTGCTACGTGAATGCATTCTCTGCATGCAGGTGGGAAAAAAGCCCCACTACCTCTTACCTTCCCCCATCACAAAACAATTGCTTGGATCCTATCACTGTTCCACGGTCTCTAGCTCCATCACCACTCCCTTCACTTTCACTGAGGGGAGTGGAGCCATTGGCTCCGAAATCTCAGTCAAACGCCTGTGAGGAGGGAGCAGCAGGGGTGTGGCTTGCCCGGTGGTGTGTGTGTGTGTCTATGGATGCACACACAGCTTACTAAGGGGGCACCTAGAGGGAGAAGCTTACAGTGCTGGCATGGAATTTCCATAAAGAGGAGGAGGCAAGAGGCCTTTCTGTTCAAGATCGTTGCATAGAGTAAATGGGTATGACAATTTTTTTTTTTATAAAATAATTTAGTATCGGCTTAAAGATTTAAAAAGCTTATACAGACTTAAAAGGGGTGCTTTAGCAAACAAAATATGTTGTCAGATGTATACTAAATGTTCAAAGCAGTCAGAAGTTTTGGCAACATTAACCATTCCCCTTCCTTATGACGTCCTGGACTTTAGGGGGGGGGGGGGGGATATCTGAATGATGCCTGCAGCTACTGGCATCATTCAGATATCATTCTTTTCTGCCGGCGATTCTGCGCACCGTAAGGCCTTGTGCCCACGGACATTTTTTACAACCGCATTTTTTACAGCTTAAAAACGCCTGTCCATGTTGTATACATTTTTTGACCTTTTTTGTTTGTTTTTCGAAAAAAAAAAAAAAAAAAAAAATTTGGAGCTCAAAAACGCAATTGCTGCGTTTTTGCGCATTTTTTAGCATTTTTAACGCTTCGCTGTTTTTTTATGCCTGACGCAGAGGAACGCACTGGTCCTGGGTTTTTTTTTTTTTTTACAGCTTAAAAACACCTATGCTGTTTGCAGCTCAAAAACGTCTAGGTGGGCATGAAGCTATGGACAGGTGTTTTTAAGCTGTAAAAAACGCGGCTGTAAAAACGTCCGTGGGCATGAGGCCCAATAACGATCATAGCGGCAGTTCCACCGCTTGATCGTTCATATAGGCGACGGGAAGGGACGCCGTCATCCAGTGCTTCTCCGGGCTCTCCGTGCCATTGCATGTTCCCCCTCAGATTTAGAGCAACTGCAGTGCACAGGCTATTTGCCTTTTAGTAAATCAACACCATAGTCTCTCACTATTCAATATTAGGGGTCATATTTTATAAAGTATTAAATGTTCACCAAACCTTCACTGCAGGTGGATCAGCCACTTTAATTTAAAAACCATTAACCATGAAGATTCACCTGCATTGTCACATACACTGCTTTGTAAAAATGGCCTTAGACACTAGAAGAAAGTAGAACAGGGACACTGCAATATAAACCTGCTAAAGGTTTTAACCCTTACCCTACTCTACTACTCCTGTTCCTGGGATAAGCTGACTTTATCAGACATTAGTGGCAAAAATGTATTCAAAAATTCCTTAGTTACATATTGGTGATGGGTTTTAAAGTGTCACTAAACCCACATCATCAAACTATCAGCAAGTGCTGTATTACACGTTGTTCATAGTCACTATGGGATTTGTTTTCAGTATTCGGCAAAAAAAAAAAAAAAAACTGGTTGATCCTGCTGTTCTCTATCCCCACCTTCTGTCCATGTCCTATATGCAGAGTTCAAATATATATATTTATATGACAATTTAAAACTGTTTATTTATATTTTTACTTTTGTTTTTTGTTTTTTTTTGTGACCACCAGCAGCAGCAGAAGACTAGAAGCCCCTCCTGCCTATGTTTCTCTGCAGACAGGCAGGGAAAGAACTGGGTCATGTGACCTTTGTCTATCGATTAGGAAAAAGGCACAGTGCCTTGAAAATATCATGCCGCTTAAAACTTTCCATATTTTGTCATGTTAAAATCAAAAACTTAAATGTATTTTATGTGATAGATCAACACAATGGGCACATAATTGTGAAGTGGAAGGAAAATGATAAATGGTTTTTATTTTTTTTACAAATACGTGAAACGTGTGCATTTGTATTCAGCCTCCTGAGTCAATACTTTGTAAAACCACCTTTCGCTGTAAGTCTTTTTGGGTATGCCTCTACCAGCTTTGCATATCTAGAGTGAAATTTTTGCCCATTTTTCTTTGCAAAATAGCTCAAGCTCTGTCCGATTGGATAGAGAGCATCTGTGAACAGCAATTTTCAAGTCTTGCCACAGATTCTCAATTGGATTTGGGTCTGGACTTTGACTCAGCCATTCTAACACATGAATATGCTTTGATCTAAACCATTCCATTGTAGCTCTTGCTGTATGTTTAGGGTCAAGTCTTTTGCAGACTCTTAACAGGTTTTCTTCTAAGATTGCCCTGTATTTGGCTCCATCCATCTTCCCTTCAACTCTCACCAGATTCTCTGTCCCTGCTGAAGAAAAGCATCCCCACAACATGACGCTCAAACCACCATGTATCCCGGTGGGAATGGTGTGTTCAGGGTGTTATTTTTCTGCCATACATAGTGTTTTTCTTTTGTGCCAAAAAGTAAAATTTGTCTTATCTGACCAGAGCACCTTCTTCCACATGTTTGCTGTGTCCCCCACATGGATTCTTACAAACTGCAAATTGGACTTCTTATGGCTTTCTTTCAACAATGGCTTTCTTCTTGCTACTCTTCCATAAAAAAGAGTTTGGATGAGTGAACGACTAATAATTGTCCTGTGGACAGATTCTCCCACCTGAGCTGTGGATCTCTGCAGCTCCTCCAGAGTTATCATGGGATCTCTTGGCTGCTTCTCTGATTAATGCTCTCCTTGCCTGGCCTGTCAGTTTTAGATGGACGGCCATGTCTTGGTAGGTTTGCAGTTGTGCCATAATCTTTCCATTTTCTGATGGATTGAACGGTGCTCCATGAGACGTTCAGAGCTTGGGATATTTTTTAAAACCTATCTCTGTTTTAAACCTCTCCACAACTTTATCCCTGACTTGTCTGGTGCATGCCTTGGCATTCATGATGCTGTTTGTTCACTAAGGTTCTCTAACAAACCTCTGAGGGCTTCACAGAACAGCTTTATGCTGAGATTAATATACACACACAGGTGGAATCTATTTACTAATTGGGTGACTTCTGTAGGCAGCTGGTTCCACTAGATTTTATTTAGGGGTATCAGAGTAAAGGGGGCTGAATACAATGCACGCCACACTTTTCACATATTAGTAAAAAAAAAAAAAAACATTACTCTTTCGTCCATGGACCGACACAGCTTCTCTATTGACAAAGTGGGTATTATCCGTTAATTAGGAGTGACTAGGCAGAAAAACTTGTAAAAAGTGTTGCATCACACCTTCTACAGTACCGCCCAGGGGGCGGACCCTCTGGGTATACCCTCTCAGTCTGCACATCGCAGATCAGTTTTTTTCTGTCTAGCAAGGAGTAGGACATGGCTCCCTTCGGGCTCATTGGTCCGGGGAAAAAAGATATATATATTTTTATTTTTTTGCTACATTTGTTGTTTCCTGCGATCTTCGATCAACTGCCGACTGGGTGACAGGCTGGATCCTCGATCCTTGTAGTCTCCCCAGTTTCGGCCATCGAGCGTGTGCCGACCCTAGCTACGCGCTGGGTTTTCCACGACATGCCCGTCGCTCCACGGGTGGCCGGTGAGCCTACGCTCCAGGGCCTGCATCGGACCGCTCAGCTTCGGCTGACCTTACGGCCGAGTCGCAGCAGCCTGGCCGGTGAGCTTACGCTCCAAGGCTTGCATCGGACCGCTCAGCTTCGGCTGACCTTACGGCCGAGTCGCAGCAGCCTGTCCGGTGAGCGTCATGCTCCAGGGCATACATATGATCGTCCCTTCTGGGTCCAATCACAGCATGCCTGGCCAACAGTCACCTTCCGTGCGCGGACGATGATCTGTTTGGAATGTCTTCCAGCAGAATACATGCAGGATAGGTAAGTAAAACTCCCCTGCCTCGGCTGGGTGATTTAGCTGGACATTCCTGGAGAGATCAAGTAAGTGGTTGTGGCCCCTTTCTTCCCTCTCTCCCTGCCTTTCCCTCCTCCCTGGGCTTCTAGCTAAAGGTTGCTGGGTGCTGGGGGTCACCTAGGGGGTCCCACTGGAGCGGGGCTGGCTGTAACTAACATTTAAAAGAAATGTCATTTTTGCTTACCTGTGTTTCTGTGTCTCCATGCTGTCGGCGGCCATTTTGAGGTGGTCCATGCCAAGTTTGGCCTCTTGTAACTGCCTGGCGGCCATCTTCCTGTAGTTCGGCCACACCCACTGGCCCCTATCAGGTGATCGGCGGCCATGTTTGTCCACCCTGTATGCAGATATTGCCGTTCGGCGGCCATCTTTTTTGTGGGCTATGGCTGCCTGACCTCTATCTTCTGTCGGCGGCCATTTTCTTAGAGCCCACATTATCTTCCATACAGACGGTTTTGGCAACCATTTTGCGAGAGCCTCCGGCCTCTAGGGTGCATTACACTGGCGCGAAAATTCACACAGGAAGTGCTGATAAAAGAAGCAGACTGACACAGCAGCAAGGGGACAGCATCATAGGCGCAGCATAGCAGTACCTATCCAGGGTGGTGAGTCCTCTGGGTGACCCAGCATCTCTGCAGCGCAGGAGGGTGGCCTATTGATATCTTGCCTGGAGCCCTGTGAGTGTCAGCGTGTGGTCAGCATGGCATCTGAGCCAGATGTCTTCTCCCCTGAAACACCAGATTTAGCAGCTGGTGTCCCTGAGGTGTCTATGGACGCTATGTCGGCAATCCTAGAGGCGTTTGCTGCCAGGGTGGAAGCAGCACACGGGAATACAGGGGGTAGTAAACGCCCCATCCCCTGCAAGCTTCTGGGGATAATTCTGGTGCAGAACCAGGTCCAGCTATGGCTCGGGGCCCAGATTCTGACGCACCAGAGACTGCAGACCGTGACCGGACAGTGAGAATGACTCAAAGTCCAGGTCAGTACGCGAGACGGCTTTGGTATCTGACCTTATTACTGCAGTGCGGGATATGCTAAAATTGGAAAATACTGCAGAAGCAGCAGAGACTCCGGTCCACTTGGGTTTCATAGACCTGCCCGCACTGCTAAGGTGTTCCCTTGTGTGTCTTTTGATAAACTCTTATACAAGGAATGGGAGAACCCACTGAGGGTCTTTACAGCCCCAAAGAGGTTTGCGGTACGGTACCCCTTTTGAGGAGAGTTTTCTGAAGAAATGGACCTCTCCCCCCTATAGTGGACCCTCCGGTGTCCAGACTTAATAGAGCCACCACAATTCCTGTAGAAGGGGCTCCTGTTTTCTAGGACCCTGTGGATAAGAAGGCTGAAGCACTCGCTTGCTACCTATACTCAGTGGTAGGCTCGGCAGTACGCCCGCCATTGGCGGGGGCCCTAGTGTCTCACACACTTACTGAATGGGCAAGATTGCTACTCCAGGGGTTAAGGAGCGAGATGCTCCTCCTGATGAGATAACATTGGCCGACCTGTTGGTCCAGGGCCTTAGGTTTGTCTGCGAGTCAGACATGAATACTATTCCCCTGCTGTCTAAAACTTCGGTTTATGCAGTAGCAATACGCCACCTGATCTGGCTAAAAGGCTGGTCTGCGGACCAGACTTCCAAGAAAGCCCTGTTGGATCTGCCTTTTAAGGGCGACAGACTTTTTGGGGCTTCTCTGGATGACATCATCAAGGATGCCACAGGAAGTAAAAGCACTTTGCTTCCCCAAATTAGCAAGGGTAAGGGGCCACGCCAAGGGCAAGGGCCCTCCTTTACTGCACACAAGTGGTTTTTTCGTCCCCCTAGGGCGACAGGGAAAAGACCCCAGGCCGATAAAGCGCCTGCCCAAGGACAAAAGCGTCCCTGGTCCCGCATACCCAATAAGCCTGCGGACAAATTTGCGTCCGCATGAAGGTCCACCCCCACCCAGCTCTCGGGTGGGGAGACGTCTTCGCAAATTCGCGACTCAGTGGACAGCACTAATCTCCGACAGGTGTGTTTGCGAAGTAATCTCCTCAGGCTACAAGATAGTTTCTCTCTTGTCCACCGGACAGATTCAACACCTCCAATCTCCAGCTACTACCGACCCGTCGGGAGGCCCTGTATGGGGCGGTCCAGGGTCTACTGGAACGCGGGGTAGTTATTCCAGTTCCAGAACTGGAACGGGGTTTTTACTCAAATCTGTTCATTGTGCCGAAGAAGGAGGGGGTTCGTCCAAGCTTGGATCTCAGAGCCCTCAATTGCTTTGTGAAGGTACAAAGTTTTCGGATGGAGTCGGTTCGATCTGTAGTCACGGCTCTCCATCCGGGGGACTTTCTGGCCTCCTTGGACATCAAGGACGCATACCTGCATGTCCCCATATACTCCAGACACCAGAGGTTTCTGCGATTTGCTATCGGGAAGAACCACTACCAGTTTGTGGCCCTCCCGTTTGGCCTTGCCTCAGCACCCAGGACGTTCACCAAGGTGCTCGCTCCGATTCTGGCACTTCTAAGACAGCGGGGTATCGCTATCACAGGTTACTTGGACGACCTTCTGCTGAAGGGCCCTTCAAGCTCAGAATTAGAGGTAAGCGTGTCCATTACCTGTCAGACTCTTCGAGACTGTGGTTGGATACTAAACACGCAAAAGTCAGTATTGGTGCCCACTCAACGCCTAGTGTACCTGGGGTTGATTCTGGATTCCTCAGAGGCAAAGGTATTCCTCCCTGTGGAGAAGTTGCAGACCCTCCGGGCTGCAGTACGGCAGCTGACTTCCAGGAATTGGTCGTCACTCTGTTTTTGCATGCGAGTGTTGGGCCTCATGGTAGCCTCCTTCGAGGCGGTCCCATATGCTCAATACCACACTCGAGTGTTACAGAGGGAAGTTCTGTCCAGATGGAACAGATGCCCTTCATCTCTGGATTATCAAATCCGAGTGAGCCACCTAGTCAGGAGATCCCTGGTATGGTGGCTGACAGCACCGGCTCTAATGGCCGGGAAGTCATTTCTTCCGGTTTACTGGATAGTGATCACGACGGACGCCAGCCTTACAGGTTGGGGGGGAGTCTGGGGTGTCCAGTCGGCGCAAGGTCGCTGGACCCCAGAGGAAGCCCTCCTGCCGATCAATGTCCTGGAGATCCGGGCGATCAAGCTGTGCCTCTTCAAATGGTCTCAGAGACTGCAAGGGCGTCCAGTCAGGATCCAGTCAGACAACGCCACAGCAGTGGCATATGTCAATCATCAAGGAGGAACAAGAAGCTCAGCTGCAGCATCGGAGATCGCTCGCATCCTGAAGTGGGCAGAGAGGAGCGTACCGGCACTGTCGGCCGTGTACATTCCGGGTGTGGAAAACTGGCAGGCGGACTACCTGAGCCGCCAGATGCTGGACCAGGGAGAATGGTCCTTACACCCGGAGGTGTTCCAACTCCTCTGCCAAAGATGGGGCACACCAGACGTAGATCTTCTGGCTTCCCGACTCAATCGGAAGGTATTGAGGTTTGTGGCCCGGTCAAGAGACCCATGGGCAGACGCAACGGACGCGTTGGTAGCATCGTGGGGCCAGTATCGGCTAATCTATGCCTTCCCTCCCTTAAGGCTTCTTCCTCTTCTGCTCCGCAGAGTGGAGGCAGAGGGAATTCCAATGATCCTAATCGCTCCAGATTGGCCTCAGCGTCCTTGGTACGCCGCTCTAGTACGTCTGGTAGCAGACGTCCCCTGGCGCCTACCACTACGGAAGGACCTGCTGTCGCAAGGTCCCATATTCCATCCTGCTTTACAGTCATTGGCTTTAACGGCATGGCTGTTGAGAACCAGGTACTGAGAGACCGGGGCCTGTCAGACTCAGTAATTTCTACTATGAGAAGTGCTCGGAAACCGTCCTCTAGGAAGGTCTATCACCGCACTTGGAGGGCCTACATCTCCATGTGTGAGGAAATGAAATGGCATCCGCGTACCTATTTGGTTTCCAGAATCCTGCTGTTTTTACAGCATGGGGTAGACCAAAGGCTTGCCCTAAGTACGATTAAGGGACAGATATCTGCCCTGGCTGTCTTTTTTCAGCGACCCCTGGCGACTCACTCTCTCGTGAGTACATTTGTGCAGGGGGTTCGACATGTGGCCCCTCCGGTCCGCCCCCCGTTACCTCCGTGGGACTTGAACCTGGTCCTCTCGGTGCTTCAGAAGGCACCGTTTGAGAATATTAGAGATATTCCCCTGTTGACACTTTCTCAGAAGGTGGTCTTTTTGGTGGCTGTTACGTCAGTTAGACGAGTCTCTGAGCTGGCAGCCCTGTCCTGCAAGGCTCCCTATTTGATTTTCCACAAGGATAAGGTGGTGCTGCGGCCGCAGCCTTCCTTTCTTCCGAAAGTCGTTTCGGCTTTTCATCTCAACGAAGACATTGTACTTCCATCCTTGTGTACTCAGCCGTCGAATCCTAAGGAGTCGGCGTTGCATTCCTTGGACGTTGTCCGAGCTTTGAGAGTATACATATCTGCTACTTCCCTGTTCCGGAAGTCAGACTCACTGTTTGTTTCGGTGGCTGGTCCCAAGAAGGGCAAAGCAGTCTCATCGGCCACCATCTCTAGGTGGATCCGACAGATAGTAATCCAGGCTTACGCCTTAAAGGGTCAGGCGCCCCCCTTTCCTGTCACGGCGCATTCGACCAGGGCAATAGGTGCCTCTTGGGCTTTCCGACATCAAGCGTCTGTTTCCCAACTATGTAAAGCGGCGACTTGGTCGTCCGCTCACACTTTCACAAAATTCTACAAAGTTGATGTAGGTGCATCTTCGGATGCCTCTTTCGGCCGCAAGGTTTTGCAGGCGGCTGTTTAGAGTTGCAACTCCTCCGTTGGAGGAGTGCTGTTTTGTGTTTTGGGGTGAAGTTTGTTTTTATGCTGTTACCACCCCTCGTTTTTTTCTCTGACACTGCTTTGGGACGTCCCACTTTGTCAATAGAGAAGCTGTGTCGGTCCATGGACGAAAGAGTAAATAGGATTTTTTACTCACCGTAAAATCCTTTTCTCTGAGTCCATGGACCGACACAGCACCCACCCCTCCTTTTAAGTTTGTACTGCTTTTTGACGAACTGATCTGCGATGTGCAGACTGAGAGGGTATACCCAGAGGGTCCGCCCCCTGGGCGGTACTGTAGAAGGTGTGATGCAACACTTTTTACAAGTTTTTCTGCCTAGTCACTCCTAATTAACGGATAATACCCACTTTGTCAATAGAGAAGCTGTGTCGGTCCATGGACTCAGAGAAAAGGATTTTACGGTGAGTAAAAAATCCTATTTTTCCTTCCACTTCACAATTATATGCCACTTTGTGTTGGTCTATCACATAAAATCCCAATAAAATGCTTTTATGTTTTTGGTTGTAACATGACAAAATGTGGAACATTTCGAAGGGTATGAATACTTTTACAAGGCACTGTACTTGGATGTTTTATTTATTTTTAAATTGGTGCCATCATCCATACACAGAAATAGAAGGGTCAATGTAAATTTAAAAAGTGTGCGTTTAGTATCACTTTAAGTCAGAGCTGGACAAAGCAGTATTCAAGACTGAAAATTATTTGACCTGTTGTCTTTAGAGTCTTTCCTGCTGTCATTGAAGGCATATACTCTGATTTATAGACTGGTCTAAAACTACTAAACAAGATTGTAGCCCATTTAACTTAAAAAAAAAAACGAATGAAAGACTGATCTGAATGCACAGGTGGGCACAAGCAAACATGCGTTCTTGTGCCTATTGAAAGTGAAGAGGGAACCACTTGGCAGGCATCCATGGAACTAGCCGTCTTCTGGGAAATGGTACTGGTGGACCATAGCAGAATCAAAGATGTTCATTCACTCTTCTTCCAAGAAAGCTGAGGTTCACCTTCTTGGCAAGGTCAAGAAAGGTGAACTAATGATATCTCATGATATGGTGGGTGCCATAAGGTTTGTTTTTCTGATTTTTAATTTTTTTTTTGCTTTTCTAAATATTTATTTTGCCTTATTTTGTGTTGGTTATGCTGATGCCATGCTCTAGTCTGTAAACTGTTCCCAAAAGTTAGTAGATGGGACTGGTGTTATGCCCTTTGTTTGTCTGGTTTGCTTGCCAGTAGGCAATCACTAAACCTCCCACCTAGAAAAGGCTGGTGTTCAACTCGCTACTGTGCGTGTAGGTGCGCGTGCGGGTATGTACGTGCGGTACACTTTCACTGATCACTCAGACACCTGGAGAAAAGTCAACTTAAGTTGGAAAATTTCAGTATGTTTCCCATTCATTGTTGGCAGTCTCTCTGCAGTTCATTCACCCATAAAGAAAGGAGCATGCATGTGTGAGGGTCAGACCTTTTTGTGTTGAGTAGCTGGATTGAGAGATGTGGAATTTTTGTATTGGTCACATCTTTTGACCATGGGCTTGTTCCGTAATGCCCAGTCTCCATAGCATCAATACAGCTCTCCTCAGAGGGATTTTCACCGATCAGCATTTTCATAACATGCAGTCATTTTTATTATCGTGAAATTGTGTTGATATTTTTTAGTGTTCTTTTTTATATTGTCTGCATTTTGCACATTTTTTTTAATGCCATTATGCGCAGCAGTTAAACTTACTGGTTTGCTGTCATGCCAGCTCCCTTTTCCTCCTTGGGCAGATAATGCCACCTTAGCCTACAGACGCATGTGGCACATCCTATGAGAAGGATGTTGGATGAGTGGTATTTTACTACAGATCATATGGCTGCCCTACTTCTTGCACATGGACCTGATTTTGTAAACAGAAGAACGAAACTAGCAAAGTGCCAATTGCAACGGTATTACATGGCTTTGGTTTCAACGTAGGCATGCATCTGATGGCAAGGTTTTTCAGCAATGTAAGGGTTAAGCTCCGTTATTTCCTCTAGCCTATTAATATTCCCATCTCTCTATGTGTCCTGGGCTGGCGCTCTCGCCACCGATCGGGTGAAAATCATTTCCTTGCCCAATTCCCTCCTGAGATTTATTTGTCTGACCCACACAGGAGCCAGAGCAAGGGAACAAAACCGAGAGAGAGAGGAGCGCGAAGCTGGGAACACGAGCGGAATAGCAAAGAGGCTGATGGCACTGTCAAGCGACTTGTGCCGTGGACTTTTCCTTCCTTCCTTGTGTAAAGACAAGAGCGGGAGAGAGATTGTCTAGGGCAGAGGAGAACTCGGTATGTGTTGAATGTTTCATGAGGTGAACATTCTCATTGCAGCTCTGACAATGAGATCAGAATACAGATTATAAAATGACGTCTGTACTCATCTGATATAGCCCTGCTCAATGTCGTTCTCCACCCATTTCTTTATGAGCGTCTATAATCTTTAGAAGACATGAGACTTGCCTCCTTTTTGTTTTAGTTTTGTATTGGCTTTCCTTGCTTGTCAAATCCGTTTTTCCTTTTTTAGAATGGTTTATGATATCAACATTAGTCCACAGAAACACTTGTGGGCACTGGATTGCCCACTGGGAGTTTTAAAATGGCTACATCGTTTTTCAGCGAAGGAGAATTGGCTGCTCCATGTGGTCCCCTGCTTCTCTCTGGCATCTTCCATCATTATTCTCTCCTCTGTCCATAGTTCCGCTCAATATCTCCAGCCCCTGAGCTAATTTCCCATCCATAAACCTGCTGAATTACTCCCGGGTAACTGTGTGAGTGGAGGCCTCTCCGCTGCTTCTCAAGGCATGGATTCCCATTCACCCAGCGGAGACAATTACTGCAAACACTTACAGTGGCAAGGCACTGATTCCTAAGCATTCCAGAGCGTGACCACTTTCACATTTATCACTGGGAATTGAGTGATATTAAGGAAACCGTCATGAAATCTATACAGATTAGCTGTTGCATTTCAGAGTAAAATATAATAGATAAGAACAAACGCACTAATGAAAGGCATATCAGTAAAAACAGATAAGATAATTACGATAAGCATTGTATTCTTCCTGAACTTTTCTAAACATGGGCCTATGGTGTAAGATTGTAAAATATCTGCTAATATGATTATCGTCTTGGTAATAGGTCTTGAATTGCAGTGCGTGGTTACTGTCATACGTACAGTTTATGGGAAATGTCATCTGTGAACTTTCTTTCTCGTACATCACGGGACACAGAGCGACATAGTCATTACTAATGGGTTATATAGATACCTTCAGGTGCTGGCACTGGCAACTTCCAAAACCGGAAGTACCCTCCCCTATATAAGCCCCTCCCATCCGGGAGCACCTCAGTTTTTTGCCAGTGTCTAAGGTGTTGGCCAAGAAGTAACATGTGTTTTTCACTGAGCTTGCGTACAGGTTCTTTTGGGCCTCAGTAAGCTATTCCGGATCCGACCAAAAAAGCTTCATAGCTAAACGGTCGGTACCCGGGCCTTGCAAGAGAAGAGCAAGGTTTTGCCTGTAATGCCTCTCTTAGGAGGGCTGGACCCTGGGATCCAGAGCTCTGGTCATACCCACGACCAAGATGTTTTCTGTGCAGGGTGCTATACAGGTCCAGGGGAGTGGAATCCTTGGGAACCCGGTCCCTGAAGGTTTGATTACAATGCCTGCCGTGATAGGTGAAGTTTGGGTGTGGACCAAACAGAGTCCTGCGGCGAGGAAAAGGTAAGTGGGGGCCCTCGGGAACTTGGTTCTATTGAGGGACCCCCAAGCCTATTTTGTCTTTCTGCCTGTTACCTAAGGTATTCCCGCTAATATTCTGTGTATGCCTGTTACTACTGAGAAAATGTAAAAATTTTAATAGTAGGCAAGAAAAAAAAAAAAAAGTAAGACCGCGGTACCTGTGTTAGACACTAGAGGCCGCTATGGTGCTTTTTCTTGTAATGTGGATTTTTTTCTTCCAAAATCAAATCCAGGCAGTTGGTATGTTCTCTGTGGGAAGCTGTCTCCTCTGCCCTGTTGCTGTGCTCATCCATCCCCGGGCCCTGCGGCAGGGACCCTGGCTCCCATCTAGCTCCTTATTTTTTTCAAAAAAGGCGCCGAAGGCGCACGTGCCCGCGCGCGTGCCTCTATATATAGAGGCGATCTGAAAAAGGGGTGGAGCGGGTGAATGACGCTCGGTGTGCGCCGCGGCGCTACTGCACATGTGCGGGCGTCCAGCGTGTTTTAAAGCACATCATAGCTGGCTATTGAAGTGCACAGACAGAGCTAGCAACAGTATAAAGGCACACAGAGGTGGTTGATGCAGGCATCCCCTAGAAAGGCACTTTAGTAGACACCAACTGTTATATAGCAGCAATTGTGCTAGATTATTCTCAGTAAAAGTGGTGTATTACGGCTGGAATACCTCAGCTTTAGGCTTAGGAATATGCCGTCCAGAAGCTCCGGAACTGAATCTTCCAGGAAGCGAAGGGGGTCTCATCGGGCTCTGAGGATCTTGGGCATGCTTCTGCTGCACCAGTCTCCCCTGAAGTTCAGAGGTAAGTGACCGTAGAGACCCCGCAGGAGTGCCTGGTACTGTGGCTGTCCTCAGTTCACCTGCTCCTGTGTATGTAACAGAGGAGGTTTTTTCCTCAGCTCTGGGAGGATTAGAGAGAGATTGTCAACATTGATCGCTGCCTCCCTGTCAGGGAAAGCGCGCCCGATCTCCGTCTCCTCTCCAGAGCAACAGTCCCATACAGGGATCGACCTGCCTGAAGGGGATCAGGATGAGGTTGATTCTGTTATAGAGGAACCAACAGTGGGGGAACCTTTTCTCAGCATCTCAAGCTGAAAGATTATGGGTTCAGTCCCTGACTAACATGGTCCGATCAGCATTTAAAAATGCACCTTGCGGAACCATCAACCACTACTGTATCCTCGTTGGGGTCGCTAGAAGCCCCCAGACTGTCTGTCCTTTTCCACTTCACCCTTTACTGAAAGGGCTCATTTACCAGGATTGGGAACGTCCTGAGAAAATATTTATTCCCCCCAAGAGATTTCCGGTGGTCTATCCCATGGAGGATAAGTTCATCAAAAAATGGAAGGTCCCTACAGTGGACGCAGCCATCTCTTGTGTGTATAAATCACTGACATGTCCAGTGGATAATGTCCAAATGTTCAAGAACCCAATAGATAAAAGATTGGAGTCCTTATGAAAGTCTGCTTCTTTCTACAGCAAGCTTGGTGACCCAACCAGCAGTGGGGTCTGCTAAGCAGTGAAGGATCAGTTGAAACAGGTCTTGAGGGACTTGACAGATCAGCAGGCCTTGCCCTAGCTGATCTACCTAGAGCCTTAGGCTTTGCGGTTGACGCCATAAAGGATTCAGTCCATCAGGCCTCCCGCCTTACGCTGTCTATAGTACATATGCGTAGGCTTCTATGGCTCAAAAACTGGTCTGCTGAAGCTCCCTGTAAAGAATGGCTGGTTAGCGTCCCATTTCATGGTAAACGCTTATTCAGGGAAAACCTGGACAAATATATCCAGAAAATTTCCAGCGGTAAAAATACGCTCTTGCCGGTTAAAAACAGAGTTAGAGGTCCCTCTTTAAGAGGCCTGCTTCTCCAGTCCCTGGGGCATCGGCTGTGTAACAGTTCCGACGGCCTCCTCGGTCAATTCCCGGGGGTAAAAACAGGGACAATAGCAGGGTAATGAGAAACCCTGGGTCAGGGGAGGTACAAAACCTCCCCCAAAGTTAAATTCATTGAAGGGTTGCCCCCACTCAGTCGGGTGGGGGGAGGACTCCAGTTGTTCGCAAGAGACCTGGCGGGACACGATCAAAACAGATAGGTGCTCTCCGCAGTATGTTTGGGATACAGTTTGGAGTTAGACTCTCCTCCTTCCCATTTTTGAGGTCAAATGTGCCAAGGGATCCCCGGAAGAGAGAGTCCCTCCTGTTGGCACTAGAACAACTATTGCTCCAAGGAGTAATTATGGAGGTTCCCCTGGAAGAATGAGGGTTCGGGTTTTACTCAAACCTCTTTACAGTCCCGAAGCAAACTGGGACGGGAGGCCCATATTAATTCTAAAAGGGCTAAACAAATTCCTGTATATCAGGACTTTCCGATGGAGTCGATCCGATCGGTGGCCACTGCCCTACAAGGGGAGGAATGGTTAGCCTCGATTGACATCAAAGATGCTTATTTGCACATTCCCATCTTTCCAGCCCACCAAAAATTTCTACGCTTTGCGGTAGAAGGGCGCCATTTTCAGTTCAGAGCCTTACCCTTCGGTCTGGCCACAGCACCACGAGTGTTTACAAAAATTCTGGCCCTTTATTGGCCAATCTAAGAACACAAGGTGTAATGATAATGGCATATCTAGATGACTTGTTGCTGATAGACCACTCAGTGAAAAAACTAGACGTGGTCGTTCACAAGACAATCAAGTATCTGAAATCTCATGGTTGGATTATCAACCGAGACAAGTCAGCCCTAAAAAGCAGTCAAAAGTCTGGAATACTTGGGGCTAAGGTTGGATTCAGGCCAGAGAAAAATATTCTTGCCTCGAGGAAAGGTGTTGTCTTTGAAAGAGTTGATCCACTTAGTGGGTACAAAAAAGACAGCCGTCCATACGCCTGTGCATGAGGCTGCTGGGGAAAAATGGTGGCATCATTCGAAGCAGTACCCTACGGTCAATTCCATTCAAGGAATTTGCAAGGGGCCATACTGTCAGCCTGGAACAAAAAAGTTCAGGCCCTAGACTTACAATGTCCTTGTCCCCTTCCGTTCGCAAGAGCCTCCGTTGGTGGTTGGTTCCCCAGAATCTGGAAAAAGGGAAATCCTTCAGTCCGATTTCTTGGAAGGTGGTCACTACAGATGCCAGCCTTATAGGCTGGGGAGTAGTACTGGAGCAATGGTCTCTCCAGGGCAGATGGTCGGATGCAGAAAAGGCCCTGCCCATCAATCTCTTAGAGATACGAGCAGCCCGGTATGCCCTAGTAGCATGGACATCCAAACTCCAAGGGTCCCCTGTCAGAATTCAATCAGACAATGCCACAGCAGTGGCATATATCAATCATCAGGGGGGCACCAGGAGTCGTGCAGCCCAGAGGGAAGTAAATTACATCCTGAAATGGGCAGAAAGATATGTCCCAGCCATATCTGCGGTATTCATTCCAGGAGTGGAGAATTGGAAGGCGGACTTTCTAAGTCGCCAGCAATTATGCCCAGAGGAATGGTCCCTTCACCCCGAGGTTTTCTGGACAATATGTCAGCGGTGGGGAACACCGGATGTAGATCTTCTAGCATCCAGATTCAACGCAAAGGTGGACAGGTTTGTCTCTCGGACAAGGGATCCCCTAGCTTGCGGCTCGGATGCCCTAGTGTTCCCTTGGGATCAGTTCAAGCTGATATATGCATTCCCACCGCCACAGTTGTTACCTCGATTACTCCGCAGAATCAGGGTAGAAAAGAAACCAGTGATTCTGGTGGCTCCAGCGTGGCCCCGAAGAGCATGGTACGCGGAGATTGTAAAAATGTCTGTGGGGAGTCCTTGGACCCTCCCACATCGTCCGGACCTGCTTTCGCAAGGACCGATATACCACCCTTCCTTACCAGCCCTAGGTTTGACGGCCTGGCTATTGAAGCCCACATTCTAAAAAAGAGAGGTCTCTCTAATCCTGTGGTATCTACCATGATCAATGCCAGGAAGCCAGTATCCAGGCAGATCTACTATAGAATCTGGAAGGCGTACATCGCCTGGTGTGAAGCCAGGAAATGGCATCCACGTAAATACGTAATGGGTAGAATTCTGGACTTCCTACAATGGGCTGTAGATAGGAAGCTTGCCTTGAGTACTATCAAGGGTCAGATTTCGGCCTTGTCAATATTTTTTCAAAGGCCCTTGGCTTCGCATTCACTAGTCAAAGCCTTTATACAAGGAGTGATGCATATTAGTCCTCTGGTTAATATTCCCATATGTCCATGGGATCTAAACCTGGTTCTGTCGGTTCTACAGAAACAACCATTTGAACCATTACAGCATATTTCCCTGGTTCTTCTCACCAGGAAATTGATTTTTCTAGTAGCCATTTGTTCGGCTAAAAGAGTGTCGGAATTAGCAGCTATGTCCTGTAGGGAGCCATATCTGGTTATCCATAAGGACAGAGTAGTGTTACGTCCTCATCCAGCCTTTCTTCCTAAGGTGGTATCGAGGTTTCATTTGAACCAAGATGTGGTTCTTCCTTCTTTTTTCCCCAAACCTACTTCGGTAGAGGAAAAGTTATTGCATCCTATCTAAAAGCCACTGCTCAGATTCGCAGAACGGATACTTTGTTTATTCTGCTGGAAGGCCCCAGAAAGGGTCAGGCAGCGTCAAAATCTACTTTAGCCAAGTGGATTCGACAGGTCATTATGCAAGCCTATGGCTTGAGAAGGAGACCGCCTCCGTTCAAAGTTAGGGCGCACTCCACGAGAGCAGTTAGAACTTCATGGGTAGTGCATCACCAGGCCTCCCTGGCTCAAATCTGTAAGGCCGCAACATGGTCTTCAGTACACACGTTTACTAGGTTCTACCAGGTGGACGTTAGAAGTCAGGAGGATGTCGCCTTTGGGCGCAGTGTGTTGCAGGCCGCAAAAGATCCTCATGTCTGATAGCGCTCAGCTTATGTATGGTGTATCCCCCCCCTCGTTGGGCATTGCTTTAGGACATCCCATTAGTAATGACTATGTCGCTCTGTGTCCCGTGATGTACGAGAAAGAAAATAGGATTTTTTTTAACAGCTTACCTGTAAAATCCTTCTCTTGGAGTACATCACGGGACACAGAGCTCCCACCCCTCTTTAGGGACACTTATTGCTTTGCTACAAAACTGAGGTGCTCCCGGATGGGAGGGGCTTATATAGGGGAGGGTACTTCCGGTTTTGAAAGTTGCCAGTGCCAGCACCTGAAGGTATCTATATAACCCATTAGTAATGACTATGTCGCTCTGTGTCCCGTGATATACTCCAAGAAAAGGATTTTACAGGTAAGCTGTTATAAAAATCCTATTTTTCCCCCTTGTACTTCACGTATGTAGTGAGAGTTGCAGCGAACGGCACGTGACTGTTCTGTGGTCTAGACCGGTGATCCCAGTATGTCTTTCCGTAGAGAGGGTAGGTCCATTTCAAATTGGTTATTTACATCATAAATACACAAAAACATGTGTATGTGCCTAGATAATGGCAAATGCTTGCTTTTTCGAGAGTTTGTTCATATTCTATATTGGGTAGAAAAAGGCACTCACAAGGGCTGTCATGAGAATTGAGAGCATTCATAACACCAAAACTTTAATAGTGAGATTTTTGTAAATAAAAGCTTTATTACCAACTGTAAAATCCCAGTAAAAAATTATAATCCTATGTGCCCGAACTTTCACAAGGTGACACTTCTGTTTTTCTTAGCTTTCCATTGGCACATTATTGTTCAGTTTTCAGGCTTTCCTCTTGAAGTCTAGAAGGGCCCAAAACATGTGACTCTTGCATAGTTACATAGGTTGAAAAATGACACAAGTCCATCTAGTTCAACCAAAAAAAAAAAAAAACTCGCACTCCTATATACATAATCCTATAGCCACAGTTGATCCAGAGGAAGGCGAAAAACCCCAGCAAAGCACGATCCAATTTGCTACAGCAGGGAAAAAAATTATTTCCTGATCCCCCGAGAGGTAATCTGTTATTCCCTGGATTAACTTTACCTATAAATCTTAGTACCCAGTTATGTACACCTAGGCAAGAATCCAGGGCTTTTTTTAAAGCAATCTACTGAGCTGGCCAGAACCACCTCCTGGAGGTAGTCTATTCCACATTTTCACAGCTCTTAGGCCCCTTTCACACTGGGGCGGGCAGGAGCGGTGGCGGTATAGCAGCGCGATTTTCAGCGCTGCTATACCGTCGTTCTTACCGCGGTATGCGGTCGCTAGGGGGGTGAATTTAACCCCCGCTAGCGGCCGAAAAAGGGTTAATACCGCCCGCAAACCGCGGCTATTGCCGCAGTTTGCGGACGGTATTACCGCGCTGTCCCATTGATTTCAATGGGAGACCGCGGTAAAGGAGCGGTGAACACACCGCTCCTTCACCGCTGTAAAGAAGCGGCTAGCAGGACTTTTGGAGTGGTCCTGCTAGCGCACCGCTTCAGTGTGAAAGCCTTCGGGCTTTCACATTGAAGGCTAAAGGGCATGATTTTTTCATGCGGTATAATAGCGCTAATATTAGCGCTAAACCGCATGAAAAACGCCCCAGTGTGAAAGGGGCCTTACTGCGAAGAAACCTTTCCATATTTGGAGATGAAATATTTTTTCCTCTAGACGTAAAGAGTGTCCCCTTGTCCTCTGTGATGACCTTAACGTGAATAACTCATCAAGTTCGCTATATCAACTTATTTTAGCAACAAGCTTCAAGTGACACAAGGCTCAAGTTTGAATTGGCATAATTGAATATAATGAAAATCTTGAAGCGTTAGTAAACTGCAGTAAAAGAAGAAAAAAACTTCCCCTGCAAGGCATTGTCCTAATGTGCTAGTATGGATTGTATGTGAGCAGCCGTTTACGGCACGGCTCTAAAGGTCCAGCACGGTATGCCAGACCTTCAGAGCGCATGCACTGGTGACATCACCTAAACAGTGCAAGTTTAGGAGATATTCATTGTACCTACAGGTAAGCCTTATTATATACTTGTAAGTAGAAGTGGTACACTAAGTTTACTACCACTTTAAAGTGTTCCTAAACCCACAACAGTAAAACCAGTCTGTATTTGCAGAAAAGCGTGCTTGTTATACTCACCATGGAACCTAGGCGGTTAATGATCCACATTGTGTAAGAAGGCTGTTTGATCCTGTCTTCTCTGATCCTCCCCTTCCACTGTCCCCAATCCACCCCCTGATAGATTACAGCCTTTGGAGTCAGTCTGCACATGCTCAGTTTGGCGTGTATTGCTAGAGTTTCTTTTTCTTGGAGGGTGCATGTGATCCGCACAGGGCCAATCGGCACTGTCCAGACAAAGTCAAGGGGTCCTGCAGCCTCATAGGACAGTAGAATGAAAACTCCTCCTACAAGCTTTAACCAGAAAAGGTATTTAGCAGTTTATTTCAAAACTGCACAGGTGGGGACTAAAATAAATAAAGTGTGTGTGTGTGTGTGTGTCTATGTATGTGTCTGTGTATGTGTGTGTGTGTGTCTATGTGTGTGTCTATGTGTATATATGTATGTGTGTGTATATATATGTGTGTGTGTGTGTATATATGTGTGTATATATATATATAATTTTACATTTGCTGACAAGTACCCAGGTGTCAATAGCATTCTTTAAGACATACTGGGAAAACCCTTTGGCAGCAGGACAGGACTGTTCCTTTTCATTTGTGGCGCTATGGGGAGAACGTTGTAAAAAATCATACACATTTGCCAGTAAGCTTTGGGTAGAAGTCTTGCTAAAAGCAACAGATTGAGCAGTAGTGAGTTTTTGCCAATATAGTGCCGGATTTATTGCAGTGCTGGGGCTCCATATTCAGTTACCACCAGGGAGGCCATCTCCTGTAACCTCTGGTTTTCATCCCACTGTGATGTGCTAGTGGGTCAACTGATGTTCCCATTTGTCCCCAGAGTGTTTGGTGTGATCAATATAACTGTTACATTATCATCTTTTGGGGCTGGAGAACTGACTTGAATGGTCTTGTGTAAATAACAGTGGACATAGTAGTACTGTTCAAAATTACATATTGTTTAGCAAGCCCTGCATGAAGGATGTTGGCACACTCCAGCCATGTATCAAAGTGGATGCACTTTTATACACCATGTGTATGTGCAAAGAAAAAAAATAAAAACTGAGAGGATGCATATCAGCCTTATAATATTCTTATACAGGATTTGTACAGCGCCAACAGTTATACAGTGGTTTACAAAGTAAAGGAAGACAGTTCAGTTGCAAACCAATCCAAGATAAGAGTTATGCCTAGTACACACCATGAGAAAATCGGACTACAAATACCGCTTCTGAAGCGATCGTCCGATAATCTGATCATTAGTACACAGCTTTCGAGAGCCAATCATGACCGTTCTTGGGGGGAAAATATCCAAAGGGACAAGCACGGATATTTTTCTCGTATGTTTCCAGAACAAATAATTGTGTAAGTAGTATAGTATTTGTAAAAAACAAAAGAATATATTACAATACAAAACATTACATCACTTCAGAAGCTGTATTCTGTTTTATGAGAATTGTTGTAAGTTTTTAGTAGCCCATAGGGTTTCGATGTGGGATCACCATGCAAAAAAATCGGACGATCATTCATCCGATATTCTTATGTGTAGTAGGCATTAGAATGGCCATGCTCAAGAGCTTACAATCTAAAGGTGAGGGTCAAGTGATACAAAAGGTAAAAGCTGTGGGGATGAGTTGTTGGAGAAAGTAAAAGTTCAGTTGTTGGGTAGAGTTGAGAGATTTTATTGAAAAGAGGAGTTATTAGGTATAGCTAAAAGACAGATGGAAAAATAGATGGGAGGATAGATTGGGCTAGTGAGTTCCAGAGAATGAGAGGTGAAGGGGAGCTAGAAAATGGGTGGTCTTTGATGGAGTAAGAAGACTTGGGTGTTATTTTTAGTCTAGAGAAGAGTTGTACATGGCTTTATATGTTGGTGTTTTTTTATTTTTGTTCAGTGGGCAATGATAAGCCATGGGAGGGACTGGCCTAGATGGGCAGAAAATTAATGCACAGTATGCAGGAGCATGTTATGAAGGATATTGATGCCCTGTATACACCAGCCATTTTATGACTGTCTTGTACTGATCAGCCATGTATGAAGAACATTGTTGTACAGTATACATCAGCTATGTATGAAGAAAGTGGATGCCCTGTATATAAGAGTATTGTGCGGTATACACCAGCTCTGTATGAAGAATGTTGACGCCCTGTATACTCCACACCGGTATAAGGGACGTTCATGTACAGTACACACCAGCCATGTATGAACATGGACGCCCTGTACTATGCACCAGCCATGTATGAACATGGACGCCCTGTACTATGCACCAGCCATGTATGAACATGGACGCCCTGTACTATGCACCAGCCATGTATGAACATGGACGCCCTGTACTATGCACCAGCCATGTATGAACGTGGACGCCCTGTACTATGCACCAGCCATGTATGAACGTGGACGCCCTGTACTATGCACCAGCCATGTATGAACGTGGACGCCCTGTACTATGCACCAGCCATGTATGAATGACATGGACGCCCTGTACTATGCACCAGCCATGTATGAATGACATGGACGCCCTGTACTATGCACCAGCCATGTATGAATGACATGGACGCCCTGTACTATGCACCAGCCATGTATGAATGACATGGACGCCCTGTACTATGCACCGGCCATGTATGAATGACATGGACGCCCTGTACTATGCACCAGCCATGTATGAATGACATGGACGCCCTGTACTATGCACCAGCCATGTATGAATGACATGGACGCCCTGTACTATGCACCAGCCATGTATGAATGACATGGACGCCCTGTACTATGCACCGGCCATGTATGAATGACATGGACGCCCTGTACTATGCACCAGCCATGTATGAATGACATGGACGCCCTGTACTATGCACCAGCCATGTATGAATGACATGGATGCCCTGTACTATGCACCAGCCATGTATGAATGACATGGACGCCCTGTACTATGCACCAGCCATGTATGAATGACATGGACGCCCTGTACTATGCACCAGCCATGTATGAATGACATGGACGCCCTGTACTATGCACCGGCCATGTATGAATGACATGGACGCCTTGTATACACCGGCCATGTATGAATGACATGGACGCCTTGTATACACCGGCCATGTATGAATGACATGGACGCCTTGTATACACCGGCCATGTATGAATGACATGGATGCCTTGTATACACCGGCCATGTATGAATGACATGGATGCCTTGTATACACCGGCCATGTATGAATGACATGGATGCCTTGTATACACCGGCCATGTATGAATGACATGGATGCCTTGTATACACCGGCCATGTATGAATGACATGGATGCCTTGTATACACCGGCCATGTATGAATGATATGGATGCCTTGTATACACCGGCCATGTATGAATGACATGGATGCCTTGTATACACCGGCCATGTATGAATGACATGGATGCCTTGTATACACCGGCCATGTATGAATGACATGGACGCCTTGTATACACCGGCCATGTATGAATGATATGGATGCCCTGTATACACTGGCCATGTATGAAGAAAGCTGATGCTCTGTATACAGAAACACAAAAGCTTTGGCTACACCATAGTGGAGGTCTGCTTATTCTGTGATTGGGATTCAAACCTCCACAGTGTGGTCCTGCTGATGCTGGCTGGATTATTGTGTCACAGAGACCCTGATAAGAGCTGTTTATAACCTTGGCTCAGACCATGGCCTAATCAGACAGCAGCACATTTCCAGTGAGCCGCTGATAAGAAGTCACTCTTATCGCTAGCACAGAGGCAGCATCAGAACAGCATTATTATGTGGCATTGCCCCTGTCCCTTCATCCCACCCCTTCCTCAGCTCCAAGGAGATCTTCCAAACCTCATCAATCTGCTGGGACAGATGGGCTGTGAAGACGATAGACCCCTTCACAGCCAGAAACTTGCAACATAAATGTATCTCCTGTAGAAAATGTGCATACAATTGACCCTGAACTGACATGGGTCACATGTGAGAGTGGCGCATACTGCACCCGCTGCTGCATGTCTGTGCCATGTTCATAAATATTTATACATGTATTGTCTGCGATAATGAAAATGTACACACCATAACCAATAATGGCTCCGTAATGCCACAATGGCAGGGTTTTATAGCTGTCATGGTCTTTTATCTTTTATGCACAGATTGGTTTTTAGTCACTTTATAGCTTCACTGTTTACCTTTCTTTTTTTTTTGTAGTACCCGTAGATGTTAGAGGATTTTGTCTGGTTCCTGAGATTTAGGTGAAGGTTGACAAATTTATGTCGTATGAAGAAAAGCTGCAGATTTATTTTTTTCTGAAAAAATTGAGGGCCACATTGGAAATGTTTAGACAATAACTCCTTTTACTTTAATGGTGGCAGCACACATTTTGATTTCGTTATCCTTTTCAATGTACGATTTGATCAAATCCGCAATTATTCTAATCGCTATAAATACCCTCCTGATTTTAGACTTTTTAGATTGGTTCGATCAAACTGAGTTGAACAGCCAGGGTGGAAAATTATCGATCTTTTGCATCAATCGGCAACACAGAAATGCTTTATTTGTGAGCATGATCTCATTTTGGGGCATTGGATTATGAGATTACATGATGGAAACCGAGGTGCGATCGGAAATATATGGAAGTAAGAAACTATTGATTGAAATCCAGTTCCCTTGTGTCTAATAAGTTGTTGACTATAGATGATTTATTCCTATCAGATGGGATCATTTGGAAAGAAATTGATTCTTTATTGAATCGTGTATGGTCACTATTAGTGTGGATGAGTGTGTTCTGTGGAGACATAAAGCTTCATGGACAAAAGCATGCATGTGTATATTGAGGACAAATTGTGGCATGTGTGACTCCTAGGACCCCAGTCACACCTCAGCGATTTGAAGCAAGTTACCCGAATCGCTTAAATGATCAACATTAAGACTCCTATTATATTCCCGAGTGCTGTGTTGCTTGAGTGATTTTTTTATTTCTTTTTTGCTTTTCCTTATAGTAATTGACTTTCTAACGGCTAAAACAAAAACGCCTAAATGTCCAAGAATACTTTTTACAAATGAGAGAAAAAAACAACCTTTTGCTTGAGTGTGAATTGGGGGGGGGGGCGGCATTAGTCTTTTATATGCACAGCCAGCTCATAATAAATCTGTACTATGAATACAAGTAAAAACTGTAGTCGCAGTGGTGCTCTGTCAAACGCACTTGTGAAATGTGTGTATATTTGTTATGAAGACAATGGACACATTTCAGCAGCATGTCCGATTATCTCCCCTGTGGTCGGTCCGCTGGGCCACATTGGGCATCGGATTGTCGTGCTGATTCCATGGGTACAGGAAAGTAGACTTGAAGGCAACATTTTTTTTTTTATTCCATTTTTGGATAGAGCAAGTGAGGGTTAGAACTGTCGGATTTTTTTTTTTTTTTTATGCCATCTGTGTCCCATTGCAGAGATTCTCTTCACTTTCTGTCCCATAGCCAAGTAGGAAGTGAGGAAATCTCTGCAAAGTAAGGGAATTCCTTGGGGACCCCCACATCACCAGAACTAGTGTTCCCATTGGAAGATTTCCCCTCTCTTACTTTTCTAAAGACAACCCAAAATGTGGGATTTTCTTTTGCTTTCACTTTCAATGATCATAGTAAACAGGACAGGGTCAATCTCATTAACAGACAGCAATAAAAGCTGACGGAGGTTCTAATTCTTCACTCCAACTGAAAAAAGCGTTTGCCTTTAGTTCTACTTTAAATGATACCTGTCATTAGATAAACATAGAGGATGCCATTGACCTTTTACAGCAAATGCTGCGTTGTGGCCTCCTGCACATGGTATTGATGTTTGAAAGTCTGCATTTGCGCATAATCGTATTCTCGTGTTCTAGCTCCAGAATGTTGTTTCATTCATTCCCATACTAGCGTATGCGTGTATTTGCATGTACTAGCACAAAATACTCTTGAATACGCAGCGCTTGTTTATGTGCCTGTGTGTACAGGCACAATGTAAACCAGGGCTTGACACATCTTGCTTTTAGTCTAGGAGACGGCTAAAAGTTGGGAGCCATTTTCATGCGTAGGCGCCCCAATGTGTGCGTTTACGTTTTGTATATGTGAGGGTCATTCACGTCACTTCCGGGTCAGGAACAAGATGGAGAGGGGAGCGGACATGTGCCTGTGTAGTGTCATATTTTGCTCCCTATCACAGAATGCTGCGTTCCAAACACTTGCGCCGTGCGTTCCAAAGGATTTTCGGCAATATGGTTCAATACGGTTCAGCGAAACCATCAGATAATGTCACGGAAGTGACATTACAGACAACACAAACACTGGGCTATGCGTTCCAACACTAATACTTCCCTTGTTACCTAGTATCATTTTTTAACAACCATGCTGAGCTACCTTTGGTGTTAGGTTCTGCATTGCTGGGACTTGTGGTGTTGGGTTCTGCATTGCTAGGACTTGTAGTGCCTATTCTGAGCTACCTGTGGTGTTAGGTTCTGCATTGCTGGGACTTGTAGTGCCTATCCTGAGCTACGTGTGGCTACAAGTCCCAGCAATGCAGAACCTAGCACCACACGTAGCTCAGGATAGGCACTACAAGTCCCAGCAATGCAGAACCGTCGCAGGAAAGTAGGACAGGTAATTGTCCTTATTAAAAGTCAGCAACTACAGTGTTTGTAGCTGCTGACTTTTAAAAAAAAAATCGCGGGTGGAACCCCTCTAAGTCATCGGCTACAGTATTTGTAGCTGCCGACTAGTTTTTGTGGGAGCTTGAAACCCCTCTTTAAAGCGGAGGTCCGCCTAAAAAAAAAAATATTTAAAAGCCAGCGGCTACAAATACTGCAGCTGCTGACTTTTAATATTAGGACACTTGCCTGTCCAGGGTGCCCGCGATGTCGACGGCCGAAGTTGATCAGCTGCCGCCGCCATCCTCAGCAAGGGAATCGGGAACTGAAGCCTTGTCGCTTCACTTCCTGATTCCCTACTGCGCATGTGCGAGTCCTCACTGGCCCCTGCTGTCTTCTGGGACCTGTGTGTCTCCCAGAAGACGGCGGGGGAGGACAGAGTAGACGCAGGAAGTGACGTAGGTCACCTCGATCACCGAGACGACCTATGCCCGGGAAGTGGGAGCAAATACCTGTATTACACAGGTATCTGCTCCCTCCTCCCCCTGGAAGGTGCCAAATGTGACACCGGAGAGGGGAAGGATTCCGAAAAGTGGAAGTTCCATTTTTGGGTGGAACTCCTTTTTAAGGTGGCCATACACATGATTTCTTTTGTTCAGCTTGTGGAAAATCTATCTACTTCTCCAAACAGCAAAGATGGAGAAATCTGCCCTGCTGGCTATTATACTTTGACAGCTGGCACCTGCAGCTGTTAGAATACCTGAACAGTGACTGCCATTCATTGGCTGCATTATTTACACATAGAAGTGTGGGAGGATTATATGGTAGAGAGGGCTAACCCAGTCCTATACTGATGGGTTATCAACCCAATCTAGTATATAGCATCAAGAAAAAAAAAAGTAAAGGTTGTTATCTAAAATATAACATTTTTATAAAACCTTGTGTATTGTTCCAGAAACAAATACCAACAGAGAAACAAAATATTCTATACAAAGGAAACAATCCCCATGTAACTAAAGATACATTATGGAGGAAACGTGCGTGTGCATGTGTGTGTTGTGGTTGGGTGTGTGTTGGTGCAGCCATTACAACCTGTGTTTTCGACAATGTGGGTTACTAGGAAACATCATTGTTCTTTGTACTATTTTATTTTATAAATCTAATGGTATGTTGGACCCGTGGTGTGTGTGTGTGTGTGTGTGTGTGTGTGTGTATTTTCCTTTTTTCTATGGCAAATTCTTGCTGTGGTTCTAATAAAGCTACAGAATTTGGAGTCTATTTTTTTACATGAGGTTAAATCACAAACGTGTGAATCTTGGGTGAAAACCTCAATTGACCACTTTTTGTAAGCCAACTAAAAAATGTAAAAAAAAAAATGAACAATTTGTGTAAGATTGTAGGTGTTGGAGTGTTTTATGCAGACTGGGTTCTTCTTTTTTTTTTTTTTTTTGCTTTCTTACACTTTAATAATGCTTGCGTATTTCTAGCACACTACAATGGAAGATGAAAATCTCTAAAGCGGCGCACGTTCAAGGCTATGAGTATTTGTTCAAGCCTGTGTATTCTTATAAAGATTTATACAGCCCTGCTAATTATTGCTGTAGTTGCCAACTAATTATTTTCACTTGAAATGAGCAATTAAAATTAGTAAGTAATTACATTTTGTGTGTAGTTAGCATGTATGTAAATCCCACTCTGGAGACACTTAAAGACAAATGCTGTTAAGTTGTTTCAGCTGTAATCTGTGCAACAAGGTCTTTTGTCCCTGAAGTTGTCCCTTTTTAACCTCTTTCTTGTTGGGATCTGATCAGCCTTGAAAATCTGGACACAAATGACACGTGCAGCATGGCTATCCTGCAGGTATTTCAGTCGTAACATATCAGTAGTAGAGTATTGTACCCTATTAGCCATCAGTTAATGGCGTTTGGCACTTGAGTGTTGTCTTTTATTGGCTAACGTGCTAGAGGAGCTTCACCTCTTCTGTCACTTCACTGTGTAGTATAGGTAAGGCTTTATAACCACTTTAATAAAGAATCACGCTTTCAGAATGACTTGTATAAAGCATTCTTCAGGCTTTATACAACCCTCAATGATTCCGAAACCCACAGATTTTATACACAGAGGTACAGAGGTACAAGAAGATGCAATGAAATATAACAGATATAACATGTATTTTACATAGAGGTATAAAATACAACTATTGCTTCTTGACACACTTGAGTAGTAACAGTTATTGTAAAGACCTCATGTGAAGGCTGCACACTGATGTCGCGTCCTTTCAGAAAGTAGAACAGTGCACATCCAAATAGGGCCGAAACAACTAATCGATTTATGAAATTAATCGATTACTATTTTCATAATCGATTAATTGGCCAGTAACATAATGGGGTTAAAAAAAAACTAAAATTAGCCCTTTACAGTACAAAGGGCAAATCGCTACTTTAAATATTACTTTCACTGTCCCACAGTAAAAAATTAACCCCTTACAGCGATATGCTCTTTTTGTACTAATTTTAGTTTTTTTAACACCATTATGTTACTAAACATCTCAGGCCTGGGTTACACCTCTGTTTGTTTTTTTTTTGGTGCTTTTTGCAGAAACACACTACAGGTCATTTACATGGTTTCCTATGGGACACGTTCACATCCAGGATTTTTTCAGCTGCTGCGTATTTGGAAAGGGCAAGTACTTTTTTTACCGCAAAACGGTGCTATTTAGTTTTTTTGGTTCAATATACTTCAATAGAGAAGCTGCAGAAAAGCATGTAATGTGTTTTTGTGGCAATTTGTGTTTTTTAGTCTGCCCAACAACAAATTGGCCAAATTTTTTTTTTAAATGCAGCAAAATTACCTTTTTTTTTTTTTTTTTTTTTTTTTTTTTTATGGTTATTAACCAATGAATCAAAACAATAATCGGCCAACTAATCGATTATGAAAATAATCGTTAGTTGCAGCCCTACATCCAAAACCCTGTCTAGGAGACCCAATCATCGAAAGTATTTAAAGTCTGGTTAGAGGGGTCATACTCGGTGTGCATTCTGATTTGCATTATTCAGCTTAACAAAGTTTTTTTTTTTTTTTTAATAAGGAAGTGACATCATTGGTGTGCAGCCTCTCTCTCTCCACATGGTGGCTGCATCGAGCGGGAAGAAGCTCCAGGGATCATCATCCCCACGAGCTTACAGGGGAGAACCGTATCTGCAGCATGAGAACAGTGTTCTTGATGATCTTCTAATGTCTCTTTATAAAGGGTGTAACGGCACCCCAAATACGAAAGGGGGTAACGCCGTTTAGATCCCTTCCCTCTCCTGGACACAACTTCACTGTCGATCCTCCACAGCCAGAAGACCACTTCCCATAGGAATTAATCCTTCCAAAAGAACGAGACAACACGCTCTGTATCTTTCCAAAAATAGACTGCCTTTATTGCCAAAAACATTGAAACTCTTATACACATCTAATACTGCATTAACCTGAATGAACAATGGTCCAGCTCCACCCACAACATAACAAAGCCCAATACACATTATTTTGATGTCTGCTAGGAGACAACAGGTTCTAATCCCCTTTATGTTTAAATAACTATGCATGACCTTTATATTCACCAGACTGTCTGTTACTTTACAATACGCACAAGGACACACTTAATTTCCCCAATCCACATCACCACAAACAATGAACAGGTCTTCTAGAAGCTGGAATTCATTAGCATTACACTAGGCTGACAGGTGATTGAGGCTGAACACCTCAGTATCTCTCAATTAACCTGTCGAGTTCAGAATAAGTAAATAGTCCTTTACAGATATCCTTGGGAATATGGTGGATAAATAGTACAGACCCATTTTAGGTAGTCCAAGATATATTTCTTAATGTCCATTATTTCCTGGCTCACCCTGTGTCCAAAGTGACCCTCCTGTCACAAAGGGTTTGACTGTAGCAATAGTAATCGGGAGTATTCTCAAAAAAGAGACGTCTAGGCACAATCTTCACCTCACTTGAGGGTCCTTTTTTTAAATTGTTCATATACCATAAAAATACATCTATTTCTCTAAACACACTTGAATAGTAATGGTTATTGCAAGTAATGATCGCTTAAAGCAGGCCTTTTACCCTCTTAAGCTGGCCATAGACTGGTCTGGTCCCAACTGGTTCAGCAGGGACTGGCTGAGATTCAATCCATCTATGGGCAGGCTGATTGTATGCAAGTTGATATGTTGATCAACATGGGTACAACCAGCATGTCCGATTTTTAGCATGCAGTTCTTGCCAGCGGCTATAGCCGCTGGTAGGTATTGTGTTCTGTGGGCAGGGTAGCCCTCTCTTCCCACCATGTGTACACAATAGCCCCACCTTCCTCGGGGCCCAGCACAAGAATAGCTACTCAGAGAAAACTTAAATCTCTAAAATCTAGGTGCCCACGTCCTAAAAAAATATCAAGAAAATATTTTTGGAAAAGTTTGGCAGCAGGACTTTCTTGGTACCCTCAAGACATTACAAGGTTTATTAAAATCAATACATTTTATTTAACATGGGTACATTGAAAAATCATCCTTTTGGGACATAAAATACAACAATGGGCTCAACACAAGATAGAACTTGGATGGACTCTGAGAAAACAGCGACTTCATAGAACTTCCTTCTGAATGGTTGGGGGGGGGGGGGGGGGGCGATAAATAGCGGAGAATAGCACAACCTCTACCTTATCGACCTCACCAGAACTTTCAATGCGCTGAGGCTTAGCCCAGTCCCTATAGAGAAGAAATGTGGTCATGTGACTGAGGCGATTAAGTATTTATTTTATTGGTGTCTAAACAGTTGCTTTGTCGGTGTGCCCCATCCATGTGAGGAGGGATACATATCTGGGTTTACAAGCATTTTAGGTTGGGTTATTATACATATGCCCCTTATAGCTTTTTCTCAGGCATAGGGTCAAATCCAAAACCACGGCCACCTGCGGTGCTCACAGGGCTGGAGGAGATGTATAGGCGGTCTGCCCCCAAGCTGACATCACTTCCACCCTATACCCACAAGGCTTCTGGAACTTCCTACATCTCCTCCAGCCCTTTGAGCATTGGATTTGATATGCAAGATATATATTTTACTTTAGCGTGGGTTATGATAAAAAAATGTATTAGTCACGGAGACCGTCTCACTCTGTCTGTAAGCATGGCGGGATTAGTTGTTACATTCACCGGCACTAGCTTGAGGGCTTCTGGTCCCCTACAGAACCTTGGCACTGGACCTACAATGAGGACAATGTATTTTATACCACTCTTTGAAGCTGTGTGGCATTACCTTATTCTGAAGGGCCTTGATACTGCCTCTATTGTCCGTTTGATTCCAACTAGTTATCCTTGGAGGTTACCCCTGTTCCAGGAAGTTTTATGTGGAGTTTTGGATACATGCTCACTGGTTAAGCCATAAGAAGTCTGCTATTGGAGGACCCACTGTGCCTATATAAAACCTCTGCTACTCTAGTATTTTCAAGCTCCTGAAGAAGCGCTACGTGCGCACAACATGTAGAGTAACCATCATCGCGTCTCAACCACCAATTACTACTTCTCTGAATATTTAGTATTATAGTCAAAATCAACCTTTGACTCTAATTTGGTACTGATTGGTAATTTAGGTGGGGATTGCCTTGTAGGTCCAACTATGCAACGATTTTAGTATGCATGTCAACAATGTTTTTAATTATGTTTTAAATAAAAATAAAATTTTCTTGAAATTGTAGGGGTGTGCCTATGAAGTCCCATGTTTGAGTATTAAATTTTTTTGAAAAATTACTTGGACAAACTGAGCATTGCTGTACTTCTTAGATGCCGCTAACTTGTCTTTCTATACTGGGATCACACAGGAGCAGTGGGGAAAACCGCATGTGATTTGGACAGGAATCGAAATGCCTTCCTGTTCAAATCGCATGTGATTCTTTGCAGTGCAATTTCAGCCCGTTCGGGTAATCATGCAAGTACTCCGTATCGGCACAGATATCCAGAATTCCAATGCTCACAGGGTTAGAGGAGATGTAGGTAGTTCCAGAACCCCTGTGGGTATAGGGTGGAAGTGATGTCAGCTTGAGGGTGGACCACTTAGACATCTCCTCCAGCCCTGTGAGCACCGCAAACGGCCGTGATTTTGGATTTTACTCCTATGTCCGCTAAAAGCTACAGGGGACAATATGTATAATAACCCAACTTAAAATGCTTGTAAACCCAGATCTGTATCCCTCCTCACATGGATAGGGCACACCGACAAAACAAATGCTTAGACACTAATAATAAAACTTTGTTTTTAATCACTTCAGTCACATGACCACATTTCTTCTCTACAGGGACTGGGCTAAGCGTCGGCGTATTACGTGTTCTAGTTATGTTGTTTAGGTATATGTTGTGCGATTCTCAGCTATTTCACGTCATTCATTTTGTATGGGATCAAATCACACCGCAAAAGGTATCTGCACTTGGTATCGGTGAGTACTTGACCGAGTATTTGTACTCGCAAGTAAAAAAAAACAATATCGGTGCAACACTAATAGCTTTTTTATTGGGAACAATAGCTGTATGTACCTTTTTTATACTGGAGTATAAGCCGAGTTTTCCAGCATGTTTTTTTGGTTTAGCTAAAAATGCCCCCCTCGGCTTATACTCGAGTCTGTGTCCATCTTCAAATTTGTGCGCCTGATCCCGGCTAGCCGTAGGTCCCCTGGACCCCAAACTTTGCACACATGTAGCCCCACTCTTCCTCTACAAGTGTGCAAAGTTTGTCTGGGGGACCTACGGCCGGGGAGCACCGATTTTTCAAAGCTGGGCACCCCTTCCATAGACTACAATGTTAAACGGTAATTTCTCTGGTGATTTTAGAGACCCGGTACCGGCTGGACCCCAAACTTGGCACACATGTAGCCCCACTCTTCATCTACATGTGTGCAAAGTTTGTTGTCCAGGGAACCTACGGCCGGGGAGCACCGATTTTTTTCAAAGCCAGGCACCCCTTCCATAGACTCTCATGTTAAGTCAGTCTATTCACACAGCGCCGGAGATCAGGTAGGGAGATTGGGCACAGTGAGGCATGCAGGTGGACACCCCTAGGCTTATACGCGAGTCAATACATTTTCCCAGTTTTTTGTGGTAAAATTAGGTGCCTCAGCTTATTTTTGTGTCGGCTTATACTCGAGTATATACGGTAGTTGCTAAAAAGTATTTTATTGTTATATCAAAGTTGCTACATATTACTAACTTTTTCTTCTCAGGAAAGGTGTAAGGGATGCCATTTACTGTACTGTCTCTGCCAGCTGACTATCAGATTGTCTCACATTGCTCCCAGCACAATTCTAGCCATACTTATGGCCCGGAACAATAATATTGGCATCTCTTCCATCAATAAAACTGGATTGTTTGATTTTGAAATGTAAAGGGGTCAATTCGATGTTCGTTTTTTGACCGTGGTGATGAGACAATTTAAAGGAGCAGGATAAAAAAAAAAATTTTTAAACAAAATTCTAACGGTGAGTGTTTTTTTGGAAAACTTATAATATTGTAAAGAAACCTGTAAAATCTCTGGAATTCCATTCAAATAGCAAATCTGGATGAAATTAAAGTATTTCAAATGAAATTAGTTGACTCAGTGATGGCAAGAACAAATGTTTTTTTCAGAATTTCCTAACGAAAAAAGTTCTTCCCGTGTTCTATGACCAACTTGAGAATGGTCAGGTTCACAAAGGCTGATGCCTGATTGGTAGAACTGTTGCCCCGAATGCTCTTTGCTCTTATTTTGGCATAGTTGTGTCAGTACATCTCCTTGTAAATGTAAGTGATTAAAGTTGGTGTACCAGAGAGACCACAGTACCACGGTGACCCACTATTTTGCTCTCCCAGTCAGCATTTGAAATGTCCATGTGTGATTTGTGTAATGAGTATTTGTGGCTGCACATCCAGTGAGAGATGTAGCCTCTCCAGGCTCTGACCTTTTCACGGCTCGTTATAATCAGACATTGTTGTGTCAGTAACACCTCCTTACGGGATATCTCCCACTTTAATTGTACTCCTACCCCGAGGCTGGGATTAAAGGGCCGATTCATTTCCTTACCTCTCATCCCAGGAGCCTGCTCGTGGTCGCTGTATCCTAGAAGAGATGTATGTATTCAAAGATATTCAGACACTTCGGCTTGAGCACTTGTTTTAGATTGCTAGCTTCTCTGTCTTTTGGGTGGGTGACTTTAATGTGCTGTGACATATTCCTAGTGAAAGGAACGGGTCACTGCACAGGGTCATAGGAACTCAAGGGTTTCAGAAGACATCTGTCAGTCCGGACTTTGGTGGTCTCAGAAGGGGGACAGGAACAAATGAAGATATTAACATATTTATGGGTTGTGGGCACATACTGAAGATAGCACTGCTCTGACCGGGGTCATTTCACAAGGACAGTTAGGATATGTCAATGTCTGGATAGAGGCAGGAAAGATGATATGTACAGAAATTGCTCTTACTACTCCAGGCTTGCCATGCAGTGAGCCATCTAATGGCATGAAGGTATTTAACCATAGGTAGGATGTCTGATAATAACATTGTGAGTTGTTCAGGTCAGTAAGGGTTGTTTGGCTAGATTGCTGTGTAAAGGAATAAGTGTAATAAGAGCATATTGTGTTATTGAGGCCTGTGCTGGGTATTCTCTGCCAGGGAGATAATCTGATTATTGCTCTCACTATTTAATGCCGGTCTGGGAGGCAGCTGGTGATGTTTTAATGAAGCTGGAATTGTATAGTCGGCAGCGCAGGATAATCAGAAGCTGCAGAGTCAGAATCAAATTAATAATTCATGTCATTAAAGTGTGTAATTAATTCGAACAGTCCAGATGAGGGAAAACCTTTTCAGCTTTAGAAATGTATCCCGAGGGTTTGGAGAGATGTGCCAGGCGGACACACAGTCTGTGGAGGGGTGGGGGTGTCTGGTGGTTAAAAAAAATAATAAAAAGCCTTATCCAGGTCCCTTTGTTCCCGACATTATTTCATGCGTAGAACATTCCTTCAGTTTGGTCGGACATTTCCCATTTTCAGCCATAGTTTGCTGTCCTCAATCCTTTTCAGGTTGCATCTTTACACCCCTTGCCGGCCAGTCCATTCTGGATTTTCTGTTTCTGTCCATTTATACAAGACTATATCTGGTAAGGTGACCCGGTCTGCTTATCTATAGGCCCCCTTTAGATGATTTGATTAAGGATGTGATGACTCTTCTATTTTAGGACTATCTATCTAGCCAAGATTACTATATATATATATATATATATATATATATATATATATATATATGTGTGTGTGTGTGTGTGTGTGTGTGTGTGTGTGTGTGTGTGTGTATGTGTGTGTATATATATATATATATATATATATATATATATATATATATATAATCTTTTTTTTTTTTTATCTATCTTCACAAAAGTGATTACACCCCTAAGTGAAAATGTCCAAATTGGGCCCAAAGTGTCAATATTTTGTGTGGCCATCATTATTTTCCAGCACTGCCTTAACCCTCTTGGACATGAAGTTCACCAGAGAATCACAGGTTGCCACTGGAGTTCTCTTCCACTCCTCAATGATGACATCACAGAGCTGGTGGATGTTGGCGACCTTGAGTTCCTCCACCTTCTGTTTGAGGATGCCCCACAGATGCTCAATAGGGTTTAGGTCGGGAGACATGCTTGGCCAGTCCATCACCTTTACCCTCAGCTTCTTTAGCAAGGCAATGGTCATCTTGGAGGTGTGTTTGGAATTATGTTGGGATAAGAACCGGAGAGATCGTTCCCCTTGTACAGAGAGCCCTGTGTTGACTGTAAACACAGGGCTCTTGGCTGTAATCGGAAATAGCCGATCGGCAGGTCCTGGCCATGAAACATTGGGCGGGCCCTTCTGACAGCCTCCAGCTGTGTACAATCACAGCGGGTGTCGTGGGATGGCACACGCGTATGCCTGAAAACTGGCAGCAACGTACTAGTTTGTCCCTGTCTGTGTGGGTTGCGGGCAGGTGGTCCTCAAGTGGTTAAATGTCACTAAACCCAAGAACAAAATGTTTTATTGACCTCTACCAGTCCTAAAGTCTAATACACAGGACTTGCAAGGTAAATTGCGGTAGACTTCCGCATCCAGGGAGCACAGCTTCATCGTGCAGCGACCCACGGTAATGAATGGGTGTACATTGTGCTTGCTTAAACATGCACATGGATATAAATTCCTTTTTAGTGCGGCTTTTGTGCTTCCATGTTTATGCAAGCACAGAATTTACCTGTGTACAGCTATTCATTACTATAGGCAGTTGTATGCTGCAGGCACAGAAATATGCCCACAGTTTACCTTGTGTGCTCTTGTGCAAAAAGTCTTTGATGTGGTGACTGCATTAAAGACTAACTCCACCGTGACAAACGGACTTGTAGTTATCAGTGGAACACAAGTGCGGTAATCAGTGCACTCGTAGTCCATTGATTCTTCCTCTACTTCTCTAACTGAGAGCTGGAGGAAGAGTTTGCAGGCTACTGTGGGAAAAAATAATAAATACACATTATTTTCCTGAAAAAAAGTTTCTTGCTATCTGTGCACCCTTTAGGTAGATTTGCCCTCTTTACCTTTTTATCTTCAAAAGTGAAAGTAATAAAAAATCCAAAAATTTGGGTTGTCCCCGGAGCAGTAAGAGTAGAAATCTTCCAGTGGGGATACTTACTAGTTCTTGTGGCAACCATGTAATCTCTCAGTTTGAAGGTATTTTCCCTCACTTCCTGTTTTGGCTATGGGACAGGAAGTGAAGGAAAATCTCCCCAGCAGGACACAGATGGCAAAGAATCTGACAGGGGTTATAGCCCTCCATTACTCTATCCAAAATGGGTCGGGGGGGGGGGGGGGCATGTTTTGCCTATAGTTCTACCTTAACTTAGACCATATATTTTCATTTCCATTTTTTTTTTTTTTTTTTTTTTACCTGTTGATGTCAATAACAACATACTTCCTGTCCTAGGGTGACAACACTCATATACTCCAATGCATCCATGCAGGAGTAGCAATGGTACTATAGGACAGGACTGCAGAAAACCCCACCCCATCATTTCCAATATACCATGGGGGGGAAGATGTTCTGTAGTTCACTGATTTAGCTGGGAACATTGCTAAATAGCACAGGAAGTTACCCAGATTTCTGGCAGGGCAAACACTTATCAATAGACAATAACAAAATACTCAATGCAAACAGACACTTTCAACAGTACAGTGCTAACAGACCAAAAGGAAGCAAATAATAAATGTGTGTGTGTGTGTGTGTGTTTGAAAATATATTTATTAAAGGAACAAAAAAGACAAAATAACAGATTTGTATAACAGTGTGTCAATATCGGTAGCAATGGCTAATCATCCAGATTCATCCCTGTTCCTACTATACCCTTGCTCCCTGTTCCTACTATACCCTTGCTCCCTGTTCCTACTATATCCTTGCTCCTTGTTCCTACTATATCCTTGCTCCCTGTTCCTACTATATCCTTGCTCCATCCCCTAGTCATGTCTTGTCTGCCTTCAGACTATTACCAGCCAGTGAGTGCCGTCTCCATATCCCCTCCTCACCTAGCCTGTAGCATCCATGCCATTCAGAAGCCCTCATCTGCTCCAGATGTGGCTTAATTTACTGCGACTCTACTAATTACTGTAATTAAGGATTAATTACTGTTAATTACTTTCACATAAACTCAATGCCAGTCAAAAGTGCATAGCCTTGTGAAAGCTGCCACACACATATATACACATGATGCTGTATATTACCCATTGCAGAAGAGAGGGATCGGGCAGCTGGGACACAGTGTCACTTCGCTGTCACCTCTACATGTCTTGTGCAGTGACTGGTGACAACGAGGCTTCCCCTAGTGTCTGCACTGAAATGCCAGGAAGCTGCCTAACTTTGCTAACAAGACAGTTGCCATTAAAGAACCCACAATGATCAGATAAAAAAATGAGGGCCCCAAGCCTTTTTTTGAGTACTGTGTTTCTTGGTGACTTTTGCGAAGTACTAAAGCAAGGCATCTCCACTGCCAGAGATTCATGAAAAAGAATAGGTAGTGGCTCTCTGTTTTCCTCATGGTATGGCTTTAAATGTTTAACATTCTTATTTTATTGTAAAGCTGAAATTTTAGCTAATTGTCAAGAACAATAGATGTGTATTCTTGCTTGTATCTGTGTCCTTTTATGTATGTATTCCAGATTTGTGCAATAAGTAGGGATGCACCGATCTATCGGCTGCCGAAAGTCTAATGGCATGCCGTGTCCTATTGACTTCAATGCAAAATCGTGTCCCATTGACTTCAGTGAAAAGTCGTTTGGTTTTCGACCAAGTGCATCCTGAATTTTCAGTTTTGGTCCAGAATTAGCATTTCAGTGCACCACTAGCAGTAACCCAGTATTAACCATCTTCTAGTATTTTGCCTTTGTTCAAACATTTACTGTACTAAAGACCAGTCATTGCTCGTAGGGTGACCAGTCTTGTTTCCACCACCCGCCACTGTAGTTTTGTGTAGGCAGTCTGTAATGGGATAACCTGCTGGACCCCTCCCACAGCTTTGCATTCTGTACAAGCCAGTGATATCACCATCATTTTAATAACTGGTTTCAAGGGCATTTGGTGCACACAAAGTGATTTTTTTTTTCCTTTGTGGCTTCTGAGGTATATTTTTAAATGAAAGCTTTTGTGCTTGCAGTTCAGCTTTAAAATGCTTTATTGGAGCCATAAGTACTATACACATTTGTTTAAAATTGCCATGGCTGAAATTTTTGTCAGTCCAAGAAAAGGTCTGATGGACAGCTCCTTTGGTTAATGACTTCTGTCATATGGAGGCAGTAGTATACCGTATATACTCGAGTATAAGCCGACCCGAATATAAGCCGAGGCACCTAATTTTACCACAAAAAACTGGGAAAACTTATTGACTCGAGTATAAGCCTAGGGTGTCCATCTGCATGCCTCACTGTGTCCATATGCCTGCCTCACTGTGTCCGTGCCTCGCTGTGCCCAATCTCCCTACCTGTTCTCCGGCGCTGTGTGACTAGACTGACGTTTAACATTGGAGTCTCTGGAAGAGGTGCCCGGCTTTGAAAAATCGGTGCTCCCCGGCCGTAGGTCCCCTGGACAACAAACTTTGCACACTTGTAGAGGAAGAGTGGGGCAACATATGTGTGCCAAGTTGTGGCACACAAATGTTGAGATGGACACAGACTCGAGTAATAAGCAGAGGCGGGCATTTTCAGCACAAAAAAAGTGCTGAAAAACTCGGCTTATACTCGAGCATATACGGTATATCTGCTTATCCAATTGTTTCTTTTCATTGTGTGATTTTTTTAATGAGGTTGACTTGAGGTGCAACAGGTATTTTTCAAAATAAAATGCTGTATCATTTTGTAAGGAGACGCCATAAGGCTGCATTCACACTACAGCGCTTTGAATCGCGGGTAGATTTGCCATGGATCTGCCGGCGATTTGACAGCTCAGAGGTGTGAATGACAAATTTGAATGACACCTCAAATCGTTGTGCGGGTCTGCCATTAGATAAACGTGCTGCAGTCGCGGTAACCCGCATCTTGGGAAGCATGTCGCCCAAAAATTGTTCAGGAGCTACTTTGGGGAGACATGCGTCCTGCGATTGCAGCACATTTTGTTGCGCGACAATCGCGGTACACGCACCGCGATTTGAGGTGCCCTTCAAATGAATGAGATGTCAAATGCGAGTCCCGCGTTTTGTCTCACCCCGGCGCTGTCAAAGCCCGGGCAGAGCCGCGCCAAATCTGCCCGCGATGCAAAAAGCTGTAAAAGTGTGAATGCAGCCTTAGATATCTTACACTTTATAATAGTTTGATACTATATCTTTGCACCATTTGAGGTTTATGGCACAAAATGTAATGTATACATAGTCATCTACACTGGTGTATCCAGATATTAAACGCCTAAAGAGACATTAATAGTTAAATATTTCTTCTGTGTCGTCTTTAGGAAATCTATAATCTGCTAGTATGGTATGGTTTATTGTATACTCATGTCACTAACTCTCAGGTAGTATGATGCAAGTATAAGAGCGAGAAATGGGAGGGGGGCGGGGCGCATGAAAGTCAAAAAATTGGAGCAGGGGAGAATAGAGTGGAGCAAATTTGATGCCCCTCCATATCCAGAGGCCCAGTGAAGTTGTGGTTCAAATTGTTGGATAAAGAATAAAGATATATTTTTTTATGCAATGTTTGATGCGGGAGGAAGGTCTGTTGAGGACTTGGTGGTCCCATTCTGGGTTGGAGAATGGTGCTGACATCGGGCCAGGTCTGGGTGACAAGCAACCCTATAGTAAATTTTCCTGTACCAATAAAGTAGAAGATACAAATACGGGAAGAGTATCTATCTGGTTTGTGTCATAAGTGGGGTTGTAACTAGAGAGGTGAGGTCAGCTTTAACCACTTCAGCTCCAGAAGGTTTACCATTCATGACAGGCCATTTTTTTTTCCGATAAGGCACTGCGTTACTTTAATTGACAATTGCGCGTGCGGTCATGCTATGCTGTACCCAAATAAAATTGATGTCCTTTTTTTCCCACAGAAAGGGGGTTAACGGCGATCAAGGAGTTAAATGTGTCCCTGGGGGTGCTTGTACTGTGGAAAGACCAAGATCTGTGTTCCTGCTTAACAGAAACACAGGATCTCTGTGTTCCCTTTTCACAGAACGGCGATCTGCCTGGTTTACATAGGCAGACCGACATTCTGCCTCTGCCGGCAAACGATCGGTGGTTCACGGCGGACATAGTCCACAGGACCCACTAATTGGCTCCCCGCTGTGTCCAATCGCAGCAAGAGCTGGTCACCGGAAACCCGGAAGTGGAGAAAACATACAGGTACGTGATTTTGTGTGTAGGAGCCGGCACCCCGCAGTACATATTCATAGGGCGGTCGGCAAGCGGTTAAGAAAGGATATTTACTTCTAAGGTGGTCCAAAGGTATGTTTTAAAACCAATAGATAATTATGAGCAGAATAATATATGTTAAAGTATAACTTTTTTTAGTTATGGATAGATTGGAGATGCGTTAGAACCCCTTACAGTTTGTATTGCTGTCTATGCCCCCGTTAGTAAGTGTCCTGTTTAATTTTCAATAAAAATTAAATAAAAAAAGTTAAGTAAAAGATTCCAAATTTTGGGTTTTCCCCAGAAAAGTAATAGGGAAAGTCTTTCAATGGGGACATTAGTTCTGGTGACTGGGAGGTCCCTGAGGAATTCCCTTAATTTCCAGGGATTTCGTCTTACCTACTGTTTGGCTATGGGACAAGAAGTGAAGGAAAATATCCACAATGGGACACAGATGGCAAAAATATAATCTGACAGGGGTGATGACCCTCCTTTATTCTGATTTTACAATGAAAAAAAGTTTTCCCTATAGTTTAGGGGGGGGGAGTGGTGGAGTTGCGGGCAGAGGGATGAAGCACACCAAAGGGGGACTATTAGAACTATATAGCCTGAGCATACCCAAGACTCTGTATACTATTTTAAGGTCGAGGAGGGGATACACCACCATGATGTTTGGGTTGCATCAAGATTGCCTGTGAAGTATAGATTTCTTAGGGCACCAATTAACTCCCACAAAATGTGACCCATTAAAGGGAATGGGGTTGCCCTGCAAGCACCCCACAACGGTATGCTAGTGCAAGGTTCAAGAAGTTAAAGCAGGCAGTGAGGAGGCAATAAAATGCCTCCTCGCTGCCTGTCAAAGGTTCTCTGAAGTTCAGCATGAATGCGGATCGCAAAGTGTGAACGTGACTTTGAGGCCTCATACACACTGGACGTTAAAATAAAGTGGATTATTATACTAACCTTGTATGTATTTAATGAAAAAAAAGGACTGAAGATTTTAACACAGTGGGAGCAATTTAATGTTTCTTTCAGCTTGTTTATTTTTAGTGATGAATAGAGTGCTGTGTGGGCGATCAGGTACAATATGGGATTCAAGAGGATCTGGTCCGCTTATCAATAACGTCTGAAAGCAGCAGGCAGAAATAAACAAATCTTTAAAAATTTGAACCGCAGCCAATAAACTCGGGGTGATCCAAGGTGAATCCAGTTAAAGGATGGTTTGCACATTTATGTGCAAGAGGTGGACATGTTGCTACATTCCATAAAGATACATCAGGGATTTAATCAGATGAGCAAAAAGGGAGCACAGCCGACAATCAGATGGTTAGTAGTCTAAAGTATCTGATTCCGACCATTTATTTAAAGGTCAGTTCCATCCAAAATATTTTTGGCAGGGTTACTGGCAAAATCGGGCATATGAGATTCAGCTGCAAGATATCCACATTCAAAACCTTGTTTCTTCCAAATAACCGGGTATTGTAAAGTCAAGTGATGGTGGCAATTCTCCATAATATAGGATGAAGAAATAACTGGGAAACCGATGAAAAGAGTAACGCACTTGTTATGACCTTTTTAGACAAAAACTCTTGCAGGCAATCTTGCCACTTTGGAGAGCTATAAAAAAAGTGAAGCATGATGCTGCCAGTGATGCAAACCAAGACTTAAGAGTGGCTGCAGATGGCCTTTGGTGTCCAAGACAGCAGTATAGTTAATTATATCATAAAAGGGGACCTGACCTGGAATATCTCAAAGCATATAACTAGTACGGATATGTAGGTTGATTGCAGGATGCCGATTTGGGTTTAGTGTGGCTCCCGACATCACCAAAAGGCAGCACAAAGTATGGGGTACTCCTAAAATCGACATTTATGCTCACCTGTATTGCTGCAGCATCGATCCGATGCTGCAGCTGTTCCCTACCACCTCTAAGCCAAAGAACTGAGCCATCACATGACCGCTGATCACTCCGTTCTTGGGCCCACTCTGAGCAGAGAGTGGTGACCGCCAGTCACTGCTCTGTTCTGCCCCTCCGGCACTCACTGGTGTTCCGGTCAGGAAAAAGGGCTGGAGTGGCTGGCTCATGCTCTCGGCAGTACGCGGAAAGGCTAAACCAGCTGCTGGTCAGAAATCTGGGTGGGATCCCACCAGACCCTAGGGCGGTTTTGCGACGTCAGCCATCGGCGGTCTTATTCTGGGTCACAGGCGTGTGCACAAGGAAGTGCACTTCTGTGACCCACATGAGAAGTATGACCAAACACACTTTGGCCATACTTCTCTTTTAAATGAATGTTCAGTCTCCGAGACAGACAACAGAATATAGTCAAACCATGAGCACGACATAAGGGATGGTTAGAGATTGCAGACGTGATATGAGAGATGGTCAGAGACTGCAGGTATGACACAGGAGATGGTCAGAGACTGCAGGTGGTGTACAAGAGATGGTTGAAGACTTTGGGCATGATACGTCACCTTCATCAGATCACCCCCTGCAGCTATTATCTTTTGTACCACCTTTACCTCCCTTTAGATTGTAAGCTCCATGAGCAGGGCCCTCCTACTTCTTCTGTATTGAACTGTATTGTAATTCTACTGTCCCCCTTTATATTGTAAAGCGCTGCGTAAACTGTTGGAGCCATATAAATCCTGTGAACTAATGATACAAGAGATGGTTTAACGCTGTAGACTTGATACAAGAGTTGGTCAGACTATAGGCATATGATGCAGGAGATGTTGAGGCTATGAGCAGGATGAAAGATGGTCAGAGACTGCAGACATACTGCAGGAGAATCAGACTGGGAACATGACCTAGGAGATATTGGAGTCTGTGAACATGACCTAGGAGATATTGGAGACTGGGAACATGACCTAGGAGATATTGGAGACTGGGAACATGCTTTAAGCTCCATTCTTAGACTTGGAGACACATTACAAAAGCCTGGTATAGATCACTGCTATAAGGCTGCATTCACACCTGAGCGTTTTGTAGCCCTAAGCCTGAAGCTACAAAACGCTAGAGGGGGAAAAAATCTATTAATACTCTATGGAGATGGTTCACATCTCCACTCAAACGCCTGAAGCTCGAACAAGTTCCGGACCCTTTTTTTCTCGCGCGAATCGGGCAGATTTGGGCGTTGTAGGAGTCCTAGAATGTAATGGAAACCCCTGATTCAAGCGTTTAGCGCGTTTCAACGGGCGCAAATTCGTGCAACAAAACGACTGAAAAAATGCTCGAAGCGTTGCGCTCAGGTGTGAATGCGGTCTTGCAGGGCAATAGGCAAACAGATTTGATTTTGTAATAGCCCTGAAGGCGGAACAAAAAGCGCCAGGGGGCTTCAGGTTGTGTGTACAAGGCTTAAGACTCTGGTAACCAATCGGATTACCTGACGGGAATTGTGTGTGATGACAGGCTGTTGTCGGAAAATCCGACTGTTTATATGCTCCATCGGACAATTGTTGCCGGATTTTCCACCAGCAAATGTGGGATAGCATGCTTTAAAATTGTCCGCCAACAAATGTGTGTTGTCGGATTATCCGATCGTGTGTACACAGGTCCAAAGTACAAACACGCATGCTCAGAAGCAATGCTCACCACAACCCAACATTAGCAGAAGTTGCCCAAAGAGTGGTGCTAAAGAGCTGAAAAACAACGTAGTTTCGGGTTTGTTGGCCGACAATTTTTTGCAGTTTTGTATGCAATACAAATTCCTGGCCAATGCCCTTCGGACAAAAGTTCTACGCTTTGTCCGATGAAATCCGATCATGTGTATGAGGCTTTAGATGAACTGGTTACTTTCAATGTATGTCAGTGGTTCTCAACTCCAGTCCTCAGGGCCCACCAACAGGCCAGGTTTGCAAGATAACTGAAATGCATCACAGGTGATATAATTTTCTGCTCAGGGATTGCAGTATTCTAGTCTGCATCTCACCAAGATAATACTTAAAATCTGGCCTGTTAGTGGGTCCTGAGGACAGGAGTTGAGAACCACTGATGTATGTGCTGACATAGCTCAGGCAGCAGTGGTAGTAGTTGAACAATGCCCATTCTCCGTTCTGCTTTTGTCTATGTACTACACTTCTATGTGCTGTCTTGCGATGTGTGCTTGTAAGCAAGGTGTTGTCTACTCTACTGGGTACATGTTTGGCGTTCCAGATCCGAACTGCTTGAGTTGTTTGTCAAATGAGAGGTGCGAAGCTGCTTTGGGACAAGATCCTGGTGTGATTGTGAGACGGCCTGTGCCTAATGATTGTAACATCTCTGCATCTTTTGCCCCAATGTGAAATGTAAGCAGGCCTTCATGGTCTTTGGCCTTCTAACTGTTTAGTTTTAACACATTTTTTTTTTTCCTCCTTCCTCCATCGTTCCTTAGCCTTTTCTTCTGTTCCTTCTTTCTCCTCCTCTTTTATCTCCCTGCTAATCCCCCGTCTCCCTCCCTTCTCCTTTCTCCTCTGGCTGGATATTTTCCCAGCAGACGCCAGTAATACAGTATGTAGAGCTGTGCCCCAGCTCTCAGCATGCAGCAGACCAAATTATTCTCATGTATTCATGAAAAGCTGCCACCGATCCGTCCCTAACACAGAAATGGCCTTTGTTAGTGTTTCTCAAGTGGATTGGCACAGAGAGCGACCCATGCAATTTGGCTTCAAAAGAAAGAAAAGATTTAACCGCGTCACCTCAAGGAAATTTTATTCCTAACACGCAAAAAATACAGATATAGCAATTTGCCTAAATTGCTAGGCTTTTTTTTATTGTACAATTATGATTTCTCCCCTCCTTTTTGACAACAACGCAAAGAGTTTCCTGCAGGCGGCGGCCGGTCTGTTCTGGTATGTTATTGTCTTCAGATACGCGAACAAGCGAATGGATAATGACAGGAACAGAGCAACGATACCGTCTGGGGGTGTTAGCAGATTTTGATTTGTTACAGTACCCGTCCTGCACAATGGAGTGGAAAGGCAAACACAATATATATGCATTGTGTGTATTGTCTCCATTCCACAGAAAGAAGAAAAGGAATATTGCTAACAATTGTCATACACAAGTTCAATGTAAGGCAGCATCCGCTCTGATCATGTGATCATTGTCTCCTCATGTGACCAGAAACGTGATTTCCTAGAATAGTTCCCCAACTCCAAAAATGAGAAGATCATGGAAAGTGTCACTTGGCTAATGTAACAGTCTCGATATGCTTAATGTAAGGAAACTGGTTACAAAATAGCAGTCTGATCCTACCTAATGCAAGCGGCCATTAGCTTTTCTGACTTCTGGACAGCATGTAGGCACTGAGGTCTTTAAAACAAGGCATGCCATGAATAAAAACTGTCAGTTGCTTGTGCTCTCAACTGAACTGTCAAGCCAGAAAATGGCTGGTTTCATAACTGATCTCATATGCAGCACCATGGCAACTGCAGATCAGAGGCTAAGTTGGCAACTTCCTTGGTTGTAAGGGATAGGAGGGTTTACTTCTACCAGTATGTGCAGCAAAAGTTGTTCTGAGTAGCATTAAAGAAGCATTTCTAGCCTAACACTAATTAGCTGAAAAATGTTCCCTCTCCCCACTGCTACCAATGCTGCTTCGCCTGTGTAAGAAATAAGATGTGTTTTACTTGCCTATTTTTAGTCTGCTTCACTTCGTTCACGTGATCTGCAGCTCTGGCTCCCCTGTGGCAGTCAATGGCAGCTGCAGGGGAGAGGAGGGAGTGCTGACAATGGCTGAGCTATGGGAGCCTATTGGTGATGTCACAGCTCTCAGAATTCTCAGCCGTTGTCATTGGAACAGCTGTTCCCATTTGAAGATTTACGCTTTTTTTTTTTCATTCTGATGACCACTCTTAACATTTTAGATTTCCTTTACAATAGTGAATTTATCCAGCGGGAGCTCAGACAGCAATAAAATCCCAATTGGTTCTAATCCTTCCCCGCTCTAACCAAAACTAAGGCTGGCCATAGATTGTGCAAATCTCTTTCCTGCAGCCATAGGTTGCAGGAAAGAAATTTGCATGATTCCCCCATTTTAAGGAAACCTGTTGAGAGGAAAATATTGACTGCCATTGCTGATCTCTGCTTCTGAAAATGCTTTTGCCTGACTGTCATTGTGAAAGGATGTCAATAATGCACCACAACAGGTGTAGATCTAAAGTTTTTTTTGACTTTTTTCAAACTGTCATATGCTGAAAGGGACTTGAGTCCCTTGCATACTGGACTGTCTGTCTGCAGTGCATTCCTCCTTTAGGGCCAGTTCACACCAAGTGCGTTTTTTTTTTTTGTTCTGCATCAAACACAAGGGACAGTAGGTTATATTGGTTCCAATGGCATAGTTCACACCAGTGCGGTCAGTCCAGTGCAGTCCAAAAAAATGGGAACATGCTAAAAAAAATTCTGTACTGGAATGTGGCAAACCACATAGGAACGCTTCAAAATCGCATTACAGCGAAAAAGAAAACCTAGGAAACGTTGGAAAAATACACATTGAAGATATAACAAAAATGCATCAAAAATGTGCATACAGAAATGCATCCAGACTACGTTTCTGTGGCGTGAACCAGGCCTTAGTGTCTGACCGGCTGTGGCTGGACGGGACTAAACTCTGTACTGAGTGCTACCCGGAGGTTAGGGCCTTGTGTTTTCAGGGACGAGGTTCCAGAAAGTAGAAAACCTGTGTACCAGCACCTTGTCCCATAGATTTTGATAGGCCTGTCTGCAGCAGGGCGTAGCGCTGCACCTGTCCCTCCTGGTTGCACTGAGACACCAGGAGGAACTCTCTGCAGCTGGATGGCCCTGCGTGCAAGAGACCTTGGAAGCAAACCAGGCAACCATTCTTTCCATTAGAAGTTATCATATTTTTCTGATGGGGACAAGACGAGTGCATGGATCTATTGCACTAAAAATTGAGTATTTAATAGCGTTAAAAGCAGATGAACAACTCAGATGTCCAAGAGCAAGAAGCCCATCTTAGGCCGGTGGATTGCAATCAGGTGTTTGCAGCCTGCGTGGCAAGTGTTGGGTCTGTAATATAGTGCTTGCAGCTGGATAATACCTCCAGGGACGGGCCTGCTGCAAAAGTCTTCATTGAGCAGCAATACCAGTCATCTAAGGGAACCTCTGGGGAAAGGTGTGCAGGGTTTTCCAAGGTTGGGGGATAAGCAGTCTCCACTATCCATGTGACCATAGAACACCTTTAAACTTATATGAGATCCATGCGTCTTGTTTTGGATTGTTGCAGAAAATGGAAACCCTCCGTTTGTTGAGCGGCCAGATAAAGTGTAATCTGTTGAAAGATGTAGTACTCACTACGAAGTTGTAACCCACCCTGCCCTTTGGACACGAACTATGCAGAACTATGTGCTTTTCTGACTTTTTTTTTTTTTTTTTTTTTTATCCTTGCCCCATATTTTTCTCATGGCTAGTGTGCTTTAAAGTAGACATTTCAGCCCTTTCACACAGCCTAAAAGTAGTTACCAATAAATGTCTGCTATTGCCTTTGATAACCTGAGTAGCCTCTTCTGTGCAGCTTTCTGATTCCGGTCCTAAGAGTATGTGTTCCATGCTGTTGGGGATGACCTTTATTTTTTAAAATGGTTGACAGGCTTTGTTCAAGGCTCGGCCGGCTCTTTGGATCTCCAGAGCTGTACATGTACAGGCCTGGATGTTTAGTGAAGCATTAAAAAATCCAATGAAATCTAGTAATCCCTGAAGTTGGATGTGAACAGTGGATTAACTGAATGTCTTTTATCTCGGTGTGAGTGCTAATGAGGACACTTTGGCAAGCAAGGTGTTGCCATCACATATAGCACAATAGCACCACTGTACTTATATTATGAAGCGGATTATTACTAAATAGATGAAAAAATTAAGTTTTTTTTTTGTTTTGTTTTTTTAACTGATAATGGATTAGTGTTACAATCTCAGCTGGTTATATGGCTGTATAGATAAAAAAAAAAGTGACCATATATTTTTGGACCTGTTATCTCCTTACCCCATGTTGTGGAATGTTGATGAACATTGCCACGCTAGTAATTCCACTCTACGCTCTTATTGGAGTTCCTTGCCTTTCCTCATCCACTTTCAGAGCAAGTACCGCTACTGAAAACCCTAAGGTCAACTTTCAGCTGGTCTTTTACAATTTATTGTTTGGCCGATGTCACACGGGCAATTCTGCCGCTGGCGACATTTTGCCAAGCAGCAGAGCCACTGGAGACATGCTTCCACTTACCTCTATATAACCGCTTCCTCCCTGGCTAGCAAGGGATCAGCAAGAGAGTGACGTCTTGCTGGTTCGGCTAGCAAGAGAGCGACTCCATTAAAACAGGATTTGTCACTGGCGACAGGATCACTTATGTGACATTCCCCTAAAGATAGATTCCACCAGCAGAATTGGAAAATGTAGTCGATAATGGTGAAAAGAAGTTAAAGGGAGTCTATTTTATATATTTTTCTAGATGGCAGTAGCATAATTGCAGAGGGATGCCTCCAAAAATTTCAGAGCTTACCCCATCCAATCTAGTAGAGTTGCTGGTGGGCAGGTGGCTTAAGGCTACATTGTAGAGGTAAAGACTTGGGGTCTATTATTAAAACATTTGTTGGACAAATGTCGCACACATTCATGCAGGCTGGATGAATTTTCCCTGTATTTTGAGAAGTTGAGTTTGAAGAGGGGAAAAAAAAACATGGGTGGATGCAGCATCAGCCCAATGCTGCATCTGTCCTCCACTGCTTTGAAGTCTGAGAGCTGAGTGATCAAAGCCTGCTGATCACTCGGTTATCAGTCTTTAGCGAGCCGGTGACTGGCATTTACTGACTCTCTGCTCTGCACCTCCAGTGCTCACTGGAACTCCAGGCTGTGGAGGGAGGGGGTGAGAGTGGCTGGCTCAAGCTCTCAACAGCTTGCGAAGAGGATGAGCCAGATGCCGGTGGATCCCGACTGTAAAGTTGGGATCTTTCCTGAGCCTGGACTGGCTGAGTGACATCAACCGACAGTGGGCTATATTTAATAAATCCCTTTCTATGATCATCAATTCCATCTAGTGGCCAAAATGTGTTATGTTTTCTCCTTGAAGTATTTCAGGTGAATGTTGACCATGTCTTATTTTCAGGTGGAGATGCTGATTATAGGAATTAATATATTGCAGAAAACACTAGAAAATTCACCCAACTTGCACAAATGTGACATTGGTCCAACAAATATTTTATAAATCGACCCCATAGTGTAAGGCATTTCACTATCTAAAGCCCCATACACACGGTCGGACTTCCATCTGACTTTTCCCTGGATTTTTGTCCGAATGGAGTTGGCCGGGAACACCCATAGCATACACACGCTCAGACTTTTCTGCAAACTTTCCCAAAACTTTTTCCAACATCTCCTGTTTTTTCTGCTCTTTTCTGCTCTTTACCGCCACCCTTTGGTCAACTTCTGCTATTGTTGGTTGATTTTAACATTAGTTGTTTTGTCCATCGGACAAAAGTCCTATGGTTTTCTGTACAAACGGTCAGGCTTTGCTCCATCGGACATTTGTTGGCCAAAAGTTTGTCCGTTTGCAGACCCAACTGTTGTCCGATGAAAAAAAAAAAAAAGTTTGTCCGATGGAGCGTACACACGGTCGGATTGTTGGTCCAACTTGCTCAAAATGAAGTTTGTTGGCCAAAAGTCCGACCGTGTGTACGGGGCTTTAGAGGCAGAAATATTGGTCCTTTTGGGGAAGGTCTTTTAGACTTTGCTTACATTGCTATTTCACATCATAGGGCTGCCTCCTACTGGTGCGATGTCTGTCGTACCGCACTGCAAATCACAAGTGATCTCTGTGTGATGCGTTTCAGCCATACAGATAGTGTGGCTGAATTTGCTTTGCATTCGGACCAAACTCGCACAGGACACTATTTTTGGTCCGCAGCAAAAACAAATCTGATTCCTGTCCGAATTTGCGGTTCGCACTGCGATATGCGAACTGGTTTGGGGGTCATTAACTTTTAACGGACACTCCCAGTAGTTGGCAATTGGCATAGGGCAGTGTGAATTTCTGCCGGGAGACATGCAATGATGGAACCCGCTGTTGATTCGCAGGGTTCCCGCATCGCTGCAGTGTGAACCGAGCCCAAATCCCAATAGAAGGAATTGAATGATCCAGGTCAGGATTTGTTTTGATTTCTGTATTTAAAGGTTTAGTTCACCTTTCTTAAAAATACTGTGCAGTCAAGGGGTGCTGGTAGTGCAGCTTAGAAAAATGTGTTTGGTTTACATGCTATACCTGTGTAGGCCAGACTTTGCCTCACTGAAGCCTGGCCAAAAAGCTACCATCCTGACTCCCCCCCCCCCCCCCCCCATCTTGGCCCAGAAGCTGAGATGTGTTGAGCACATCCGCAGCAGCCAGGACTTTGGGGAAGCAGAACTTGGTCTATAGGTATGGCATGTAAACGAAGATCTGGATTTCAAAACTGCACAATGTTTTTGTTTTTTAATTATGTTTTTTTTTTATTAAGGTGAACTAACCCTTTTAAGTGAGACTTCCTAGATGATTTTCGTACTCCCATTTCATGTTTGTTTTGCCAAAGGTTTTTTTTTTTTTGCACTGCTAGACAATCTTGTTTATTTTCATTGTGTCTGTAATTGCTCAAGATTGTGAAGATATCCATCGGCACCTGTAAATATAAAGTGGAGTATTTCCCCTGACCTGCTGGAGGATGACAGCTGAAGTCTGATTAGTTCCTGTGGTCCACACTCTAATCTTGCTTTTTTTTTATCTTTTTTTTTTTTTTTTTACCTCCCTGTATTGCATATCATTCCACTTTACCCTTTATTAGAAATTGACCAAAGCTGGTAGCAAGTTAATTTTCCTTGAAATGTGACAAAATTGACCAAATTATTAGATGCGTATCTATTGGGTAATTTGTGCTGTCAGAACCAAGTGAAATAAGAAGGATGTGAAAAGAAATCCATGCAGAATAGAAATCCGATTTGACCCCTCCTTGTATTAAAGGTCCCCTTCCTCCAAGGTTTTTTTTTTTGGATCCAGGGAAATATGACTTACAAATTTAAACTACAGATCCACCTGCTGGCAAGCTGTGATACTGCAGCACAACTATAACACAGTTGGAACCAAGCACAGGAGTTGTATGTATTGTTGTGGGAGATGAGGACTCTCATGTTTCTGCAGAAATGGGGGATTTGCATTATATACATGGGAATGCTTTTTTATGTATAAGAGCAAATTTCAGGAAAACGGTAAAACCCATCTATGAACCTCCAATACTTTATACAGCAAATATTGCAACTGTGCTAAAATCAGACTGTTTACTCGCTTTGTTTTTAACTGAGTTTCCAGCTGTTGCATAACTACAAATCCCATCATGCATCTGCCTTTGGGAGTCATGCTTGTAACCTATATGTGGGGTATACTGGTGAGCTGCCACTATACCTGCATATGGGGTATACTGGTGAGCTGCCACTATACCTGCATATGTGGTATACTGGTGAGCTGCCACTATACCTGCATATGGGGTATACCGGTGAGCTGCCACGCTACCTACATATGGGGTATAACGGTGAGCTGCCACGCTACCTGCATATGGGGTATACTGGTGAGCTGCCGCACTACCTGCAAATGGGGTATACTGGCTCACCAGTATACCCCATATGCGGGTAGTGCGGCAGCTCACCAGTATACCCCATATGCGGGTAGTGCGGCAGCTCACCAGTATACCCCATATGCGGGTAGTGCGGCAGCTCACCAGTATACCCCATATGCGGGTAGTGCGGCAGCTCACCAGTATACCCCATATGTAGGTAGTGCGGCAGCTCACCAGTATACCCCATATGTAGGTAGTGCGCGGCTACTCGCCAGTATTATTAAATCCTGTATAATAATAACACTGCCGAGTAGCCGCGCACTACCTACATATGGGGTATACTGGTGAGCTGCCGCACTACCTGCATATGGGGTATACTGGTGAGCTGCCGCACTACCTGCATACGGGGTATACTGGCGAGCAGCCGCACTACCTGCATATGGGGTATACTGGCGAGCAGCCGCACTACCTGCATATGGGGTATACTGGCGAGCAGCCGCACTACCTGCATATGGGGTATACTGGCGAGCAGCCGCACTACCTGCATATGGGGTATACTGGCGAGCAGCCGCATCACCTGCATATGGAGTATACTGGCGAGTAGCCGCGCACTACCTGCATATGGGGTATACTGGCGAGTAACCGCGCACTACCTGCATATGGGGTATACTGGCGAGTAACCGCGCACTACCTGCATATGGGGTATACTGGCGAGTAGCCGCGCACTACCTGCATATGGGGTATACTGGCGAGTAGCCGCGCACTACCTGCATATGGGGTATACTGGTGAGCTGCTGCGCACTACCTGCATATGGGGTATACTGGTGAGCTGCTGCACACTACCTGCATATGGGGTATACTGGTGAGCTGCTGCACACTACCTGCATATGGGGTATACTGGTGAGCTGCTGCACACTACCTGCATATGAGGTATACTGGTGAGCTGCTGCACTATACCTGCATATGGGGTATACTGGTGGATAGCAGCACTACCTGCATATGGGGTATACTGGTGAGCTGCCACAATATCTGAATATGGGGGTATACTGGTGAGCTGCTGCAATATCTGAATATGGGGTATACTGGTGGGTAGCTGCACTACCTGCATATGGGGTATACTGGTGAGCTGCTGCAAATCCTGCATATGGGGTATGCTGGGGATCTACTGCAATACTTGCGGCTATACTGCGCACACAGAATGCTATTGATAGGTGTTAAAATGTGAGAGACCTTGTTTCAGTCGATGTGCCCGCTTATCTTACCAGTCCTAGAGCACATTCCCTGAATATCACCATAGGAGGTCTCTACAGACCTGGAAATCTGGAGAATAGGCCTGTAACAAAGAAAAACAGGAAACAAATTTTTGTAATGACAAGATACTTTTACTGCAATGTGTCAATTTGTGTGTTTTTTTGTTTTTGTTTTTTTTATTGCCATATGTTTTGTAATTTTTCAGGTCTATTTTTTAGTGCTTCAGTGAATACAATGTAACGTGGGGATATCTATGATGCCAGGCCAGGGAAATGTAAATCTTTACATTGTATTAATGCTTATGGTTAGTCGTCTATTCGTACAGCAAAGCATTATATGCAGGACTCGTGGTGTGTTCTCCTGGTCCAGTATAGAATGTTATCTGAACTCTAGACAGATATAAATGACACAGGTTAAGAGAAGTTCACCTTTCATATCCCGTTACCTCTATATTCAGGGTGTAACGTGCTGTGAATGGACTGCCCCCGCTGTGAATGGACTGCCCCCGCTGTGACCGCTAGCGGGGATCTTCCCCAACAATAGATTTTTACCTGCAAAAAAATATGTGCATTATATTATTTTTTGTCAAAAGGTGAATTCATCCTTTTATCGCAGTTCGGTAATCAATAATACATGCATGTATTTTCTAAATTGCAACCTGTAGAAATATAAATATAGTTTCCCCATGAAACCATTTGTTTTAATCTTTACCCCATCACTTACAGTTTACAAATGTCAGTGCTGCTGGCTCCTGCTCTCTCGGTACTGCTTCCCTGAACTTTTGGACTTTACCAGAAACAATTAAACATTGGTAGTGAAGTCTCCAGCCAGTATGTTAGCTTGGAGGAGGAGGGGAGTGCCTTGCTATCCTAGGCTATAGGGCTGTGTGTTTCTATTCATGCACACAGTGTAGGGAGACCTAAATCCCTGTATGGAAGGCGGGCTCGATAAGATGCTGCAAGAAAAAGGACCCCCCCCCCCGATACAGGAAACCCGGGGCAGTGATCATGGTACCAGCTTAAACTGGAACATAGGCACACGTTAAAAAATGACGCTGTATACTTAGTAATTAAATCAAATGTTGAATGTGCTTCTAAAAACTGAAGGCTCATGAGCGTCTTATGGCACGTTTGCGACATGTAGAGACCGCACATGGGCAACTTGGATGTCCGACAACCCCACAAAAAAAGTGACACGCTGCACACACACACACACACACACACACACACACACACACACACACACACACACACACACACACACACACACACGTGTAAATGCAGACTTGGATATGACATCTGCTGAATTGCCTCTCATGCTCTCTTGTGGGGTTTAATAAATAGGGAATTACAGATGTTTTGTTGCCTCTCCTTTGTTCATAGGCATAGTAGCTTTGAATGTAGTTCTCTGCGGACAGAGTACAGGGAAGGGGGAGTGTGCTGGTTTTTGTGATGTGGTAAATTCCTCTCTAAATCAGGATGATCCTTGTGGCATGCCAGGCAGCGAACACTGTGCATTCTCAGGAGCCCCCTAGTGGACATATGGGGAATACACATTCTCTACAATGGTGATGTATAATATTAGTCATACACATACAGTATATGGCACAGATTTTTTACCTCCATGCATAGAATGCATTAAGGTAAAACAACCTTGAGGCTTTAGAACCACTTTAAGAGCGCTTTTTAACTGAAAGTATTGGTGCAGCTGCTTGATTATGGTGCACACTGTCATATTAATAGAAACTGTCACACTTCACTTTTAATGGGATTTGGCGCGGCTGGCACAACAACACATAGAACTTGTGTAATGGCATTCTTGAATTGCCACACAGAAGATGCATTTACACCAAAATTAGAACCCCCATATGTCTGGTGAATTGTAGACAAATAGGGGTTGATTTACTAAAACTGGAGAGTACAAAACCTGGGGCAGCTCTGCCGAGAAACCAATCGGCTTTTAACTCCAGCTTGTTCAATTAGGCTTGAAAAAACAAAACATATATATATATATATATATATATATATATATATATAATGTTTTGTTTTTTCAAGCCTGATTGAACAAGCTGGAGTTAGAAGCTGATTGGTTTCTAGGCAGAGTTGCCCCAGATTTTGCACTCTCCAGTTTTAGTAAATCAACCCCATAGAGTTTAATATATTCTTTTTACAAAAATTTATATTTACGTATTGATTGATCAGGACCCCATCTTTTAGATTGTAAGCTCTTACACACAGCACCCTTCTAGCCCACCTGTCCTGAATTGTTGGAACTGTGCTGTCTCTCTTTATTGTAAAGCGACGCTCAAACTGCTGGTGCTATATAAATCCTGTAAAATATAATACTGTAATAATAAAACGTTTATGGTCCATTGTATTGTGCAATAAGGGATGTCTACCCTAAAGCCCCATGCACACGAGACGCCGGTGCAAACTCTGCTGAACACACGTTTTTAAAGGCTAAAACCGGCGTTTAAAAACGCCCGTTTTGCCGCGATTTTAGCGGCGTTTTACCGCGTTTGCGTCTATAGGCGTTTAGTTAAGAAACATCATAAGACCCTCCCTAAGTTTAAAAAACATTATTATTTAACCATTTCAGCCATTTTGGGAGACCAGCAGCTGAGAGCAGCAGTGTACTTGTATTTAGCGTATCACTTGCCACATCATCTGCCACAAGCTGTGGATTGTCCACTTGCCACGTCACCTGATACGTCACCTGGCCACGTCACCTGCCACAAGTTGTGAATTGTCCACTTGCCATGTCACCTGCCACGTCACCTGGCCACAAGTTGTGGATTGTCCACTTGCCACATCACCTGGCCACGTCACCTGGCCATGTCACCTGCCACAAGTTGTGCATTGTCCACTTGCCACGTCACCTGGCCACGTCACCTGCCACGTCACCTGCCACAAGTTGTGGATTGTCCACTTGCCACGTCACCTGCCACATCACCTGGCCACGTCACCTGGCCACGTCACCTGCCACAATTTGTGGATTGTCCACCTGCCACGTCACCTGCCACATCACCTGCCACAAGTTGTGGATTGTCCACTTGCCACATCACCTGGCCACATCACCTGCCACAAGTTGTGGATTGTCCACTTGCCACGTCACCTGCCACATCACCTGGCCACGTCACCTGCCACAATTTGTGGATTGTCCACCTGCCACGTCACCTGGCCACGTCACCTGCCACAATTTGTGGAGTGTCCACCTGCCACGTCACCTGCCACAAGTTTTGGATTGTCCACTTGCCACGTCACCTGCCACAATTTGTGGATTGTCCACCTGCCTCGTCACCTGCCTCGTCACCTGGCCACGTCACCTGGCCACGTTACCTGCCACAAGTTGTGGATTGTCCACTTGCCACGTCACCTGGCCACGTCACCTGCCACAATTTGTGGATTGTCCACCTGCCACGTCACCTGCCATGTCACCTGGCCACGTCACCTGGCAACATCACCTGCCACAAGTTGTGGATTGTCCACTTGCCACGTCACCTGCCACAAGTTGTGGATTGTCTACAGTGCAATGCAAGCAATTAGTTTTTTTCATATTTTTTTGATGTTTTTTCATCATTTGCCATCATTTTTGAGATTTCTAATGTAAAAAAATAGGTCACCTTTAAAAACGCTAATAAACGAAATCGCGGCAAAACGCCGGTGCCGCGTTTAGCCGCGTTTTGCGTCTGAAACGTGGAAAACTATTGCGTCTGAACCCATTTTTTTGCTTCTGGAAAAACGAGGTTAAACGCAACTGCCTAAAAACGGCAATAAACGAGACTGTGTGCATGGACACATAGGATAACATTGAATGGGTTCAGGAGCAGTTGAAAAAAGTGTCCAACTGCCTCTGAACGCGCGTTCAACAGCAAATAACAGTGTCTCGTGTGCATGGGGCCTTAAAGCGTTAATGCACTTTGAAAATAAAAAAAATGCTTGCACCCTGCTTGTCAGATTGGTCAATATAAATTCATGCCTGTGGGAATGAAAAAGAAAAAAAATCAATAGAGTCCCCAATCCTCACTAAATAGCATCACTGGAGGAATCTGCACTGCCGGCTATTGTTTTCAAACAACCACAGCACCAGCCGCTGCTTGAATACTCAACGTGACTGCATCTGATTGGTTGTGGTTGCCGTTCAGCTGACAGATTTCCACCCAGCTTCTTTGATTTTTCATTTGAAGTTTGTTGAGCCAGGTGGTGCCAGCAAGGCCACCCACACACAGCTCAATTTTTCTTGCTTTGTTTTGCAGCAAGAATCAGCAGAAATTTAAACCATGGGCTGACCTGAGTTGTTGTTTTTTGCATGTGTTTTTGGAGCAGCACCATTCATGTGAATGACCCCCCATCCCCCGCTCCAAAAAAGCTTATGTACCGAATTCTGCCACAGAGCCAAGTGCGCTTGGCCTTGCATTTTTTGCCACGATTTTCATGCGTTTTGCCGCACGATAATTGCGGCAAAATTGCACTGCATTTGGGGGTGACATTATGAAATTATTTTTGTTGCTGCTAACCTGGAATCATGGGCAAAATCACAAGATTCTGTCCACAATTCCCTAACGCTCAGGTGTGAACGGAGCCTAATGCCGCGTACACATGACCGTTATTCATGTCATAGAAAAGTTTTTCTCAACGTGATTTTTCGTGTTTCCTCTCAAGCCTGCCTTGCATACACACGTTTGTGAAAAAAAAATGCTCGAGCAAAGCGCTGTGACGTACAACACGTACGACGGCACTATAAAGGGGAAGTTCCATTCGAATGGCGCCACCCATTGGGATGCTTTTGCTGATCCTCGTGTTGATAAAGTTTTTGGGGAGAGACGATTCATGCTTTTCAGAATGTGCTATCTCCATTATGAACGCTATTTTTACCAGAACGAGCGCTCCCGTCTCATAGTTGATTCTGAGCATGCGCATTTTTTTCCCCTTTGTAAAAGCATACACACGACGGTTTTTCACAACGTTAAAAAGAACGACGTGAAAAAACGACGAGAAAAAATAGAGTAGGTTCTATTTTTTATTTTTTTCAGGCATTTTTCTCGTCGATAAAAATGCTCTAGAGCAAGGGTTTCAAACTGGTGGCCCTCCAGCTGTTGCGAAACTACAAGTCCCATCATGCCTCTGCCTGTCGGAGTAATTTTTGTAACTGTCAGCCTTGCAATGCCTCATGGGACTTGTAGTTTAGCAACAGCTGGAGGGCCACCAGTTTGAGACCCCTGTTCTAGAGCATACACATCACTGTTTTCACGACCATTTTTAAAAATTGAATTTTTCTCGTCATGAAAAACGGTTGTGTGTACACTGCATTAGATCCAGGCAAATACAGGTTCCTCACTACCCTGTGCACAAAGGAGCACACAGTGATCATTCTCAAGCAGCTTTTGAAATATTGGCCCACTTCTAGAGAACCAAGGCAATGTGCGACTTATCTCCCAACATTGGGATGGAGATGGCAGATCTGAGGGTGGCAGGTTCAGGGACCAGCACTCCACAGGATGTAAGCACTGCCTGGGATGAAATTGCATTTTTTTTTTTTTTTCAAAGTGCGCTTTAGCTTGAATAATGTGCAGTGGCTCTTCTTTGTATTTTATTAAAGTGCAAACATCTGCTTTAACTCCTAGTAACCAGTGAGATCTTATCTGTGCGAAGCTTAGTGTCCACCTGGGGATGGAATCTGGCACGATTGTTTTAGGTTGCCACACATTCCTTCTCTTTTTATATACATACAATGCTAAAGCTTCTCATGTCCCCTAAAGTGGTTGTAAATTTAGAAAAAAAACTGAAGACAATGGCATAATGAGCAGGTATGCATCACATACTAGCTCATTATGAAATACCTACCTTAGATCGAAGCTGTTGCAGCAGTCCTCGCACACCGCTGTGACAAGCGCCAGGTCTCCTGGTGTTTTTTCCAGGTTCGCGGGCTCCGGTGCTGTGATTGGCCAGAGCCACAAAGACGTCACCTCTGCACAGGAGCCGCCGGTCACGCTACAAGCGGGCTGTTTCTTTAGTGCGCATATGCCGATGACTTAAGTGTTGTAACAGGGTTTACAACCACTTTAATTGTCTTAAATAGTAGACGGCTTTAAGCTGAACTCAAGGGAAATACCCTTACACCAGGGCAGGCTTCCCGTGCAGAGCAAGATGCCTAGAGGAACAGGGAAAAAAGCACTTTTCCTTATCTTATTACCCTGCATCTGGGGTCAACTCTTGGCACTCTATGTTGTGTGCGAGCTCTTGGTGTCCTCACGCCAACGCAGGTCCACTGGTCCTGGATTGTTCTTGGTGACATTGGGGGGCCCGCGCCACCAGAGCTTGTTAGAGAAGAGGGTGCAACCATGGCCCTATAGTATGAAGGGAGCCTGTGGGAGAGAGGTACATGGTACGTAAAAGTACTTTTTTTTTGGTACCCTGGGCCTAAAAGTAAAGATTTTAGTTTTCCCATAATTCACATTTAAGTCCTGTCCATACAACTTGCAACTGAACATTTTTAAATTTCATTAAAGCAATAATTAATGAACTTGTTTGATATACATTTTGTTTGCGGTCATTTAATACTTCCCTCTCTTTTTTTCCTTTCAGTCCTTAGTATCCGGGGAGCACAAGAGGAAGAGCCACAAGACCCACAGCTGATGAGGTTGGATAACATGCTTTTGGCGGAAGGCGTAGCGGGCCCTGAAAAAGGTGGAGGTTCTGCGGCAGCCGCAGCAGCAGCCGCTGCCTCAGGTGGAGCGGGCTCAGACAACTCAGTGGAACATTCAGATTACAGAGCAAAATTATCCCAGATCCGACAAATCTATCACACAGAGTTAGAGAAATATGAACAGGTAATGAAAGGACTGTGGGTCATTATAACCTGACACAGAAAATAGGGGATCATTCCCACAGTCCGATCCATGCTAACGATCCAGAGGCTGCAGAGCATTTCATAAATGGCACAGCTTTTTTTTTTTGTATTTACAAGCTGAACGCTATTGTTTTTAGCCCCACCACACACTTGTTGCGATTTACCACACTTGTTTAAGCTGGATTCACACCTAATGCAGTTTTACTGCTTTTTGCATTTTGTAGATTTGCACTACAGTCCATTTAACATGGTTTCCTATGGAACACGTCCTGTAGTGCAAATCTGCAAAATGCAAAAAGCACTAAAAATGCATAGGTGTGAATCCAACCTTGTATAGGGGTTGTGTTAATACTGTGTGGAACATGTTGAATTTTATTTCTCATCAAGTCAAACATTTACTTGGTTTCCCTTTTACATCATGTGTCTTTGAGTATAACATGTCTTAGTATAAGGAGTACTGAAGCAACCAGTCTCCATCTTGAAATGGTTTTGCTTCACTGATTTCATTTTGATTGGTTAGTGCACTTTCTACTTTGCTATTCAGGGCTTGCAGTTCATATATAAGAACAGTATGTACAGCAAGCTTTTACAAAATGTTTGCAAAGCTTTCAGTGAGCTTTAAGCATCTTTGGTGAAAACCTTTAAGGGCCCTTTCACACCAAGTGTGACAGGGCTTTTTCTTCGGCTGCAGTGCTGACGTTGTGGGCTCCCTGGACAGGTAAGTGTCCATATATTAAAAGTCAGCAGCTGCAGTATTTGTAGCTGCTGACTTTAAGATTAAGATTTCTATTTGGGATATTGACTTGTTTAAATGATTTTAGTTTTGTGCAATCCATAGACAAAAAAACTCCAGCACTCCCCCGCTCATGACCTCCTTACGCACATCGCACTCCCAGAAGGCTGCAGGACCAGGTCTTAAAGCGGAGTTCCGGCGAAAAAAATAAATTAAAGTCAGCAGCTACCAATTTTGCAGCTGCTGACTTTTTATATTCGGATACTTGCCTGTCTTGGGCGCCCATGATGTCGGCACCCGAAGCCGATCTGTCCCTTGGCTCTCGGGTGGAGGCGCGGCCATCTTCAGTAAGGGAATCAGGAAGTCAAGCCTTGCGGCTTAACTTCCTGGTTCCCTACTGCGCATGCGCGATTTGCGCTGCGGGATTCCACTGGTCCTTGCTGTCTTCTGAGACCGGCATGTCTCCCAGAAGACAGCGGGGGGGACGAAGTAGGCGCCGGAACGTGGCATAGGTCACCGAGGCGCCCTATGCCCGGAAGTGGGAGCAAATACATGGATTACACAGGTATCTGCTCCCCCCTGAAAGTGGGTGGATTCCGAAAAGCAGAAGTTCAATTTTTGGGTGGAACTCCGCTTTAGGGTGGGGACACACTATAGGAAGATTGGGCGATGGTCCAGTTTTTCTTGGCGTTTCACAGCAAGTTGGAACCGAGGAAGGAAATGATGTATGAAAATTCTCGTACGACAAAGGCTTTTGTTTTATTTGTCGTTTCTGATGATCCGCTTCAAGCTGGACACTATGAGAAAATCGGAAAAGAAATTTCATACAAGGCAGGATTGTTCTATTTTTGTGTCGTGTGTGTACACAATTTCGACATCCAATTCAGACTTTTCAAACAAAAATTTCGGTAGGGACAAACTTTTTCTGGTTCGTAAACGGAACAAACGATTTTTGTTTTATTAAGTACTTTTTTTTGCACAAGAAAAATCAGATTATGAAAGACTGCGCATGATCAGAAATAATAAACTACTTTGTCGTACGAGAGTTTTCGTACATTATTTTCATCCTCGGTTCCGACTTGTTGTGAAACATCAGGGAAAACCGGATGATCGTTCACCAGATTTTCTTGGTGTGTACCCACCTTTACAGTGCTACACAATCTCACACATATGTGCAGTGGGAAGTGGGCTGTAAGAGGTGAGGAAGTCAGTGCCGGCTCCCACATCCAAGATGGCAGCTCCAGGATCCAAAGCCTGCTGAAGAATCCGTTGTGGTGAAGACAGCCCTGGACTCCTGGTGCGTTAAGTCTGCAGCTACAGTGATTGTAGATGCTGGCTTTTAGTGTTTTGTTGTGTTGTTTTTTTTTTTTTTTTTTTTTTTTAAAAGAAGTGACTCATCTTTAATATATTTAAACTGAAGCTGAGATTTGTTTTAAAAGCTGCCTGAAGCTTGCTGAAAGATTTTTTTTTTTTTTTTAAATCAAACGGTTTTTATTGCTTACAAAAAAAAAATACAAGGTACAAAAATATGCAGCATATTATATCTTTTACAAGTAGCAATATAGGTTTATGACATTCCTTGGTCACATCTAAAATCACATACATTAAACAATCCGCTCAGAATTTCAAATAGCCTAGGGTGAACTGTACATATCCCATCAGACTATCCCCTCTCCCACCTGCCCACCTGTTGCCGGTGGGAGCATGCTACACACCTCCCAGCAGCCTCATCCTCACCAATTCCATGGGACTTAAACCCGGTACAGCAAGCCATGCATCCCAGAGCCTATCAAACTTTCCCGCGTTGCCCCTGTGCTGGTATATGTATTTCTCCATCAAAAGCGTTTTACCCATCTGCTGTAACCACAGCTGGACCGTAGGCGGCTCCGCAGACTTCCACAGTAGTAGAATAGTTTTTCTCACCTTGAACAATGCCCTAGTAATTGCCATTCGAGTCACCTCCTCGAAAGATTTTTAATAGCTACAATACACACTGCTCTTATACATACAATGTGCACAAGGCCTTAAACATTTTATTATAGAAGGTCATTGGTATATTTAATTGTTACTTTATAGATTGTGATTTTGAGTGAACAAATGTGTTAAAACCTGGAGGACAAATTTGTAGGCCCAATGTGCACTGGGAAAGCAATGTAGAAACAACAAATCCATTATATGAGATGTAAATGACAACTGTGCATGAACTTTGGCGTGCAAGATTTTAAGTCAACTTACCAAAAGAATGACATAAATCACATCTTTAGTCCTGTTATTCCCTTTTAGGCCTGTAACGAATTCACAACACATGTGATGAATCTGTTACGAGAACAGAGCCGGACCAGACCTATTTCCCCCAAAGAGATTGAACGCATGGTTGGAATTATCCACAGAAAGTTTAGCTCTATCCAGATGCAGCTCAAGCAAAGCACATGTGAAGCTGTAATGATTCTTCGCTCCCGCTTCCTCGATGCTCGGTGAGGCCATAGCCGATTTCCAAATGTTTTATGCAGAAAGCTGTATGTACTCCGTAAGGCATTATCATCCAAAACCGACCACAAAGACTGCTTTTACACCTGCCGAAGACAAAACCATTTATTGGGATAGATGTATGCCATAGTAATTGTTGCTTAATGATGAATTTGAGCCAATACTTTTTAGATCATAGGTAGAGTTCACACGATGCTAGAACTTCTGTCAGATCTTTGTGGTGTTCACTATTTATGAGATTGTCTTTTGCATCTTATCCCAGGGACCACACAGGAAGAGAGGGGGAATTTCTCTACTGGGGACACAGTGCTGAAAACACGATGGAATTTCCATCACTTTCTAACTCTGTTGAGAATATGCTCACTTCCTGTCCTAGTGACCACACAGAGATTGAGGATGATTCACTCCAATGAGAACAGCAATATAAACCCGAAAACTTCCTATCCCATCTACACTCTGTCCAAAATTCCCAAAAATTGGGCTGCAATTTCACACTGTTACTTTTGGTGAGATTTACTGAATGGTTAAAGTAGAACCATTTTCATTTTGGATAGAGCAAGGGAGGGTTATATAACCCCTTTCAGTTTTTTTGTCATCTGTGTCCCATTGTGGAGATTTCCTTCACTTCCGGTTTTGCAGCCAAATGGAAAGTAAGCGGAAATCCCTGTAAATTAAGGGAATCCCCTCTATTGTTTTTTCTGGGAATAACCCCAAATTTGGGATTTTCTTAAGCCGGACCAACAGAGCCTGAATCTAAGCACAGACAGCAATAATACTGACACGTGCGCTAATCCCCCTCCACTCCATCCAAAAGAAAAAAGTTTTTCTTCTAGTTCTACTTTAAGAGTAGAAGTATGAATTTGAATTTGGTTCCAAAGGTACGATCCTGTTAGAGTAAAAAGTGTAACTGAGGCTTTTTTAGGTGCACTCAGAACAGGCTTTACTTAAAGTGCTTGTATACCCTCTTTTTTTTATATTTTTTACCTACAGGTAAGCCTATAATAAGGCTTACCTGTAGGTAAAAAGAATATCTCCTAAACCTGTACGGTTTAGGAGATATTCCCTTTTGCAATGAGCCGCTGACTTCAGCAGCGCATGCGCTCCTGAGATTCTCGGCTGAAAGTCCGGCAGGCGCCGGACCTTGCCGAAAAGAAGTCTCCCGTGCGCGGGAGTGACAACATCGCGGCTCCGGCCAATCACAGCACCGGAGCTGTGATACATTGAAGACCCGCTGAGGGAAAATGTCCGCTCCCTCGGCGTGGATCGAGATCACCTGCGACGCCTCGTTCTATGGTAAGTATTTCATAATGAGCTAGTATGCGGTGCATACTAGCTCATTATGCCTTTTGCCTTACAGGTTAAAAAAAAACAAATCTGCGGGTTTACTACCGCTTTAAAGAGGTTCACATTTTAACAAAATAAATAATAAATGCACATTTTTTTGCAGGTAAATTTTACATTTCTGCAGGGGGGGGGGGGGAGAGATCTCCAAATAACAGTAAAGCCTCATGCCCACGGACGTTTTTACAGCCGCGTTTTTGAGCGTTTTTTCCAGCTTAAAAACGCCTGTCCATGTTAGTCTATAGCTTCATGCCCACCTAGGCGGTTTTGAGCTGCAAATAGCATAGGCGTTTTTAAGCTGTAAAAAAAAAAACAGGACCAGTGCGTTCCTTGGCGTCGGCGTTAGGCATAAAAAAACGCAAAGCGGCCTTTTTCGTTTTTTTCCCAAAAAAAGGGTCGAACAATTTATACAATAACATGGACAGGCGTTTTTAAGCTGTAAAAAACGCTCAAAAACATGGCTGTAAAAACGTCCGTGGGCATGAGGCCTAACCGTAGCAGCAGCACAGATTTTAATTGAGATCTCTAAAAGTCAATTACTGATGATTACTGCTGTTTGCATTACTGAACAAACCCAGCTTTGTGTTAGTGTGGATACGTTTAACGCATTCGTGTGATGACAGCCTGACAACACTGTTAAAAAAGTGCCCTGTTTTCTTAAATGGGGACCACATGTTGCATCTGCATGACTGGGACTTTGAACACAGATTACATTATAGATGCAGAACAGTGGTTGGTATGGAATGATTTTGGATATTGATTAATAGTTTACATAAAAAAGTAAGAAGGCAGATCAGCCTCATGTACATTGGTCGTTTGTCCAGCATTTCTATACGCCTTTTCTACTGGCAGGAAAAAGTGTCTAAAGCTGTGTTTTGCAAATGCATTTAGATGAGTCAAGCGTTTGGGTGTTCATGCCATTGGCCCGAATATTTTATTCTGGCCATTGATGGTGCTAAACGCGCCTCACATTTAGATGAGTTTAGGCATTTGGGCATTTTTTTGGATGCAACTCTTTTCTCTTTCTTTTTTTTTTTTTTCTCCTTTTTTTTTTTTCTGCCCCTAAAATGCTACTGCCTCTAAGGCCCCTTTCACCCGATCCGATCAGGCCACCCATTGACTTCTATGGTGAGGCAGATGTAAGCGGATATGTGTCCACTGACACCCATCCGGCATCTGATCCGACAAGATCTGCTGAAAACAGACTTGTGGCCATACGTTCGCCATCTGTCCAGCGGGTTGGATCGGATGGAAATGGACAGGCGGTTCGTCTTCATACGTTCGCCATCCGCCCAGCGGGTTAGATCATATGAAAATGGACAGGGGGTTCATTTTCATCCGATCTCCCAATAGAGGAGAGCGGGGCTCTGACAGGTCCGTCTCGGTACAGTGAGCGGAGACGGACCTGTCATCCGCCTACTCAGCGGGTATCAAGAGTGATCCCCGCTGTGCAAGTAGAGTCCGTCAAAATGGATACGCCCCGTGTGAAAGGACACATTTATTAACTGAAGCTAAATGCAAAGTTTGCTAAACGCTCTGCAATTGCTTTCTAAAAGCTTGCTGTTCACACTGCTCTTATACATGCTGAAGTCTTTGTGAAACAGGCCTTGAAGCGTCCTCCAGCTCCTATTTGGAAATGTTGAACCTCATCTTAATGGAAGTAATGATTGTCACTTAAACAAGCTGCTAGCAGGCCTCGGGCTTTAAACAAGCTTCAAGTAGTGCTGAAGCCTGCTGGCTGTTTTTTTAAAGTGGCAGCCAGCATTCCCATTAGCTGAATTGTACTTTAAAGTGGTTGTAAAGGCAGAAGTTTTTTTATCTTAATGCATTCTATGCATTAGGATTAAAAAAAAACCTGTGTGCTGCAGCCCCTCTAAGCCCCCCTAATACTTACCTGAGCCCCATCTCTATCCAGCAATGTGCACGACTGCCTCGGCTGTCCGCGACTCTCCCTCCTGATTGGCTGAGACACAGCAGCGGCGCCATTCGGCTCCTAATGCTTTCAATCAGTCAGTAAGAGGGAGTGGGGGCCAAACTGCTGATGTGTTTGACTGGACACACACAGCTGCAGCTCGGTTTGGGTGCCCCCATAGCAAGCTGCTTGTTGGTGCACTCGAAAAGTTGAATGTGCCAAATGCTCAAGAGGAGGGGAGGGGGGGGGGGAAGCAGATGGAAAGGGACCACATAAGTGAAGTTCATTGTTTTAGGGCATGTTCACATCAGTCTACATGTGTTGTGTTCCATATTCTGTGGAAATATTAAGGGGGAGATTTAGACGTTTAGCAAGAGACAATTGGGCAGGGCTGATACCATACAGAAATTAGGAGTGGAGTGCATTTCTGGCAGATCAGTAGATATTTTTGTGTACTTGCAGGGTCTTTTAAAGGCTACGTTCATCTTTTGAGTAAAATAGGCTATGCAGTCACGGGATTAAACTACGCTGAAGTTTTGTAAAATACTGCTTTTATTAAACTGGCTTATCTGTAGGCCATTTTGGTCATCCACGAAGCCTAGCTGAAAAACTTCCAAATTCTCCTACCCTTGGTAACTGATAGGACGACAAATTGTTGCCACTCACCTCCAGCAGCACTAAAGCTATCGTGCTTCTGTGTTTAAATGCTGTGCATTAGCTCAGCCGCTAATACAGAAGAGTGCACTGCCCATGCACAGCATTTAAACACCGTAGAATGATCACAAAAAGGTCTTTTAATGGGATAAAACGTAAGGCAGTGCACTAATTTTGCAGAGATTTACTACACAATGTTTTTTTTTTGTTTTGTTTATTTGGCATTCACACACACTTTAAACACTCCTGACCTGAAAATGCTGGTTACCTGGCTGTCGCTGGCTTCAGTATTCAGAGTCAAGACCAGTAAAAAGCACGCAGCTAGATAAATCGGAGGGAAATCGGAACTCCTGATATGCATGCACATTCTTGGTCAGTGGGTCAAAGAATTGAAGCCAAAGATTAGTATTAACTTTTTATTTCTTTTTCGTTTCAGAAACTGTTTAAATCTCCTGTTTAATGCAATGTTTATCAGTGTTGTGAATGTCTCTCTCCCCCCCCCCCCCCCTCGCTCTTTCTTTCTTTCTCTCGCTCTTTCTTTCTCTCGCTCTTTCTTTCTCTCGCTCTTTCTTTCTCTCGCTCTTTCTTTCTCTCGCTCTTTCTTTCTCTCGCTCTTTCTTTCTCTCGCTCTCTCTCTCTCTGTCCACCGCCCCCCTATCTCTCATTTACTTTCTCTTTCTTTCTCTCTCTTTCTGAATGAACTTTTGCAGCTTCTGGATTGATCTTATTTTTCTGCTTAATTAGGCGGAAGAGGAGAAACTTTAACAAGCAAGCAACAGAAATCTTGAATGAGTATTTCTACTCGCACCTCAGTAACCCTTACCCCAGCGAAGAGGCCAAAGAGGAGTTAGCCAAGAAGTGTGGCATAACGGTGTCACAGGTAATGTCTGCCCTTTGTGTCACCACTTAACTGGGTGCTAATGGCATTAATATCTTTCTCTTCTTTGCCAGCCAAACAAGTGAAATGCAGAGCTTGTGATATGGAGCACTGGTAATGAGTACAGAGCTGTAGTTCCATGCCAACTTTGTGAGAGCTAATAGGATTACGTAGACTATAGATCACTGGCCATAGATCAAAATTTGGCCGGTTCAGCAGGAACTGACAGAATTACCATCCTTCTGTGGGCAGCTGGTTATACTATGGGCAGGCTGGTTGTACTGAAGTTGATCAGTACAGCCAGCTTGTCGGGTTGTTTTCATGTGATTAATGCCTCTTGCAGTAGTCATTGTGGCGTTTTTCAAGGAAAATACAATAGCACAGTGGGAGGGGGGTCCTCCAACATGATTTCCTATCCGTCAACCAAAAATTGCCTTAAGTGGTGGTAAAGGCTCAAGGTTTTTCATGTATTCAATGTAAAAAACCTTCTGTGTATAGCAGCCCCCCTTATACTTAGCTGAGCCACATCGCAATCAACCAATGTGCACGAGAGCAGCGGCTCTCCCAGGTCTCTTCCTCCTCATTGGCCTGAGGTTTTTGCTACTGTCAATTACAGCCAATGAGAAGAGAGCAGGGTGGGGCCAAGCCTTGGTGTGTGTGTGTATGGACACACAGAGCAGGGGCTCGGGAGCAAGCTGTAGCTGCTTGCTATCTAGGCACTAGGCAGGAGGGAGGGGCCAGGAGTGCTGGCAGAGGGCCCAGTGAAGAGGAGGATTGGGGCTGCTCTGTGCAAAACCACTGCACAGAGCAAACAAAAAAAAGGCGTTTAATATCACTTTAATGTTTGGCCAGCCTTATATTGCACCAATTAATAAACACGGCTAATGGAAAATCGCTCCAATCATTTAGGAGGGGTTTCTAGCATGTCTGGTCTAGAAGAGTCTTATAATCACATGGTATTCTGGTGACTATAGTTTTGCAGTGAAAATATGATTGGAGCAATTCTTTACCTCTCTGCTTCTATAGTCTTTCTAATGCATTTTAGGTACAGCATTGTTGGTGTGAGTGTGATTGCACTTTAGCAGTACAACTACATAACATAGCTGGTTGGGGTATGCAGAAGCAGCTTTGGTGTGTGTGTGTGTTGCATTATAGAACCTCTCATGTACCGGAATTTGGATAACAGATTTGTCCCTCTACCTCAAAGTATGAGTTCACATTACATTCCCACACCGGGTAAGGTTCTTAAAATTTATTTTAATTTTGCTAACTAATTATGAGTGCTGACATGCTGAACAGAACTTTATTTATTATAGGTACTTTTATAGCCCCGCCCTCAAGGAGCTTAGGTCCAATTTCACATGCATACAGAAACGCATACTAGGGCCAATTTAGACATGAGCTAATTATCCTACAACCATGTGTGGAAGAAAACCGGAATACATGGAGGAAGCCCCATGCAAACATAGGGAGAACTTTCAAACCCCCTTACAAAAATAAAATAAAAAAATCTATCCTTTTTAAAGTGCATCTGTAAGCACTTTTTGTTTTCGATGGGGTATGTTAATGTTAAAACACCTGTCCTTTTTTTATTGCTGTCTGTATCACCACTAGAGGGATTCACCCTCTCTTTTGTCCTGGTAACCGTTATCACTGGTGCAGAAAGCCATGTAAAAGTTTGCAGTTGGCACCAGAGCAAGAAGTGGGGTGAAGAGAAATCATCCTTTTTGGGTGACAATTGTCTAAAGTTTGTTTTTTCCTTTTAATTGTGGGAGATTTTTTTTCACTTCCTGCTATGGAAGAAAGCCAGTGGAAATCTTTCCAACAGAATGGCAAAAAAAAAAAACTTTAACCATTCTCTACTAAAAATGCAGTTGTTGGCTTTATATATTCTAAACATTGGTATAGTGTACCACTCCTACCTATTCTGGGCTGTCGTCTTAGTTTGGGAAGAGCTAAAGGTTGACAAATCTACATGTAAATGAGAAGACGTCCCTATATAGAGGTTTCTCTAACCATAGCATAATTACAAAATTACAAAAGCAAAAGAAAAATTTAATTCCATAGGGCGGGGTCTCCAAACTGGCCATACAGTGTTTCAAGAACAACAATTCCCATCATTCCTAGTCATGTCTGTGAATGTCAGTTTTACAGTGCCTCATGGGACATGTAGTTCCGCAACAGCTGGAAGGCCATAGTTTGAAGATCCCTGCCATAGGGGTTCTACTATGGTTTCCATCCCTTGGCAAATATTTATATTCTGCAGTTTAAACTTGATTCTATATTCAGCCCGTATATGGATCTATGGTTGTATCCGAGTAGACAAATTGTGTAGTGAAGAAAATAAATGAAAGCAAAGTGGGAAAGGACTGATAATAAAATCCCAGGGGTTGAGTAATACCCAGTTTAGAAATTGGCAATAACAGCTGTATTGAGCAAAATCGGGAACAGTGTACAGGCGCCATGCTTGTTGATGACTTGCAACCATGTTGTCTTATGTGTACATACAGCATTCACTTCTGTTCCCAACTAGTACCAGCTGTAATATCATGACTCCAATTAAAATCAAAATCTATTTTCTGTGTTTTTTTGTAGGTATCAAACTGGTTCGGAAATAAGCGAATCCGCTACAAGAAGAACATAGGTAAATTCCAAGAGGAAGCCAATATTTATGCTGCCAAAACAGCTGTGACTGCTACCAATGTGTCAGTTCACGGAAGTCAAGCCAATTCGCCCTCAACTCCCAGTTCTGCTGGTTAGTTTGTTTTTTTAGTTTGTTTTTTTTCTTGCAGTTTTATTATTTTTTACTTCCAGTGTTTCCTTACTATGCTCTCTTTGTCCATTTTAGTTCTACGTCCATGCTTTCAGGTGTTTGTTGCCTTTCCTACTTTTTTCATCGTCTTCTGCATCCCTCTATTCCCTTCATTTTATTTATTTATTTATTTATTTATTTTAATTTTTTTTGTTTATTTTGTTTTATTTTGTTTTAGTTATTTTGCATTCCCCCCGCTTGTCCCAATTATCCTCCTGTTGTGTCTGTGTTCAGAAAAGACCTCAATGTTTGGTGTGTTCTTTTCTTTTAATTCCATTTTTATTCCAGTAATATTGGGGGTTTGAGTTTTTAAAGCCTCCCAATTTGGCCCTCAGCAGCTTCCATTTTGTGAAAAACCTAAATGGGCGATATGTATGTCACACATTATTGCAGCCTGTGTTAAGTGTTTGCTAACCTTTTTGTAAAGGGTTCTCTTGATGAGATGTTGTGAAATAACCATTTGAGAAAATACTGAACCAAAAAACAACTGGGTAATGTCTTGATAATTGAGATTGTTTCTAGTGTTATTAAGCTACCAAGTATCTAATCGTATTTAAAAAATTAGGATCCTGCCCAAAACTGAAATCTTAGCATGGACATCAGGAAAGGACACTCTGGCTCTTCACATATAGTACCTACTGTGGTTCCAGTGACAGTTTGTTCTGTTCTCCCATCACTGTCAAAGTAGTTATGCTTCTTTATTTATCTTTTATTCCTATGGAGAAGAGTGGCACTTCACTGCAGCTTTGGCCTAAAGCCAAATGCTACAGTAAAGGCCAAACAGAAGGGAATTTTAGGGAGCTTCAGGTACATGAGCGATTGTGACTTTTCAAAAAACGGATAATGCAATTTAAACTTAAGCAAGGCTCACTTGGTTTACTTTTGCTGCATTTAACTTAAAGCTGAACTCCAGCCAAACAGCAAAATCCACAGTTCAGATACATGTATGAGGTCTGTTTTACCTTCGAAAAACTTTGTAATTTTCTCCCCCCTTCCACAGTTTTACCAAAAATTGGTGACCCGATTTATTCTCTAATGCAATTAAACAGTACAGCCTGATCACATCTCTGACTCTAGGCTGAGATTGGATACTGAAGGAGCAGCAGCAGGCTGATGAGATCTTTCTTCTGTATGCATCTTTTTATCAGCACGTGTGCATGCACCAGAGCTTGGAGTACTGCTAAAGGGCAGTACACGCGTAATATATAAAAAACTGTGACCAGGTGCCTAGCGTATCATGCATGCCTCCATCCCCATATGTAACGTATACACAACCAATATTCGCACATGGGACTTTAAAGTGCATGTAAACCCTCACATATACCCAGTGAAGTGAACAGCCTCAGATGATACACAGGGATGAAACAAATCCTCCTACATAAGTTTTACATGTATATCTGCTGTCTTCAGCTTTATATACTGTTTAGAAAGTGCAGCTCGTGGAAGATTTACTCTTCCTGGTTAGCACTGCAGGGAAGCCTGGGCATACAGCCAAGACAGCTGATTGGAAGAAAGGCACACACACATTGTTCGTTGAATCGTTCCATTCTGCGCTAATCTATTTATAGCATTCTCCCCAACACAACTCCGGCTGCTTTTATCATATGTGACGGAGAACTTGTCAGGAGGTATCAGGCTGATAACAGAAGAACGGAGCAGGAGACTGCTACGGGACATAATGCTTTGAAGAGAGATAAGAAAACACTGCAGATATGTGTTCAGCTCAAATTTTATGAATCGGTTTACATCCAATTTAAATGAGGCATAATACAAAAGTCATAAAATTATTAATTTATTGTTCAAGGATTGGACACATAAATGTATAAAGTACACATAAACATGTTTGGCATATCAAGCTAATGGGATAGACACAATATATATTGTACATCAAGCTTGGTATAGTTTCAAATACATGCTTTACATAACCAAGATGATTGCAATATGCAAGTGGAATGTAACTTGACGTGTTTCGTGAATACGTTCACTTCTTCAGGAGTAGATGCCTCCAACAACCCTATACTAAAAAACAAATACATAAATTATATTACAGCACTCCCTAGAAAGGCGAGGGGGAGGGAGTGCCACCCACTTACATATGGATGTTCTTAAAAAGGGACTTACAAACCAGCTTGGAATTTGATGATAAAACATAGTGACCGCTGCTCCGTGTCTGACACGGGAGTAGTGGAAGGGGACCATGACTGCACATGGGCCAAATATCGGCCAGTTCAATAGAAACAGTCCCTCCATTCCGCTTGTGTGTACGGCAGCCGGTCCAACAGAAGCTGACCGTTCGACTGGCTTCTGTTGAAGGGGCATGGCTGAAAAAAAAAGTCTGCCAATCGGCATCTGATCAGCGCTGACTGGTGTGTTCTGTCAGAATGCAATAGCTCAATAGGCGGATGGCTGTACTAACCTCGCACAGTTAGTAAAGCGGCTCCTTCTGAGCTACTCATTTTTAACATTTTTTTTTCGTTCAGCCCGCTGGGTTGAACGAAAAAAAAATAAACTAATAGTGTGTACTAGGCTTTGCTCTCCCAGTCTGATCCTTCTGTGAGGGGGGATTACAAGAGGTCAATATTGGGGCAAATTTAAGTACTAAATGTAGAAGGAAAGGCTGAATAATCGACCTACTTTAAAGAAGTATGGCCAAAGCTATTTTGGCTATACTTACCTGTAGGTTACAGGAGTGCACTTAGTTATGCACTCCTGTGACCCATTTTCAGCCGACAGCGGGCTGAAGCTTGCTGTCACCTGACATTGCAGAGCTGGTCCAGGCTCTAACCATATGGTCGGGATCCATCTAGAAGCCTGGATGGACAGCTGGCTCAGCCTCTCAGTGATGCATTGAGAGGCTGAGCCAGCACCTTCCACAGCTCAGCACTCCAGTGAGAGCTGGAGGGGAAAAGCGGAGAGCTAGTGATTGACAGTCACTGCTCTCTTCTCAGAGGGGAGAACTGAGCGATTACCGATGTTCAATCAGTTCTCGGGGAGATGCAGCATCGGATCGATGCTGCATCCACCTAGGTGAATGTAAAAGTTTTTATTTATTTTTGTTACCTCCCCCCTGCTTCATATATATTTTGGCATAAATCGCAATTTTTTATTTTCTTGTCCCCCAAATTTTTCTATGCGGTCACATGACTGCAATGCCCTGGCTCCCCTGTGTAAATTTATGGCTCCTGGAAAGGAACTTTTGGCTCAAACGCAGTGAGTGACATTGCTGCTCTGTGAGAGAAGCTGGAGTTTTGCACTCACGTGACTATATAAAAAAAGTGAAAAAAAAAATATGATTTAAATTGCTGCTTATGCTAAAATGTATGCAGTGCAATAAGCAGGCAACATTTTGTTTAGCCTTCTACTTTTATTTATATTTGGACCTAAACCTAAATGATTGTTAAATGCATAATTGCATTAAATGGTGTTTTTTAATATACGTCTGTAGTCTATTAAGAAACATCTAAACAATTATATTTGAAGGGTTCTTGGGAGATGGGCTGTAATTTTAGTTGAGTGAAATTCACTTGCACCTTGCCAGAAGGACCATGCGCGGTTTGGAAGCATTTGGTTATTTATGCCGTGAAAATAAAATGATGACAACTTGATGCAACACCTGGAAAGCTAGCCGTTTCTTTACAAACACACAGACATTTGCTCAGGCAATGTAAAACGTGTTTTCCCACCTTTACTGGCAAAATCTGCAAGTGCGTTTTTATGAACAGCCGTTGCAATTCATTATGCTTTAATATTCACAAACTATTGTACTTGTGAAACGTAACTGCTGTCACTGAAAAAGTCAGGAAGCTACTGCTGAAAGGGACATCACCAAAACTCTGGTAGTTGTTGGATTTCCGATGAGTTTTCCTAAACTTCATCTGAATGATCTGTGTAATTTAATGCCGTAGGCTGCACGATAATTAGATCTCTGTAGTTGATCACTTGTTGATGTCATCATTAAGTCATTTGGCTAATGAAATCTCCAGGAATTGATTCAAGGATTGTTGGCAACCCACCAGAAAAGAGATTAAGGATGAAAGAGTGGGAATTATGTATGGCAGGGATAGAGGTTATGGATGATGAGCGAAGAGGGAGAGAAGTGGGTTTAAAGATCTGGGCTCCGAGGAGAAGCATATATGGATATAGCACAGGCATGATTGTGTGACTTTATAGTTATATTTAATGGCTAGAGAAGTCAACTTTTTTTTTTTTTCCTTGTAATTACTTAAAACATTGCATTGTGCTTACCGAGGGCTGTTTGTAGCTTGCTTTGTCATGATTTGACTTTTGTTTGGGGGTTCTAAAAAATGCACACAGCATGGCTTCCACTTCTGACAACTAAAGCTGGCCTTGCACCTAAAATCTGATTCCTCCATCCATGCTACACAGTGGGAGTAGCTGCTGATTTGTCCACCGTGTTTTGACAGCCAGACACTCCAGCTGTTAGTGTCTTTATCTGATTTGATGCAGAAGCTGTTCAGCTGACAATTTTCTGGGCGGCTCCTTTGATTTCTCAATTGAGGGATGTCGACTGGATGATGTCTGACATCGGTTCATCAATAACCGGCCAATATTTGTAGCGTGTATCACCCCCCCCCCCCCCTTCAGTGCTTCCTCCGTTCTTCTGAATTTCGCACCCCCCCCCTCCTTTTCTGCTGCTAGGACATTTAGATAGCATAGCATGCTTCGTGCATGCGCAGTAGGGACCCAAAAGGTTTCACGGCCGGTTTCCCATAGTGGAGATGGTGGCAGCAGCACTGCAAGGGGTTAAATGCTAGGCATAGAGCAATAAGCTGTAATACTTTAACCTTATTTTTCACTCCAGCAGGCTCCATGCTTTGAGTCCATTAAAAACCCAATCTCTTTGGAGCTCCCAGCTGATGGCCACACTGTCATCAAGTACAATGCAGGTCCATTAACACTGAGTGGTACGCAAAGATGGTGAGGGACTGCCCACTACCTGAAGCATTGGAAAGAGGAAAGGCACTGCAAGGGGGCTGGTAGAGTGGTCAGATTAACGTTCTTTTAAGACATTGGTCTCCAAACGGTGGCCCGGGGGGCCAGATGTGGCCCTTTTATATTCTTTTATCTGGCCATTGGGGCAATTTCCCACCAACTGACATCAATGATGGAGCATTATTCTCATTGATTTCAACAATGGGGCACTATTCCTCCCATTAAAACCAATGAAGAAGCATTGGCCCTTTGCTTTAGAACGTTTGGAGACCCCTGTTTTAAGAGATAACTCCCTGCACTGGAGAATGACTGTTGGCCATTTATGTCAGACATATAAAGACCATTTGTTTGCAAATCATTTGTCGTTCTAAAATATTCTGGAGCAGGTTTGTGTCGGCAAGTGATCAGATGTTGGCAAAAGATGCTACCATTTCACTGTCCAAGTCTGAGAGCCAAGAAAAATGTCCAATTTGTCCATTCCACTGTTTACCTGATTATCAGCTGCCGATCTCATCACAGCAGCCATATACTTCAAAGCAATCAGAGTTTGTGGATAATGACAATTCTTGCCCCTGTATAGACACCTCCAGTCTACCAAGCAAATGCAAGCAGCAGCAGAAAGCATCTTGGCAGAGCTGACATTGCATCAAAAACCGCTTTATAATGTTTATGCTAGAAATACCTTTTATTATACATGTAAGATTTCATCTCCATCAGGCAATCTACAGCTAAGTATTTTAAGCCAATAGTCCTTTACAGGTGAATTTGGAATAATAATAATAAAAAGCACACAGTCACAGATGAACATATCCGAAGAAGTAATAGTTGTGGCCTGAAGTTACTATGTGTATCTCCCAGTTCAGAATAGGCAAATTAAATGGTTGATTGGCCTAGTTGCTACAGCCAACAAGAATTGCCCTTTCTTTAAAGTCAACCTGCCACATATGTGGGTCATTGAAGCTGAATATTTGGTGAAGACATGCAGAAGGCAGAGGTTGTCTGTCCTAAGTGAAAAACCCCATGCTTAAAGTTGTTTTTTGTTTTTTTTTGGACCCTGCACGGTAATGTAAAAATGTGCTAGTATGCATCGCATAATAGCACATTATGTTAAACTTCCCTTAAAACGAAGCGTTCCAGCACCGAGATGTCAGAGCTGCACCCCTCTTGCTTCCAGGTTTCCATAGCAATATATTACATATTTGCGTTTTGAGTTTGATACATTATAACTATTTTATATATATACATGTGTGTACACACACACACACACACGACCTTCGTTGTCATTTTGACAACTGTTAATGGGATTTAGATACAGTATTGCTTTGTGAAAGGGTTAGATTTGACAATACTTTACTTTTTTTGTTATTGTTTACTTTGTGTAATACAATAGGCCCGTTTTCTGTTCTGTAGATTCATGGGAATACATTTGGTGTCACTGTTTTTAAGGTAGCTGCATATTTGCCTTCACTAGTGTTAAGCTTGTCTCATTTATTTCTTTTATATGTCTGTTGTGCCATGTATCAAAGCTTTCAGCCTCATTTTCTCATGTTACTACACTGTTGATTTCCTTGAATCAATCATTCTAAATACGAGCTATCATACTGCATTCATCCACCAATCACTCGCTTATTGTTGGGTGTCCCCTGTCTGATCTATCTCTCCCTCTGTGTGTGCCAGGCAGCTCCTAGCTTCGTTACATGCGGGCTTCCCTCTCGCAGGCAGAATCTGAGTGAGTTTACTGGCACATTTCATGCTTTCATTTTGTTTAGTGGGATTAACATATGCTGTCTGCAATATGCATTCCTGCATTTGTTAGCTTGATGACAGGTATATGGTGCTTTAATAAACATAAAAAAGAATTTGCTTCTCTAAAAAAAAAAAAAGCTGGCAGTGTAATTAGGAAAACGGGCAAATAAAGAAAACAGGAGGTTTCTATTTAAATACACATTTGTTTCCAATAACACGTTTGATCCTTATGGTGGAGTTGCTACATGCAATGACTATACCAGAAAGGGTTGATAGTTTGAGGATCGTATTATGAGAGGCTTGAATTGGCACTGCTTTGTCTTATGCACAGAATATGAAGGGAACGGACCCCATTAGGGGTGATTTTTGTAGTAATGAGCAGCAGCTCATAACCAATCCAAATTCTTCATTAGCCCATCTAACCAAAGTTTTTTTTTTTTTATGAGAAAATTTTCAGATTTTTTGCCATTTCATTCAGTGGTTACCTGCTAAGTTAAGGTGGCCATATACTTGGCAACCAATTGAATAGATTCCACTAATAATGGAAAAAAAAGCAGGCAGAGAGAGCCAGGGAACTTGCAGTTTTGAAAAGATGTAAAAAAATGAAGTACGGTAGTTATGTCATAACATGGTTTCTTTAAAGTGTCCCTAAAGGCAAAACTTTTTTTTTCATTTTGGATACAGTAAACGAGAGTTATAAACCCCCACCCCACTTTTTTTATGCCATCCCATTGTGGCGCTTTCCCTTCACCCTTGTCCCATAGCTAAAACAGGAAGTGAGAAGGAATCCCAGTTTGTCACCAGAACTAGTGCCCCCATTGGAAGATTTCCCCTCTATTCCTGTTCTGGTGTTAACCCAAAATATGGGATTTTCTTTTACTTTCACTTTTTATGATAATGGTAAACAGGACAAACGGAGAGGAGTAACCTGACAATGGTCCTAATCCCTCTCCATTCTATGGAAGTGTGACCACACAGAAGTCCTTTTTTAATATTCCCTTGTTTTCTCGAATATGATCTCAAAAGTGGAAATACATGTTGAGTGTTTATAAGGCAAACTTTTTTTTTTAGAATGGGGAAGGATTGACCCTCTTGCCAAGTTTTTTTTTTATTTTTGTTTACCCTGGGGGACCATTGTCGCCAAGACAGAAGGCCTTGGGAAATCCAGGTGAGGTGAGGGTGAAGGAATCAAACTGTTCAAGATGGGAATTCCCCTTACTTTTTTTACACAAATCCTGTTGTGCACCTGGGCCATATGAGTTCTTGCCTGCAAGGCACAAACAGCAGAAATGTCCCGATGGTGCTTTTAATCCTTCCCTACTGTATTCAAAACTTATAGAAAAGAAAAAGGGTTTTGCCTATATGTTCACTTTGAGAAGCAACTTCGAAAAATAAGAATGTTTTAGAGAAGGGTTGGGTTGCTGCAGGAAATGTGCTTCAATATGAAAACTTTGTTTCAGTTGAGGGTTTTCTAGTTTCCGTTGAAGATCAAGGTTGTTTCTTGCTGTACTTTGCTGTTCCGCCTGCCTCTGTGGTCTCTTGGTTTGCTCCTAAGGATCCAGTTTCTCCTCTTCAGTCATTTGGTGGCCACTAATTATGTAATTTCCATGCATAACTGCAGGAGTTGCATCATCCTGGCTTCATTCTCAGAAACGTACTGATGCCTGGAATGCATCGGCAATGTGCACTGTTCATGCACTGCACGAAGTGTACACAATATTCAGTTGGGAATAGGAGACAGTTGATATTTTTTATTTTAGAGGCATGAATAATGTTTTATCTCCTAGTATTTTTAATGTGAATGTTTTAGAGAAACTTAAGCTACTTGAGAATTTTTTCAAGTACAGTATGTTTCAGCGATATGTGGGTAAAGTATTTAGGGCAAATTGGGTTTCCCCAAAAATCTCAATTGTTAAGAAAGGTTCACGTTCCAGATTTCCATATTATCACTCACCGTTCCTGAAGCATTATTTCACGTTTTCATCAGCATGAGTTTGGAGCGTCGGATTATAGCCATTTTAAAAGGCACCTTCTAAACACTTGGCAGTGCTGTTAAATAAGGTGCTATATAAATCGTACATAATAATAATAATAATGTACATACCTTTAATTTTTATTTCAGTTAGTGGTCCATAATCTTACAGATCAGCAATAGGTTAATTTTCTTCTACCTTTTAGAAAATGACTGGTTTCCAAAAGGAGAAGGTAATCTTGGACAGATAGTATAGTATCCAGGATGGTTTCAGGTCTGCAAATGACAAAGCAAATGAGTACCTTTTTGTGCATTTTATTTCCTAAAATGTGAATTTAGTTATCAGTATATACGGTGTGTTACGACATTGGTAGGTCAGTCACGTTTGCATTGTATGAAAACAAGGTATAAGCTGAAATTAACAAAGCTTATAATAAGAGCAGCAACATGGAAGCACTTACCCATACCAGTCAATCAGAATCTAATTGATTTCCCTCCTTTGAGTGCCACAGGCTAGCACATGACATACTTTCCCCTCTAAACATGGACTGTAGTGCCAGTGGCTGCTATTCAGCTTCATTGCTTATGAAGGTCTGCAGGAGAGATAGCCACACCTTTGTTTACAAAACATAAATAGGTTGTGCTTGCAGAACTACCCACAGTTTGAATTTCGTCCAGTTCATTGGTAACTGGCCCAGATTTAAGCAGTATATGGCCAGCCTATGAATGGCCATGGTTTGGTAGATGATTCCTAAGGCAAGCAAGTCATAGACTGCTTGAATTTCGTGTGATTGCTGCTAATTAGGCTGACTTTCGAGGTGCTGGTAGCCCTGCAAACACCAGCCAGCTTGACCAATGTTGATTAAAAAAAACTGACTATAAGCTGATTAACGCAGTCATAGTTCAGCAGCACCACTGTATTCAGGCAGCCAAAGCTGCTTAATTACGATAGATGGCAGTGGAGATTCCTCCATCCATACTGTTGTTTTTAGTGTGGTTTGAATGTGAGAAAATGAAATGGTGTATGGCTAGCTTAAAAATACTGGGCTGCTGTCTAGCCGCAGCAAATGTTCCCAGTTATTTACTCTGGTTGAAAAAAAAAAAGAATTCTCAGTCTTGGTGTAAAATACGTACAGCATTTATCAGTTTTATATCTGAATGTCTAGTCAAAACGCAGTAGTCTCCTGGTAAAAGCAGAGCTCCTGGGAGTTGATGCAAGAACGAATATCTAGGCACGGCCACATTTTTGGTATGTGCACCCATAGGCATTTATTCTTTGATATCTGGATGTCTAGTCAAAACGCAGTAGTCTCCTGGTAAAAGCAGAGCTCCTGGGAGTTGATGTAAGCACAAATGCTTAAGGACGAATATCTAGGCGCGACCACATTTTTTTGTCCATAGGCCATACTGTGCTGCCCATCGCTTTACCAAGTTCTTTATATTTTGTATATTATGAATGTGTATATTTTACATGTTGTAATTTTAGTTACTTTTTAACTAAAGGTTTGAACAAAGAAATATAACAGGATAATTCTATAAGAGGTAGTCTGCGGACCACACAAGGTTTATGCATTGTCATTTGATCAATTGGTTTGCAGTTGTACACGTTGCTCACTAACCCTGCAGTTAAATGCTTTTTCATTCATATGCCAATGCCGAGCTCAGGGCTGATATCCTTGAAATTGCTGGTTTTGTGTTGTGTTTCATTCAGGGAACAAACAGACGGAACGCGGGGCAGTTCAACCACAAAACAAAGTGCAGTTCCTGTCGCCACAGAACCTCGGTTAGTACGCATGGTCTTCAGGACACGTGCACGTCAGTTTGGTTTCAGTATTGTGGCTATTTTGTGGTTTCCACCGGTGTTAACATTTTATTTTGGGTGCTTATTTTTATTTCCATCCATTTCTGTCAGTCCATGGTTCAGTTTGGTGTTTGGAGGATGCCAAATTAAAAGGTAGACTGTACCAAAAGTAATATAAATATACAAAAATACACAGGAGATTGGTGAGATTTTTGCAATTTATCCCAGAGGTGCAACCATGATACTGTTTTTATATTACAAATCACCAGAACACGTTTTCTAAACTCTCTAACAGAATCTGAGGGTTTGTTTGGGGACATCACATTTTTGAATTGTGTACTAGTTTGCCTAAATATCTCCTTTTAGTAATCGCAATGTAAATAAGAGAGCAACATGGGCAGAGACCATTTTTATGAGCCGTTTATGGTGTATTTTGTGATCGTGGCTGGTTTCTCATACTGTAGGTAAGCGTATTATCCACTGGAAACATTTTAAAGGGGGGTTCTTTACATAGTTGTAAATTTTTCCCACTTCCTGCTTAGCTGGTTCTTAGTGGACACACTTTATTTTCTTATGACTACTCCCCTAGGCATTAGCTGTTTACCTGGATTGGGAGAAAATCGGAAATCTGTGGAGTGAAACAATGCTGATTGGCCAGCAAAAATGTATTTATTTTCCCAGTCTAGAAAACCTGTTCCATTTATTCCACCATATATGTGGCATCTGCCAACACAACTTATTTTCCCCTTCAATAGAAATGACCAAAGCTTTCAACCAAGTGCTTGTTTGTGACGGCACAGTACTTGCAGTATTTGGATTGTATTTGCAAGGGCAACAGCTTCCCAACGTCAATGGCTACCGCTATGTGACCACAGTATGCTTCTTTTTTTTTTTTTTTTTTTTTTAACCGGAACAATGCACCCTGCTGTGAGAACTTTAAACTTGCATTCTTTGTCTCCACTGTCAAATTTTTTTTACAGTCAAGATACCTAATGCATACTGGTTTTATACATACATATTTTGGTCTTGGCAACTAATCTTAAACGATCTCTGATCATAGCAGGGATATATAGGGAATACAGAGGAGTTCAGTCAGCTAAAAACTGTTATTGCTCAACTTTCACCATATAAACTGAAAATGAACTAGAAGACAAGTCCTAAGTTATGTAACCCCACATCTGCTTACAATTGGCCACCCATAGGCATACATTGCTCAGTTTTTGATCCTTACAGGAAAGCCTTTGTGTGAAAGCCTTTGTGAAAGGAGCCTAAACCTATTCTGAGCCAATAATACCCCATGAAACATACACTATACTATTTTTTATTTTATTTTTGTTAAATACTAGTTTTGGTTAATGTTGGGCAGTTAAATTAAACATCCCTTTAAGGAAAAAAGTACTAGTTCCCAAACCAATTTTTTTACTTTTTGTAAACATTGCAGCTTTTTTACCTATTTTTGTATTATGTAGAAACTGAGCCAGGACAATGCATTAATAAAGCCTAACTTTGTTTAATGTCCATTTTTAAATCGTTTTTTTGGCTCAAGTTGGCCTGAACTATGTCATACACTAACAGGTGCCCTTGCTAAGCATTCTATATTAACTGTATGTTGCCTCAGGTACATGCAGTATACAGCGCTGTGTTGCAGTAGTGGGAAAGGGGACTTCCTGTCCCACACAAAGCTTCCTCTGATCACTTGAGTCATAGATCCTAACATCCTCTGCCCACCTCTCTGCTTGAATACAAAGCTTCCTCTGATCAGCTGAGTCAAATATCCCAACATCCTCTGCCCCACTTCTGCCTCAGCCAATCAGGGGAAGCTTTGTATTCATCCACTGCTGGAACACAGCGCTGTATACTATATATAGCTAAGGCTACATACAGTTACAGTAGTTACCATACAGTTAATACAGCATACCTAGCAAGTGTGCCTGTTAGTGCATTAAATAGTTCATTTGGGCCACCTTGGCCCAAATGAACTACAATGTGTTTTTTAAGGGACAATAAACATGGAGTTGGGTTTTCGTATTTTTTCTCTGACTACTTGGTGGTTTAAGTGCGAGTCTACCTGTTAAAATCAGTCCATTATAGTAAGAGAAAATCTGCATTTTGGCATCCCTATGGAAGTGCAAAAGCCCGTTCAGGATATGAAAGTTGGCTGCAATAAATCGTGGGGTGAACTAGGGATACCTAAAATGTTACCTAAAGCATGGGTGCTCAATCTGTGGCCCTCCAGCTGTTGCGGAACTACAAGTTCCCATCATGCCTCTTCCTTTGGAAGTCAAGCTTGTAACTGTCAGTGGCTTGCAATGCCTCATGGGACTTGTAGATCCGCAACAGTTCCAGGGCCACGGGTTGAGCACCCATGCCTTAAAGTGTATCTAAAGCCCAAACTTTTAGAAGTGAAGATAGAAGTACCCTGTGGGACAAATATGGCAAAAAATAGTGATGATATCATTCCCTACCCTTTCTAAAATAAAAACAAGTTTGGCTTTAATTATCCTTTAGACTCTGTGCACACTTGAGGAAACACAGGCAGCTAATTATAGGAACAGGGTGGTGTTCTCTTGGAGTGTTGTTTACAAGGCCAGTGTACAGTATGCTCCCATCAGTGCTGTGGTTGCAATAAAGTGACCTTTTTTCATTTTTTGACGGCTTACAAAAATTATTGCGGTCTTTAGGTTGAAATAGGAAAGTCATTTTTATTAACATTAAGGCTTCATGTACACGGGTCCATTTTAAAACCTCTCCTGAACGATTTAACTTGACAGATAGTAACTGACGTTTAAAAAGTCAATTATGCCACGTTTTTGCATTAAAAATTGTCAAAAATTTATCTCCATTAAAAACGCCTGTAAATGAACTGCGGCTAAACGTGAGTTACCACGTTTACAAGCTGTTACAAGCATTTGGTGTTTCAAATGCCTCTGAACATCCGCCCTGAATGCATTTTTTTGCTTTCCAAAAAAAGGCTTTTAAACTTAACTGCCTAGAAATGACTATAAACGACCCTGTGTACATGTACTGATAAGATAACATAGAGGAGAGTTCAGGGGCAGCTGAAAAAAACACAGCTGCTCCTAAACATCTGTTTACCAGCAGCAGTGTACATGAAGCCTAACGGAAATTTTTAGGATAGAAATTCGGGAGCTGCCATTTCTGATTTTTGTATTTGAAAACGTCTGTTATCTGTATTGTTAAGCATGTGCATATTTGCTGTCCTGATACCTGATGTGTATATATTTGATCTAGATCAGTGACCCATCAAGTAGGGAAGGGATCAGAACCACAGCATTGAAGCTTGCACTTCTAAAACCAAGTCTGCAATGGCACCCCCATATTTCCATCCTGGCAGGTTTCCCTTTAAACAATAAAATGGCTTGTGTCCCAATTCTTCTTCTTTTTTTTCTTTTTTTTTTTTTTCTTTTTTTTTTTTATACACGTAAAAGCCAAGTGGAAGATGGCTACCAAATGACTCTAGTTAAATGTCAATTTGATTGTGTTGATTTTGTGTACTTGGGGCGGTCATTAGCCAAACTGTAACTGGAAATCCATACATGCGTTTTTCAGTAACCCAATGGCGTTTTTTTTTTTTTTTTTTTTATTTATTTTTTTTTTTGTTTCTGACTGTGTTTGTCTAAAGGACACTGAGTTTTTGAACTTGTAAGAACCATGTAAATTTACATCTAAAGACATTATTAAAAAAATAAAAACTTTACAATTTTGTGTACATAAAATTGTGTATTTTTATAACCATTCTGTTTAGAAGTATTGGCTGTGTTATGTGGACATAGAATGTGTATAATATGTAAGCCAGATGGAGCCGGTCAGTTGAATCTGGGAGTCAGGGTACTGGAAAAAAAAAATCGCCCACAGCAGCAGTAGCGTTGCGAACATATTACTCCTGGTATTCATAGATGATGTATCTGGTAGAAAATCTATTTGCTTATTTGTTACACATTTAATACCTTTAAATGGATCAGAACTGAGGTTTAATGACTTGTCATAGATGTGTTTTTTAGGCTGTTTTTTTCCTTTTTTTAACCCATGGTAAACTAACATGCTCTTGATATGCCATTATAGGGAACTTATCTCATAAGCATCATACATTGCAGTATTTTACAATGTAAAACTGCTACAACTGTTAGTCTATCTTCAAAAATAAAAAGCCCAAACCTGCCCACCTATATTTATATATAATTGAAATTACCAATATGTTATAGTCTGCCTCTAAAACAAATGTTTCTGCACCAGAGTATGGACAGTTGGGTGATGGCCAAACAAAATATTGTTCATGCTTAGTACCGTAGTCTACTTTTGGTATTTTAGGATTAATTTACTTGTCTGTGTAGATACAGGACTGTTTGCCACATATTTTCCCCTATCCTTAATACAGGATCAGCATAAACTCTGGTGCTGACCTTTAGATTGAGTGGCATTCTTCATTGTATAGACTTGGCATAACCAAATGAGCCATTGAAAAAGTTTAACTTTTAGAGTAAAAATGATTAGTTAAGTGTATCCTTTTTAAATGATAATAGTAGTGTCCTATATGGTGACCTTGCAGAGTATGAGTTCAAGGTCTCCTGTAAACGACTGATTAACCAATGGCCATGTGGGAGACTCCAGTTCTGGTGCTGAAAACAAATATGACTTCCTCCATTTTGATGCAAATTCAGTGAACAAACCTTCATACCCAACATAGACTAGAGCATTCAGTCGGAGAATAACTAATCCTCCTTGTACTAAATATGGTCTACATTCACCTGTTGCTCTCTCCTCCCATGTTATGCTTATGTAACCTTTCCTCATTCTATTTTTCTTTTACTTACCTTTTTATACTAACTTGTTTCTCGTAACCTCCTTCCACCTTCCGTTTTCACCCCAAACTGTGCATGTCAAACCTCTTCTCTCCGTGGGTTTGAACTTCCTTCTTTCTATGATTCAGGTGCCTCACTCTTTCCTTTCCAGGTTCCTCCAGTTCTTTTAACATGTCAAACTCTGGAGATTTGTTCATGAGCGTGCAGTCTCTCAATGGAGATTCTTACCAAGGTGCCCAGGTTGGAGCCAACGTACAGTCACAGGTAGGGATCGTCCAATGATTTGCCAATTGGAAAAAGGCATTGGTCAGATGCTCGTGAGAGGAGTATGGTGGTAGATATGTTATATTATTGGAAAGTCTTGAACATTTTCACACAAATTGAAAAAATGGTTGGCTGACTGGTAGGGTTAGTTTTCCCTTTCTCTTTACTGGTCTTGGATTTCACTGACTGGCTCCTGAATTGTCTACTATTTGTCCACTCCAAGGGGAACTTCTGATATTACTATAAACTGCTTTCTCGTACGCACAATGAAGGTGGAGGTGTGTCATTATAAACAGATCTTGTTTTCTGCCACGGCCAAAATGGATCGGTTGTTGGGAACATAGTCGGTTGCTGAGAAAGTTTGTGGAAAGGGCAACCATTAATAATGTACTCACATTTACAAAAACGTGATTTTGCTTTCTTGGCTAGTTGCAGAGCTTATTTCATATTTGTTAACATTGTTGCCATTCTTTGGATAAGAGCTATCCCAACCTTTTACTGTTTAAAAAGGGGAGAGATCGCAACCACAAATGTAACCAATGCAGTGAGTGTATTTGGGGAAAAATGATTGAGCTCACTGTAATGTTAGTGTTTTGCCCCTTTTCCTACGCTCAGAGCAACGTCTGCTGTATAGTAGCAAAGTACATACATACACTTTTTTTTTTTTTTGCATTGGTAAGTTTCCATCATAGTACACTAATCTCTGCACCATTTCTAAAGCATAAAAATAACATGTTTTATGTCAAATTAAGACACCACCTAGTGCTTCTTTGAGGGCACATGTGCTTTTAACCTTTTTATTCCAGCCTCTGAAATTGAAGTATAGTTACTTATTAAATCTGTGTGCTCCATAAAAAAAAAAAATTATTTTCCTTTTCTCCTTTTTCTATTCATTGTATTTCTTCTCTGAATGATACATGCCTTCCATGCTCTTTGAAAATTGTATTTTTCTTTTACCGCATAGAAAAAGATTTTGGTAAACAATCATCTACAGAGTTCACAGAATAGTGATTTAATGCAAGTTCATAAATTATATAAAATCTACTGAGATTTTGATTGTATTTACCATTGTCCTTTGAAGGGCCATACTTTAGTTTCTTGTGATTACCATTTGCTGCTGTAAAGACCTTTTTAATAACATTAGTAGAGAACAAAGAATGCAGAGACATGGATAAAAATAATAGCCATAATAAATATCCAATGTTAAAGGAGGTCGGGTGTCTAGACTTAAAGCTGAACTCTAGGCAAACAGTTAAATACTCAAAATGTGTGTGTGTGTGTGTGTATATATATATATATATATATATATATATAATATTCGCCATATAGTTAGTGATGTTTTACCTGCCAAAGCTTTAGTAGTTCAACCAGTTCTGAGATTTACACAGCTCTGCCACATTACACAGCCCTGTCTGGCAGGGGAAGAGACCTGATTTTGCGCTAATGTAGTTCAGTAACACTTAAGCCAGCCATAGATGGATTGAAATTCCACTGGTTCAGAAGGGACTGGCCAAATTGGCATTCATTTGTGGGCCGGCTGGTTGTACAGAAGTACATTTTCTGATTGAATTCTGTACAACCAAGCCTGTTAGCAAATTTTCTCACGATCAGCACTGTTAACCAGAGCCAGCAGTGCTGATCAGTGTATTCTGGTGGCAGGGAAGTCTCCCCGCTGTCAGAATACAATAGCTCAGCAAGAGTGATTTCCCCCATCCACATTAAAACCCCTTACACACTGAGGCGTATTTCAGGCGTTTTAGCGCTACAAATAGCACATAAAAAAACGCCTGAAATACTCCTGCCCCAGCATTCTCAATGTGAAAGCCCGAGGGCTTTCACACTGAGGTGATGTGCTGGCAGGAGAAAAAAAATCTCCTGCAAGCCGCATCTTTGGAGCGGTGTGTATACGCTCCTTTTACTGCTCCTTCCCATTGAAATCAGTGGGACACCGCGGTAATACCACCCGAAAACTGCAGCCGCGGTTTGCGGGCGGTATTAACCCTTTTTCGGCCGCTAGCGGGGGTTAAAACTAGGGTTGTCCCGATACTGATACTAGTATCGGGACCGATACCAAGCATTTGCGCGAGTACTTGTACTCGCGCAAATGCTCCCGATACTTTTTTTTTTTTTTTTTTGTGGCCGGCGAGGGCGGGAGGAGTCAGTGGCTGGGGAGGGCGGGGGAGTGCGGGCGGAGTCTGGCCGGAGAGGGCGGGAGGAGTCAGTGGCTGGGGAGGGCGGGAGAGGAAAGTGCGGGCGGAGTCTGGCTGAAGAGGGCGGGCACAGTCGGTGGACGGAGTCCGCGGGCGGAGAGCGAGTCCCTCACCTGCAGTTGAACCTGGTAAGCTGGCAGGGGTTCAGGGCGCAGCCGCATCAGGATCGGTGACCGGTGCTGTCACATTCGGTCGCCGTCAGCGGCTGAACGTCCCCACGCCCATCTTGGTACACCCTGCACTCGGCTGCAGTAAGCAGCAGCAGACATCTTGTTACACCCAGCCCGAGCTATATGGGCTGGGTGTAACAAGATGTCTGCTGTTGCTTACTGCAGCCGAGTGCAGGGTGTACCAAGATGGGCGTTGCAGCATTTTTTTTTTTTCTTAAATCCTGTCATTTCCCCCCCACCCCCCGCAGCATTTTAGTGCCAGCCACCTATCAGTACCCACAAGTGCTACCTATCAGTGGAATCAGTGCCATCTACCAGTGCCACCTATCAGGTGGCACTGGTAGATGCCACTGATTGCACTGATAGGTGGCACTGATAGGTGGCACTTGTGGGCACTGATAGTGCAATCAATGCCATCTATCAGTGCCACCTATCAGTGCAATCAGTGCCCACAAGTGCCACCTATCAGTGCCACCTTTCAGTGCAATCAGTGCCACCTATCAGTGCCCACAAGTGCCACCTATCAGTGCCCACAAGTGCCACCTATCAGTGCCCACAAGTGCCACCTATCAGTGCCAATAAGTGCCCACAAGTGCCACCATTCAGTGCAATCAGTGCCACCTATCAGTGCCCACAAGTGCCACCTCTTAGTGCCCACAAGTGCCACCTCTTAGTGCCCACAAGTGCCACCTCTTAGTGCCCACAAGTGCCACCTCTTAGTGCCCACAAGTGCCACCTCTTAGTGCCCACAAGTGCCACCTCTTAGTGCCCACAAGTGCCACCTCTTAGTGCCCATAAATGCCACCTATCAGTGCCCCCTATCACTGCCCACAAGTGCCACCTATCACTGCCCACAAGTGCCACCTATCACTGCCCACAAGTGCCACCTATCAGTGCCCACAAGTGCCACCTATCAGTGCCCACAAGTGCCACCTATCAGTGCCCACAAGTGCCACCTATCAGTCCCCATCTTTCAAACTGTCACATGACATTGAAAAAAAAGTATCGGTAATCGGTATTGGCGAGTACTTGAAAAAAAGTATCGGTACTTGTACTCGGTCTTAAAAAAGTGGTATCGGGACAACCCTAGTTAAAACCGCACCGCTAGCGGCTGAATATCGTGGTAAATGACGGTATAGAGGCGCTGAAAATCGCACCGCTATACCACCACTGCACATGCCCACCCCAGTGTGTGTATGGGGGAATCAAGTAATTTTGTTATTAAATCTGCTGGTTGAATGAGATAAAGGGAAAAAAAAAATACTCTATTGCCAGCCTTGCAGGTCTCCTCCACTACAAACGCCCCCCCCCCCCCCCCCCCACCATTTGTCTCCACAGTAAAAGGAGAAACGGACTGATGAGCTCATCTGTCACTGTGCTCTCTCCTCCTATTGGAATGCTCCTTGCTCTTCAGCTCAACTGATTTCCTCCTTTTGTTACTTCTCCCTCTTGCAGCCTGAATTCTGCAGTACAGGGACTGCAAGGGGCTTGACACCAAGTCAAATTCAGGTACCTAAACTTTTTGCATTTAAAAAAAAATACATTTACAGCCAAACCACACTTTTGCTTTGCAATGCGTTGAGGTAGCTAAATTTAACACACATTATGTGTGTGTTAGCGTGTTGTGTTGCCATTAATTTTAGGCAATGGCCTAACGCTTTAGGCCTCTTTCACACAATCGGCCTGCTCGGATCCGCCTGTCCGTTTTTCAGGCGAATCCGAGTGGGCCACTCGTTGACTTCTATGGGCAGGCCAATGTCAGCGAAGATGTGTCCGCTGACACCCACCTGGCATCCAATCCGTCAAGATCCGCTCAAAACAGACAGATGGCGATGCGTTCGCTGACCGTCCAGCGGATTGGATGAAAACACAGGCTATCTGTTTTCATCTGATCTCTGACAGCTCCATCCCTGCACAGTGAGCAGACCTGTCATCTGCCTGCTCATCGGATCGATCCCTCATTGAGCTAGCGGAGTTCGTCCAGCGGATCTGTCCCATGTGAAAGGAACCTTAGCCAGCCCAGCTTACATGTACACGTCTTACATCACACTAGTGCATTGGAAAAATTGCATGTTTCTTGGGTCATTATAGTGCATTGGCAACCCATTCAAAATGAATTGGATGCCTTACCACAATGAGCGGTATCATGTGACTTAATTTAACGCTCAAGAACAACTAAATGTGAGCGGACGTTTCAGGATATATTAATACAGGGCTGCTTTCATTTCTGATTTTATATCTGCAGGGAGTTCAGCTTTAATGTAACAAAGACAATACTTTAAAGTAACTTAAATTGTTGTTTCACATCAGCATTATATAGCCTTTGGGGCAAACAAGGTTATTTTTCTATGCGTCTAAACCCAGATCGTTCGCTGCCTGTTGAAGTAACAGGTAACACTAGTAGAAGATCTGTTCCTAGATGCTTTATGTTGCACGTCAGCGGAGTTCTATAAAACCTAGATCAGTTGGGCTCATTGAATCTCATGGGGAATAGCTGGGCATTGTTCATCAGCAATTATAGTGAACACTTAACAGAAAGTAATAGGAATTTTGACTAATGCTCTGTTTAGTGTTCCTTAAATATTCAGTGTTGGCTGAACCGCTATGAATAATAATGGTGATTTCTGTCAAAGTGGTGGCTGCTGTAGGCTGCTGAAGGTTAACTTTATTTGCTTATTCCATTACTGCAATTCATGATTTTTATTCTTTTCTCCTCTATGTTCCCATGTGCCAAATCTACATGATTTTTCACAGTTTGGGTTTTACCTTCCCATTTTTAGGCTATAAATGCAGTGATGTTTATATTTTACCGTCACTTTACTTCCCATTAATGCTTTTTCCTTCATCACTTTATGCCTCAAACCATTCCTCATATTGTTTCTTTTACTGTAATGTGAAGAGTTTTATCACCATCCATTCTGTTTGTCGTATTTTGGATTTGAGTGTTTTGGTCTCCCCTACTGCCGTTACCCTTTGTCCTTGTATGTCTGAATGTATTGTGACTCCCAGACTCAACCCCATATCAAAGAACACTGTCCTCACCATTATTATTGTCTGTCTTCCAGGTGGATACCCTTCGCCATGTTATCAGTCAGACAGGCGGATACAGTGAGACTCTGACAGCAAATCAGATGTACAGTCCGCAGGGCATCAGTGTAAGCAAAGAAACCTCTTGTTTCCTTTCTGTTTTTCCCAATTATTTCAGGTCCACGGGGCCTTGACTGCCACATTGCACACACTCCTCTCCCTTTCATGGCCACCTATTTTTCTTTGTGCCGGTGATGCCAGCGGCCAGCACTCTACCCACAAATGATGCGCTATGCAGGCAGCTGGAGCCCAAGCCTGTCACTGACAATCAGCTTCCTTGTGCCACCTGCGGCCACTTAGTCAGCTGAGGGAAACAGCCAAACAGGTGACACATAGCATGGCCACAGCAGTGCAAACACGGAATCCATCTGGGTTAACCCATTAAACGTCACTCTCTCCATGCATATGAATAGACTAATTACAGTGCCACTTGCTTGGCCCAATGTCAGATTTACTATGACTTTGTATTTTCCTTGCATCCTATTATATATCGAGCACTGACAATTTTATATGTTATTTTCCGTAACCTATTCTACAACACATCTATGTCGCAGCTCTGCATCGGCACATATATAGAAATATTTGTGTGTTTGTTGGAGGGCGACAGAAAGGAGCAAATATTCCTGGCAGTGCTCGCGGCTGGGAATGACATGTAAATTCATAGCGACAAGCCGTGTCGTATGGAGTGAAATCAATAAGACAGACACAGAGAGAGCGGCTGCAGATTTGGGACAGCAATCCAAATACATTTCTCAGATCAGCCATCCACCATCCAAAGGCCGTGACAGAGGGAGGGAGGAGGGGGAGATCTGACATAAACACAGAAATAACACAAGATGCACACAATGCCGCGGGAGGGGAGAGCCGCATGTTTACATAGGTAGACCATTATTTTTCCCTCTTGCATTGGATAAAGAATAACTGTTAATTTACGATACATGTGATGCACATGGACAAATGTACAAAGTAACAGAAATCCCTTTTCATTCGAGTTTGGGAGGCAGCCTGCTCAATGAGCAATTTTCTAATTCGTGTAAATTAAACGTTGATTGAGATTGTAGCTGATTTACATCTAGGGTTTCATAAAATGACTACCATCATTACAAAAAAATGCTTTGGAAAATTAGTTTCTCAGCTTTTTGCTTTTGAAATGCAATTAGCGTTCATTTACCTTTCATTGATATTTGCATGTGTTAATGAGCATACAGACATTTTAAAGTCCAGCTGAAATCTTGTCGTGCATGGATGTGATAGCTGAAACCACCTTTTAATTATAAAAAGAATATGGACGTTCTATACCAGCCAGTCTAATATATCCTTTTAGCATCTAAATGAAGGTAGACAGAGATGTACCATAATTTCTGACTGGCTGCCCACATCATGGTGCATGTCCTTTACCATCAGAATGTATACTGTACCCTTACAAGTTTTGTGTAATCAAGCGTATCTAAGCCCACGATCAGACATGTCATATGTTGCAGTACCAGTCCAGAGAAGTGGGGGATGCTTTAGTTTTCTTTTTCCCTTTATTTCCAACTGGTGATCCTATCAGTAACAAATTTCCTGTCCTTGGGTAACAATGCTCACTCATTGTACTGGGTAGCATTGTTACCCTAGACTGCTCTGCTGATTTGCACTACAAATACTGCCCCCCCCCCCCTCTAAATCGCCATAACATAGGTGGAGGTATGTTATTCACAGGTTATAAGTAACGGAACGAGTAAGCGTTGAATTCAGTGCACAGAAAGCATCAAGCACACTGGATTTTTTAGCAGGATCAACAGGTATTTTTCTGTACTTTATGAAAATGTACAGACTTAAAAAATAACCATATATAGTATAGACACCTGGTATGCTGTGATATATGAAAAGTTGTTCTTGGGTTAAATAATTCTGTTTTATAGACTCAGAGCTAAGCTTGACTAATAGTTTTCTTCCATAATTTAAAAAACATTATGGTAGACTAAAGTTGGCAGTACATGGGGCAAACAAATCAATCTGTATGCTAGGCAAGCTTCTCATTAATAGAGCATCAGCTTATCCTGTCTTGCCTCATGAGCCGCTTAAATAGAAAGTAAGATGAATATACACAACCCATCTGACTACTAGAGTTCACCCACTTTTTCCTCTGTCTACTGATATAGTGTGGAACACTAATGGATGTGGATGATTAAGGCCGGCCATACATGGTGCGAATTTCATTCCTGCAACCACAGGTTGCAGGAAAGGAATTTACATGATTCCCCCATCAACACAGGCAGTGTTGACAGGGTAATCCCTCCTGCCAAGCCATTGTCTGCTCCTGGTGGGGGTAGCTCTCCCTGCATGGAGAAGACAGTAATTATTGCTAGTGGTTATAGCAGCCACTAGCAATAATTGTAAGGGGATCTGGCAGGCTGTTTGTACCCAAGTTGATCGATCAACTATGTACATTCAGCCTGCCCATTAACGGTTCGAATCTCAGCCGGTTCCTGCTGTGCCGGCTGAGATTCGAACCGTGCATGGCCTTACTGGTATAGTTGCCTCACGGCTTTGGCGCTTAGAAATGCTCTCCGCTTTCTCTCTTCTTCCCTGCTGAGAGTATGGACTGCGAGGCTTCTGATTGGTCCGTGCCGCCCATGTAATGGCGTCGACCAACTAGAATACTCCTAAACATACCTCCTGACGTAGTACGTTTAGGAGATGAGGCTCTGGGGATTTCTAATACCGGGGCTCAGAATGGGTGGTCGCCGCCATGCAGGTCAGTGGGGGGGGGGGGTGTTTGGGGTCCTGTGTGAGTTCACCTCACAGATTTTTCTGTAAAGGTGAACCTACCCTTAATCTAGTTTTGTGATCCATGCAGATGGCATAGCTAAGGCAGTGACCAACAAAGAAACTGAGTAGTTAACCACTTAAGCCCCGGACCATTTTGTAGCTAAAGGACCAGAGCTGTTTTCAGAATTTTGCACTGCGCTGCTTTAACTGTAAATTGTGCGGACATGCAATGTTGTACCGAAACGAAATTTGCGTCCTTTTCTTCCCACAAATAGAGCTTTCTTTTAATGGTATTTGATTGCCTCTGCGATTTTTATTTTTTGCGATATAAACGGAAAAAGACCGAAAATTTTGAAAAAAAAAAGATATTTTCTACTTTTTGTTATAAGAAAAATCGAATAAACTCAATTTTAGTCATACATTTAGGCCAAAATTTATTCAGCCACATGTCTTTAGTGAAAAAAAATGTCAATAAGCGTATATTTATTGGTTTGCGCAAAAGTTATAGCGTCTACAAACTAGGGTACATTTTCTGGAATTTACACAGCTTTTAATTTATGACTGCCTATCTCATTTCTTGAGGTGCTAAAATGGCAGGGCAGTACAAAACCCCCCCAAATTACCCAATTTTGGAAAGTAGACACCCCAAGGAAATTGCTGAGAGGCATGTTGAGCCCATTGAATATTTTTTTTTTGTCGCAAGTGATTGAATAATGACAAAAAAAAAAAATGACAAAAAGTTGTCACTAAATGATATATTGCTCACACATGCCATGGTTATATGTGGAATTGCACCCCAAAATACATTTTGCTGCTGCTCCTGAGTACGGGGATACCACATGTGTGGGACTTTTTGGGAGCCTAGCCGCGTACGGGACCCCGAAAACCAAGCACCGCCTTCAGGATTTCTAGGCACAAATTTTTGATTTCACTCCTCACTACCTATCACAGTTTCGAAGGCCATAAAATGCCAAAATAGCACAAAACCCCCCCAAATGACCCCATTTTGGAATATAGACACCCCAAGCTATTTGCTGAGATGCATGGTGAGTATTTTACAGCTCTCATTTGTTTTTGAAAATGAAGAAGAAAAAAATATATATATTTTTTTTTAATTTTCAAAACTTTGTGACAAAAAGCGAGATCTGCAAAATACTCACCATACCTCTCAGCAAATAGTTCGGGGTGTCTACTTTCCAAAATGGGGTCATTTGGGGGGTTTTGTGCCATCTGGGCATTCTATGGCCTCCGAAACTGATAGGCAGTGAAAAGTGAAATCAAAAATTTACACCCTTAGAAAGCCTGAAGGCGGTGATTAGTTTTTGGGGTCCCGTACGCGGCTAGGCTCCCAAAAAGTCTCACACGTGGTATCCCCGTACTCAGGAGAAGCAACAGAATGTATTTTGGGGTGTAATTCCACATATGCTCATGGCATGTTTGAGCAATATATCATTTAGTGACAACTTTGTGCAAAAAATAAAAAAATAAATTGTCTATTTTCCGCAACTTGTGTCAACATATAAAATATTCCATGGACTCGACATGCCTCTCAGTATATAGCTTGGGGTGTCTACTTTCCAAAATGGGGTCATTTGGGGGGGTTTTGAACTGTTCTGGCATTTTATACACAACATTAGGAAGCTTACATCCACTCTTCTAACCACTTGAAGGCAAAGCCCTTTTTCACACTTTTTGTTTACATGAAAACATTTATTTTATTTTTTTTGCAAGAAAATTATGTTGAACCCCCAAACATTATATATATATTTTAAAGCAAAGGCCCTACAGATTAAAATGGTGGGTGTTGCAATTTTTTTTTCTACACAGTATTTGCGCAGCGATTTTTCAAACGCATTTTTTGGGGAAAAAATACACTTTTTTTTATTTTAATGCACTAAAACACACTATATTGCCCAAATGTTTGATGAAATAAAAAAGATGATCTTAGGCCGAGTACATAGATACCAAACACGACAAGCTTTAAAATTTCGCACAAACAAACCCGCATTGGCGACAAACTACATACATTTTTAAAAGCCTTTAAAAGCCTTTACAGGTTACGCCGTTAGATTTACAGAGGAGGTCAACTGCTAAAATTACTGCCCTCGATCTGACCTTCGCGGTGATACCTCACATGCATGGTGCAATTTCTGTTTACATATGACGCCAGACCGACGCTTGCGTTCGCCATTGGGCAAGAGCAGGGCAGGACAGGGGTGCTTTTTTTTTTTTTTTTTTTTTTTTTTTTTATTATTTTTGCTTTTTTATTTTTTTTTTAAACTGTTGCTTCCATATTTTTTTTTTTTTAATCATTTTTATTGTTATCTCAGGGAATGTAAATATCCCCTATGATAGCAATAGGTAATGACAGGTACTCTTTTTTGAAAAAACTGGGGTCTATTGGACCCTAGATCTTTCCTCTGCCCTCAAAGCATCTGACCACACCAAGATCGGTGTGATAAAATGCTTTCCCAATTTCCCAATGGCGCTTTTTATATCCGGGGGGGGACATTCCCTCCCACTGCTTGTAAAAGCAGTCCAGAGGCTAATTAGCCACTAGGATTGCTTTTACATGAAAGCCGGCCGCTGGCTGAAAAGAATGATACCAAGATGGTACCTAAACCCACAGGCATCATTCTGGTATAAACATTCAAAGTCCAGCAACATACCAGTACGTTGCTGGTCCTTGTTGGACATGTATTGTAATCTTTTTTTTTCATGCAGCCTATTGGCTGAACGAAAAAAAAAGATTGATCGGTGGGTATGCCCACCATTAGAATACCGCCCTTCATCCACCCACTTCTAATGATGGGCATACATGCACCATTTATATATGCCGAAGCATGGGGGCATCTTCCCGCAAAAGTTATGCCGCGTACACATGGTCAGACTTTTCCACGGGCAAGCCTCCGTCGGAATTTCGACCGTATGTACGCGGCATTAGGAGCAAAATCGCTCCTCCGCCCCTGCTGCCCCAATGCTTTGGCATATATGCTTTTTTTTTTTTTAACTGTGGTGGTGAAATCACCTCCTACAGCACTGGAGTCGCAGGGATCAGGCCTGTCTCTGCGAACGCTGCAGTTATGTGTGTTGTGTTTTGTAAGTGACAGTGATCGATCGATAGATACTGCACTTGGGTGGCCTGGGCTGGACTGAGGGGCCAAAACGCAGGTGCTAGCAGGTATCTGGGCTGATCCCGCTAACACTGCGTTTTTGGGAACCCTAAACTGCTGGGGACGCTAGTATAGATCTGATCAGATATTGATCTGATCAGATACTATACCACTAAGGCAGGTGTATGCTTCACGCGTGGGTGTTAGCGTTACTGGCACTAACCTGACGCTGCCTGGGGTGTGACGCAGACCCTCTCTGACGCTAAAACCTAATTGATATCACCCGCCGGGCGATCAGGGGGTTAAACCTTTATTGGGTTATATACACGGCGGGTGCCCTGACACTATAAAAAGCAAACTAACTAACCAGCGTCACCCGTAACACTTATATGATGATCACTGGTGAAAGGGTTAACTAGGGGCAATTAGGGGGTTAAAACCTTTATTAGGTAATATATGGGGGTACCTGACGCTATATAAAAACCTGACGGCGAACCTAAAAAAAAAATTACTGGCTACCTATCGGCATCACCGACACTAAGACAACGATCATAAAAACGATCGCTTAGCGACAGTGGTGATAGGGGGTGAAAGGGTTACCTGGGGGGCGATCAAGGGGATTAAACCTTTATTAGGTAATATATGGGGGTACCCGACACTATATAAACCTGCGGCGAACCTAAAAAAAATTACTGGCTACCGATCAGCATCACCGACGCTAAGACATTGATCAGAAAAATGATCGCTTAGCGACGGCGGTGCTAGGGGGTGAAAGGGTTACCTGGGGGTGATCAAGGGGGTTAAACCTTTATTGGGGGGGTTAGGGGGCTACACTGGACCTAAAACTAAATGTAGTGACACTTTTACAGTCACAAATGTCACTGATTGCAGTGATCACTAAATAAATGGTCACTGCAGTGACACTGTGGCTGGGGGGTGATCTGGGGGGGCGATTTATGTGCCTATGTGTCCTGGTGTCAGTGTGCTGTTTTGTGCACTAACCTGCATCTTCTCCTGTACGGCGCTCGGTATATGTGAGCGCCGCAGGAGAGATGACATCACTTCCTCCTGCCTGTGTAAACAGTACACAGGCAGGGGAAGCTCTCTCATTCGCCGGGAGCGATCGAGAGGGGGGGGGGCGGAATCGAGCGGCCGTCCCCTCATGCCGGATCGCTCCCGAAGGTAAAACGACCACCCACTGTAAAGAAGGGGGGTCCGATCGGACCCCCCAACTATACAAAGGCAATCACGTATATGTACGTGATTCTGCCTGTCGGTGCCATTCTGCCGACGTATATTTACAGTGGGCGGTCGTTAAGTGGTTAAACAATACAGCTTGGTCACCAACCTACCCCAGCCTGCTAACAAAGGATCTCGTCCTACTCATGAGGCCATCCCTCTGCTCTCACCTTCATCCAAGTAGCCCTTGCAAGCTTTAAGTGTTGGAGTAACCGCACTGAATGATACCATAGAACCTGTTTGGCTTGTAGTGCTACCCATTGGTAAGGCTACCGTCTTGGTGCCCTGAAGATTATCGGAAACAAATCTGCTGATAAGCTGTGGAGCATGCAAATTCAAGAACAAGTCCGCAATGGCAGCTCACATATTTCTGTTCTGGCATGTTCCTTTCAATACCTAAAGCCAGATGCTGTTATGCGAAGCAGACCCTGTGTAAACCATGGAATCGGCAATTTTTTCTAAAATTATAAATGACCTATAATAACTTTCAATGCTTTTGACTAGTCGCTCCATCCCTTGCATCCCTAGTGTGCTCTTTGTTTGTTCACAATGACCCCACATAGCATGAAGTGTCATTTGTGTGCATTAAAGAGACGCTAAAGGGAAAGAAACAGATGATCCTGTGACATGGCAATTACAGTTGTGAGAGAGATGGGACGCAAGAGAGGAGGGGACAAGGCCAGGCCACTGTGATTATAGAGAGTGGCCGCCACTAAATGATAGGCTGGGAAATAAGAGGTTGCCAGGTTCTGCACAGAGGTGGATCCAGAAATTCAGTTGGTGTCCTTGAATCAAGAAATGTGCAGCATTAAGAGGCCTCACCTTTTCATACAGCTGCAAAAGAATTAAAGAGCAAACTAGAACATTTTATAGGCCTTGCAGACAGTAGTGAGAGACAGGAAAGGTGAGACATGGAAAGCAGCCGATTTTCAGTGAAGTCGGTTAAATTCATAATTTTATAAATTCAAGAGGGGGTTTTTTTTTTTCTTTAAGTCTATAAGATCCAACACGTTTGGTTGCACATGGCAAGGTGTTTTTATTACATCTTTTATGGTTGAAGAAAAACACTAATGGTCTTGCAGTTTCTCCAGCCTAAAATGACAAACTAATTTTTTATTTATTTTTATTGATACCATTTGGGTTGTTGGGTAGTAGATGCCTTCCCATCGACTTTTAACCCTATTTTGTTAAATCTAAAATATTTGTATTTTTACACTATATACTATTTCTAGCAGTACATTTTACACTATATCCTATTTATGGCAGTAAGCTCCTTTCGGGTTTCTCCTATGTGATCGAAACCTCAGATAGAGCTAGCCAAGGGATGAGTCACTTTTTAGACATTCAGTTAGCTATGCAAGTTTTGGCTTGAGTTATTGAGCTCTGTAAGGCCTCTTACATGGGTGGCCAAAGGGGCAGTAGAAAGGCAAGTTTACATTCCCCTAGCGACCTACCAAAAGTGTAAAATACACCCAGAGAAGGCTGTTCACACTCAGCCATATAAAGGGGTGCTGAGTTAAGACGGCACTACCTGTAAAAACGTGTCCATTCAAGTCAATGGGGTCGCACCACAACCACAAGCCAAACGTTTGGCTCACACTTTGTACTTTCATTGCACACTCACTTGCGGCACATTAGCGTCATTATAAGCTGCCGAGAAAACCAAAATAGGCCTTTGCCTCCTGAACGTCTGACAGTGGCTTGAATCACTTTTCAGAGCAATCAGGCTTTTTACGGTAAAGGAAGATAAGCAAAAACAAGAAAAAGAAACAAGAGCTAAATAATAATGCAATACTTTGTATTTACCTGACTAAAAAAAGAATTAAAAGAAATTCTGGTCATAATATAAAAAGATGAAAGTCCCCTATACATTTTCCTTTATGGGGAAAAAAAGCACTCTTGAAATCAACGGTTTATTAGATGGTCATCTCAGCAATTACGGACGTGGTAACATGGGTGGATGACAGTGGGTTGACTCGCCCCCTACTTTCATATTTTTCTCATAGAGTCGGCAACAGAATCTTCCGTCCAAAGTTCACAGCTCTCTAACTAATTCTTGTAGTCTTACCCCCCTCTTTGCATTCAGAAAGACTCTCTCCTCTCCTGCGTAATGTACTATAAATTAAGACTTTCAGTTGGTGATTATTTCTACCAGAATATCTGATGGCTGAAATATCAGTGTTATATGAACTTTCTGTTGTGAGCATGCGATGTTCCAGGTCATTGTCATACTAGGTAGCAGATCCAGGATCAGTATGACAGCCTAGGTACCTGCTTCCTTCATTGCAAAGTACTTTATCTTTTGTGAACAAAGTTAGGGTTCATGTAGACAGGTGTTTTCTACAGAATCTTTTCGACCTCAATGGGGTTAATGTAGATGGCCATTAAGAGGCTGTGTTTGACCTGCTTTATGTTGGGTTCCTTTGAACCCAGCATAATCCATCCATTTGCAGCATAGCATTCTCAAACATTGCTATTTGCATCTGAGCTCGTGCATTTTGATTAACGCTGTGTTTGAATATATATGACTTAATTTTCATGAAAGACCTGCCCAAATCTCATGACTTGCCCCCTCCTGTACATGGACAATTTTTGTGCCGGCCACTGTAGGCAGTCTCCACTCTCCATCAGAAATATGGAAAAATGTATCGGCCGCATGCCACTCCTTGGCGCCTTTTGCCAAATTTATTAGTTAGCAACAAAGTGACTGCATACAACAATATCTCCACCTGGGAGCCAACCTTCCTTGATGCATCTCACCATTCCTGACTTGCTCGTACGGATAAGAGAAGTGGATCTTTTTTTATAAAATTACAAAGATTGTTTGTTTCGTAGGGTGCTTAGGAAACCACCTCCTTTTTTTATTTTTTTTGTTACAGCTAACTAAACCCTCTTAACGCAATATTACCTGATATTACGCTGACCCCTTAAAATCCTGGGGACCAAGTGTTAGGAATACTGTATATTTTCAATTGGCACTGTGTGGTGCTAAACAGCCCATAGGTGCGCTCGCTAGCCAACAGCAACCTTTCTGATACCTTGTAGTGTTAGTTTGCTAGTGCATTCTTGGTATAATATTTGGTGAAAATAATGCTCCAGCCAAATTTTTGTTTTTGTTTTAGATAATGTGCGAAAGGGTTAGAACTTCCATCAGAATTTCATTATTATTAAAAAATTGCATTTTCATGATAACTGTGGAAGGGTCAAGACCTCTCAAGTTTTTATTGTCCTTTTCTTTTGAGGAGAATTCTCTTGGCTTCTGGTCCCAGTTAATACATTAGAAGCGAGAGAAAAAAAATGTCTGCCATTAAACTGTATGGACAAAAGCACTTTACAATATACTCTGAAAATCTGATTAAAGCACTTCTATTGTATAATCAAATGTGCTTGCCTTACTGTCCTGTTGCAAGACTAAACATTTTTTTGTTTCATTTTGCAGGCTAACGGAGGGTGGCAGGATGCAGCCACTCCTTCGTCTGTGACTTCCCCTACGGAAGGACCTGGCAGTGTCCACTCTGATACCTCCAACTGAGCAGCCGGCTCCTGAATTTTCACTTTTGAAAGCCAGATTCCATCCCTTCCCTCTCACTCCAGATGGCCACTGTGGGAATGCAGCAAACACAATGACCTCTTTTGGCATACCCATTGGCAGCTCCCCACCCCTCCATTTTTTTTAATCACCATCACTCCTCCTTTCATGACTAGATTTATGTCAGTGATTCACTTTTATATAGCCCACAGCCATAATTGATTTTCCACATTCTAGGAATAGTTTCATGTGAGTAGCAGATGGCTACCAATACATATCAATCAATACTAAATACAGAACTGATTTTAAATATGGCTGTAGCTGTGTACAGAAACAGCCATATTTAAAAGAGCTAGTATGTCTAAAAATGTGATATTTATAAAGACTGTGCCGTTTTTGATTTTTCATTTGGCTTATTACTGCACCCATCATATACAATTAAGATGTAGCTAAGGGCCAAAAATGCATCTTGTGAACATCTTAGTTTAACTTTGCTTCCTACTGCAGTCATTCTCCCCTCTGAATCATGGGACTGAGCCATGGATATTGCTATACCATTGACCTCTGATTTTCTACACAATATTCATTTACATTTGCCTGGTGTCCTTTCTGCTGAAGGAACCCCGTTTGCTCCTCTGCAAGTAGCCCTGAGAAACAATCTTGTTCTCGATAGGTAGACCATCATGAAGGAATGCTTGAAAGACACTGAAACTTTTCCAGGCCTGGCGGTTCCTGGATCTACTGCTGGTGAAATTTCCTTGTATCTGCAGACCCGGTTTCTACTTTGGGTATGGATGGTTGTGTTCTCCAGACATTGGTTTGTCCTACAAGAAGCTCAGCATAGCTAAGACATCAGTACAAATTTTCTATAGTCCTTGCCACCAAGTCACAACTCCGTCCACTGTAACTGCCTACACAATTGGACTGCTACATTTTTCCGAAGACTTCTCTAACATGGCTCAAAGTAAACCACCAGTGTTGTATCAGGCCTTTACATTTACTCCACACCATGTTCTGGAATGTCACCATGCTGCTTCATAACAACTCTACACATGCCTTTTCCCACTTTAGCATCAAGTATCTCTGCAAGAAAAGCGTGCTCTATTTCCAGATCAGTTCTGTTTCCGTCCAGATCACAGTTCTTCATGACAACTCCAGCTCCACTAAGATTGGCCACCTGCAACTCCACTTTTTATAGATTTTTTTTTTTTTTTCCATCTCATGAGTTCAGATTTAGTTGAAGAAATGGCACCATACAGTGTTGTTGCATTTATCGGACATCATGTCATTAAATAATCTCACCGTCTGGCAGATCTCCAAAGACACCCACATGCGGTGTCCCAAATCAACGTTTGATACCAAAAATCCGCATGTGCTCGCACAGAGGAAAGACGGACACAGAGGGAAGTGCTCAGCTTTATTAACATTCACCGCGGTTTCACATAACTTGTGTATCGTCGATTGTTATATTTGAGATAAACATTTGATGCTGGATGTTCTTGTATATTCTGAAGAAAACAAAAAGACACAAGATAAAAAAAAAAGACATGAAACAGCCAAAAATTGTCCTGGGTTTAATAATGTTTATTACTAAAAGGAGATAAAAAAAATATGAAAAAAATTGTCCTGTTGCAGAGATCACACCCGTTTAGCATGGAAATAGGTTGCTGATTTCTATTTTATGTCTTTCATATTTCTTGCTTAGTTTTAACACGAAAGAAAAAAAACAAAACTACCTACATGTGATTTATTTTATTCTTTTTAACACCGCGCGTTTGTGAGTTATAATGCAATGCTAGATAAATGTAGTTGGGCACCTTTTTAGTTTTTTCCTTTCTTTTTTCCTTTTTTTTTTTTTCTTTTTTTTTTTTTTCTAAAGGGTGGGAAATGTGGGCGGGCACAGGGTTGTGGGCAAATTTGAAGTGGTTACATGAGGAAAGGGCATGGGTATTTTCCCAATGACCCCTTTACAGCTGGGAGGGTATTGGTAATATATATGCTGTATTTTCCCTCTAGCAGAAATGGGGTTAATTTAGCAGTCACAAAGACTGCAATATAAACCCACTTTTTGTACACTAAAGTTAAAAAAATAATTAAAATAAAAAAACAAAAAAGTATGAAAAATGTTGGAAAAAAGCTGGAATAGTTAAACAATAGGTACATCATAAAATGTACATTTAATAACTTTTCTGAGAACCAGAAATAAATTCCTTTTTTTCCTGTTTTCAGCTCGTATTTGTTTCAAAGCACTTTGAATAAACTTATGAAAAGCTACTTGTCTATTAAAACCCAAATGTACCTTCCACAAAAAATAGGTAAACTTTGGGTGCTAAAATCTTAGAATTCTGCAAAGTCCTGCTTTTTTTTTTTTTCTTCATAGCTTTAAAGCACCTGTTGTAAGTCTATGGCCAGACAAAGTTGCTAAAGGGACTGCCGCTCTGTAAAAAGTCTAACATTCCCCTTGCTGAATCAGGGCTTGAGCTCATAAACCTAAGTTCACACTGGTGCGGTGCAGGGAACTGCAAGTGATTTAGACAGAATTTGCACTGCATTCCTGTTCAAATCGCATGCAATTATTTGCAGTGCGATTTAAGACCCTTCATTTTGTATGGTTCAAATTGCACTGCACCCACACGAAAAACTTGCATTTGTTTTTTTGCCACACTGGAATCGTATCGCATGGGTGTGAACACCCATGCGATCTGATTCTACCAATCACACTGCATTTTGGGAACCATTTTCGGGGTGTTGTTAAGTTAACATTGACACCTGCGACGGTTCACATGAACGGAGTGTGATTGTGATGCGGTGTGGGAAATAACACAGGAATCGCTGTGAATCCCGCACCTCATCAGTGTGAACCGAGGCTCAATGAGCAAACCACATACTTCTGCTGATTGCTTAAATTTACCTTTTGGCTCAGCAGGGGGGGTCTATCACACTGCTGCTTCTACAGTGTAGGGGTCCGCTCTCTGCAGTGTCCTGTCAAGCCACAGACTTTGCAACAGGTACCGTACTTGGATTATATAATCTGTATAAAAAGAAAAGCAAAAAGACTGCAGAATTTGTATTTTAAGCACCATGACTAGATTTAGTTTTTGTGGGAGTTGGGCTTTAAAGAATTCTATAAAGATTGGCAGTCTAGAGAAATCTAAATACAATGGACTGATATAAATGTATGAAACATTAAAGAAGTGCATGTGCTGTTACCATAAGCAGTGAAAATATAAATGTGTACACTATTGTTAAAAAAAAAAAAAAAAATCCCAAATCTGCAAGCTTTCAGAGCACCAAGATCTAATTTCAGGAATTTTTATTTTTCTGAAGGAGGGGGCTTCTGTACTTTTTATATTTGGAAATTGCTATTTTAATAGTATCTTACATACTGCTTGTGTCAATAACAATGGCTAACATGGTTTGCGTTCTTCAATGTATTATGCCCATAACAACCAGTCCTGTTTTACCTTATTTTTTTTCTACTTTCTAAATTCAAATTTGCACAAACCACTATAAATTAAGGAATGCCATGGATATTGTACAATTTGAGGTTATGTCGGGACTATCTTCCCAAAGAAAAAAACATTCTATGAAAGCCTGCTTGGATCTCTACTCGGATGACATGAATATAATACATTGCTGAGATTGACGACATGTCTTCTTGTATGCCCCAGATCTACAAATATGAATGCCTTACCACTGGGGTTGCCACCTCATCCCTTTAAACCCAAACACACATAAATTACACAGGTTCTGTGGCTGATTAAGGTGGTAATTAAACTCACTTGGTGCCTTATCGGCATCAAATTAGCCTCAGAACCTGTGTAATTAATGTGTTCGGGTTTAAAGGGATAAGGTGGCAACCCTACTTGCCACTGTCTAAACCTAACACTCCTAATGTAATCTTGCCACAATGTCTCTAAAGGTGGCCATGCACATCAAACTTTGACAAATCAAAATAAAAGCAATTGCAAATAAGCAATCAATGAAACTATTGAACAATGCAACATTTTACCATGACTTGCCATTGTCAAAATAAATTGAAACCTCACAAAATTCACTAGCATGCAGGACCTGTGGTTTACAATTCCTATTAAATTTGATTCTTTGTCGTAATGAATTCTAGTTTGTGTGTGGCCACCTTTACTATTTATTTAGAAAAAAAAAGTACATGGCCTTCTACTTGCCCACAACTATGCAGCATTCCAGCAGTACCTGTTCGCAAGTTCTCCGACATAGGTGCTGATTAGTCCTTAGTGCACCTGTGCTCTTTGGGCAATGAGAGAGCTTGAGGCCTCATGCACACTAGACATTTTTACAGCTGCTTCTAGGGGTGTCTAGCGTGTTTTTTTTTTTTCCTTCTGCCTCTAAATGCCCCTCTGATAGCTCTGTGTCCATGCAGACATAGGCTTTCAGCAGCATTTGGCAGGAGCTTTTAGAGGCAGAAAAAATAAACACTGCCAGTGCCTCCAGGAGAAGCAGAGTTTGGACAGAAAAAATGATTAATGCTACTAAAAGCTGCTAAACGTGGCTAAATGCTAGCGCTTGAGCATTAATTAATTTCAATGGCCAGAATTATTTATTCTGGCCAATTAAATAAATTAATGCCCAAGAGCGTGATGCCTGTAAAAGCTTGTACAAGCGTCAGGCGTTTTTCTGTAAAAATGCTGCTGGCTTCTTTAAAAAAAAAAAAAGTTGTGTATGAGGTTTATCCCTGACCTCTCTAGCTGATTGTACTGTGAAGTAATTATTACTCAAAGATCACGACAGACCCTAAAGCCTGGTTTCTTTCTCCAGGCTGCCATGATTCTGCTACAATAAAAAGTAATCGGAAAAGAACTAAAATTTCAGTGCCTATGTTACAAACTTGAAGACCCATTTTTCCAACACCTATAGAGGTGAACGAGGGCTTGTTTTGAAGTGCTTATTTTGACAAAATGACCTTTGCTTTAAAGCTATACTCCAGGATAAATCCTGATTTGTACTACAATCTCCCTCTGCCCGTGTACAGTAAGGGTCCATTACCATCAGTGCATTGTGTTAACACATTGTTCAAGCATGTTACCACAACTCAAGAAACGGAGTGAGCTACTTAACACGACACACGTTATCGTCCAAATGCTGCATGTGGACAAAAGAGGAAGATTCTTTAGGTGCTCCTACACTCATAAGATGTGACGTAGGGCTCCTTTCAACTCCCTTCCTGGTAGCCAGACATATCTGGTTTCCTAGAGGAGATGTGTTGATATCATGGTGATAAAAGAAAAGTGCGTTTTTGGGCTATTTTCATTTAGGTTCACATGATTTAATTTTTGTCCTGACACATTCCCCCCCTCCCCCATATGTTTCTTTTTTGTAGGGTGAGACATGCCCTGTCAATGTAGTTTTCATTGAGAGAAGCTTTTTTGTAGATATGATGATAAATGAGTTGTTTATGTCCACGTGGATGAGTGTACCTGTATCGCATATCTGAGAGATGGACATCACCTTACAGTCATATCTATGGTCATACACATACCTTTTACGATTTACAATAAAAGTTTTAGACAAGTGGCATTTGGTGCGCAAGGTAGCGCACCCTTCATCTACTTTGTTTATTTTTCACAGCAATAAGACCTTTTTTGGTGATCCTTTTGGTAATTCTTTGTGACTGAGGGACAGAGTACCAAATTTCTGATTAGAGATGTAAAATTTCTGGACATCTTGAAGCCATGGAGCAACTTTTTTTTTTTCTTCTGGAAAACATGGAAAATTTCCCAAAAATTTTAAAACAAATTCAGTGTGGAGGGAAGGGAAGGTGCTGGGAAGGTTAAATGCAGTGTATAAAGTATTATGCTTGACATAAGTACAGCTTATTCAGTAAATAACTAAACTTGCTTTTAAAAAAAATAAAAAATTCTTGCTACAAATGGAAGCATATATTGCTCTACGAAGAGCTTGATCAATGTTCTGATTTTCAGGTGCCATTTTTTTGCTAAAAATGAAGGGATTGTGTATTTTTGAGAGGCCGTGGTTTGTAACACTTGAAGATGCTGGTAAAGAAACACTTTGTGATGCTCCAGAAGCAGCAGACTGAATTCTTCTGGAATGAGAACTCTGAAGGGAAAAAGCTACTTGCACTTTCATTCTGGTCCTCATCGGTTCATTCCATAAATGTATTTTTTAATGTCTTTGGGGCAAGAAAGTGTTTGTTTTATCATCCTAGTAGCATTTGGGAAAGAATATTTGTTCTCACAACATCTAAAATGTTTCCAAACTCTAGATGCAGGTCTTACCATTTTACCAAGAGGAGGAAACGAAAAAAATATTTACTGAGCAGACTATAGGGAAACATTATGCTGTGATGGTGGAAAACATTAATAGGTATCATTTAACCACTTAAGCCCCGGACCATTTGGTAGCTAAAGGACCAGAGGTGATTTCAGAATTTTGCAATGCGCTGCTTTAACTGTAAATTGTGCGGACATGCAATGTTGTACCCAAACGAAATTTGCGTCCTTTTCTTTCCACAAATAGAGCTTTCTTTTAATGGTATTTGATTGCCTCTGCGATTTTTATTTTTTGCAATATAAACGGAAAAAGACTGAAAATTTTGAAAAAAAATGATATTTTCTACTTTTTGTTATAAGAAAAATCGAATAAACTCAATTTTAGTCATACATTTAGGCCAAAATGTATTCAGCCACATGTCTTTAGTAAAAAAAATGTCAAGCGTATATTGGTTTGCGCAAAAGTTATAGCGTTTACAAACTAGGGTACATTTTCTGGAATTTACACAGCTTTTAATTTATGACTGCCTATCTCATTTCTTGAGGTGCTAAAATGGCAGGGCAGTACCAAATGACCCCATTTTGGAAAGTAGACATCCCAAGGAAATTGCTGAGAGGCATGTTGAGCCCATTGAATTTTTTTTTTTCTGTCTCAAGTGATTGAATAATGACTAAAAAAAAAAAAATTACAAAAAGTTGTCACTAAATGATATATTGCTCACACATGCCATGGTTATATGTGGAATTGCACCCCAAAATACATTTTGCTGCTTCTCCTGAGTACGGGGATACCACATGTGTGGGACTTTTTGGGAGCCTAGCCGCGTACGGGCCCCCGGAAACCAAGCACCGCCTTCAGGATTTCTAAGGGCGAAAATTTTTGATTTCACTCCTCACTACCTATCACAGTTTCGAAGGCCATAAAATGCCAAAATAGCACAAACCCCCCCCCCCCCAAATGACCCCATTTTGGAAAGTAGACACCCCAAGCTATTTGCTGAGAGGCATGGTGAGTATTTTACAGCTCTTTTGTTTTTGAAAATGAAGAGAGAATTTTTTTTTTTTTTTTTTAATTTTCAAAACTTTGTGACAAAAAGCGAGATCTGCTAAATACTCACAATACCTCTCAGCAAATAGCTTGGGGTGTCTACTTTCCAAAATGGGGTCATTTGGGGGGGTTTTGTGCCATCTGGGCATTCCATGGCCTCCGAAACGGTGATAGGCAGTGAGAAGTGAAATCAAAAATTTACACCCTTAGAAAGCCTGAAGGCGGGTACTTGGTTTTTGGGGTCCCGTACGCGGCTAGGCTCCCAAAAAGTCTCACACGTGGTATCCCCGTACTCAGGAGAAGCAACAGAATGTATTTTGGGGTGTAATTCCACATATGCCCATGGCATGTTTGAGCAATATATCATTTAGTGACAACTTTGTGCAAAAAAATAAATAAAATTTTTTCCGGAACGTGTGTCAACATATAAAATATTCCATGGACTCGACATGCCTCTCAGTATATAGCTTGGGGTGTCTACTTTCCAAAATGGGGTCATTTGGGGGGGTTTTGAACTGTTCTGGCATTTTATACACAACATTAGGAAGCTTACATCCACTCTTCTAACCACTTGAAGGCAAAGCCCTTTTTGACACTTTTTGTTTACATGACAACATTTATTTTTTTTGCAAGAAAATTATGTTGAACCCCCAAACATTATATATATTTTTAAAGCAAAGGCCCTACAGATTAAAATGGTGGGTGTTGCATTTTTTTTTTCTACACAGTATTTGCGCAGCGATTTTTCAAACGTAGTTTTTTTGGGAAAAAATACACTTTTTTTAATTTTAATGCACTAAAACACACTATATTGCCCAAATGTTTGATGAAATAAAAAAGATGATCTTAGGCCGAGTACATAGATACCAAACACGACATGCTTTAAAATTTCACACAAACGCGCATTGGTGACAAACTACATACATTTTTAAAAGCCTTTATACAGGTTACCCCGTTAGATTTACAGAGGAGGTCTACTGCTAAAATTACTGCCCTCGATCTGACCTTCGCGGTGATACCTCACATACATGCATGGTGCAATTGCTGTTTACATATGACGCCAGACCGACACTTGCGTTCGCCATTGGGCAAGAGCAGGGCAGGACAGGGGTGCTTTTTTTTTTTTTTTTTTTTTATTATTATTAATTTTGCTTTTTTATTTTATTTTTAAATTGTTCCTTCCATATTTATTTATTTTTATTGTGATCTCAGGGAATGTAAATATCCCCTATGATAGCAATAGGTAGTGACAGGTACTTTTTTTTTTTTTAAACTGGGGTCTTCAAGACCCAAGATCTTTCCTCTGCCCTCAAAGCATCTGACCACACCAAGATCGGTGTGATAAAATGCTTTCCTAATTTCCCAATGGCGCTTTTTATATCCGGGGGGGGGACATTCCCTCCCACTGCTTGTAAAAGCAGTCCAGAGGCTAATTAGCCACTAGGATTGCTTTTACATGAAAGCCGGCCGCTGGCTGAAAAGAATGATACCAAGATGATACCTAAACCCGCAGGCATTATTCTGGTATAAACATTCAAAGTCCAGCAACATACCAGTACGTTGCTGGTCCTTGTTGGACATGTATTGTAATCTTTTTTTTTTTTTCATGCAGCCAGTTGGCTGAACGAAAAAAGAGATTGATCGGTGGGTATGCCCACCATTAGAATACCGCCCTTCATCCACCCACTTCTAATGATGGGCATACATGCACCATTTATATATGCCGAAGCATGGGGGCATCCTCCCGCAAAAAAGTTATGCTGCACGGTCGGACTTTTCCACGGGCAAGCCTCCGTCGGAATTTCGACCGTATGTACGCGGCATTAGGAG